>CM038674.1:677800005-678457991 GCA_021605145.1 Aegilops bicornis
GCATATAGTATAGTTTTATCATCTGTTTTCTCATGTTGTGATCTTGCCGGTACATTCAATGTACTAACCTACACGTCTGCAACGTATCATGTTGCAGATATTTACTTCCGACGAGTAAGAGTACGGTACAGGGTTACGGTCTACACTCAACCTGCCGATGGCGTTGATGGGACTCCACGTCTGTTTGATTGTTTCCGCTAAGTATTATGAGGTATATATATCAGTTTTACGTTAATTATACATGTGATTGCACTTTGATATATAGATTGATGTACTGTGTGTGCCAGCATACTGATCCAGGGATGGCACAGATACACAGAGGCTTGACCGTCTGAGGTTGGGTCGCTACAACTAGATTGATCTTTCTTTGCAATGGGAGAAATGCTTAGCTTTGGGTTCAATCTTGCGGTGTTCTTACCCAGTGACAATAGGGGTTGCAAGGCACGTATTGTATTGTTGCCATCGAGGATAAAAAGATGGAGTTTAGATCATATTGCATGAGTTTATCCCTCTACATCATGTCATGTTTCTTAATGCGTTACTCTGTTCTTATGAACTTAATACTCTAGATGCATGCTGGATAGCGGTCGATGTGTGGAGTAATAGTAGTAGATGCAGGAAGGAGTCGGTCTACTTGTCACAGACGTGATGCCTATATACATGATCATGCCTAGATAATCTCATAATTATTCGCTTTTCTATCAATTGCTCGACAGTAATTTGTTCACCCACCGTAATACTTATGCTATCTTGAGAGAAGCCACTAGTGAAACCTATGGCCCCCGGGTCTATCTTTTATCATATAAGCTTTCAATCTACTTTTATTTGCATCTTTACTTTTCCAATATATATTATAAAGTACCAAAAATATATTTATCTTATCATACTATCTCTATCATATCTCACTTTCGCAAGTGGCCGTGAAGGGATTGACAACCCCTTTATTGCGTTGGTTGCGAGTTCTTTGTTTGTTTGTGTAGGTGCGTGGGACTTTTGAGGAGCCTCCTACTGGATTGACACCTTGGTTCTCAAAAACAGAAGGAAATACTTACGCTACTATTGCTGCATCACCCTTTCCTCTTCAAGGAAAACCAACGCAAGCTCAAGACGTAGCAGTGTGCTAGGTGTGATCATTGTGGGTAATCTCACCAACTAGGGTACAAGGTAAGCACAACATGTACGCCATATGCAACCAAACGCCGTGTTCATTTGCCGCTAGGGCCAATGCAGCCAACCAAACAAATTGCACTTGCGTATTACCTAATGCAGGGACACTAGATGCAGGCAACCAAACAAGTTGCATATGGCGTATTAGGGCCTGTTTTTGCTCAACCAGGCTGGGTTGAGAAGTGTATGCAATGCAGGCACTGTATCAAACGGCAACCAAACACGCCCTTAATGTTGAGTTACAAAAATACATATGCCCTCATTGCAACGCATGGGCAATTAACTAGCATGAGTGGTAGGTTACTTGAATTGTCAGATTATATTTCGCTACAACAAATTAGCTGAATCTATCATTGGCGTAAGATTATGTGAGATGTCCACTTGTCCCGTCAAAAAATATGTGGAAACATGTGGGCCTCCTACTTATATTATGCGATAGATGTGGATGTGGATCTAGATCGGGGTTGGGGTTGTTCTGCTCAGTTACGGTTGTCTAAGCAGAATGATTTTCCTACTTTAAAAAATGTGACAAATTTCATTTCATTAGAGATGGATTTGTAGCATATTGCTTGAGCGAGCAATTCATATTTTTTGTACCAAGTCGTACATTTTTTGAGTTAGGATAGAAGGCTAAATGCATTGCTTGCTTGCTTCAAAAGTTGGCATAATAGTTGCATGCCAACAACGAACATCATATTTATGTGGAATGCACGACATTCAACTGTATGTTACACTATGGCAATGTCTCAGAAGATACATCTGCCTTCTTTGATCAGGAGCGTCACGGACCGCGCATGCCTTCTACCCCTTGATGGGGGTGGAGGATCGACACAAACAAGGGGGGGGGGGGTGGATCAGGGCGGATAGCGAAATACTGATTTTGGAATGAGTTAAACAATAAATTTTATATTTTGAGATATGTTTTGTAATGAGTGAAAACAGTTTTCCGAATCAGTGAAATATATTAATTTTGGAACGAGTGAAATTATATTCTTTGAAATGAGTGAAAATTTAAAATTAAACTAGTTCAAATGTATTTTTGATTGATCTAGTTAAAATTAGTTTTCTAAAATGGGTAAAAACATTTTCTTGCAATAAGTGATACATTATTTTTCAAATCGAGTGAAATTGATGGTTTAAAATAAGTGAAACCAATGTTTAAAAATAACTAAAATTAGTTTTTTATGAGTGAAATTTGTTTTTTGAATTTAGAAAAATGATCGAAATATCTTTTTATGAAATACCAAAACATTCTTTTGTTTTATGAAAGTGATTTCAAAGATAATTGAAATATGTAAAATAAAAAGTAGTTCAAATATATCCAAGATTGATCTTGTTTTGAAGGCACTGTCACCATAAATTTAAAATATATAGAAAGTTTCAAAAATGGACATTTGGTTGAAAAACTACCAAGCATTCAAAATATTTGGATGAAACTAAATACATGCGAGATGTATGGGAAGAGGGATTGCATGCATGCGTCGTTATTTCTCTGCATTCAACTATCTATAAAAGGCTAAAAAGGCATGCAGTGGCTCCACATGTGTTAGTCCTGTCAGTTGTATTAACCGGGTATAGCAAAGAAAATCAATTTACAATTTATACGGAGTAAGACTGCATGCATCTTGATGAAACTGACAGATAGTGGATTGCCCACTGGTACATACCAACACCGGTAAATTTACTTACTCGGCATAGCCCATGCACAAACATTATCTTGAAAGTACGACATAATTTAATCTTCCAGTTTCACCTAAACTACCTCGAAAGTATGAGTCAGTACACTCCTGGGCAGTACTGAAGCATGTACCCTAAGGGAAAAAAACACATCTATATTGCGCAGCTTCTTGCTGCGGGATGAGGAATCCGGTACCAGCGTTCACGGCGGCCATGGTCTCTGTGCTCTGCCATGCAGGAACTCCATCATTGGGAATGTCACTTTCCCTCATGGATTGCCCCATTGGCCACATGAAAGAGGTATAATCTTTTGTTTTCTCTTTTTGTTGCTCATTCCTGAGCTTGAGCTTCTCTTTCGCTTATCCATCAGATTCATGCCTCATCCTCCACTTATTAATTCCCAAGAAGGCTTGTTCTTAGACAACTTTGTCACATATTTAAATTGGTGAGATTTAGTTAGAAAGCGATGTGGGACTATTTAAAAAATAGGGAAGGGACTATTTTCTTTAGAAAAGACTATTTTTTAATGAGACTCGTTAGGAGCCCACTTGGGCCTTGGCAGAACTGCATGGATGGGCCGATCCTAATTGAGCACTCGTATAGCTTTTTTTTTCCGGCCAGAGTAACCTCCCGCGCAAAAAAAAGGAATAACCTTGCAGGCTGACCCGCCTAACCCCTAAAGCCTACCCGCCCCCTGCTCTACCCCTAGCCCGATCCCCATCTTCTCCCAGCGCCGACGCCGACGCACACTTTTTCTAGCCCTAAAAAGGTGCACTTTTTCTCAACAGAAAAAACGCACACGCGCATAAAGGCACTGACTAGCGGCCCTTGATCCCGCTTTTCGCCCCCGTTCGCCACTTCGGCGTGGTCACTACCACTCCGACCTTCACTCTCATCCGTCAGCCGCCTCCTTCCTTCCATGCTCCTTCTCTCGTTTTCTGCCCATTGATCTACAAGCTCCAGCCGCTGCCGCCGTTGCCGCCGCCGATACAGCCGTTCTACATCGAGCAGCCGCTCCACCCCCAGCCGCTTGAGTCATCACGTTGACCCTGCTCCACCTCGCCGTGCGGCAGAAGCCATCTCCGCCGTCGTCAAAGGCGCCGTCCTTCACCTGATAACACGCCCCGGCGATGGGTCCTCCATCCTCCCGTGCGAGGCACGGCGGCCACCGGCGCATGACAAAATGGGCCCCATGGATAAGAGGAGAGGAAGACACTTTTTTCCTAGATAAAGGATCACGATTTGAATACTAACAAATCCAGGAGTTTTTTTTTTGTAAAAATGAGACGTTTTCACATATCTACATAAAAATGGACAGCAAGTTCAATTACCAAAATCACAAAGTCCTTTTTGCAAAAAGTGCGCGATGGTGGATAGGCAGAAGCACCGCATGTTTTATTAATTATATTAGGGCTCGTGTGTTGCAACAGGTGATTTTTTTTCATAATCTCCGATGGCCCTAATCACATTTTGCTGCATCACCGAGATACACTATCTCTTTCAATATCGGGAAATCAAGAATATATTTTTATACTCATGAACATTTTTCAAATTCATGAATGCTTCTAAATTTTTTCCAACATTTTCCAAAATCAAGAACATTTTTCCAATTTATGAACATTTTATACTACTTGCAAACACTTTTCTAAATTTATGAACATTTTTTTAACAGTAATCATGAATCGGCGAACATTTCTAGAATGGACAAACATTGTTTTGGAAATTGGTGAAACAATATTTGAAATTCACGAAAAATTTGTTGATTTAGCAGATATTTTTTGAAATGCATGATCATTTTTTAATCAACGAACGTTCTGTTAATGAATAAACTATTTCGTAAGTCAAGAACAATTTTTGAAATTTTAGGATATTTCTCCATTCATGATTTGTTTTTGCATTTTTGAAATTTCGTTGAAGTGCATTCGAAATTTTTAATACACATACTTTTATAAAAATCTTGAAAATTTATAGATTTCCTGATAATTTGTTTTCAAAATTTTGGAACATCTTTTGAATAGATAAAAAAATTCATAAAATCGCGAACATTTTTTGACTCGAAACATTTTATGATTTATTATATATTTTATAAAAAATCTCATTTTCTTACTGTCGAAACTTTTTTGAAGTCCCAACTTATTTAAAGTAGAAAGAACAAAAACGGGATAGGACAAGAAAAAGTAAAAACGAAATTTAAACAACAGGCCGCCTGGACATGGGGTACAGATGAGTTTTTTCGAGGGGTAGGCATAGACGAGTGCGTTGCGTCTCCCTACGCGCAGAGCGCTGTAGGAGGTCACTGCATGGTCCGGGCCGGCCCACGCGGGGATTCTCCCGTGTGAAAACCTATAGGTGGCATTGGTTGTCAAAACTTCCTCCCAGTTCCCCTCTCGCTAGGGTTTTCTTCCTCTCGGCGGCGGCGACGCCATACCGTAGAGATCGGCTTTCTCCCCGGCCCTTCCCTCCTCCGCCAGTGACCGCCGGGGCTCACGGGTCCTGGTGGGCAGGGCGGCGTTAGGGTTTTGATCGGGAACCTACCGCTCGCGGATCACTAAACCCCGCAAGAGAATCATGGCTACTACAAATACGAAGTTCGGCTACGGCGACATCCGATCTCGGTTACTGGCGATGGAGGAACTAGGATTGAAGGAGGACGATCTCCGGGACGTGGTTGTGGATGATAGCGAGTTGATCCTCAAGCAACTCGTTGGATGGCCTTGGCTAGGTGCATCTTGATAAGCCCTACAGCCAATACTGGTTCTATAGACACATGAGGGTGGCTCGATCCGCCCAAGAGGTTAAAATCTGACCTCTCGAGGATAATTTGTACTCTTTGCAATTCTCCTGTCTGGGCGACTGGGAGAGAGTAATGGATGAAGGTCCATGGAACTTCAAAGGTAAAGCTGTGGTGATGGCGCCCTATGATGGATACACCAAACCTTCCACAATCGAGTTGAAAAAGATCGAGATTTGGGTTCAGATTCACGATCTACCAGATGGTTTCTACTCCAAAATCAAAGCCCTGTCTGCCACTGTTGGTGAATTCATATTTGCCGAACCCAAGTCACATGACTTTGAGGGAAATTTTGCTCGTGTTCGGGTGAAGATTGATGTTACGAAGCCTTTGAAGAATGTTGTCTCCCTAGTGGTCAAGAGGAAGGAAACTCTGGAACGAGTAATTTTCAGAGTCATACGAAAGGCTCCCCCGACCGGTGCGCAGTATGTGGGTACCTTGGCCATCTCTTCAAGGAGTGCGGCGATGGAGTCCACCCTCCCAAAGCCCTAGTTTTCAAGGATCTCAAGGCATCTTGGTCCGTGGGGCCCGCAATGGACCAGGAGATAGCAACGGGTTCAGAGGTGGTAGAGGTAGAGGCCGCTGGCAGAGGCGGTGGAAGTGGCGAGAACAGTCCGATCCCGGCACGTAACAGGATTATGACAGTTCAAAGTAGTCTGGAAAAGACATAACAATGCATGAAGCGGATGGTAACAGGAAGAGGGCTGCGGTTGTTGTGGAAGGAGGCCGAAGGGTGGAGCTACAACACACCGGGCAAATAAATCCCTGATGTTGCTGCGCCAGAGATACCGGTTAGTCCATCAGCGAAGCAAGAGCCAAAGAGAAACAAGCCAAGTTCAACAACACATGAGTCAACCCACGGGAAGAGCTCTGTCCAAAACAAAAACAATGATGCGCGTGTGGCGGGCCTCCTAGGGGGGCACCGCCAGGCGCAATGAGCCTCTTCTGCTGGAACTGTCGCGGTATTGGCAAGGCTGCGACAGTTCGAGAGCTCCGCGATTTCGCGAGGCAGCTTGCCCCCTCTGTTATTTGCATACTAGAAACTCAAATAGAGGGTTTTAGGGTTGAAAATTTGGTAGATTCCTTGGGTTACAACAAGAGTTTTGCTGTAAACAGTTCTGGCCGAAGTGGGGGCCTAGGTATTTTTTGGAAAGATGAAATAAAAGTTGAGGTTATTGGTTACTCAAGATATCACGTTGATGTTTTGATAGATGATATGGTTGACATACAGATCAGAGTCACTTTTGTATATGGGGAAGCCCAGGTGCCAGAGAGATATAAGACGTGGGATACTCTCAGAGGTATCTCCGAAACACAAGGGCGACCATGGGCAGTGCTAGGTGATTTCAATGAAGTTCTTCATGTGCATGAACACGATGGGGTTGGCATTCGGAGCCAAAGCCAGATTGAAGGATTCAGGGATGCTGTCGACACGTGTGGCCTTTCTGACATAGGGTATGCAGGAACGGATTGGACTTTTGAAAAAAAGGTTGCGGGTGGATCCTACACAAGGGTTAGATTGGACCGGTGTTTGGTTAATCCGGAATGGACTTTGGCCCTACCAGATACGAGGTTAACACACAAAACTGCTGCAAGCTCGGATCATGTCCCAATTTTCCTCACATTACGTGAGATGCATGCATGTAGATCTGGACCAAGGGCCTTTAAATACGAGACGATGTGGGAGCCGGGATGAATCATTGTTTACCACTGTTCAAAACCGATGGTCCATGCAGGAGACAGAATCTGTCGAAGCTCTAAGCACTAAGCTAGGAGAACTGGCGGGAGACTTGTCGTTGTGGGACCGTACCCAGTTCGGTTCAGTACGAGGAGAGATTCGCGATTTAAAAATCGCTCTAGAACAAATGCGCACTGCCCAAGGGAGATCCGGCCCTTCCCACGAGGAAACAAAGATTACTGATCGTTTGGTCGAACTGTTCCACCGTGAGGAAATTTTGTGGCGACAGAGGGCGCATTTGGACTGGCTCGCTCACGGTGATAAAAACACTTTCTTCTTCCACCTAAGAGCCAGTCGCCGGCGACGTAAAAATCAAATCAAGGCGCTGCAAAGGCCTGACGGGAGTTTGACTGAGAACACCCTTGAGTTGGAGGGAATGGCCACGGATTTCTATAAGGAGCTGTACACAGCGGGAGGAGTACAAGATATGCATCAGGTCCTGGAAACGGTGCCGACAAAAGTAACACGGGAGATGAACGAGGTTCTCAATGCGCCTTATACTCAGCTAGAGGTCAAGCAGGCACTTTTTCAGATGTTCCCAATTAAGGCTCCTGGCCCGGACGGATTCCCGGCACACTTTTTTCAGCGGCATTGGGGTTTGTGTGGGGATGAGGTTACTAAGGTGGTCCTCAAGATCGTGGCCGGAACGGAGTCAGCCGCATGCATTAATGACACAATCCTGGTTTTAATTCCAAAGGTAAAAAACCCAACTCTCCTATCTCAGTTCCGCCCAATCAGCCTGTGCAATGTTTTATATAAGATTGCATCGAAGGTCATCGCCAATAGGCTGAAGCAAATTCTACCCGATATCATCTCCGAAGAGCAATCTGCTTTTGTCCCGGGCAGAATGATTACTGATAACATTATAACCGCTTACGAGTGCTTGCACTTCATGAAGCGGAACAAGGCAAAGAAGCATCAATCATGTGCGTTGAAGCTCGACATGATGAAGGCTTATGACAGAGTTGAATGGGATTATCTCCGGGCTATCATGCTCAAATTGGGCTTCACTGAGCACTGGGTTGGGATTGTCATGAGCATGGTCACTTCTGTCAAATTTTCAGTTATGTTTAATGGGAGGAAACTTGAGGAATTTCAGCCTTCTAGAGGGATCCGCCAAGGGGACCCGATATCACCATACTTGTTCTTGCTAGCAGCAGAGGGCCTGTCGTGCCTTTTAAAATCAAAATGTGAGTCATCCAACTTGAGTGGGATACAGGTGGCGCCTACGGCACCTCCGTAAACCATCTTTTATTCGCCGATGACAGCCTGCTGTTCTTCAAGGCAAATGGTATGGGAGCTACCGAGGTGAACCAGTCTTTGGAAACCCTGTTGTCAAGCGTCAGTCGGAGAATAAACTATGCAAAGTCATCAATTTTCTTCAGCAAGGGTGTTCCCGATAGTATGCGCACCAGATAAAGGACTTCTCCACATCCCAAATGAAACCCTAAATGACAAGTACCTTGGGATGCCTTCTGATGTGGGTAGTTCGAAGAATGGGGCTTTCAAATACCTCAAAGACAGACTTTGGAGCAAAATTCAGGGATGGATTGAAAAATCTTTGTCCACTGCAGGGAAAGAAGTCCTGGTTAAATCGGTCGCACAGGCTGTCCCGGTTTACTCCATGTCCTGTTTCAAGCTACCAAGAGGCTTGTGTGAGCATCTAAACAAGCTAATAAGGAGGAGGTTTTGGTGGGGCAGCAAAATGGGCAGCGTAAACCCCATTGGGTGTCTTGGGAGGAAATGACTAAGCCAAAAGCCATGGGCGGCCTAGGATTCAAAGATTTTGAACTTTTCAACTTGGCAATGCTAGCAAAACAGGCATGGCGCCTACTGCAACACCCGGAGTCTCTTTGTGCACGGTTACTGAAAAGTATCTATTACCCTCAGTCATCAATTTTGAATGCAACTATTGGGAGTCACCCGAGCCAGATTTGGAGGGCGATAGTAGAGGGACGTGACACGCTCAAGCTAGGCCTGATCAAACGCATCGGCAATGGAGAAAACACGAATATATGGGAGGATAATTGGCTGCCCAGAGAGGAAATGATGAAACCATATGGCTGTATCACCGCAAACCCCCCGGTATTGGTCTCAGAATTGTTGGATGCAACCTCGGCCTCATGGGATATCCACAAACTTAATGCTACGTTCCTGAGTTTTGACGCAAAGCTGATATCAAGTATACCTTTATGCACCATGAACGTCCCCGACTTTTGGAGCTGGTCGCACGAGAGGCGAGGACAATTTTCGTGAAGTCTGCTTATAACATGTTAGTTCGAACCAAAGCAGAAGAGAAGCTTGGCTATATGGATCAGCCGACCATCAACCTCTGCTGTGGAAGAAGGATCATGGAAGACATTGTGGAAAGTTGAGGTGCCGTCAAAGGTCCGTATGTTTTTATGGAGATTGGCCAAGCAGTCCTTCCCAACTGAGGATGTGAGGGAGCACCGGAATATGTCAACGTCGAGCACTTGTGGCTGTAAGGGCACAAGATTCGTGGCGCCACTCTCTCCTGGATTGCACAGTTTCGAGGTGTACGTGGGCCCTGGTAGATGATGAACTTGCTTGCTCGCTGGTAGAGACAACAGAGATGAGAGCCAAGAGCTGGCTTTTCAATTTGCTCGACACACTCACACATGAAAAGGTTGTCCTGCTAACGGTCACGCTTTGGGCGATATGGTCATCCGCATTTAAAGGCAATACACGAGGCGATCTTTCAAACTCCCCACGCAACACATGCGTTTATAAAACGCTTCATTGCCGATCTTGACCAAGTCCGGGTGACCAAACCAGCTCCAAATATTGTAACAAGGGTTCAACAAGCAGCTCCAAGACCATGCGCTCCGCCGGCTAATCATTCGAAGATCCATGTTGATGCTGCAGTTCGTGGCGACAGGGGCGGGGCGGCAGCTGCTATTTGCCGAAGCAACCAAGGAGTCTTCCTGGGCAGCTCCGCACTGGTCATTCAAGGGGTTTGTGACCCAGCAACGCTTGAAGCAATCGCATGCAGAGAAGCACTCGCACTGGCTCAAGATCTTGATCTTCATCAATTTATGGTCTCGTCGATTGCGTGCAAGTGGTCGATGATATTGCTAGAGGGAATCAGGGTCCATATGGAGCTATAATTGCAGAGATCAAGAATAGAGTAGTACCTTTTTCTTGTAATTTCATTTTTGAAAGTAGGTTAGTTAATGTCGAAGCTCATAAACTAGCAAGATTTGCTGTTTCTCTTCCTAGGGGTCGTCATGTGTGGCTTGGCCAGCCCCATGACCAAGTTTGTATCCCACTCTATGTGGATTTTGAATAATAAAGTTGGCTTTCCCCTCAAAAAAAAAATTGGTTGTCAAAAAAAGGTGGCATTGGTGAGTATTACCACGGGAGCGCCTATATGGCGACCTACGCGCTGCGGAAGAAGCGAGCGCGCACCCCCCTGCTCCCCCCTACGCGCATTTCTGGGCCGGCCCATGTGCGGGCCGGGACGCCGCCTAGTTTTTTTATTTTTTTTTCAGTAATTCGGGATATCAAAAGGTTCTAAAATTTCAGAAAAAGTTGCTAATTTTAATAAAACAATCACGATTTCAAAACATATTCATGATTAGAGAAAAACGCTCAGGAATTCAAAAACTGTTCACGTATTTGTAAAAGATGTCCACAAACTTAAAAAAATTGATGATTTTGAAAAAAATCATGATTCAAAAAAATGTTCGTTAATTTGTTCACGAATTTAAAAAAAAATATTCAAAAATTTCAAAAATGATCGTGAATTTGGAAAAAATGTTCACATTTCAAAAAAAGTTTGCCAATTCGAAAGTATTCACGAATTTGAGAAAAAGTTCATGATTGAAAAAAATGTTCGCTAATTCGAAAAATGTTCGTCAATTTGAAAAAAAAAATTGCGATTCAAGAAAATGTTTGCTAATTCGAAAAACATTCACAAATTTGAAAGAAATGTTCACGATTCAAAAAAAGTGTTCCCTAATTCGAAAAATGTTCATGAATTTGAAAAAAAATGTTCATGATTCAAAAAAAAGTTCACTATTTCAAAAAACGTAGAAGATTTTGAAAATTTAGTCTATAATTTTAAATGTTCATTATTTAGAAAAAGTGTTCATGAATTCAAAAACATGTTCATGACATAAGAGAATGTTCACAAATTTCTAAAAAATGTTCGTGAGTTATAAAAAGTGTTCATGGTTACAAAAAAATGTTCATGATTTTGGAGAATGTACACGAATTAGTAAAAATAAAACCATGGTTTTGAAAAAATGTTCATCATTCCAAAAAAAAGTTAACGACTTAAAAAATGAGTCACAAATTAATAGATTTTAGGAAATTGGAAAAAAGAGTAAAAATGGAAACATATAAGTAAAGAAAAAAAGAAAAAAAACGCAAAACCCAGTTCAGGGAAGGTTCTAGAACCTTCCCAAAACCGGTTGGAGGTGAAACCCCGAAATGGGCCGGCCCATGTTAACAGCAGCGAGCGAGGGGGGTACACGCTAGGAACCCCGTATTGCTACTTCCATCTTCCATCTTCTCCATCAAATGCCTTCCGCATCCTCCTTCGTTTATTAATTGCCAAGATGGCTTTTTTTAATGTTGCTCATTCGCGAGCTTGGCCCTCTCTTTCGTTTATCCAGCAAATTCATGCCTCATCCTCCACTTATTAATTCCCAAGAAGGCTTGCTCTTAGACAACTTCATCACATATTTAAATTGGTGAGATTCAGTGTTAGAAAGCAATGTGGGACTAATTTTTTTTAGCAAGGGTGGGACTATTTTCTAATGAAAAGGCTGATTAGGAGCCCACTTGGGCCTTGGCGAAACCCTAATAGAGCACTCATATTGCTTTTTTTCCAGCCTGCACAAAAAAAGGAGCAACTTAGCAGGCCGGCCCAACTAACCCCTAAAGCCCGTTCGCCCCCACTACTCTAACCCTAGCCCATCCCCTCAGCCTCCGACCCCCATCTTCTCCCAGCGCGTCACACGCACATGCACACTTTTTCTCAACAAAAAAGATGCACAGGCGCATAGAGGCAGCAACCAGCGACACTCAATCCCGCTCGCCGCCCCTGTTCGCCACTCCAACCTCCACTCTCATCCGTCAGCCGCTTCCATCCGTCGCCGCCGCTATTCTGCAAGCTCCATCTGTCGTCGTCGCCGTTCTGATAGCTCCAGCCGCGGCCGCCGATCCAGCACCCCCGCCGTTCTGCATCGAGAAGCCGCGCCGCCCCCAACCGCTCGAGTCGTCGCGTTGACCCTATCCACCTTATCGCGCGACAGAAGCCATCTCCATTGCCAGCAAGGGCGCCGCCCCTCACGCGAGCACATGCCCCCGGTGAGGCGTTCACCATTCTCCCGTGCGAGGCACGGTGGCCGTCGGCGCATGACAAAATAGGCGCCATGGATAAGAGGAGAGGAAGACACTTTTTTATGGATAGTGCAGGTTTTTTTTGTAAAAACGTAACGTTTTCTCAGATAGACTATAGAAGGGACTGCGGTTCAATTACCAAAAACCACAAGGGCTTTTTTGAAAAAAAGTGTGCGACGGTGAGCAGACAGAAGCAATAGCTGCTTTATTATTAGGTAAAGATAGACATAGATATAGATAGATTAGGTGTAGATATAGATATAGATAGAGATATGATTGGTCCTACAGTGTCACTTGTAGACACTTCTTGTTCTAGGTGATGAGAGGATGCCTGGGACTGATATGTTTCTTAGGCTGGTTCTGGCCGACTAATTTGAGAAATTGTTGACCCAACCAAATTCATGAATCAAATTCAAAATTGATTACCGAGAGAGCTCCTTGAGAAATCGTTGATCCGGTCAAAATCGTAAAACGAAATTTAAATATAACACCTCAATTGAATGGGGGCTCTAAAATTGAAGAGCATAGTATT
Organism: Aegilops bicornis; assembly: GCA_021605145.1. Classification (NCBI taxonomy): domain Eukaryota; kingdom Viridiplantae; phylum Streptophyta; class Magnoliopsida; order Poales; family Poaceae; genus Aegilops; species Aegilops bicornis. The sequence continues at coordinate 677,813,281 of CM038674.1, forward strand.
ACTCCCTCCATCCCTCAATATAAGACATTTTCACAAACTTGAATGTCTTATATTGTAGGACTGGGGGAGTAGATATTTATACCATGAATACAACTTATTAGTTTGTTTTAGTGGGAGTACATGCCGATCATTCATGCATGCGGTGGGTAGAGGGATAAGCCGGTGCAGTTCTTGTAGCAGATGCATGTCCAGGTGTTCTTGCAATGGCCGCTGTCGAAGCCTTCGTCCCTGCAGGGCGCGTTGCAGGTGCCTGGTATGAAGCAAGTGTCGTTGAGCCACTTCCCGCTCTTCCGCTTTATGCAGCCATGCGACTCCATTTTTTCTGCATCCATCCATAGACAATACAAATTAACCATCAACTTAACTAATTTGGATCAGTCTGATTGGGAGATGTGTGGGATGATGGTCTTCCTTCCAGATGACAACACGAGCAGCATCAACATCGACAGGCATATGAAAGCCTTGCCGGTTCCTAGTGGTCCTTCAGCAACCTTCTTCATGTACGATGCCATATCGAAGAGGTAATGCGTGTTGTTTTTTTCTAAATGAAATTGATGGTTATGTGAGTGGTCCTTCAGCAACCTTCTTCATGTACGATGCCATATCGAAGAGGTAATGCGTGTTGTTTTTTCTAAATGAAGTTGATGGTTATGTGAGTATTTAGATAGATTTTGATTTGATTTGGATACTAGATTAAAACAAACCATGATTATTTCGTGAGATATTAATGTGTGCTATCAATGCTTATCCTAATGTTAGTTTTAATCATGGTTTGTTTTAATCTAGTATCCAAATCAAATCAAAATCTATCTAAAGGAAACACTATCCGCCCATCCCATTGCCCTCTCACGCACCCACCAATGCGTGCTGTACATGTGTAGACGTATTAATTAATTAATTAATTTAATTCAGTTAGTTACGCACCCACCAATGCTAGATCCATCGACCCGGTTGGCTCATCATCGTATCCATGTAGTCCAGTTATTGAGGCTGAAATAATACATCTTGCCAGCCGTTGGATTGGTGCAGACGACTGAGATCAGTCGGAGATGGGGATCGATCAGGGGGAGGTGATGACGGACCAATCGCAAGCAAGCAGCAAAACTTTTTTCTTTTGATATTTTTGAAGCAGCAAAACTTTCTTTGTTCGGCAAGGAGAGGAACCTTACGAACCGAAACCCACCGTCGATTCATTTCTTCCCTCACCGCCGACCATGGCCTTTGCCCTCTCCCTCAACGCCGCCGCCCCCCCCCCCTCCTCCTCACCCTCCCCTCCCCTCATCACAAGATAAGAGAAGAGGTGAGAAGAGAAGAGAAGAGGGACATCAGGCGATCAAGCAAGTCAGGCAGCGGCCCAAGTTCGCCGCGGCAGCCCAGGGCCTCGACGGAGGCCGGGACAGGACCTCCGACGATGCGGACGTGTGTGAGGACGGCAATTCTGCTTCCCCTTCTGCTCCTGCTCTGCTCATCCGTGCGACCATCAAGGGCAACCCACACCATGGAGCCTCCTCCGTCTTCTCCGGCAGTAGGTACTCTCTCGCCCACCTTCGATTTGCTACCCTCCCCTTCCCTTCCCTCCCTTCATTTGGTTCTCTTCCCCACACAGGCACTACTAGGGAAAATCCTAGCAGTAGCGCGTGTTTTTGGCCTATCAGTAACGCGAGTAACCGCGCTACTGACACGACGCTACAACTAAAGGTTAGCAGTAGCGTTTGTTGACACGCGCTACTGCTATATCTACTTAGTAGTAGCGCGTGCTGCAACAGCCGCTACTGGTAATTACTAGTGGCGCGTCTCACTGCCCGCGCTATTACTATTATCCTTATTTTATTTCTTTTTTATTTTAGGTCGTATTCATACACCTTTATTAGAAATTGTTTTTACATTATAATGAGTTATTAAATCACTAGGTGAAAGCACCGCAGAATAGTTTCAAATCCTAAGTGACCAAGTCATGGATTATCACGATAATCCATGACTTGATCACTTAGGATCCATCCACTTGAAACTAATCCGCGGTTCTTTCACCCAATGATATAATAACTCATCATCATCATCATCATCATCATCATCATCATCATCATCATCATCATCATATTAAAATAAAAACTCTTACATCATATCATCACCAACAACACTAGCTAATAATCATCATGTCATTACCACCAACACTATTTAATCATCATAGTCATAGTGTAACTATCTAATCACCACCAACACTAGATAATAATAATCATCATAGTCATCACCACCAACACACATTCTAGCTAGCTAACACTCCTGTTGCTCTCTCTCTCTCTCTCTCTCTCTCTCAGGTAAAATAGTATAGAACATGTTTAGCACTTTTGATTCATCATATTGGAGCATGCAGATGAACCTGTCTCCTAATTGTGGGCTGCGCTTCTGATTGCTGCCCCTTAGTACTCTCTGCGATCCTTCATAATGTTTCTCCAGTGTTTGACTATTAAGACTTGCTCGCTTTTAGAAATCCTGAATGCACTCATGTGCAATGTAGGATGTCTTGGCCGTAAGCTAACCATGGACATGCGACCTTTAGCCTCGATCCAATGAGACACAACTATCATCAGGAGTCCCAGTTGAAGAACATCGTAGTAACATACTTAGCAATGAAGTTTAGCTTAAAAATAATGTATGCAAAAGATGCACTGGGGACAGATAGTAAAAGTCTTACCATCTTTCTGTCACATCCTAGTTAGACCATGCATTAGTGTGTGCATCATGTTTAAATTTCATTTGAATTTGAAATGGGGAAGACAGAAACCCCCAGAACCCCTTTTAATCCAACTAGGGTTTACTAAAAATTATTTCAATGAACCTGAAATGCCCTTCAAAAATGCTCATCATCTTTGCTTTGGTTCAGAGCCTCTGCCAAAAATGGTGCACCATTTTCTAGATCATCCAAAGGTCTTTGAATTAAATCATAAGTATTTGAGTTTGAGCATTTCAAATTATATAAAATATTTCAAATGCCCAAATGTTGCCAAACCAAAATGTTTCATGTTGGAAATATTCCAACAAAGGACCAGGAGCAGTTTGGTGATTTTTGAAACTGTTTTGGTATTTTTAAAAACTCCACAAAGTTGCAGAATAATAGAAAAGAAAAACAGTTTAGAAACTTACCTGGCGCCACCTACCCGGCCCACCTGCCGGCCCAACCCAAAGAGCGCCATGAGCTGCTTGGCTCGGCCAGGCAGGCAGCCAGGTGCTCGGCGGCGAGCACCGCATGGGTGCCACGCACCTGGTCGCCGCCTCGCCGCTCCCTTCTTCGAGGCTGCCGACGCGGTTCGCTCTCCCTCTCTCCCCCGAACCCCTCGGACACCTCCTCTCCTCCCCGGCTCCTCTCTCTCGCGCTCCCCCGCCATGGCCGACGCCACCGCCGCAGACCATCGCCAGAATCAAGGCCTCCCGCCGTCCGCACCCCTCCTCGCCCGTGTCTAGGAGCTCCGCCACCCTCCTCTACTCCCCGAGCTAGCCGAGCCCCGCATGCTCAAGTGAACTGAGGCCACCGCACCGACCTCGCCCGAGTTCGCTGTCGCCGCCGAGATCCTTTCAACGCCGTCGTCGCTCCGGTCCGTCCCCGCCGCACCAAGTGTTCCGTCGAGTTCCCTGTGAGCTTAACCATCTCCCTTCCCTTCCTCTCGCGCTCTCGAGCTGTGTAGCAACCACATGAAGATCACCCGCACTCCGCCGCTGGAGCTCGTCAGCCGACGTGCTCCGGTCACCCTCCGCCACCATTTGGTGTCTAACGACTCACCGCACTACGCAGCACCTAACCACCTACTCCACGCACCTCACCGACCCCTAGCCTCGAGTTCGCCTTCGGCGAACTCCGGCTGACGCCTAGGTCGCCGCTGGCGCCGATTCGCCGCCCGACCCCAACCGACTCCACCAGAAGCTGCGGCTTGTCCCCAGCTACCCATAGCCACCCTCCGCGGCTCGTTTGGTTACCGAAATGGCCAAACTCACTTCCGCCGCCACGTCGGGCTCGCCGGCGGCTAGATGCCGGTGCAGCCGACGTGGACTTTGACCACAGTGGGCCCTGGTTGACTCTGATGAGTCAATGACAGGTGGGGCCCGACCACATTAACTAATTAGGGTTAGTTTTAATTATTTTTTTAGTTAAACTAATTACCCTGACAACCTAGACCCACAGTCAGGTTTGACCTGGACGTCTCCGTTGACTATGACGTCATTCTGACGCATAGCTGACGCAGTAATCTAATTACTGGATTTATTCTAATATAGGAAATTCCAGAATATAGTTCAAACTTCAAATATTCATAACTTTTAATATGTAACTCCAAATGCAAAGATTTATATATGGAAAATGATCAGAAAAATCCATTCTATCCATTGGTACAGGTTTCATGCATGATAAAACAAGTTAACCTTGCTGTTTAAGCAGAATAAGATATTGCACCTTTAGGGCTATTTTAAATGAGCTAGCATTTGAATCTTTGATTCAAATGAGTTCATCCCTTTTGTTCCAGCTTGCATTAGGCCAACACACATCCATATTGCCATGTCATAGCATGCATCATATTGTTGCATATTGCCATGTGTGTTTATTTTCGGTATGTCTTTCGTGATAGGTTACGCCTCAGGATAACCTGTAATATCCGTCAAGGGCAGTATCCTACCACCACTCCATCAGGCAAGCAACCCATTGATCATTCCGATACAAACCCATGTTCTCGCTTCTGCTCTTGTTTTACTGCATTAAGACAACGCGATTCAAACTGTTTTGTGCTGCGGTAGTTGAACCCACTTCCTTTGCATGACCTGTCATTGCCACAAGAATTAGATGAAACCCACTAGTATGTGTAGGAGTTGATTGAGACATGTTTGTGATTCCTACCATGCTATGCTTGCTATGCTTAGAGTTGTGTCGTGTCCGCTCATCGGGATGATGAACCGGAGTGAAAGGTTGCGTGGGTTCGAGAGTGAAAGTGTTGAACACGTTTTGGTAAAGGTATCGATGAGAGGCCATGTAGGAGTACATGGTGGGTTGTTTCACTGAAGCCATCCCTAGGAACTGAGTTCTGTGTTTGTGATCCATGAAACAGTTACTACCACGCATTGGGATCCTTAATTGACCCTCTCGGCTTCTTAACCACCCTTGTTCTCAGTCCGGGAGTTGCAAGTAGTTTCTGGTGTTTGTAGCATGCTGGGGGCGGCACGCAACGCTGACCGTAGGGGTGGGTTGTGTTGCGGTAGGCATGTGGCCCGGTGTAACGAGTGCTTGTTTGGTATCTCGGGAACCCTGCACACATCGTTCGGGCTGTATGGGAAACCTCGGCCGGACTCCCTGCGGATGGAACCCGAATAGGCGATAAACCTGGACTTGGGACTTGAGTGTTTAGGTAGGCTGTGGCCGACACACACGTTGGGCTTCCGCTTGAAGGTTGCCGAGTACATGTCGTGTAAACGGCATTAAGTGGTGAGAGCGTGTGTGAAGAAGTACACTCCTGCAGGGTTATAAATGATCTATTCGAATAGCCGTGTCCACGGAGAAGGACTTCTGGGTTACCTATATCAGTTCATAGACAAGTAAATGGATACTACTAAAAGCCTCAAGATAAGTGTGAGTATCGCGGATGGCCCTCTCGTGGGATGACGAGAGAGGATCCACGGTGGAGTATTGTGATGGTGATTAGTGGACTCGTGTGTGACAAAATGCTTTTCAAATGGTGTCACGTAGGATAGCTTAGCCAAGGGTCAAAGCTGGCTTGTTACAAATAACTCCACCACCTTCTTGAGAATGTGCATGTATGATAGGATTCTGTGGTAAGACTTGCTGAGTACCTCCGTACTCATGTTTGCTTAATTAATGTTTTTCAGACGACAACACTGCCCCCTCCGATGGGTTCTATGTAGACCTTGACATCGACAAGTGAACTAGCCACCTAGGTGGTGATCCAAGACTTGTGAAGGGCCACTGTAGATAGAAAGGCTTCAACAAGCTTTCTTTCTTTTTAGAGCCTGTACTCAGACTAGTTTGCTTCCGCATGTGCTTGTATGTTTGTATGACTTAAGTGTTGGGTCATGTGACCCCTACCTGTATGATATGTTATGTATGGCTCCTGAGCCTTCTAAATAAAGTACTTTGAGTTGTAGAGTTTTGTTGTGATGCCTTGTTGTATTTACTCATATCGGGCATATTGCGTGTATGATTTAAATGCTTGGTATGAGTGGGATCCGACAAACTAGTTGTTTATCCTTGGCAGCCTCTCATATGGGGAAATGTAGTCTCGTGCTTCTGAGCGATAGTAGTCCGCTACAGCCCGGTTCACCGAGTCCTGCTAGCCCAAAGACTACCGCTTGGACACTTGATCGGCGGCATGTGTTTCACTTCGTTCCTATGTCTGTCCCTTCGGGGAAATGTCACGCGGTGTTATTCGGAGTCCTGTTAGCCCAGTGCTACAGCCCGAATTTATACGTTGATGACCGACATGCTCGATGTGATTCATGTATGCCTGTCCCCATGGGTTAGTGCCGCTTTGGGTTCACGACTAGCCATGTCGGCCCGGGTTCTTTGTCATGTGGATGCTAGCGACACTATCATCATATCGTGAGCCAAAAGACGCAAACGGTCCCGGCCATAGTAAGGCGACACCGTGGGAATACCGTGCGTGAGGCCGCAAAGTGATATGAGGTGTTACCGGCTAGGTCGATGTGACTTGGAATCGCGGTCCCGACAGCGTTGGTATCGAGCGAGGGCTGCTGTAGGTTCGCTAAGCCAAACTGGTCGATGTTGAGTCTAGAAATGCTTTAGTTATATGTAGGGAATTGATTGTGGGAGGAACGTAAGGCTCTTTTACTCCTTTACCTTATGCCCTCTCGATCCGAGTCATCCTCTTCTCATATTACGTGGGTATAGGACAAGGCTCTCTTCTCTCTATCAGGTTCACGAGGTACTAATCCGAAGTAACTTATAGGAATGTTGGTTACATCCTCAGATCAGATTCTACTACTTTTTGGTATGCTATCAGTTGAACCGTAACCTTGATATGATGTTGTTGAGTGGTTTTGCATTCTGATTATGAATTTCTCAAATCTGTATTTTCGCATTTTCAGATGTTATGCTTCCCGATTTTCCATAGAAATTCTATTGTCTTTGCATTATGGCTGTGCTTTCGGATGGCCACCCGTCCCCGTAACCAAGTGGTTAAATCGACCCGTTGCATTGATGTGTGTGGTCACACGGCAATGTTGGTTCGGTGATGGTCGAGACCGTTACCGATGGTATCCTGAATATACCGTCGAGGAGCAGTTTAGGGATTTTAATCAAAGCCAATATCTGTACTGGTCAGGATTTATCCATCTTATCCCGGAGCTCTTGAACCGCTCCACTGTTCTTATGGACTTGGGATCACTATTGGGATGTCCGTGCAAGATGCAGCCTACTCAATGATGACTATTATTCGAGCGAATCGCCTTTGTGCAACACCGATTTCCGCTATATGCCAGCATCCCTCCCTGGGGCGCATGGTTACCTTCAGGGTATGTACAGCGATGCATCCCATGAGGACTCACTCCTCCGCACCACTACAGAGATGCTGGAAGACAAGGACCGTGAAAACCGGGCCTTGCGTATGGAGCTCTTTAATGCCCGTTCTGATCACTGGGCTACTCTGACTCGGTTTGCACCTGCCGTGCAAGCCGGATACATGGACATGAGGGACTTGTACCCAGTGCGGGCTGGTCTGCCAGACTTTATGGAGTGGCGTGAGGTAGGAGGCATCACTCCTCCTCGTGGACCTCGCCTGCCGCCGTTTGTTGGACCACGTCCACATCCGAGTCCCTATGGTCTGCAAGCTCCACAGGATCGTCTGTTTCCGTATGATCATGTTCCACTTCCAGGCTTGGGTGGTGACTTCTATGAGGACTACTACGGAGCTGTCTGAGTAGTAGTAGTATCCCTAGTATTGTAATAGTTGTATTTCCACCGTCTGCGTGACTTGTGGGATATGACTTAGTGTGTATCATTCCTAAGTGTAGAAAAATAATGTATAGGGGTTTGGAATGCTTCCGATGAGATGTAACGCCTTTCACTATAGTTGTACTCCGTCGGGCTTGTACTAAACTATGAATGGTGTGTATGACCGTTGGTATATATATGGCAGTTTTATATTACCATGTCATACTGATGAACATCTCTGCATTCCGTGTTATCCATTACATTCCGCACTTCCTAGCTAAATTCTGCCATCCTGGTTTAAACCGTTGTTGTGTTTTCCTAGGATGGTCAACACCCGGAACAATCCTGCTGCTCCGGAGCAGGGAGAGGCAAGCGCAGCCAGGAATGTAAATCTGCCTCAACCACCATCTTTGGCCGAAGTTATGTTGGAGGCGGAACGCAATAAGCGTGAGACCAATCGCCTACTGGAGCGGATTGAGCAAAACACCGCACGCCAGCAAAGAAATGATTTGGTGTCACTCAATGACTTTGTCAAGCTGTATCCACCGAAGTTCAAATATTCCGTTGAGCCTCTCGACGCGGATGATTGGCTTCGCAGCATCAACCACAAGCTGCGTTCTGCCAACGTGGCTGAAGCTAATAAGGTTACTTTTGCTGCCTATCACCTCGAAGGCCCTGCTAGCCTTTGGTGGGAGAATTATGAGGCTATGCGTCCGGTTGGACAAATTACTACTTGGGCTGAATTCAGTGCCGCTTTCCGTGAGCATCACATCCCAGAAGGTCTCATGGATCGGAAAAGGGAGGAATTCTGCAATTTCACCCAAGGTAGGCTCACTGTGGATACTTACAGCCGTGAATTTGGGAATTTAGCACATTATGCTCCTGAAGAGGTTTCTACCGACGCCAAGAAGCAGGCAAGGTTCCGCAAGGGACTTAGCCCCGAGCTTCGTCGTGATCTTCGTCTGCATGAGTGCACCTCTTTTCCGAAGTTAGTCAATAAGGCTATCAGCGCCGAAACTGGACAGTCTGACTTCGAAGCTTCACGCAAGCACTCCCGTGACTCTGGCTCTTCATCCGGCTCGGGATCTTAGAAGCGCCGGGTTTGGATTCCAAATACTGCTCTGCCACCCAGGTTCACCCCGAGGCCATCCTTTGAGGCGCCTCGCCCCAACCAGCAGTATGTACCGTCCAAGACTTATGGAGGCCCCACTGCTAATGCTGCTCCACGTCCCAATATGACAACTTGCTTCAAGTGTGGAGAGACGGGCCACTACATCCGTGAGTGTCCCCAGAACAACCCCAGTCAGATCGGAAAGTCTGTTGGCCGTGGTAAGCCACCAGGAAAGGTGCTCCATACTAAACCAGCTGCCACTGCTCGTGGCCACGTCAACTATGTTTCAGCTGAGGAAACCTATGAGGATCCCAACGTCGTTCTCGGTATGCTCCTTGTTAATTGTCATCCGGCAACTGTTCTTTTTGATACTGGAGCATCTCATTCATTTATTTCTGAGAGCTATGCTCGATTGCACAACACCACATTCTGTGACATGCACACCTCCATGGAAATTCAGACCCCTGGTTCTAGATGACAAACCTCTAGAATAAGTCATGGGAATGAAATTCTTGTCGACAGATTAGTCTTTCTTGCTTCTCTAATAGCTCTCAAGTCCTCGGACATAAACATCATCTTGGGTATGGACTGGATGTCAGCCCATTATGCTAAGATTGATTGCTCTACTAGAACTGTTCAACTCACCCATCCTTCGGGCAAGACAGTTAATGTTTTAACCCGAGTGTCTAAGCGCCAGCTTTACTCCTTAAATGCCAACCCCCTTCCGGACCTCGAAGATATTCCGGTAGTCCGTGATTTTCCGGATGTCTTTCCAGAAGAACTGCCAGGTGTTCCACCTGACAGGGATGTCGAGTTCGTGATAGATCTTGTTCCCGGAACCGTCCCAATCTCTAGAAGACCTTATAAGATGGCACCCCTAGAACTAGCCGAACTTAAGAAGCAACTCGATGAGTCCTTGCAAAAGGGTTTCATCCGTCCTAGTTCATCTCCATGGGCTTGCCCCGTCCTCTTCATCAAGAAGAAGGATGGTACGGATCGGATGGTTGTGGATTACCGACACATCAATTTGGTCACTATCAAGAACAAGTATCCGCTCCCGGGATCAACGATCTGTATGATCAGCTCGCTGGATCCTCGCCTTTTTCAAGATGGATTTGAGGTTGGGTTACCATCAAATCAAAATCAAGAAAGGGACATTCCTAAAACGGCCTTTGTTACTCGTTATGGCCAATACGAGTACACCGTCATGTCCTTCGGATTAACCAATGCTCCAGCCACTTTCTCTCGGTTAATGAACTCAATCTTCATGGAGTATTTGGATAAATTTGTCGTGGTATACCTCGATGATATACTCATCTACTCCAAGAATGAGGAAGAACATGCCGAACATCTAAGGCTAGTATTGATGAAACTTCGAGAGCACCGCCTTTATGTCAAATTCTCTAAGTGTGAATTCTGGTTACCGTAAGTGACCTACCTAGGCCATGTAATCTCCGGCAAGGGCATTGCTGTCAATCCCGGCGAGTTCAAGCCATCCTTGATCGACTCCACCTGAATCGGTCAAGCAAGTTCGGAGTTTCCTCGGTTTAGCGAGCTATTGCCGCCGCTCACGAGAATTTCTCTAAAGTTTCTAAACCTCTAACCGAACTCCTCAAGAAAGATAAGAAGTTCGAATGGACACCACAAAGGCGAGTTCAGCTTTCGAGGAACTGAAAAGACGCTCGACATCTGCTCCCGTACTTGTTCCACCAGATTTTTCTAAGGACTTTATTATCTATTGCGACGCCTCGCGACAAGGACTAGGTTGCATACTCATGCAAGATCGTCATGTGATTGCCTACGCTTCTCGACAGTTGCGTCCACATGAGGATAATTATCCCACACATGATCTAGAGCTTGCAGCAGTGGTTCATGCACTCAAAACCTGGCGACATTACCTTCTTGGTAATCGTTGCGAAATTTACAATGATCACCAAAGTCTGAAATATATCTTCACCCAACCGGATTTGAATCTCAGGCAAAGACGTTGGGTCGAGTTGATTACAGATTACGACTTAGGAATATCCTACACCCCAGGCAAAGCCAATGTCATGGCTGACGCACTAAGTCGCAAATCTTATTGTAACAATTTGATGTTACAACAAAGTCAACCATTTCTCCATGAGGAATTTCGTAAGCTTAATCTTCACATTGTTCCTCGAGGATTCCTTTCCACCCTGGTGGCGAAACCTAACCTTACAGATCGAATCATAGCTGCTCAGCAGTATGATAGAGGAATATCTCGGATCAAGGAGAACATTGCTAGCGGAGCTGCTAAGTGTTTCTCCATAGATGAACGAGGTGTTGTCTTCTTTGAGAACCGCTTGGTGGTTCCTAAGAAACAACAGCTACCGTGAATCGATCCTTAAGGAAGCTCATGACTCTCCTCTCACCATTCATCCCGGTAGTACTAAAATGTATCAAGACCTACACCAGAGGTTTTGGTGGACTAGGATGAAGAGGGAAATCGCTCAATACATTGCTAACTGCGACGTCTGTCGTCGAGTTAAAGCAGAGCATCAACGGCCTGCTGGCACCCTTCAACCTTTGGCTATTCCTGAATGGAAATGGGATAAAATCGGTATGGATTTCATTACCGGGTTTCCCAGGACCAAGAGAGGGAATAATGCTATCTTCGTTGTCGTCGATCGCCTTTCCAAAGTAGCCCACTTCCTACCCGTTCGTGAGAGTATAACCGCTAGCCAGCTAGCTGATTTGTACATCTCTCGAATAGTGTCTCTTCATGGTGTTCCATTGGAGATTAACTCGGACCGTGGAAGTCTCTTCACCTCTCGATTTTGGGAAAGTTTCCAAAATGCTATGGGAACTCGTCTCTCCTTTAGCACCGCATTCCATCCTCAATCAAGTGGTCAAGTAGAACGAGTCAATCAAATCCTAGAGGATATGCTTCGAGCTTCTGTCATCTCTTTCGGCATGAATTGGGAGAAATGCCTTCCATTCGCCGAGTTTGCTTATAACAATAGTTATCAAGCTAGCTTAGGCAAAGCTCCTTTCGAAGTTCTTTATGGACGGAAATGTCAAACGCCTCTTAACTGGCCAGAAACCGGGGAGAGACAACTCTTTGGCCCAGATATGATTCAGGAAGCAGAAGAGCAGGTTCGCATTATTCGTGAGAAATTGAAAACAGCCCAATCTCGTCAAAAGAGCCAATATGACCGCAAGCATAAGCCTATGACTTATGAAATTGGCGAGAAGGCTTACCTTCGGGTTACTCCTTTGAAGGGAACCCATCGATTCGGTATCAAAGGCAAGTTGGCTCCTCGTTACATTGGACCCTTACGCATTCTTGCCAAACGAGGAGAAGTTGCCTACCAATTGGAACTACCTCCGCATCTTTCCAGAGTCCATGATTTCTTCCACGTTTCCCAACTCAGGCTTGCTTCTCGGATCCTATCCGTGGAGTGGACCACGAAACGCTTGATCTCCAAGATAACCTCACCTATCGAGAATATCCCGTTCAGATTCTTGATCAAGCCGAGCGTACCACTCGACGTCGAATATCAAGTTTCTAAAGGTTCAATGGTCAAACCATTCCGAGCAAGAAGCAACTTGGGAAAGGGAGGATCGTCTTCGACTTGAGTATCCCACCTTCTTCGCAACAGATCCTAAATCCCGGGACGAGATTCTTTTGAGTGGGGGTGAGTTGTCACATCCTAGTTAGACCATGCATTAGTGTATGCATCATGTTTAAATTTCATTTGAATTTGAAATGGGGAAGACAGAAACCCCCAGAACCCCTTTTAATCCAACTAGGGTTTACTAAAAATTATTTCAATGAACCTGAAATGCCCTTCAAAAATGCTCATCATCTTTGCTTTGGTTCAGAGCCTCTGCCAAAAATGGTGCACCATTTTCTAGGTCATCCAAAGGTCTTTGAATTAAATCATAAGTATTTGAGTTTGAGCATTTCAAATTATATAAAATATTTCAAATGCCCAAATGTTGCCAAACCAAAATGTTTCATGTTGGAAATATTCCAACAAAGGACCAGGAGCAGTTTGGTGATTTTTGAAACTGTTTTGGTATTTTTAAAAACTCCACAAAGTTGCAGAATAATAGAAAAAGAAAAACAGTTTAGAAACTTACCTGGCGCCACCTACCCGGCCCACCTGCCGGCCCAGCCCAGCAGCCGCGCCAGCGAGCTGCTTGGCTCGGCCAGGCAGGCAGCCAGGTGCTCGGCGGCGAGCACCGCATGGGTGCCACACACCTGGTCGCCGCCTCGCCGCTCCCTTCTTCGAGCTGCCGACGCGGTTCGCTCTCCCTCTCTCCCCCGAACCCCTCAGACACCTCCTCTCCTCCCCGGCTCCTCTCTCTCGCGCTCCCCCGCCATGGCCGATGCCACCGCCGCCGCACCATCGCCAGAATCAAGCGCCCCCGCCGTCCGCCCATCCTCGCCGTGTCTAGGAGCTCCGCCACCCTCCTCTACCCCGAGCTAGCCGAGCCCCGCATGCTCAAGTGAACCGAGGCCACCGCACCGACCTCGCCCGAGTTCGCCGTCGCCGGAGATCCCTTTCAACGCCGTCGTCGCTCCGGTCCGTCCCCGGCCGCACCAAGTGTTCCGCCGAGTTCCCTGTGAGCTTAACCATCTCCCCTTCCCTTCCTCTCGCGCTCTCGAGCTGTGTAGCAACCACATGAAGATCACCCGCACCCGCCGCCGCGGAGCTCGTCGCCGACGTGCTCCCGGTCACCCTCCGGCCACCATTTGGTGTCTAACGCACTCACCGCACTACGCAGCACCTAACCACCTACTCCACGCACCTCACCGACCCCCCCTAGCCTCGAGTTCGCCTTCGGCCGAACTCCGGCGGCCGCCTAGGTCGTCGCCGGCGCCGATTCCGGCCGCCCCGACCCCAACCGACTCCACCAGAAGCTGCGGCTTGTCCCCAGCTACCCATAGCCACCCTCCGCGGCTCGTCGGGCTCACTTCCGCCGCCACGTCGGGCTCGCCACGTCCGCCGCCACGTCGGGCTCGCCGGCGGCTAGACGCCGGTGTAGCCGACGTGGACTTTGACCACGGTGGGCCCTGGTTGACTCTGATGAGTCAATGACAGGTGGGGCCCAGCCCTGTTAACTAATTAGGGTTAGTTTTAATTATTTTTTTAGTTAAACTAATTACCCTGAAAACCTGGACCCACAGTCAGGTTTGACCTGGACGTCTCCGTTGACTATGACGTCATTCTGACGCATGGCTGACGCAGTAATCTAATTACTGGATTTATTCTAATATAGGAAATTCCAGAATATAGTTCAAACTTCAAATATTCATAACTTTTAATCTGTAACTCCAAATGCAAAGATTTATATATGGAAAATGATCAGAAAAATCCATTCTATCCATTGGTACAGGTTTCATGCATGATAAAACAAGTTAACCTTGCTGTTTAAGCAGAATAAGATATTGCACCTTTAGGGCTATTTTAAATGAGCTAGCATTTGAATCTTTGATTCAAATGAGGTCATCCTTTTGTTCCAGCTTGCATTAGGCCAACACACATCCATATTGCCATGTCATAGCATGCATCATATTGTTGCATATTACCATGTGTGTTTATTTTCGGTATGTCTTTCGTGATAGGTTCTCGCCTCGAGGATAACCTGTAATATCCGTCTGAAGGTCAGTATCCTACCACCACTCCATCAGGCAAGCAACCCATTGATCATTCCGATACAAACCCATGTTCTCGCTTCTGATCTTGTTTTACTGCATTAAGACAACGCGATTCAAACTGTTGTGTGCTGCGGTAGTTGAACCCACTTCCTTTACATGACCTGTCATTGCCACAGTAACTAGATGAAACCCACTAGTATGTGTAGGAGTTGATTGAGACATGTTTGTGATTCCTACCATGCTATGCTTGCTATGCTTAGAGTTGTGTCAGGTCTGGCTCATCGGGATGATGAACTGGAGTGAAAGGTTGTGTGGGTTCGAGAGTGAAAGTGTTGAACACGTTTTGGTAAAGGTATCGATGAGAGGCCATGTAGGAGTACATGGTGGGTTGTTTCACTGAAGCCATCCCTAAGAACTGAGTTCTGTGTTTGTGATCCATGAAACAGTTACTACCACGCATTGGGATCCTTAATTGACCCTCTCGGCTTCTTAACCACCCTTGTTCTCAGTATGGGAGTTGCAAGTAGTTTCTGGTGTTTGTAGCATGCTGGGGGCCGCACGCAACGCTGACCGTAGGGGTGGGTTGTGTTGCGGTAGGCACGTGGCCCGGTGTACCGAGTGCCCGTTTGGTATCTCGGGAACCCTGCACACATCGTTCGGGGCTGTATGGGAAACCTCGGCCGGACTCCCTGCGGATGGAACCCGAATAGGCGATAAACCTGGACTTGGGACTTGAGTGTTTAGGTAGGCTGTGGCCGACACCCACGTTGGGCTTCCGCTTGAAGGTTGCCGAGTACATGTCGTGTAAACGGCGGTAAGTGGTGAGAGCGTGTGTGAAGAAGTACACCCCTGCATGGTTAATATGATCTATTCGAATAGCCGTGTCCACGGAGAAGGACTTCTGGGTTACCTATGTCAGTTCATAGACAAGTAAATGGATACTACTAAAAGCCTCAAGATAAGTGTGAGTACCGCGGATGGCCCTCTCGTGGGATGACGAGAGAGGATCCACGGTGGAGTATTATGATGGTGATTAGTGGACTCGTGTGTGACAAAATGCTTTTCAAATGGTGTCACGTAGGATAGCTTAGCCAAGGGTCAAAGCTGGCTTGCTGCAAATAACTCCACCACCTTCTTGAGAATGTGCATGTATGATAGGATTCTGTGGTAAGACTTGCTGAGTACCTCCGTACTCATGTTTGCTTAATTAATGTTTTTCAGACGACAACACCACCCCTCCGATGGGTTTTATGTAGACCTTGACATCGACGAGTGAACTAGCCACCCAGGTGGTGATCCAAGACTTGTGAAGGGCCACTGTAGATAGAAAGGCTTCAACAAGCTTTCTTTCTTTTTAGAGCCTGTACTCAGACTAGTTTGCTTCCGCATGTGCTTGTATGTTTGTATGACTTAAGTGTTGGGCCATGTGACCCCTACCTGTATGGATATGTTATGTATGGCTCCTCGGAGCCTTCTAAATAAAGTACTTTGAGTTGTAGAGTTTTGTTGTGATGCCTTGTTGTATTTACTCATATCGGGCATATTATTGTATGATTGAAATGCTTGGTATGAGTGGGATCCAACAAACTAGTTGTTTATCCTTGGCAGCCTCTCATATGGGGAAATGTAGTCTCGTGCTTCGAGCGATAGTAGTCCGCTACAGCCCGGTTCACCGGAGTCCTGCTAGCCCAGCACTACTGCTTGGACACTTGACTGGCCGGCATGTGTTTCACTTCGTTCCTATGTCTGTCCCTCCGGGGAAATGTCACGCGGTGATATTCGGAGTCCTGTTAGCCCAGTGCTATAGCCCGAATTTATACGTTGATGACCGACATGCTCGATGTGATTCATGTATGCCTGTCCCCATGGGTTAGTGCCGCTTTGGGTTCACGACTAGCCATGTCGGCCCGGGTTCTTTGTCATGTGGATGCTAGCGACACTATCATATACGTGAGCCAAAAGACGCAAACGGTCCCGGGCCATAGTAAGGCGACACCCGTGGGAATACCGTGCGTGAGGCCGCAAAGTGATATGAGGTGTTACCGGCTAGGTCGATGCGACTTGGAATCGGGGTCCTGACACTTTCCTCAATAGATGTGACCGTAGTTCAGTATGAATAATATTGGTTGCACGTATGACGTTTTGAGTACTAATATTTTCAAGTCCAGGAAAATAATTTGTCTTGACAGTATGAAGATCCTCAAGCCATGAAACATAATGACTTATCTCCTCGCAGTTTAGTTCAGCACCGGGACAGTAGTAGGTCATGTCTACCAAGCGCCGGACATGTTTGCTTGAATGGAAATAAGCTGTCAATAGAAATTAGTTGTCAACTATTTTTGAATAAACAATATCCAAGACATAAATATGGTTGATAAACTCACATAATGGTAGAACTGGAGGCGTCTGCACATCGATAAATATGGTTGTCAATATTACCTTCAATATCATCTTCCGAACGAATATCAAAGGTGATAAGCATAGTAGGCTCAAATGCATAAGCCTTGCATAGTGCTC
Organism: Aegilops bicornis; assembly: GCA_021605145.1. Classification (NCBI taxonomy): domain Eukaryota; kingdom Viridiplantae; phylum Streptophyta; class Magnoliopsida; order Poales; family Poaceae; genus Aegilops; species Aegilops bicornis. Next base: position 677,830,480 of record CM038674.1, read on the forward strand.
TCCATTTTTTGCATTCAAAATGGGTGTAGGTGTCTGCATTGTATAATTTTGCGGCAAAAGTATAACCATGCTCAGTCCACAAGTTAACTCTCTTTACCTCAATAGTTTCCATAGTACTGAAACCAACTTATCCAAGACATACATTCTTGCATGGCAGGGGATATGCTAGTAGAATAGTAAAAAAAATTAAAATTATAAGTTGAAGGAAAAGAAGCAAAAGTCATGCTTAATTACGAAAAAGGACTTGTCGTTGTGACTTACTATATTCACTTCGCAGGTGTCATCCAGCTAGATGCTGAAGCGCCTACCACTAACTAGGTGAGGCCTGTCGCACAGGCCGCGCTTGTCTTCGCAGTATTTGCACATACCAAATTCCTTTTCATCGTCAGACATTTCCTATGTTCGTAGTTGAAACATTAATTACAAATCGACCGAAGGAAACTACCAGGAAACTCAACACACAGATCACTATTACTCAATATGCAACGGGTTGAGTTTAGGTCTGTCGAGTCTTCCTTCCTAAATTCTCATCTCACGTATGTGGTGGGCACTCCCTCTCTGATATTGTGACCGTCGATGATGGTCACTACTCCTCCTTTCCCTAGTGCATTACAAATATCTAGTACAAGGAAAAGAAGGAGAAGCGACCCCCACGACAACAGTCGGCATTCTTCTTCTCTCATATATGGTGGACACTCCCTCACCGATTTTTCGACCGTCGATGATGGTCGCTACTCCTTCTTCCCCTAGTGCATAACAAATGTCTAGCACAAAGATAAGAAGGAGAAGTGACCCCCACAACAACAGTCGGCATTCTTCTTCTCTCATATATGGTGGAGACTCTCCCTCACTGATTTTTTGATTGTCATTTTGATACATCTCCATCGTATCTACTTTTCCAAACACTTTTACCCTTGTTTTGGACTCTAACTTGCATGATTTGAATGCAACTAACCCGGACTGACGCTGTATTCAGCAGAACTGCCATGGTGTTATTTTTGTGCAGAAATAAAAGTTTTCGAAATGACCTGAAAATCCACGGAGCAACTTTTTGGAATTAATAAAAAATATTGGTGAAAGAATCAACGTCAGGGGGCCCACACCCTGTCCACGAGGGTGGGGGCACGCCCCCTGCCTCGTGGGCCCCCTGATGCTCCACCGACGTCAACTCCAACTCCACAATTCACGTTCGGAGAGAAAAAAATCAGAGAGAAGGATTCATCGTGTTTTACGATACGGAGCCGCCGCCAAGCCCTAAACTCTCTCTGGAGGGCTGATCTGGAGTCCGTTCGGGGCTCCGAAGAGGGGGATTCGTCGCCGTCGTCATCATCAACCATCCTCCATCACCAATTTCATGATGCTCACCGCCGTGTGTGAGTAATTCCATCGAAGGATTGCTAGACGGTGATGGGTTGGATCAGATTTACTATGTAATTAAGTTAGTTTTGTTAGGGTTTGATCCCTAGTATCCACTATGTTCTGAGATTGATGTTGCTATGACTTTGCTATGCTTAATGCTTGTCACTAGGGCCCGAGTGCCATGATTTCAGATCTGAACCTATTATGTTTTCATGAATATATGTGAGTTCTTGATCCTATCTTGCAAGTCTATAGTCACCTATTATGTGTTATGATGCGTTAACCCCGAAGTGACAATAATCGGGATACTTATCGGCTATGACCGTAGTTTGAGGAGTTCATGTATTCACTAAGTGTTAATGCTTTGGTCCGGTACTCTATTAAAAGGAGGCCTTAATATCCCTTAGTTTCCATTAGGACCCCGCTGCCACGGGAGGGTAGGACAAAAGATGTCATGCACGTTCTTTTCCATAACCACGTATGACTATATTCGGAATGCATGCCTACATTACATTGATGAACTGGAGCTAGTTCTGTGTCACCCTATGTTATAACTATTACATGAGGAATCACATCCGACATAATTATCCATCACTGATCCAATGCCGACGAGCTTTTCACATATTGCTCTTTGCTTAGTTACTTTACCGTTGCTACTGTTACAATTACTACAAAACTGTTGCTGTTACTTTTGCCACTGTTATCGTTACTCATACTACTTTGCTACTAAATACTTTGCTGTAGATACTAAGTTATCCAGGTGTGGTTGAATTGACAACTCAACCGCTAATACTTGAGAATATTCTTTGGCTCCCCTTGTGTCGAATCAATAAATTTGGGTTGAATACTCTACCCTCGAAAACTGTTGCGATCCCCTATACTTGTGGGTTATCAAGACTATTTTCTGCCGCCGTTGCCGGGGAGCATAGTTCTATTCTTTGAGTCACTTGGGATTTATATCTGCTGATCACTATGAGGAACTTGAAACACGAAAGAACCAAGATTTATCCCTCAACTACGAGGGGAGGTAAGGAATTGCCATCTAGCTCTGCACTTGATTCTCCTTCTGTTATGAGTAAGCTTGCGACACCGAAACCTGCTTCTGCTATTAATTCTGATATGTCACATGTTATTGATGATGCCACTTCTGCTATGCATGATACTTATGATGAAACTACTTCTATGTTTGATACTACTGTGCCCTTAGGTGAATTTCTTGATGAACAACTTGCTAGGGTTAGAGAGAATGGAACTATTGAAACTGATAATCTTGATGAAAGTGATGATGAAGATTCTCCCCCTAAATATGAATTGCCTGTTGTGCCTGAGGGTTATGTTATGGATGAAGAAACTGCTAGAGATTTTCTTGCTTGCAATGATAGATCTGATCTTAAAAAATTATTAGCTAAGCTGAAACTAAAGTCTCTGAATGCTAGAATGAAATATGACCCTGCTTTTGCTACTTCACCTATCTGTGTTACTGATAACGATTATGATTTCTCTGTCGATCATGAGGTAATTACTTAAGTTGAATCTGATCTTTTTTATGGCTATGAATCCGAAACTGTCGTGGCACGTCTTACTAAATTGAATGATATAGCCACCCTGTTCACTAATAAGGAGAAAACTCGCTACTACTATATCCTTAAGATATTTCCGTTCTCATTTAAGGGTGATGCTAAAACTTGGTTTAATTCCCTTGATCCTGGTTGTGCGCGTAGTCCCCAGGATATGATTTATTACTTCTCTGCTAAATATTTCCCCGCTCATAAGAAACAAGCTGCCTTAAGGGAAATATATAATTTTGTGCAAATTGAAGAAGAGAGTCTCCCACAAGCTTGGGGAGGCTTCTCCGATTACTTAATGCTTTGCCTGATCATCCTCTCAAGAAAAATGAAATACTTGATATCTTTTATAATGGACTAACCGATGCTTCCAGAGACCACCTGGATAGTTGTGCTGGTTGTGTATTCAGGGATAGGACTGTTGATCAAGCTGAACTGTTATTGAATAATATGTTGACTAATGAAAACAATTGGACACTTCCTGAACCAACTCCTAAGCCAACTCCGAAGAAAAGAGGCGTTCTATTTCTCAGTCCCGAAGATATGCAAGAGGCAAAGAAATCTATGAAAGAGAAAGGTATTAGAGCTGAAGATGTTAAGGATTTACCTCTTGTTGAAGAAACACATGGCCTTAATTTACCACATATTGAAGAAACACAAGGTCTTGATAACCCGACACAGGTAGTAAAGGTAAATTCTCTCTATAGATATGATAAAGTTGAAATCCCGTCTACTAAGTTTGCTAGCCAATGCTTGGATGAATCTGATGACTCTATGGCTAATCAAGAAAATTTCAATGCTTATGTTGGTAGACAGTTGAAAAGGAATGCTTATATGATTGGACACTTGAATGATTATCTAGAGTTAAGGGTGAACTTAAACTCATTAGTAAACATGCTTCTATGGTTACCACTCAAGTAGAACAAGTGCTTAAAGCTCAAAATGATTTGCTCAATGAATTGAATAATAATAAACATGACTTTGCTGTTAGAGTAGCAACTAGAGGGGGTAAAATGACTCAGGAACCTTTGTATCCTGAGGGCGACCCTAAGAGAATTGAGCAAGATTCTCAGAGAAATAATTTTGATGCACCTAGTCCTTCTAAAAAGAAGAAGAAAAATTATAGGACTTTGCATGCTGCTAGTGAACCTGTTGTAGAAACACCTGAGAATCCCAATGATATTTCTATTTCTGATGCTGAAACACAATCTGGTGATGAACATGTACCTATTGATAATGTTAATGATAATGTTAATGTTGATGCTCAACCTAGCAATAATAATGATGTAGAGATTGAACCTGCTGTTGATCTTGATAACCCACAATCAAAGAATCAATGTTTTGATAAGAGGGACTTCGTTGCTAGGAAGCACGGTAAAGAAAGAGAACCATGGGTTCAGAAACCCATGCCTTTTCCTCCTAAACCATCCAAGAAAAAGGATGATGAGGATTTTGAGTGCTTTGCTGAAATGATTAGACCTATCTTTTTGCGTGTCGTTTGGTGATATGCTTAAAGTGAATCCTTATGCTAAGTACATGAAAGATATTATTACAAATAAAAGAAAGATACCGGAAGCTGAAATTTCCACCATGCTTGCTAATTATACTTTTAAGAGTGGAATACCAAAGAAACTTGGAGATCCAGGAGTACCAACTATACCATGCTCCATTAAAAGGAACTATGTAAAAACTGCTTTATGTGATCTTGGAGCCGGTGTTAGTGTTATGCCTCTCTCTTTATATCGTAGACTTGAATTAAATAAGTTGACACCTACTGAAATATCTTTGCAAATGGCCGATAAATCAACCGCTATACCTGTCGGTATTTGTGAGGATGTGCCTGTGGTGGTTGCAAACATTACTATCTTAACGGACTTTGTTATTCTTGATATTCCCGAGGACGATAGTATGTCGAGTATCCTTGGTAGACCCTTTTTGAATAATGTAGGGGCTATTAATGATTGCAATAAAGGCAATGTCACTTTTCATGTTAATGGTAATGAGCATACGGTACATTTTCCGAGGAAACAACCTCAAGTTCACAGTATCAATTCTATTGAAAAAATTCCATCAATTATTATCGGAGGTTTTGAATTTCCTCTTCCTACTGTCAAGAAGAAATATGATAGTCTTATTATTGGGGATGTACATATCCCCTTTGAGGTAACCTAGTGTTACTCAAAATTCTCCGGTTCCATGTTATTTGGAATGAGTTCGTTAACAAGACTTGATCAACCTTGTTAGTGGATTCCTTTTGATGATCATGAGATGGATGAAGTTAGAAGGCACAACCTTCTGTACCCTATTTTTACTTTCTATTATTTATATTAAATAAAGCAAAAATAGTATTTTCTATCTGTTTTCTGAATTATCCATGCAATAAAAAATACCCCAAAAATAAAAGTTCTCCAAATGCCCTGAAAATGAAATATGATTTTTTTCTAGAATATTTGAGAATATTTGGCACTGAGAACACAGCAGGGGGGCAAGCACCTGGCCATGAGGTCCCACCCCCCTGGGGCGCGCCCCTGCCTCGTGGGCCCCTGGTGCCCCCGCTCCACTCATTCCTGCACCCACACTCTTCTTCCTCCCAAAAAAATCACCATCCAGCTCAAGCACGAGTTCTAGCTCATTTTGCTGCCATTTTCGATCTCCTTGCTCAAAGTTCCATTTACAAAACTGCTTTGGAGGATTGTTCTTTGGTGTGACTCCTCCAATGGTCCAATTAGTTTTTGTTCTAGTGCTTTATTCATTGCAAATTTTTGCTGCCTAGGTGACCCTGTTCTTGAGCTTACATGTCAAATTTATACGGTCCCAAGTAGTTCTAATCCATGATATAGTCTCTAGGCACTTGTGGGAGTAGTTGCTATCAATTTTGTTGAGCTTGGTTCACTTTTATTTTGAGTTACTAAAAATTTCAGAAATTTTCAAGAAATGATGAAGAGATTTTTGAGGGGCTCTTCGAGCCAAAGCTCGAAGGATAAACAAAGTAAGGAGAATAAAAAGCACAAGTATAATCTCCCTCGCATCACGGAGGTTCGTCCGTGTGAATGGCCTTGTGATGAGTTCTTGAGAGCAGCCGGGATTCATGATGATTTTTATCATTTGGCTGAGAATGCAGACCTCACCGACTTCCTCCACAACCAGCTCGAACAGTATCTCCTACTCACTAATACTTTCGTGCAAAATTTTTACTTTCATACTAAGAAATCACCACCTTCAGTGGAGTTTCATTCATATGATGAGATTAGGGAGATGTCACTACGTGACTTTTGTGGGGTTTGCAAGATACCCTTCGAGGGCATCCTAGAGGAACCACATCGTAGAGATGTGGATGGATTTATTGATATGACTACTGTAGGGGAAGCGAGGAAGGTTCCCGATGCAAGAATTACTAGCATTCACTTTCCTGTTCTACGTTACTTTGCAATATTTGCTAGTAGATGCTTAATTGGTCGTGAGAACTATGGAAACCTTAGTGTACCTGATATTGTTATTTTGTGCCATGCTTTATTTCGTGATAACACTGTTAGTTTAGGCGCTATTGTTGCTAAACGATTAAGTCTGAATCGTACAAAGGGCCCCATCTTTGGAGGCATCTATGCTTCACGCCTTGCTAAACACTTTAGGCTACCTATTAGGCATTATGATAAAGAGGAAAAGCTGCTGCCCCCTACCTTTCTAGATTATAAGAGTATGGTAGCACATGAGTTTATTGTTAAAAATGATGAGAAGATGCTTAAGTATAATTTGAGATTTCATAAAAGTCACAGTGAGACTATTATCTTGCCTGCACCCTCTTTGTTTGACTTATCTTCAGGCACGTACCTCATCTTGTAGGAGGCCGTTCACGCATACCGGAGCCAGACACCAGCTCCAGAGCCTGAGCCGGAACCACCACTTGACCCTTATCGACGTCCTTGTATCAGTGGGATCCGGAGGAGATCGCCAACTAGTGGTACTCAGATGACACTCCTCAGTACACCGGAGAGAGTAGCTCTGGTCCATGGGCTTAGACCAACTTAGGCCAAAAGCCTAAGCTTGGGGGAGTACGTATTTCTCACCGACATTACATTCATGTTCACACACTCATTCTAGTTCTCAGTGCTCATACTTTTTCATTGTACTATCCATGCTAGTTTATTTTATTTTCTTGCTTTCTTCTTGTGTGTTTAAATAATCTTAAGAAAAACCAAAAAAATTATCTAGTTTACTTTCCATGCTTGTAGTAGTAATTAAAAAAACCCAAAAAGATTTCTCGTTCTTCTTTTGCTTGTTGGGAGCTTTTCCGTGTAAATAGTTTTATTTCTTTTCTTTTCTTTGGGGGTCAAGAGGAGAAGACCATAATGAAAATGTTGAAGTGGCTCTCATATGCATTATTGTTGATTTAACCAAGAGCCCATATTACCTTGTCTTCTCCCTTGAATTGAATGCTTGCAGATTCCAGCTTAGTCTAATGCACGTGCACTATTATTATTATCCACACTGTTCGGTCGTGCAAGTGAAAGGCAATAATGACGATATATGATGCACTGATTGAGATGAGAGAAGCTGGTATGAACTCGACCTCTCTTGTTTTTGTAAATATGATTAGTTCATCGTTCCTGATTCAGCCTATTATGAATAAACATGTTTGCAATGACAATTAGAGAGTATAGTTGCTTATGCCATGCTTAATTAGCTAGGAGCTTATAATGGTTTACCTTGCGTGCCAACATGCTATTAAAATGGTTGTGATGTGGTATGGTAGGGTGGTATCCTCCTTTGAATGATTCGAGTGACTTGACTTGGCACATGTTCACGCATGTAGTTGAAACAAAATCAACATAGCCTTCACGATATTTATGTTCATGGTGGATTATATCCTACTCATGCTTGCACTCAGTGTTGATTACTTTTAATGCATGTTCATGACTGTTGTCGCTTTCCGGTCTCTTTCTAGCCTTCACTTGTACTAAGCGGAAATACTGCTTGTGCATCCAAAATCCAGAAACCTCAAAGTTATTCCATATGAGTCCACCATACCTTCCTATATGCGGTATCTACCTGCCGTTCCAAGTAAATTTTTATGTGCCAAACTCCAAACCTTCAAATGAAATTCTGTTTTGTATGCTCGAACAACTCATGTATCAACTAGGGCTCTCCGTATCTTCCATGCTAGGCGGGTTATTCTCAAGAGGAGTGGACTCCGCTCCTCATTCACGAGAAAATGGCTGGTCACCGGGATGCCCAGTCCCATGCTGAAATCAAATCAAAATAGTTGCAAACAAAACTCCGCCAGGATTGTTGTTCGTTGGAGGCACCTGTTGTTTCGGGCAAGCCATGGATTGATGATTGTTGGTGGTGGGGGAGTATAAACTTTACCATTCTATTAGGGAACCGCCTATAATGTGTGTAGCATGGAAGATATCGAGATCTCTCGGTTGTTATGTTGACAATGAAAGTATACTGCTCAAAATATTATTTATCTCTATTTTAAAATCGAGCTCTGGCACCTCTACAAATCCCTGCTTCCCTCTGCGAAGGGCCTATCTATTTAATTTTATGTTGAATCATCATCCTCTTATTAAAAAGCACCCGCTGGAGAGCACCGCTGTCATTTGCATGCATTACTATTAATTTACATTGGGTATGACTATGACTGGATCTCTTTTACCTTGAATTACAATGTTTAGTCAGTCCTTGATCTTCAGAGGTGCTCTGCATTTATGTTCTGCGGTCTCATAAAGGGCTAGCGAGATACCATCTTGTTATATCATATTATGATTGTTTTGAGAAAGTGTTGTCATCCAAGTTTTATTATTATTGCTCCCAAGTTGATTATGCCATTGATATGAGTAAACATGAGATCTAAGTGTTATTGTGAATATGGTTAGTTCATAATCTTTGCTGAAAACTTGAATGATGGCTTTACATATTTGCAACAACAAGAGCAAACAGAGTTTGTAAAAGTTTTTCTTTATCACTTTCAGTTTGTCAACTGAATTGCTTGAGGACAAGCAAAGGTTTAAGCTTGGGGGAATTGATCTGTATCTATCGTATCTACTTTTTCAAACACTTTTACCCTTGTTTTGGACTCTAACTTGCATGATTTGAATGGAACTAACCTAGACTGACACTGTTTTCAGCAGAACTGCCATGATGTTATTTTTGTCCAGAAATAAAAGTTCTCGGAATGACCTGAAAATCCACGGAGCAACCTTTTGGAATTAATAAAAAATATTGGCGAAAGAATCAATATCAGGGGGCCCACAACCTGTCCACGAGGGTGGGGGCGCCCCCTGCCTCGTGGGCCCCCTGATGCGCCACCGACGTCAACTCCAACTCCATATATTCACGTTCGGGGAGAAAAAAAACCAGAGAGAAGGATTCATCGTGTTTTACGATACGGAGCTGCTGCCAAGCCCTAAACTCTCTCAGGAGGGCTGATCTGGAATCTGTTCGGGGCTCCGGAGAGGGGGATTCGTTGCCGTCGTCATCATCAACCATCCTCCATCACCAATTTCATGATGCTCACCGTCATGCATGAGTAATTCCATCGTAGGCTTGCTGGACGGTGATAGGTTGGATGAGATTTACAATGTAATAAGTTAGTTTTGTTAGGGATTGATCCCTAGTATCCACTATGTTCTGAGATTGATGTTGTTATGACTTTGCTATGCTTAATGCTTGTCACTAGGGCCCGAGTGCCATGATTTCAGATCTGAACCTATTATGTTTTCATGAATATATTTGAGTTCTTGATCCTATCTTTCAAGTCTAGTCACCTATTATGTGTTATGATCCGTTAACCCTGAAGTGGCAATAATCGGGATACTTACCGGCTATGACTGTAGTTTGAGGAGTTCATGTATTCACTAAGTGTTAATGCTTTGGTCCAATACTCTATTAAAAGGAGGCCTTAATATCCCTTAGTTTCCATTAGGACCCCACTGCCACGGGAGGGTAGGATAAAAGATGTCATGCAAGTTCTTTTCCATAAGCACATATGACTATATTCAGAATACATGCCTATATTACATTGATGAAGTGGAGCTAGTTCTGTGTCACCCTATGTTATAACTATTACATGAGGAATCATATCCGACATAATTATCCATCACTGATCCAATGCCTACGAGCTTTTCACATATTGCTCTTTGCTTAGTTACTTTACCGTTGCTACTGTTACAATTACTACAAAACTGTTGTTGTTACTTTTGCCATTGTTATCGTTACTTCCATACTACTTTGCTACTAAATACTTTGCTGCAGATACTACGTTATCCAGGTGTGTTTGAATTGAAAACTCAACTGCTAATACTTGAGAATATTCTTTGGCTCCCATTAGGGTCGAATCAATAAATTTGGGTTGAATACTCTACCCTTGAAAACTGTTGCGATCCCCTATACTTCTGGGTTATCACATGTATGGAGCCCCGACAGACTTAAAGTCAACTCGAAATGTCGTTTAATTCTCTTTCTAGCAAATCCGGGGTACTCGATATTTCCTACATATTCTAGCACAAGTCATGCTTAAATTCACGGAAAAATCCGGCATGACCTTTGCTAAAATAGGACATACCGAGAGCCTGGAATTTGCCAAAACGGAAATGAATCAACACTCCGGCAAAACATAGGTCACTGGAAATGAATCAACACTTCGCACATGAGGATAAACTGGCGCTCATTGCATTTCAGTGGTTCAATATTGACAAAAACATTTCAATATATCTTATAATCCGAACATTTCAATATATCTTATAATCCGAACATTTCATTTGGTTAAGAAGCATAACTAAATACCCTAGTTCGGATGTAGAGGAAGGTGGAGAAGGAGGATGTGGACTTTTATCTCACTGACTCGGGTGTAGAGGAAGTAGAGGTTGCTCGGATGACGATCACTCCAAGGAGACACGACTAAGCCTGCATATTCCACCGAGTAAAAATTTAATCAAATCATCAAATCTCATATAGCATTCTTTGATGACAAAGTGATAATGACATAAATTCAACTAGGTCTATTAATTCAACTAACCACTTACTAAAAATAAACTAGTTCTATTAATTTTCTTACTAAAAATAAACTACTTCTATAGTAAAATTCTAATTAGATCATCAAATCTCATATACCTAAATTTTCTTACTAATTCAACTAAGCACTTACTATAAATAAAAATAAACTAGTTCTATAGTAAAATAAACTAGTTCTATTAATTCAACTAGTTCAACTAAGCACTTACTATAAATAAAAACAATTAATTTTCTTACTAATTCAAATAAGAACAGTAATAAAATTTTAACTAGTTGGGAGGGAGGAGGAGGCGGGCCGGAGGAGGAGGGAGGAGGGGTGGGAGGAGGGAGGAGAGAAGGATGGGAGGAGGGGCGGGCCGGAGGAGGAGGAGGAGCGGGAGGGAGGAGGGGTGGGAGGAGGGAGGAGAGAGGAGGAGGGAGGAGGGGGCGGGCCGGAGGAGGAGGAGGAGGGGGGGAGGAGGGGGGGGAGGAGGGAGGAGAGAGGAGGAGGGGAAGAAGGGCTGCCGGCAGAGGGCTTGGCCGGAGGAGGAGGGAGGAGGGAGGAGGGGGCGACCGAAGGAGGATGGAGGGGCGCGGTAGGGAGGAGGGAGGAGAGAGGAGGAGGAGGGAGGAGGGAGGATGAGGGAAGGAGGGACTACCTCAGTGGAGGAGGTGCGGGAGCGTCGGCGGCGGCGGGCGATGGGGGGTGCGCGGCGGGGGAGAGTGAGAGTGGAGAGCGAGAGTGGGGGCGGCTGGTTGGGGGAGATAGGTCGCGTTTAGCAGTAGCGCATGTTAGGATCAAGCGCTACTGCTAAACTCCATAGGAGTAGCGCTTTTACGTAGCAAAGCACTACTGCTATTCCTGCGCATTCCGCAAAACGCGCTACTGCTAATCTAAGGCTAAGCATGTAAAAAAATCAAAAATACATTGGTCATCAATGATCTTTTTGTGTAGAATTTAAATTTTCAATAGGAATCTTCGCCGGTTTATTGCGGGCACAAATCCTACACCTAGAGTTCAATGAAGACCAAGTGGTTGTGATGGTTTGAGAAGTAACGTATTTAAGATGGTAAACACCCTATTCTCGGAGCAAGGTGGGACTAAACTTAGTACCAACAAGTGGACTAAAGTTAGCAGCAGCGAGTGTTGGCGAAAAGCGCTACTGCTAAGTTCAATAGCAGTAGCGCGTTTACAAAACAGGCGCTACTACCATTCCTAGTCTGGTGGCTACGTCGTGGCAATATTAGTAGTAGCGCAGTTTTTTCCTAGTGCGCTACTGCTACGTTGATATTAGTAGCGCGGTCTTAGTTCGGCGCTACTGCTAAGTAGCAGCAGTGCCTTATTTTAGGCCGCATTGCTGGTAAGATTTTGTGTATAAGGTTTTCCCTAGTAGTGAGGCAAGTCATGGCGCCGCCAGCGTGGAACCCTAGCCATCATTGTTTGGCTGGGAGAAGCAGCTCCTCGTCGGCTTCCCCTGCCTGCACTCTCATGTAAGCACCTCTGATGTGCTCTCTCATGTGCCCATAGTACCTTCTTGGTCGACGGAGATTAGTTCCTAGTTTTGATTTGGACATAATAGACACATGATGAGGATTAGGCGTGTGTAATGGGGATTGCGATGTAGATTTCATATCTGCAAATGTAATCACTACAAAATTTGCTCTATTTTGCGAAGTTTCACTTGTGTCACGCATAACCTTTTTTGTCACGGAAATACCCTCGTGGCATTTTCCGGTCGTCTGGCCTCGGGGTGCCTTAGGCGTCTAGGCACAGCGCGGGGGCGTGGGGGCTCCTCCTAGCGGCGGCCTGGCTCGGCGGGGTGGTTCTCGCGGGCCTCGGGTGCCTTAGGCATGGGGGTGCAGCCTTTGGCTACAGGGTGGCTTGATGGTGCAGGAACTCAGCCGGTGGCCTCCGCTAGGCCTAGATCTAGGCCCTTTGGGCCCCATCTGGGTTTAGGCGGGCTGACGGCTCTCTGCATGGTGGCGAGGCTGCTTAGAGGTGGAGGTGGGGCGGCAATGGTGGCGTTGGCAGCCAGCGTGTTGCAGCGTGGCGGGGGGACTTTGCGGGCCCATCTGGGCTAGTGGTGGCCTGGGCCTGGTCGGGCCGTTGGTGGCCTGGTTTGCCCGGTTGTCGTGTCCGGTCCCCTCCCGCTCGGCTGCGTTGCTGGTGCTCCCGGGTCCGCTGTCCCCCTCTTCCTTCCTCTTGGACTCATGCCAATAGCCTCATTTTGGCGACGAAGTGGGTTCCAAGACCGTGGTGGCCCATGTTGGTGGGCGACTGGTTTGGCAGAGCACTCGGATCGTCCAGGGTGGAAGGGATTTTTGGGGTCTGGTGCCACCGTTCCTTCCTAAAGGGCTTCAGGTGTACCCCCTCCCAACTACCCTTCACGTACTGGGGAAACTCTAGGACTTGTCCGGGCGGCAGCGGTGTCGTCGTCGCTTTCCTTCTTGAAGGTTTTGCTTGGTATGCAGCACTTCGGTGTGCTTGGAACATGGTGGGACATCTAGGGAGGGCACAACTGTTGCCGGTCTTCTTCATTTCGTCAAGTTGCCGATGTCGGCATTTTAATTTTTAGGCTTGATTGTGTTGCGCCCCCAGCATCCTTATTGTATCGTGTGGTTGCTTTATAATGTAAAGCAGTGGGAACCCTTTATCGTCATTGCTTGTATGGACATGGTTCATGCATTATCTATAAGAGGGGGCGAAAACCTATTTGGTACTAGATCGTACTGGACGCGTTGCTGCAGGTTTTTGTTGTCGCAAATATGATAACAATTGAAATCAATTATATGATAAATTTTATTGCAAGCAATGAATGTTGTATTTGTTTTATAGCACACAACACCAGCATGATGATTTAAACAATGGAAAAAGGAAGAAGATATCATAAAGCCCAAGAGCTGGAACAAATGGCCATATAAAATAATTAATATAAATGAACTGATCTCATACCTTTATTTTGCCATATGAACCTGCCATCTATGTAATATCTAGTGCCACGTAAGAACATCATACCTAGGCATCTACTCCTTCCGTTCCGTTCGTAAATACAAGTCTCTTTTAAGATTTCAAAGTGGACTACATCGAAAATGTTGTATGGGACCATGGTTCTGTCGAACCTACGCTCAACACCATTGTTCTCTGGATACTGTTCATGAGGATTCATATATTGTTGATTAAAAAATGCATGGCGGGAGCTATTTGCATGTTGGCGCAAACTGTTGGAGGGAGTTGGCATGCATGGCCTCGAGTAGTTTACTCTAGATTATGAGCCATGCATTGCTAAGTAAGCCGACTTAATTCTTATACAATAGACAACAAAATACTTAGGTTGCATTGGGCACAGCAATGCTGTCTTCATGCAGACACTGTTCAATGGGCATAGCAAATGCCCTAGTTCGTATCATGAAACATGCTAAGCAATTCTCAAAAAAAGAAAAAAAAGAAAGTAAATAAACATCCTACATGCATTTGTTTCGCATCCAAGATTAAGAAACTGTCACATTGGTTTTCATGCCTGATAAATTTCACAAAAAATGTTCTATTTTGGTGTCTACCTTGGATTTTGTATAGGTGATGTTTTTCATTACTTTATGTGAACTGACATGTCTCTGTCATAATTCCGGTTCCAAAAATAAATGGCGCACTGCTTCAGATTTTCTTTAAATGTTGGCGTATTTTTACATGCAGACGTGCAGTTCTGGCACTGCTTCAGAGTTTCTTTCTGCTGAATAATCAAAATTTGGCCTCACTTTGGTAAGAAAGAAGCTGAACCCACTTAATATACGGCGAAGTACAGTCTATTCTTGCTTTTGCGAATGTCTTTCCAAGGATAACTGTTTCTAAACTGGACTAGCACGTGTCAGAAATATTTTTCTTTAAAGATGTCTACCATGACAAGTCAGACCTTTTCTGGTACTACAACCCAGGCAAAAAAGAGTGTTAGACAATTAATATGTCTGACATGCCATCATATACCAAAGTTTTAAAAAAGATTATTTTTTCGTCAAAATATTACACTGAAAAACTGACAAACGGTGCAACCACGCTCAATAGACCAATGTTTTTTTTTTGGCTAGACCAATGTTTTTTATTCATTGGGGCGCTACAGTGCATAGAGGCGCATGCCGGCCCATCAGCACCAAAGAAAAACTAGCACGCCCAGGCCTACGTGACTGCTTAGGGCATCTCCAGCTGTTGGCCCTCCAGGAGAGGCAAAAAATCGCCCCCTGGAGGCGCACCGGCGCTAAACCGCGCACTGGGACCGTGATGCCCCCCAGTCGCGGCGCCCACGGTTAGTCAAAAAAGGCAAATACGGCGCAAAAACGACTCAAATTTAACGCAAACATCGGCGAGTTCGTTCAAACTTAAACATATTTTACAAAAAAAAACTACCGCGGGCTACCCCCGCCGTCTCCCTCGCCGCCCGCCTCGCCGCCCAACCACGCGGTTCTACATGCCGAGGAGGCTGTAGAACCGCGTGTAGTCACCGCCGTCGTCGTCATCATCGTCGTCGTCGCCGCCGCCCCCGCCTACGCCTCCGTCGTCCCTGCTGCATCCCTCCCCCGGTTGGCGCGGCGGGTTGGACGGTCCGGGGGCGTCGTCGTCGTCGTCGCTGTCGAGGACCACGACGCTGCAGCCGTCCTCGCGCCACGCTTGCGGCGGCGATCTCCTCGAGGCGGCGCTGCCGACCATCTCGTCATGAGGTAGTCGTCGCGCCCACCGCATGGTGTCCTCGTCGGAGAAGCCGCTGGCTACCTCCTCAGACTCATGGCAAGCCGGGCTCCGGCTTGGGCTCGACGAGGCAAGCGGCCGGTGGGTGGAGAGGCGTTGGCGCCCGATGCGGACGCCGGAGCTGCGGTGCGCTGCTGACCGGGCGCGCCTGGGCTCCGGCACGGGCGGAGGCAGGGCGAGCCGCCGGACGAGGAGGAGGACCCCGGTCTCCATGCGCCTCGGGGTCCAGAGCTTCCCGGCGGCGTGAGAAGGAAGGGGGAGCGGGGTACTCGAGGCGCGGCGTGTTGCCGCCCTCGATGTACTCGAGGATGGCCTCCAACGTGCGCCCGGGCACGCCCCACCACCGACGCCGGCCGGAGGGCTCGACGCCGTTGGTGGCCTCGAGCTGCTGGGCGTGACGGCGGCGGAAGTAGGGGTCCCAGAGCGGGCTGTCGGGGACGTACCGTGGCCCCTCCCTTGCCACGCGCGGCAGGTTCGAGCGGATGCGCGGCGATCTCCGACGCCGCGCCGCCTCTGTGGGTACCGGGGCACCGCACACCGCCCGCTGATCCTCCCGCCCGGGCACCCGCATGTCCGGCGGGACCGGGTACTCGGCCTCGTAAAGGAGGCGAGCCTCGCCTTCATGAAGATGGTGGCGGCCGAAGCCATTCGCCGCCGCGCCGTCGCCTGGGAAGCGCTCGGCCATGGGTGTGAACTGGAGACGGTGAAAGAGAGGAGAGGAGAGGGAGGAACGACGACGGCGGGAGAGTGTGAGTCGCCGAGTGCGCCGGGGCGCGTCATATATAGGCCGAGGCGCGCGTGCCACCGTGTGTACGCGTGGCGGGCGAGGGAGGGCGAGGGACGCGCGTCGTCCGGTCTTCACTGCGCCGCCCGTGAGCATCAATGGCAGGCTGACCGGCGCGGTAGCGCGCGGCAGCTTTGGCATTTATTCGCCGCGGGAAACGAGGCGATGAGGACGACGAAGGGCCGAGAAGAGAGCAGTGTCGCTGACACGGCGGGCCCGCGGCTTTTTCGCGCCAAAACAGTTCGCCCGGTGCCCCCGGGCGCCCCCCAGCGCGCCGGGTTCGGGCTGGGTCCGCCGACGCTGTTTTTGGCCCAAACCGGCGCCGGCGCAAAAAAAAAACGCCTGGGAAGGCCTTCCTGGGGCGCGGCTGGAGATGCCCTTATAAGCAAAGAGCTTAAGGTGTGTCTGGAGCTGTTTAAACCTTAACCGTAATTTTTGAATTTAAAAGGGACACAGATCCGCATGTAGGAGGCTCTTGAATCGTATGGCGTGCATTATAAGTTCGGCTGAACGATGGTCCTAAATTGCGCCTCCTGGACTACATACGATGTATCAAAGATTTCATGATCAATCTCTAAATATTCCAACTTGCATGGTTTGAAAGTATGGTTCATTCTCGCCCTTTGCGTCATTGTCGTAACAGGTCATCTAGTTTACTAAAAATGAAAAGCTTCATGAGGCATGTTATCGTTTTGTAATAGAAATCTTCCACTACCAGTTTGTATTATCATTTTGTAACTAAGTGTATGGTTCGAATTTCAAAGTACTAGAGTCTGCTCCCCTCCGTTTCTGACCAAACCCTATATAAACTCCTGCCTCTTATTTTTCTACAGATCCATATACCTTTTCTCATAATCTAAGAGGCAAGGATCGAGGCATTGCATCGGATAGATAAAAGAGAGTAGAGACGGTTTGAGCATCTCCAGCCGTTGGCCCCCCGGGGAGGCTTGAAAATCGCCGCCTGGGGGCGAGCCGGAGCAAAAATCGGCGCTGGGGGCGATTGGGCTCCCACCCGCCGCCCCCAGGCGCTGATATCGGCCCATTTGTTTCGCAAAGCACCCGCTTTTCGGCCCAGGTTCGGCGACAAATCGGCCCGATATCGGTGCAAATCGGCCCATTTGTTTCGCAAAGCACCCGCTTTTCGGCCCAGGTTCGGCGACAAATCGGCCCGATATCGGCGCAATATTCGCGGTGGTTCAGCGCAAATTTAACCCAAGTAATTTTTTTATCAAGTTCATTACCGAAAATCAATAGAAATCAAATAGTTCAACAACAAATAATTCAATACAAATTATATAGTTTAACAAATAAAAACACTTATTTCATCATACGTCGAGCTAGGCGTTGCCCTTGAGCCTCCATAGGTGCTCCAGCAGATCGTGCTACATTTGTTGATGCACTTGTGGGTCTCGGATCTCCTGACGCATATTGAGGAAGGCAGTCCAGCTTGCTGGTAGTTGGTGATCAACTTGCGCAAGAGGACACTGCCTGTAATATGGTTCAGTGTCAAATACTGACTCTTCCTGCTCGCTCTCAATGATGATGTTGTGCAAGATGACACAGCAAGTCATGATCTCCCACATTTGATCTTTCGACCAGGTCTGAGCAGGGTACCGGACAACCGCAAATCGAGATTGGAGCACATCAAATGTCCGCTCGACATCCTTCCTGCAAGCCTCTTGAACCTTCGCAAAGTGGGAGTTCTTGCCTCCTGGCACAGGGTTTGAGATAGTCTTCACAAATGTAGACCATCTCGGATAGATGCCATCAGCTAGGTAGTACCCCTTGTTGTAGTGCCGCCCATTGACCTCGAAGTTCACCGGAGAAGAATGACCTTAAACAAGCTTGGCAAAGACAAGGGAGCACTGCAGGACGTTGATGTCATTGTGAGTTCCTGGCATCCCAAAGAAGGTGTGTCAAATCCAGAGGTCCTGTGTGGCCACTGCCTCAAGTACCACACTGCAACCGCCTTTGGCGCCTTTGTACATCCCCTGACAAGCAAATGGACAGTTCTTCCATTTCCAATGCATGCAGTCGATGCTTCCAAGCATCCCAGGAAATCCTCTTGCTGCATTATATGCTAGGATCCGAGCAGTGTCTTCAGCATTGGGTGATCGCGAGTATTGCGGTCCAAACACTACCATCACTGCCTTGCAGAACTTATAGAAACACTCAATGGTCGTGAACTCGGCCATGCAACCATAGTCGTCGAGTGAATCACTGGGAGCTCCGTATGCAAGCATCCTCATAGCCGTCGTGCACTTCTGGATTGAGGTGAATCCAATTGTGCCGGTGCAATCTTTCTTGCACTTGAAGTAGCTATCGAACTCCCGGATGGAACTCATAATCCTGAGGAAAAGCTTTCGGCTCATCCGATAACGGCGCTGAATTATTTTGTCGCCGTGCAATGGAGCGCCGGCGAAGTAATCGGAGTAGAGCATGCAATAGCCTTCCAGACAATGTCGGTTCTTTGCTTTCAGCCGCCCCGGCGCCGAGCCACCCCGCCGCGGCTTTTCATTCACGAGCAGGCCGGCGAGGGCGGCAAGGACCATAAGATGCTCCTCCGCCTGGACGTCGGCATCGACTTCCTCCTCCAGCAATGCCGCGAGCGCCTCCTCGTCGTCCGAGTCCATCGCCGGGCTGGGCAGACAAATCGCCGAACACCTGGCGGACGTCGTAGGTGCATAGCCGCCGGTATACCGCTGCGCGGCCGGAGCACCGAAAAACTCGCCCGGAAGGTGGTGAAGAGGTTGCCGCGGAGAAACCTTCTCTCCTTCCCGGCGGGGAATGGCCTATCTAGCGCTGCTGGGCGGTGGGCGGCGCCGGGATCGGCAGGGTGGTGGCCGAGCGCGCACGCGGGGGGGGGGGTCGAATCTGGCCTATTTCCTTGACTTTTCGCCTGACAGTGTGGGCCATGCGTGTTTTTTCCTTCCGCCGGAGCCCCCGAGCACCCCCAGCACGCTGGGTTCTGTCTGGGATCGCCGGGCTCAAGAACAGGCCGAGTCGGCAGATTTCGGCGTCTTGAGGGTGCGACTGAGCTTTTTTTTTGCGCCGGTGCCCCAAAAGTCGCCCTGGGGGACCTGTTGGGGGCGCGGCTGGAGATGCTCTTACCTTCGGTGGACGGTGGCTGCGCTGACGCCAGTGGCGATGTGGAGTCCATGTCCATGGCAGGGTCTACTTTATTTTCTTTTGAGAGAGAAGGAGGAACGCGTTTGCTTCTTTTCACTGGGCGGTCAACGAGTGTGGCTTCAACTGTTGACTACAGCAAGTGGAGGCAACAATTTAAGCAAATGCAGGGTAAAAGCAGTAGTTTTTTCTTACAATTAATGATAAACTGTTGGCACTGTGTAATGACACCACTGCAAGATTGAATTGTTCTACCAATGCATAATCCATAATTAGGTTACTACCGTTTGACACCTCAAATTAGGTTACTACTGTCAACTTGCACTAGTTGTCATGTTCAAAAGGTAATAAAAATCAAATATTTGAGAGATATTCTTTTGTGGAAAACATAGATATCTTCTGACCATTATGCTTGAGCCGAAATAACTTTATATTGCAAAAATCAAATCACTTCCTTTCTCCCTTCATCTACTTCCTGGGAGCAATAATCTCCTAGAACTTTCTGAAATGAAACTCGAAGCAAACTGTGTCGCTAGACTAGCATATACAATTAACTATTGTATTCAAGCAAAAGAAATTACATGGTCATAATGATTTTTCAAACCCCATGCAGAAAATTAGCCCAATATACTTTCTTCTGAAATAAGAAAGATCTGAAACAACTGTGGAAGTATTTATTTTCCAAGTATATGTCAAAGAACTATACCAGGGAAGATAGAAATCCAAGAGATAGAAATGCACTACTTCAAGATAATATAAGATGTTCACAGAATATATATTGACATCTTGCATGAGCATCCTCTTTTTCATTGGAAAACAATCATCTAGAGAAAGAGATAATGATCCAAAATTACACAACTCTGTAGTTTTGTATGTTCATGTGCAGTTGAATGTTATTAGAGTAAAATCTTTCTCACATTAACAAAGAATCTATTCACACTTGTGGTGCTGATGTTTACATAGCTTTAACAATCCTATGCGCCATGGATAAATTAACTAAATACACAACTAACTGGATGACGTTCCATCTTAGATTAAAATGTATTCTGAACATACAGTCATATATATATATATATAAATATATATCAAAACCAGGGAAGTTAACAAGCCAAGCAAATACTTTGCCAAAAGGTTCATTAGTTTCTGCTTGTTGTGAACTCCCACATGTAACCATATCTTCAAGGTTAAGTGCTTAGGTGATCTCGGCATTGTTCCACCACTGACAATTCCCCCTTCTTCAATGTAAAGCAGAGCTCCTGCCTATTACAGTCTAAAAACTTGATGATGCTTGTTAATTGTTATGGTTCTCTAACTAGGCATCGTCCGCTATTGTTAATTTTGGGGCTGCAAAACTGCAAACAAAAATAGATCCACAACCAGTTTGTATTAGCAAGCACTTAACCTGGTTGGAATTTCCTTCCATACGATTTGTTTAAGAAAAACAGATGAGGCAGCAATTTGCTCCAACATCACGACGAGTACGCACAAGCCGAAACACCATCTCAATTTTTTTTGAGAGAAAAGGTGAATCAATGGCATCGAAATTAAGCTCCAGATTTGTGCGTTTGGCATCTCAACTCGTTGGGAGCAAGGGGAAAAAGCACGCCTCTCGATGGCACTATAAGAATAGGAAGAACCGCGGACCCAGATGTGCGATTGAATTTCGACCAAACCCTAAATAAATCCATGCCTCCCGTTTTGCTATAGATTAATGGACTTTCTGTCATAATCTAAGTAGCAACAATCGGGGCATTGCATCGGATAGCTGAGAGAGAACAGAGACGGTTACCTCCGGTGGCCGGTGGGCCGTGGGGTCGCTGACGCTGGCGACGATGCGGAGTCCATGTCCGTAGGAAGAAAATCCTATGAGACCGGGTCTCATTTTCCATCGTGTGAGACCCTATCCAGATGAGGACACGTGTTTAGCACACATCTCAAAGCATCTTCTTCTCCAAAGACATCCCCTGGCCGAGCAATCTATTTCATGGAGTTCTGACTATCTGCATCTTTTATCTCCTTAATCAAAATTAGGATCCAGCTTGATCTAGCAACGCTACAATGTCAAAGCCATGAATTATGAATTGAGTAGAACCAATCTCTCGATTATAGCATTCACGTTCTCTGTTCTCTCCAAAACTACACCATCGGAGGCTATTGGCTGCTAGTTTTTTCATATTATTTTTTTAGAGCGAAGACGCTAGAAGCGTCTGGCTTTAAATTAATAAAACCCACATCAAGGCAGTATAACAAGCAAGTCATAGTCAAGCGGAAACAAGCACGAAGGCTCAGGCCGAGGAGCTACGGAAACTAGAGAGTTCAGACGGCCAAAAGAAGTACGAGCGGGCATATTACATGGCCATTGGTCAAAGCATAGAGCACGCAGGCTCACTCAGACGACAAAAGGACCACTTCATGGCGTAGAAGTGGCTGCTGGCTCCCTTGCCAAAACATAGACCTGACGAAGATGATCTTGAGCTTGCTTCACATTCTCAGCATCCTTGCGCCTCGCCAACGGACTCCACTGCTGCAGGAAGAGGTTGCATTTGTAGATGATGTTAGCAGGGTGAGTCGGAAAGATCCCCTCGATCACTAATTTATTTCTAGTGAGCCACATAGCCCAAAACAGAGCGCCAATACAACTCCAAAGCACACGCTTGTTGCTTCCTTGCACGGAATCCAGAATCACCGCGAGATCAGAGGACGACCGCGGGTCCCAAGATGTATTGGCCGCAGATCGGACTGCACTCCAAGCAAAACGGGCCAACGGGCACCGGAAGAAAACGTGATTCGCATCTTCGGAAGCGCTACAGACCGCACACACGCCGGTCGACGGGCCATTTCTTTTGGCGACATTCGCCGAGGTTGGAAGTCTGTTCTGAAACAGCTACCAAAAGAAGACCTTGATCTTGAGCGGGAGACGCGAGTTCCAGATGCCCTTGGGCACCTGGAGGGACGGCCCCTGGCACAGTTTGCGATAAAGGGACTTGACCGAAAACTTGCCGGACGGGGTGAGAGCCCATGTCACCGAGTCTGCGGACGTGGATAAACACACCGGGTTAATGAGCGCGAGCAACGCCACATGCTGCGTTTGTTCCAGCCCGGTTAGCTCACGACGGAAGTGGATCGCCACGGGGGACGAGACTAGAGCCGTGGCCACAGATTGCTCCGGGTAGACAGCCAAAGCATAGAGGTCTTGGAATTCCGCCCATAACGGCTGGGATCCGACCCAATGGTCAAGCCAGAAACGGGCCGAGCCACCATTACCGATGGAAAACTTAGCTCCCATTGCAAAGGCCGGACGGATCGCTTGGAGATCGTTCCAAAAAGGTGATCCCCTCGCTGCGCCCTCGAAAAAATTCCCATTCGGGAAATATTTGGCTCGCAACAGGTCTACCCACAGCCCCGTCGCCCCCTGGGACAGCTTCCAAATCCATTTGCACATAAGTGCGATGTTGAGGATTCTAGTGTTTGTTATCCCGAGACCTCCCAGGTCCTTGGGACGACACACCGTGGCCCAATTAACCATGTGATATTTATGTTTAGGCCCCGATCCTTCCCAAAAGAAACAAGACCTAGGCGTGTCCATCTTGGCATGAACCCCTTCAGCCAAGAGGAAAAGGCACATAGCAAATTGGGGCAGCGAGGAAAGTGATGTAGGGCGGAACCCTATGTGGATGATCTTTCATGTTTGGAGTGGATCCTACGGGGAATCACGAAGAACACGCGGAAGGACAAAGGGAAACACGGAGGAAACGAGAGAGAAATCACTCAACCAACAAGGAATCAATCACACAAGTGATAGATCACCGAACACAAATAGATACATATGATCCACAATCAACAAAGGTAAGGGAACACGAGTAGCCGTTTTTCTCTGAGAGGAGGTCTTGATGGGGTCCACCCTAGAAGGGGGTCTTGAATCCGCTTGGGGGATCTTCTCCGTAGAGGTCCTGAGCTCCGAGGAGAAGTAACCAAGTGGATGAGCAAGGCCCTCACACAAACATGAGCTTAACCAAAGCAACCCTAGAAAGTTGGGGAAGAAGGAGTATATATAGTCTAGGGGGCGAAGGGGTACAAGGGCTGCGGCCCAAACGAAGTCAACACACGGGCGTCGGACGTCCGGAGGCTCGGGACGGTCCGGACGTCCAGACGGGCTCGGGCGTCCGAAGGATCAATTCTGTCGTGGGCGCGTCGGACGTCCGGAGAGGGTCGGTCGTCCGGAGCTTCGTGACGGTCCGGACGTCCGGAAGTTGTCGGTCGTCCATAGATTCGGTTCGGGCGTGCGTCGGTCGACGTCCGGGGGCTTCGGTCGTCCGTAGTTTTGGTTCGGGTGGCAAAGTGCCGGACGTCCGGGGAGTCCGGTCGTCCGGGTCCTGGGACTCGTCGGACGTCCGGAAGGCGTCGGACGTCCGGTTCCTGGGCCTTCAGCAACATCTCTTCTTTTTCTTCAATATGCTTGGAGTCCTTGCCGTCTTGGCTCTCGCAAGTAGTTGATCCCTGGCTCACCTCCATGTACCTGATTACACATAGAGTCTCCGAATGAGGTAGTAGCCATGTCTCGTGAGTAGGAAGAGGGAGTTCGGAGAGGAGCGAATTCACCTTATCTTCAATAGCCTTAGCTCGGGCTCTTGTCATGGTTCCTAGTGGCGTTGAGGGAGATGTAGGCACGTCCATGGGGATGAGCGAGGGGTGCTCCGCATCATCTCCCCCCCCCCCTGGGGAGAGATCCGACCTCAGATCAAAAGCTTCATCTCCATGGTAAGGTGCGAGGTCCTTGACGTTGAAGATGTCGCTCACATTGTACTTGTCTCGAGGTAGGTCGATCTTGTAGGCGTTGTCGTTGTAGCGTGCATAGCACCTTGAAAGGTCCATCGGCTCTAGGAAGAAGCTTGGACTTGCGTTCTTTGGGGAAGCGTTCCTTGCGAAGGTGTAGCCACACTAGATCACCAATGTTGAAGACCATGGGTTGCTTGTTGACGTTGAGCTTGGTCGCTAGTCGTTGTACTTGGCGCTCGATGGTTTGTCTTGTATCCTCATGCATCTTCTTGATGTAGCTTGCCCGTGCACTCGCATCCATGTTGGTGCGTTCTTGTAGAGGAAGAGGTAGAATGTCCAATGGGGACAACGGGTTGAAGCCGTAGACGATCTCGAAGGGGTACTTGCCGGTAGTCGAATGTCTTGCACGGTTGTAGGCGTACTCGGCGATGGGTAGACATGCTTCCCACTCCTTGATGTTCTTCTTGATCAAGACACGAAGTAGAGTGGATAGTGTGCGGTTCGTCACCTCCGTTTGGCCGTCGGTTTGAGGATGGTATGCCGATGAGAACAAGAGCTTGATTCCGAGCTTGGCGCATAGGGTCTTCCAAAAGTAACTCAAGAACTTGACGTCCCGATCGGAGACGATTGTCTTTGGTACTCCATGTAGTCGCAAGATTTCCCTACAAAAGAGATTTGCAACATGTGAAGCATCGTCTATCTTGTTGCAAGGAATGAAATGTGCCATCTTAGAAAATCTATCCACAACAACAAACACATAATCCTTTCCATTTTGAGTTCTAGGCAAACCAAGTACAAAGTCCATGCTAATGTCTTCCCAAGGTTGATAGGGAATAGGAAGGGGCATGTAAAGACCGTGGGATTGAGCTTTAGACTTAGCTTTATGCATGTAGAGCAACGGTTGGTGAAGCGTGAGACGTCGTGGAACATCTTGGGCCAAAAGTAGTTGTTGGAGAGCGTGGCGAATGTCTTGTCACGTCCAAAGTGTCCCATGAGTCCGCCTCCATGAGCCTCTTGCAAAAGGAGCAAACGAAGAGAAGACTCGGGAATGCATAGTTTGTTAGCTCTCATAAGATAATCATCCTTGATGTAATATTGTTCCCAAGAAGTATGCGTCAAACACTTAGCATAAGGAATAGCAAAAGATGGATCATGCTCATACAAGTCTTTTATATGCTCAAAACCAATAACATTCAACTCAAGTTGAGTGACAAGCATGCATATGCGAGAAAGCGCGTCGGCAACTACATTTTCTTTACCCTTAATGTACTTGATCACATAAGGAAAAGATTCAATAAATTCACTCCATTTGGCATGACGCTTGTTCAACTTAGTTTGACCTTTAAGGTACTTAAGTGTTTCATGATCTGTATGGATGACAAACTCATGAGGTCTAAGGTAATGTTCCCAAACAGGTAGCACACGCACTAAAGCATACAATTCTTTGTCATAGATGGGGTAATTAAGTTGAGCACCGGAGAGTTTTTCACTAAAATAAGCAATGGCTCGTTTTTCTTGCATCAAAACTCCGCCAATTCCGGTACCACTTGCATCACAATGAACCTCAAAAGTTTTGTCAAAATTGGGCAAAGCAAGAATCGGAGCATGAGTAAGTAAAGACTTGAGCTCATCAAAAGCGGTTGATTGCAAAGTTCCCCAAACAAAGGGAGTATTCTTCTTACTCAAGGCATGCAAAGGAGCGGCAATTGTGCTAAAATCTTTCACAAAGCGACGATAAAACCCATAAGACCAAGAAAGCTACGCACTTGTTGCAAATTGGTGGGTTGGGGCCAAGTTTTAATTGCTTCAGTTTTAGATTCATCAACATGGACACCCTTTGAGGATACTACAAAACCCAAGAAAACCACTTTGTCAACACCAAATGTGCATTTTTTCATGTTTGCATAAAGACTTTCCTTGCGAAGGGTTTGAAAAACAGCCCTAACATGATTAAGATGTTCTTTCATGGTTTTGCTAAACACAAGAATATCCGAAGTAAACCACAACAAAGACTCCAATGTAAGGACGAAGCACATGATGCATAAGATGCACGAAAGTACCGGGAGCCTCCGAAAGACCCATAGGCATCACTAACCACTCATATAAACCAAATTTGGTTTTGAAAGCAGTTTTCCATTCATCTCCCTCTTGTATGCGGATTTGATAATAGCCACTTTTAAGGTCAATTTTTGAGAAAAAGTTGGCTCCACTAAGTTCATCAAGCATATCATCTAAGCGAGGAATGGGATGCCTATAGCGAACGGTAATGGCATTTATAGGTCTACAATCGGAACACAAGCAGAAACTTCCATCGGGCTTAGGCACAAGTATAACGGGAACGGCACAAGGGCTTAGGCTTTCACGTACATGACCGTTGTCGATGAGTTGTTGTACTAGCCGTTGAATCTCCTTGGTTTCTTCAGGATTGACTCGGTATGGAGCTTTGTTTGGTAGAGGCGCTCCGGGGATGAGGTCGATTCGATGCTCAACGCCTCGAAGAGGAGGTAGGCCCGGAGGTAGCTCATCAGGGAAAATATCTTGGAATTCCTGCAAAGGATATTTAAACACTAAAGGTAGCTCATGAGAGGTGTTAGTTGTTGGGTCTCCATCCTTGCAAACAAGGACAAAGTGCATCACACTAGATGGGTTCTCACATACTTCTCTCATCTCACTTTTGGTGGCAAATAGGATGAGGTTTTTCTCTCTAGGCGAAGAGGCGCTCAAGTTTGGCTTGTGGCTCTCACTCACTTTTTGGTGGATCACTTTCTCACTTTTGTCTCTATGATGGGTGGCTTTCTTGTCGGCTATCACTTGACTAGGAGACGTAGGTCGTAGCACATATTCCTTCCCTTTCATCTTGAAGCTATAGTGATTGGTGCGCCCATTGTGGATGACACCACGGTCGAATTGCCATGGTCGACCTAGAAGTAGGTGGCAAACGGTCATTGGGACCACATCACACTCCAACATGTCTTCATAAGCACCAATTTTGAAGGAGACTTGGACCGTATGCTCGACTCGTATATGCCGGAGTCATTTAGCCATTGAACCTTGTAGGGGTGCGGGTGCTTCCTCTTGACCAAATGCAGTTTGAAACATAGTTCTTCACTTGCCAAGTTGTGGCAACTTCCTCCATCAATGATGACCTTGACGGACCTTCCGTTGATGCCGGCTTTTGTGTGGAAGATGTGGCATCTTTGGTCGTCTTCTTGTTGATCTTGAAGAGTCAAGACCTTGGAGACAACGAGGCGGGGCTCGAATCCTCATCGCCAAAAGACTTGATCATCTTCATCTTCGTTCACTTGCGGTGCATGGCCACTTGCTCAAGGGCTTCCATCTCCTCATCACTCATTGAGTCATATGTGTCGTCGTCGTTGAGGATCATGGTGCGCTTGTTGGTGCATTCATAGGACTTGTGGCCTCGGCCGCCGCAAGTGAAACACTTGAAGGAGCTTGTTTTAATTGTCTCATCGGTCGGAGTAGATGACGAAGCACGCGGCTTGAGGTTGCTTGTAGTAGGAGGAGGACGACTTGAACTTGTCGAATTTCTCTTGTAACTCGACTTGTTGTCGTTGTTTGTAGAAGGTTTGGTTGATGTAGATGTTGGAGGAGGTGTTGAATCTTGGTTGTTGGAGAAGCCGTAGGTCTTGGATGAGTACTTGGCGTACTTGAAGTCATCTTGCACTTGATGTTCCGCCTTTCTAGCTTGAAGTATGAGTTCAATGAGGGTAGAGTATGGTTGGAACTCGGCGATCTTCTTGATGGGATGATTGAGTCCATTCAAGAAACGTGCCATAATTTGCTCATCATCTTCCTTGACATTGGCTCGAATCATGGCTATGTCCATTTCCTTGTAGTATTCTTCAACACTCTTTGTTCCTTGCTTGAGAAGTTGGAGTTTCTTGAAGAGATCGCGGTTGTAGTAGGTTGGCACAAAACGTGCTTGCATGGCATCCTTCATTTGAGCCCAAGTGGTGATTGGAGGTTCACCTCTTGCTTGTCGTCGCTCAATGATTTGTTTCCACCATATGAGCACAGTCTTGGAACTCAAGTGATGCCATAGCGATTTTCTTCGCTTCATCGTAGTTGTGCAACCGGAAGATTTTGTCAACCTTCAATGCCCATGAGAGGTAGTCTTCGGGGTCATTGCTTTCATTGAACTTGGGCATGGTGAATTTTAGCTTGCCGTAGCGTTTCTCTTCATTATGTTGTTGGCGATGTTGATGATGACGCCCTTGACGTGGATTGCAATCGTCTTCATGTTGCTCTTGGCGTGGAGGAAGACCATGATCAACTTGCTCTTGTTGAACTTGAGGTTGAAGTGGAGCTTGACGAGCTTGATGTTGTCCATGAGGTTGGTAGTTCCTCTCTTGGATTTCTTCTCGAAGGGCTTCCTCTTGGTTGCGTCGTTCACGATTGCGGTTGGCGAAGGCTCGACTTGATTCTTGAAGGGCACGTTGCGCCTCAAGAGCTTGCGCTTCACGTTGTTGTTGTTGAAGACGTTGAGCCTTGGCGTCTTGTTCGTCTTGGTGTAGACGCGCTCGTTCTTCCTTTTGGCGCCGTAGTCGTTGTCATTCTCGAGCTTGAGCAAAAGCGTCTTGGTTTGATTGAGGACGAGGGACTTGCTCATCAACTTGCTCTTGTGAATGCTTGTCATGTAGCGGGTTGCGAGATGCATGACGGTCTTGACGTGCGGCACGACGAAGAGTGTTCGAAGTAGGTGTACTTGAGTCGTAGAAGGTGTCGTCGGAGTGTCGACTCGAGCGGCTCCGTCTTGATGATGAAGAAGTGGAATGATGCCGGTTTCTCATCAAGGCGCGGATCTCGTCCATTCTTGCATCATTCTCTTGTTGGTGAGCGTCGAACTTGTTGTCGAAGTAGTCTCTTGTACGTTGCTCGGAGAGTCGCAAGTCGGTGGCGAGATTGTCGATGCGGTCGCTCATTGCTTGTTATTCTTGGTGCAACGCTCGTTGTGCACCAAAGAGGTGGTTCTTGGTGACGTATGATGACATGTCGTCGTCTTGTTCGATGAAGAGTGGGTTGGTAGAAGTACTTGGCCTATCCATCATTCCAAGCAAAGATGTGAGTGGTAGAAGGAGAAGAACTTATACCAATGTACCTTTGACCGATGTTGATGATGAATCAAGTTCACTCAAATGCGGACAATGAAATAGCACTATTGGTACCAATCCTTGCCGGTTCTCACACCTACACAAATAAAAGCTTATGGTGGAGCTTGGTGAGGATGGTGGCACAAAATTTGATGCAATTGTAAGTGAGCGTCAATAATGTTGGAAAAGTTACACAAATTTGCAAATGCAACAAGTAGACCAAGCAAATAGTGGTACACGGAAACACACACGCAAATAGATAAGTGGGATTGTGCAAACCAAAAGTGAGCCAAAATGTGGAATCCACGAAAATGCTCTTGTTGCACAATACTAGAGAGACGCTTAGCACGATTGCACAATAGGCGGATACTGAAACTTGTGCACAACCTACTATGCAAAATGCAACTATCTCTATCCCATTATGCTATATGTATGGTATTTCGGTGCGATGATCCAAGATGATCCAATGTGACAATCTTAATGTAGTATGATGCTATGGTTCTTGCTCATAAGCTCTTTGCTTATCTTTCCTCTTTGCAAAAAAGCTTGGGTGGCTCTTTCACTTTTGAGCTCTTTTCTCGTACAAAACTTCACGAACCGAGATAGTAATTGTGTATGCTATGATAACTTTGTGACACGCAAATGGATCCCAAGATATGCACCACGGTGGTATGGTATGTATGCTATGGAGTATGACACTACTAGAAATACCACTACTAATGGCGCACCTAATATGGCCATTAATGGCGCATCAGAGGTGCGCCATTGACAGCACGCCATTAGTAATTTTTACTAATGGCGCACCAATGGTGCGCCATTAGTATACCAGATACTAATGGCGCACCACCTGGTGCGCCATTAGTATCTGAGTATATTAATGGCGCACCACCTGGTGCGCCATTAGTATATGCAAGGTGCGCCATTAGTATGCCTCCTGTGGGGCATGTATACCAGGTGCTTTGGCATACTAATGGCACACCACCTCCGGATCGCCATTAGTAACGCAGCATACTAATGGCGCACTTCCTGGTGATGCGCCATTAGTATGCCTTTGTCATACTAATGGCGCCTTTATCATGTGATGCGCCATTAGTATGAATATTAGGTTTTTTATTTTTTATTTTCTGTTTTTGCACAGGTTACAAAATGTATAATTTGACAAAATATAGACAGCACACATCAACAATAGATCCATCAAATACAATAGAAGATTAGTCCTTGAATACAATTCATCATATTAGTCTCCGAATACAATTCATCATATTAGTCTCCGAATTGAAAAGACCGAACAAAGATAGAACATTATATTACAAGTCTCGAGACCGCGAGTAGCGAGTTTATCTTCGCATTACAAGTCGATATCGATCATCTAAACTACGATCACATAGAAGAGAGCTGCGGTCATCACGATGAGCATCATCACGATGAAACTCGTCTTCATCCGGTTCCTCCAACGCTCCCTCCCTCTCCCGCTAGATAGCGGGCGTATCTAGATTCGGCCTCGGCCCTAGTGGTGTACCCTTTGTAACTGTTACCGCTGAATCGGTGAACCTGTCTCCGACACTCCTCCCAGTCATCGTGAGACTCCGGGAACCTTACCCTTGTACACGACATACGTCGGCATCGCTATGCACTAGCCAAACGTAAACGTTAGTACCAATTCACAGACAATACATAAGCAATATATAAGTATGCAACAGACCGATCGGAAGAGAAAAGCAAGACATTAATAGCATCGATTACATCTAAGTTGAACGACTCTCGAAACCAAAGAGACATACTACAAGTTCATTAAAGTTTAATTACAACATGACCCAATCGATGTTTCAGAACTGAACAACTCGACTCAAGGGACGGAGCGTGGATGAAGCCGCCGTCTATCGTGGGAGTCATGAAAGAACGGGCGTTGTCATCCTGCATTTGTAGCATTGTGTCGATGTCACCTTTGGACGGTTGATTTCTGAGGTAGAACTGCCCGAGGTACGAAGGACATCTTGATGGATGATTTCCGCAAACTCCATTTGGATGCGAAGAATTCTTGTCGGAGGTCCGCGTCTGGATTGCCGACACGCTCGCGGCCCAATCTTGGAGTTTACTCGGTAGCGAAGTTGATGATGGTCCCGTCGATCGCCTCGCATGTGATGGATGGCGTAGTAGGCACCCTTCGACCGCCAGCGGCTGCTTGACGCAGCAGAACGTCGATTGTGGGAGAACACGTGCTTGCCGTGCTTACGAATAGGCCTGGTGAAGGTGCCTCCAGATTTGGCGTGGCCGGGAGAACATCATCAAGAACCTTCTTGACATTTGTGTAGTCTACGTTCAATCGACGGTCCGGGTCGAAATACGTGGCCATGGAATATTTGGGGCTTAGGAGGATGAGCGTGCAACGTGTCTCACTGCAGAAAACACGGAATGTTAAAAGAAAAACGATCGAAATGTAAGAATTCATATGTTACGGGCCGGTTGAGGGGAGGACTTACTCGGGAAAGTAAGGCACGAGGAAGTTATCCTTTTCTTGGTTTGCCAGAATGACGCCTTCGAGGTAAGAACTCGCGACTTGTCGGTCCCCAGCGCTGCCCAAGATCTTGGCACGCATGTAGAAGGGGTCGACTATCAAGATGTCAGGGGTCTTGTCGCGAATGATCCGCATCTCCATACTCAGCGAAAATAGCCGAACGAAGGTGTAGTGCAGCGGATGAAGGTTCAACATAGCGTGGATGTCATCAAAACGCAGGACGATCGTACGCCCGATGGAGTTATCCACAAAGCCCTTGCCCTCGGCACCTTGGCATGAAAACCGGGTATGCCACATCCTTCTCCACGAGACGCCGCTTCTCCAAAGAAAGAACACCATCATCCAGACTCCGCATAGCACCGGTTGTAGCATTGAGCATATTTGTCGGTAGCATCGCCCTACCCGCCACATGCACCCTCCTCGAGATATCCTGCGGTGAAGGTGGCCCGTCCTGAGCACGGATCGTACTCGGTGCCGGCTGGCTCGCACCCTTCTTAGTCTTTCTTTTGCGTGCCTTCTTCTTCTCCTGTAATGGGACCGAGTTTTGCTCACAGACCGCCTTCTTGAGTGTGTTGGGGCTGATAATATTTTGCACCTCGCCCATCGAGGCTCGGTGAAGTCGGCAGTTGAGGCGTCTCCACGAGAGCTGAACGCCAGACGGCGCCTGTTGCAACTTGGCTTCTCCGCGGTACGAGCTAGATCGCACACGTCTTTTGTTGGGTTTGGTTCTTGAGAAGGAGGCCCCATGAAGTCGCCATCGTACCCATGCTCGGCAAAGTACTGATCAACGTTGCCAAATGTATCATAGTCGTCGTCGTCGTTCTGATCCTGTGCCATATGCATGTTTGGATCCGATGGCATAGGGATGTCCGGCACCGTTCTGGCGGTCTTGCCATGGGGCCGACTTGGCGCCGCAACGACGATCGGGCGGTGTTGTCTTTGGGGTGGTGTCCCCCGCCCCAAACGAATCTGGCTCTTCGGCCAAAGCGAGGGCCAGCTCAGGCGGCGAGGGTCATCACGTCATCATCGTCGGCCCCGGCAGGTCGATTCGGAGGTAACAAGTCGTCGCAGCTGGCAGCACCGAACCGGTTGAACCCTAAACAAGTTGGGTGGCATCTGGGTACCGTGGAACAAGGGTTGCCGGTTGAACTATTTTGCCCTTGGCGATATCGACCAACTTCGTTGTTCACGAAGTGGAGGAGAGTGAACGGAACGTCGGCGGCGCCCTGCGAAAACATGTAGGGCGTCGGGGATGCCCGATCAAAGGCAAGGAGATGAAGTCCTCGGCCGAGAGAGGCTTAATTAGTTACCGTGATGATGGCGTCGAGCTCGGCTAATGTAGAGGCACCGCCAACGGCGGGCGTCTATGGACGGAGGGGCCGCTTGCTGCAGAGGTGCCGGCGGCGTACACCGGGTGCATTAAGCTCCCGTCTTTGGCGTCGGAGACACCAATGCCGCCTCCATGAGGCACCAATGGCCCCGCCATCGCATTATGCGAGTTGCTGGCCGTGAAGCTAGGAATCGGGCGGCCCTGTTGGCCGCCCGCAATCCACGCCTCAACCCCGAGATCAAAGGTAGGCACAAGGGCGGTGATCGTCGCTCGAGTCATTGTTCCACTTGCTCTTGGACAATCTCCGAATCCGCGCCACCTGTGCCTTGAGTTCTTGAACCTCTCGCTTTGGCTTTCCGAGCTGGTCTTTTCTCCTTCCGCACACCAGCGGTATAGTATGACCCCATTTTGTCGACAAGCCTTTGCCGCCACACGACCAGGTGACGTCGGCTTCTTGAGCTTATCCTTGTTCTTCATTACATTCAACCCCTATTTAGAGTGGTGTCCCAAGGGTTGCTCTGAGTCGACCCAGCGCTCTTTTCGATCGCTGCGGAAGGAATGTGAACCATTTAGAAATTCGGCTTCATTAATTAGAATGCAACCATATGGAGCTAATTACGCTGGGTGTATTCCTTACTGAACAAGCTCAAGCTGCCTGGTCTTCGGATCCGTGGTAAGCTCCTTTGTTTTCGGTCCTTCTTGTACCGGCCTGACAAAGTTCCTGGTCTGCTTGTCACCGCCAGATGTATCGAAGAGGCGGTAGGCCTTGCTCGGCACGGTCCGCCTCCTCCTTGTCCCATATAGTCTCCGCCACTCTGTAACCGCCGGGACCGAGTGTGTGTTCCCCTATGTTCAGCTCCCACATTTGTTTCCCCCACTCACTTGATTGGGAGCTTGCGGTGCTCGAGCAATTGATCTTGAAGTCGCTTGTAGTCATCTTCGGTGATCGAAGGATTTTTCTCCTTGATCTTCTCATAACTCTCACCTTTCTCGATCATTCTCTTCACATTGCTTTTCCAAGTAGATGTGGCCTTGCTCATCTTCGTGAGGGCAGCATTGTTCACTTTATTCCCTTTGAGGCTTGTGTTTTCAAATTCAGCGGGAACTTGTATCGTTCGTGCAGCTTCGTGAAGAGGAGGTTCGCAAATTCCCTCGGTCGGGGATGCCTCGGGTTCTCGGTGTTGATCGAGGCGGTGCTCCGGACAATGCACCCGAGCTGAAGCGAGTACCCCTTGACTATTCGTTCGGCGCCGTTGGATTCCCGTTGGAGTCCACTTGATAACTTCCTCCTTGAGGGTGCGGAGCACGATCAGGCGCCAGTCCTTCCGTTGCCTCTTGACTGGCTGCCATCTGTCGTCGCGCCGCCATCATCGATGGTGGCATCCTCGGCGGCACCATCGGTGGTGGCATCGGTGTGGTCATCCTCGGCGGCACCATCCGTGGTCTCGTGGATCGGTGGGGAAGGCGGCGGCCTCATACAAGTGAGGTTGTTCCTCCATCTCCTGGGACAGCTCCCGAGAATGCCTTGCCGCCCGAACCCCGGCCTCATCGTTGTGGGCCATGTTTCTCTCTAAATAGAAACAAAGTTTGGTCAAAAGTTGGTTATTGTCAAGGAACAAGATCATGGTCTCATCATTTAGGGTTTGTCGACACCGAGGCATCCTAAAATCTAAGCTTTTATCATTGAGGGTTTTTCGACGCCAAGGCACCCTAAAAGCCTAACTTTTCATCATTTCGGTTTATATAGACACCGATGCACCCTAAAAGCCATGCATTATTCACAAATGCGCGGGCACTTGATCCTACTTAATTAACTACTAAGATACCCGGCCCATGCATTAGTCACAAGTACCCCATATGTCCTATTTTTAGCAAAGTCATGCTAAAATTCACGGAAAATTTCAGCATGACCTTTGCTGAAAATAGGACATATGGAGTACCCAATTTGCCGGAGCGGAAGTTAATCGACATTCCGGCAAACTCAAAGGGTCTCTCGGGTACCTGCAATATCATCACGACACGATGGTCGGAGACAAAACCCAGCAAACTAGCAAAATCATCACAAATTGTTTTTACATTAAAGATGATCATCATCTTTACAAGTCTTTCTCAATGTGATCACAAGTAATTCAGAGGCATCACAAGTAATTCAGAGCATCACAAGGCATTAGTAGTTCAGTACATGAACAAGTTTTAAAAGCACATCAATATGTATTGTATTTCATTGTGGAGTTATATACGGTATGTTACAACAAAGAAACAGCTTAATCCATGCCTCGACTTATCAACAGTCATTACTTGTCAAATACGTAAGAAGGAACAATTTACTTGTGACATAGTTACAAATGATGACAGAATAAAGCAACACCCTACACTAGCCTAAAAACAAGTGAAGTTTCACCCATATAAGAACAAGTGAATTCTAGTCCCATTGACACTCCTGGTTTTCTACAAACACCAAGTACTAGGGCACACAAAAGTTCTGAAATTTGTGTGCCTAACTGAATTTACTGAATTTTCAGTAACCGAATAAACTGAATTTTCAAAACTGCAAGAAGCCAATTGAAAAAATCATCTCATCTCATATGAGGATTGTTAACTGCTGCCAAACAGGCCTGGGACAGACCCATGTTCATGTAGGTGTGTATTGTAGCTGTTTGGTACTTGTGGAAAGAACGAAACAAAATGTTTGGCTCTCTAGATTTAATCATGATTTTGCCATTGTTGAGATATAGGGAGGAAGTCTGAGCTTGAGGATTTCATAAGCTCCCTAGTGCAACAAATTACCTAAAAACCTTGTACTAGTATCTTATCTTTTGGTTAGGGTCAAAGACCCTATACCTTATACATACCATGTATCTTTAATTTTGTTTTATTAATACAAGACTGTAGGAGCCTCTCCTACTGTCCTTCACAGTTCAAAAATGAATAGACAATGCAGCTTTCCGTAAACTGAGTAACCAAGAAAAAAGATGTACAAAAAGATAAATTTACCTAAGTTTTTCGACCAAGATAGCACGTTAGCAGATCTTGTGTGATCGCAGTTCCTGATCCACTCCTTTCCACCCAACTCCCCTGACTAGAAGCAAAAGAAGCACAGAACCAAATGAAAATAAGCAGATCTTGTGCAAACCACAATGTAATCATGTAGAGTATGGGAAACTGGCTTTTGTGGCAAGGATAGTAAATGAAGCCACGTCTATTGCCAGGTCCAGAAAAATAAATGCTGGGACTTGTACAGGTGAGCTTGTACGAGTTATTGTACAAGTATATACACTGATCTCAATTTGTGGCAAGGATAGTAAATGAAGCCAAGTTTGTTGCTTATGATCTCAATTGCATGACTAGTTTCAACAATCTGTTGCATGTGTCAGCTTATTCTCTCTATCATGTTGATCAAACATAATTCAGATGCAGCTTCTTGGGTACAAGAAAAGAACATAAACAAAATCGAAGGTGCCTTTGAAACACATCAAGGAGGGAAATGCTTGTCCAAACAACCTATCAAGGGCCTACATTTTGTGCGCATCAAGACTGAGCCGAATATGTTGGGCCATGCAATGCACGACTAGTATTAGTTCTCTCGACCATTCGTAAGTCGTGGAACAAGAACTTAATTATATATCAGCATCCGGAGGAAGCGAAAGAATTCCGCATCTAACTAGCTTTATGCGAGAAAGAAAGAGAGGACATGACTAGGCTAGATGCTTTGGAAAACCTATGCTCAAATTTCTTGGTGGACTCCACACTTTGCAAAAACATTTAAACTAAACCATATCTGGGTTTTGGACAGGTGGTTTTGCAGTTCAGGATTTACAAAATTCATGGAAAATCAGGGTTTAGGAACATTGTGAAATTTAACCTACAGTAAATTCCTCAAAAAATATGACTATTAATTTGTGATCTACTACTCGAATATTGGTGTCACATTGGCAAGCAATAAATCAGATATGTTCTTGACACGGCACAATCTATTTAATATTGTTTTTAGAAAAAATCTTTTAAATATTAATTTGTGGTTTTGTGCTCCTGCTAAAGAAAAATAAAGCACAATATCACATCGAGTACTACTGAGAACAAATGAAAACAAAGAGATAGGCAGAGCTAGATGTGTTCCGATGGTGAAGTTGTATTTCCTAAGACAATGGAGTGATCATCGGTGTCGAGGGAGGCGGGTCGAGGGAGGCGGGTCGACGGTGGTGAAGTAAGTACCTTGGGCGGGTCGAGGGAGGCGGGTCGACGGTGGTGTGGACGGGCGGGTCGAGGTGGGGCAGCGCGCTGGGCGGGTCGAGGCGGCGCTGGGCGGCGGGGCGGGTCGGGCGGCGGGGTCGGGCGGCGTCTGGGCGGCGGGTCGGGCGGCGTCTGGGCGGCGCCCGGGCGGCGGGGCGGGCGGCTCGGGCGGCGCCCGGCGGCGGGTCAAGGGTCGAGGCGAGGCCGGGCAAGGCCCGGGCGGCGAGGGAGAGGGCGGCGGAGGGAGAGGGCGAGGCGTAGGGCGAGGCGAGGGCAGCGGCGGCGCGGCGGCGCGAGAGGGAGAGAACCGGGCGAGGATCGGGCGAAGGAGGATCGGGTCGCCCAACCGCGACTAAAGGGTTTTGGCGGGTTTTTGCGTTCCGCCCCCCTTTAGTCGCGGTTGGCGACGAGACCATGATTAAAGGTACCCTTTAGTCGCGGGTCGCCGCCCAACCGCGACTAAAGGGTTTTTGGCGACCAAAGGCCTTGTGCTGCCTCGCCCAAAAGTTTAGTCCCACTCGCTAGTTGAGAGAGCTCGAGTGGTTTATAAGCGCTGCGCCACCCTCTCGAGCTCCTCTCAACCTGCAGGCTTCAGGCCTAATCTGTCACTAGCTATGTGCCTGTGGGCCTACTTGGCCTCCTGCGGGCCTGAATCCGGCCCATGTAGGGTTTCTAGTCGTATTCAGGCCGTGGGGGTCCAGTAGGCGGCACTATTTTTTTTCCAGTTTTTTTGTTCTGTTTTCTGCATTATTATTTATTTTTTGTTGTTTTTTGCTTTATTTTTCAATTCTTTTTTGCTTTTAGTTTTAGAAAAATTATAAACTTTCTATTAGTGCCATTAGTTTTCAAATTTGAAAACATCTTTTTTGTTTTCTTTGTTGCTTTATTTATTTTATTTTGTTTCTACTTACAACAAAATACTTATTGTTGCTATTTTAGTCGCTGGTCGCCTCGCCCAACCGCGACTAAAGGGTTTTATGGTTTTTTATGCTCTCATTTCACCTTTAGTCGCGGTTGGTTCAGCCAACGCGACTAAAGGCCGCAGGTTTAGGGTTTTAGCCCCCCAAACCTGTTTTCTGTTTAATTTGTATTGTTTTCTTTTTAATTTGTATTGTTTTCTGTTTAATTTGTATTGTTTTATTTCTTTTGTGCTTTATTTTAATTTTGAAGGAGTTTCACATATTCTACGGTACTACATACATGCATATGAATGTACAATTTCAAACAAATTTGAAATTAGAACCAAAAAGAATTCAAGAGGAATATACAATACTAAGAGGGAGAGAACTGGCGAGGGGGATCGGGCGAAGGGGGATCGGGCGAAGGGGGGATCGGGCGAAGGAGGATATTCATGATAGTTCAAAAAGTATCCATGAAATACAATCGAGAAATGAAGGCTACGATTTAAATACAATCGATCTTAGCTAGCTATCTGTTCACAATCTTCTTGCCCTTCTTTTTCGCAAATGGAGTTCTTACGTGGAACGGACGTCCTTTAGGTAGGGTGGTCCTGCTTCTTCTTGTGGTGTATGCTGCTACTTCATCATCGTCGTCATGTTCGATCCTCGGGTCGCCCGTACTTGTCGAAGTCTTGCTCATTGGCTACTCCATCCATTCCGATGATCTTCCTTTTGCCTCTCCTCACGACAACACGACCGGGCTTTGGCGGGTCGGTAATGAAGAAGCATTGGTCCACTTGGGAAGCCAGTACCCATGGCTCATTTTTTCGCGGTGACGCTTATGCGCCCGGTCTTGATTTGGCTTCGTATAACCATGGTGGTGAAATACCGGTCTTCTTTTATGACGTTCTTGGCCCATCGACACGGAACATCGACCTTCTCTCCAACAGTAGCTCAGCTCCCGATCTCCTCGATCCTTCCGTAGTATCTGTCCTTGTCGTTACGGTGTAGGATTCCATCGTTACCCGGAGTTCGATAACCATCGCTCTTCATGTCCTTGGCCTCGGTGTAGAATGTGTAGCCGTTGATATCGTGACGCCTCATAGGTCATCAGGTTGTGCTCGGCGCCTGTGACAAAGGCGAATATGAGTTGTTCTTCCGGAAGAATCCTCATGTAAAGGGTAAGACAGAAGCTTCTGCTTGAACCAACGCGTGAAACATGAGTTGTGCTCTTTGAGTGTATCTCCGTCCGTCCTCTGTTGGCCTCGGTCATTGTATCGTCTTTTTAATAAAGGTTTTGTGCTCTACCACCCAAGGATCGACCACGTCTATGTGTTGTAGCGCGACTAGGTTTGCTCTTTCAAAGTCGTGAGTCGACCCTCGAAGTCGACATGCATTTCGCGGCGACCCTCACGGTGACCCCATCCAGCGAGCCTGCCGAGGTGCTGTTGACGGGCAGACCAACGGGTTCTTGATGCCTAGATAATTCGTGCGATGGGAGATGCACTCTTGATTCGAAAAGCCCCGGCTATGCTTCCTTCGGACGTGACATGTTGCGAACGTATCCTTTGATGACACCATTCATCCTTTCGAGCGGCATCATGCGTGCAGGAACGTCGGCCCGAGTTGGATGATATCCTCCACTATATGGACCAGCAGATGCACCATAACGTCGAAGAATGCGGAGGGAAGTACATCTCAAGCTCGCATAGTATCACCACGATCTCTTCCTGTAGCCTTCGAGTTGCCTCACGCCAATCGACTTCCGAGATGACGTCGAAGAAGTTGCATTGGCCAAATAGCGTTCACGGACGTGCGCGTCCATGATCCCACGGATTGCAACCGGAAGTATCTGCGTCATCGACGCGTGACGGTCGTGAGACTTCATCCCGCTGAACTTCGCTTCACTGGGTCTAGGTATCTGCTTATCTTCCCAGCGTAACCGTAAGGAAGTTTTACTCCTAGGAGGCAGGTGAAAAACTGCTCGATCTCCTCGACTTAGAGTGAAGCACGCGGGAGGGTAGTCATTTCCGGTCTTCTTGGCCTTTTTGCCTTTGCGACGACTTTCTGTGTCCTGCTTCGCCTCA
The DNA here is from genome assembly GCA_021605145.1 of Aegilops bicornis. Classification (NCBI taxonomy): domain Eukaryota; kingdom Viridiplantae; phylum Streptophyta; class Magnoliopsida; order Poales; family Poaceae; genus Aegilops; species Aegilops bicornis. The sequence continues at coordinate 677,870,989 of CM038674.1, forward strand.
TCATCATCATCATCATCATCATCATCATCATCATCATCATCATCATCATCATCATATATAGCGTGAAGCTCCTGCCTGATGCCCATTGATTTCAAGTCTGCCCTTGCTTTCGGCCCATCTTTGGTCCTCTCTGGCATGTTGAGCAGGGTACCAAGCAGACTCTCGCACACGTTCTTCGTGATATGCATGACATCAAGGCTGTGAGGCACACGGTGGATCTTCCAGTACGGCAAGTCCCAGAAAACAGACCTCGTTTTTCATACCTTCAGCAGCTCTGGCGCCTTTCGCTTCTTTCCGGCTCTGGCGCCTTTTGCTTCTTTCCGGCGGTGGGCAGTCTTTCCAATTTTCCAACAGCTTGTCTATTTCCTCGCCGCTCCTCGTACCGCAGGCGTTTTCGAGTTCGGTTTCACCATCGAACAGATCCTTGCGTTTCCTCCACGGGTCATCGTCATGAAGCCACCTTCGATGTCCCATGAACACGGTTTTCAAGACCCGGGATCTCTATCTAGTCTGGCGATACGTTGTGTCATCCATGCACCTTACGCATCCGGAAAATCCGTGGACTACACCGCCCGACATATCCGTAATCGAGATAGTCGTGCACCGTCGTGAGCGGTGCGGCTCTCATAGGGAAATATTCTTTCTCTGCGGCGTCCCACGTATTGGCTGGCGCTTTCCACAGCGTGTCTAGCTCCTCTTTCAACAGCCCTAGATACAGATTGATGTCGTTCCCTGGTTGTTTCGGCCCTTCAATTAGCATACTCATGTGAATGTACTTCCTCTTCATGCACAACCAGGGGGGAAGGTTGTACATCCACACAAACACAGGCCAGGTGCTATGTGTGCTTCTCCGGCTGCCAAACGGAGTGACTCCATCGGTGCTCGCGCCCAAAGCATGATGTTCCTTGGATCGTTCCCAAATTCCGAGTCTTGAAGTTCAACGCTTGCCAGCGGCTCGCATCCTTAGGGTGACTCAGCATCTTGTCTTTTTTATCTATCTCCGGATCATTTGCGTCATCTTCCCGCTTCTTCTCCTCTCTATCCGCGTGCCAACGCAGGAGCTTTGCTACCTTAGGGTCCGCGAAATAGCGCTGCAGACGAGGAGTGATCGGAAAGTACCACACCACTTTTCGAGGAGCTTTCTTCCCCTTCTTGTATCGAGTGACGCCAAGACACCGGACATATGGTAGACTCCGCGTGCTCGTCCCGATAAATGATGCAATTGTTCATGCACACATGGTATTTCACGTGCGGTAAATCCAGAGGACACACGATTTTCTTCGCCTCCTCCAAACTGGTCGGGCACTTGTTCCCCTTGGGAAGACGTTCGTGCGAGAATGACATGTTCTCGTCGAAGCATCGTCGGTCATTTTGTGTTTTACCTTCATCTCCGGGGCCATGAGCGTTACTTTCGGCGGGTATCCTCGGGCTGCATCCTTCATACAATGGAGTAACCGCGTCTAACTCAAGTTGATCCATCTTGGCTTTCTCTCGGGCGGCAGCTCTTGCGTTATCCGTCTGCTTGAGAAGCAGCTCTTGAATATGAGGGTCCTGCACCCAGCCCATCGATGGTCCAGCGTCGTCTGCTCCGCCGGCATCATCATCTTCATGATCATGCCCGTCGCCTGCTCCGGCATCTTCCTCATCATCATGTCCTGCATATTCTACATGATGATCAGATACATCACAACCGTGATCATCGCTGAGGATTCTTCGTCTTCTCGCCCGCCCGAGCCGCGGTGGTTGTCTTGCTGCCCTTCCTCATTTCTTGCCGGCCCGCATGGGCGACTTCGTAGTCATCTTCATCACCTTGCCACCGATAGCCATCCATGAAACCACGCAACAACAGGTGGTCCCGCACCTGCCGGAATCCGGGTCCGCAATAAGGCTCTTCAGCTTGCATCTTCGACACGGACATCTTATCTCCGTCTCGTTCTTTTGAAGCATCTCGCCTTCAGCGGACCTCAAAACCTATTCACGATGCCTTCGGTCATCGTGCGGACCATGGTCGCTGCAGGTAGAGCAAAACGATATTTTAGAACCAAGAAAAAATTTGGCATGACTTTCCTAAAAATAGGACCAAAAAGGATGCTTAATGCCAAAATTCTCGCCAAACGGAAATGAATCAACATTCCGCAAAATATTGGCAACTATCGCATTTCAAATACCGGTACACCTCCAAACACAAACACATATGCAAACACCACAAACATATGCAACACCACGAACATACATAGATCTAGCTAGGCCGTAAAAAGTGCATGTGCACATTGTTGTAAGGAGAACAACCTAAATATAGCTTCCCCTTACTTACCTATTAAAACAAGGTAATTTAACCACTTAATTTGAATGAATCTATGGTGGAAATGAGGTGAAAAGAGGAGGCACCGAGACAAGGAGGAGGTGGAGAGAATGAAGTGGGGAGAAAGTGAGTGTGTGGGTAGGAGAGGCTGTCCCAAATATCTTGTTGCTGCCCACTTACTAATGGCGCACCTCTTGCATGGTGCGCCATTAGTTGTTACCACTACTAATGGCGCACCTAAGCAGGATGCGCCATTAGTATGTTTGGACAGTTCAAAAAAAAAGTTTCTATACTAATGGCGCACCCACACAGAGGTGCGCCATTAGTAGTTACAACTACTAATGGCGCACTAGAGTGTGGGTGCGCCATTAGTATGTTTGAACAAGCGCACTAGTTTAAAAAAAATTTGGTACTAATGGCGCACCAACACCACAGTGCGCCATTAGTAGTTACAACTACTAATGGCGCACTCGGGAAGGATGCGCCATTAGTATGTTTGAACAAGCGCACTAGTTCAAAAAAAGTTTCTATACTAATGGCGCACCCACACTGGTGCGCCATTAGTAGTTACAACTACTAATGGCGCACCGGGTGTGGGTGCGCCATTAGTATGTTTGAACAAGCGCACTAGTTTAAAAAAATTTTGGTACTAATGGCGCGCACCGCACACTGGTGCGCCATTAGTAGTTACAACTACTAATGGCGCTTTTCGGGCAGGATGCGCCATTAGTATGTTTGGACAGGCGCACTAGTTAAAAAAAAAATTGGTACTAATGGCGCACCCAAGGCAAGGTGCGCCATTAGTAGTTTAGACACTAATGGCGCATCGTATGGAGGTGCGCCATTAGTATATACTAATGGCGCACCATCTTTCCGGTGCGCCATTAGTGTCATTTCCATCTATAGCCCTTTTCCTAGTAGATCACTAATGTGCACAAGTCACGTTGCCTGCAATACTCAACGGCTAGTCTCGATGGGTAAGCTACGCAAAAGTAGGGACAATGTGGGTATCAATGCAAATGCAATGTTTGACAAAGATGTCGTCGAAGTTACCGTCCTTGGCGATGATGTGTCCCTTGCGAAATTGAGCCGTGGTGATGATGAAATCGAACCGCACCTAGATAGCCGAAACACAAGAGGATACGGAAGCCACAACTCAAAATCTCAAGGACCAAAATGTGGTAAAATTGTCATAGGATGTATTGGGGAGGATGGGTGTATGTGGTTTTGGAAGATGTGGTGGAAGGTGGGGCTTGTGGTGGTGGCGAACTGACAAAGTTCAGTTTCGTCAGAGTTTTACGGACGTCCGGACCTTTACGGTCGTCCGGACCTCGTCGGACGTCCGACCGTTTCCGGTCGTCCGGAGACTGGGCAAAAATCGGGCTCGGGAAGAACAACGAGATTTCGGGGAAGAATGAAATGGTGAGGTCGAAATCGAGTGATTTGGTGGATGGAAAAGGGTGGGGAGTGAGGGAAAACCTAGATCCACACGTAGCAACTCAAATCCATGGACCAAATCCAACAAAATCTCAACTCACAAACAAATCACAAAAAAAAATTGGGGCTATTTTTGGTGGGGAATTTTCGGAATTAGGACGAAAACAACAAAATCAAGCTAGAAAAAAGGGGTAGGGGCTCCAAAAACGTGATCAACGTGGCTTATGATACAAAGATGATGTAGGGCGGAACCCTATGTGGACGATCTTTCACGTTTGGAGTGGATCCTACGGGGAATCACGAAGAACACGTGGAAGAACAAAGGGAAACACGGAGGAAACGAGAGAGAAATCACTCAACCAACAAGGAATCAATCACACAAGTGCTAGATCACCGAACACAAAGAGATACATATGATCCACAATCAACAAAGGTAAGGGAACACGAGTAGTCGTTCTTCTCCGAGAGGAGGTCTTGATGGGGTCCACCCTAGAAGGGGGTCTCGAATCCGCTTGGGGGATCTTCTCCGTAGAGGTCCTGAGCTCCGATGAGAAGTAACCAAGTGGATGAGCAAGGCTCTCACACAAAACATGAGCTAAACCAAAGCTAACCCTAGAAAGTTGGGGAAGAAGGAGTATATATAGTTAGGGGGCGAAGGGTACAAGGGCTGCGCCCAAACGAAGTCAACACACAAAGGCGTCGATCCGGAAGGCGCTGGACGTCCGGAGGCTTCAGGACGGTCCGGACGTCCGGACGGGCTCAGGCGTCTAGCGATCAGCTTCTGTCGTGGCGCGTCGGACGTCCGGAGAGGGTCGGTCGTCCGGAGCTTCAGGACGGTCCGGACGTCCGGAAGTTGTCGATCGTCCGTAGATTGATTCGAGGCGTCGTCGATTCGGACGTCCGGGGCTTCGGTCGTCCGTAGTTTTGGTTCGGGTGGCAAAGTGCCGGACGTCCGGGGAGTCCGGTCGTCCGGGTCCTGGGACTCGTCGGACGTCCGGAAGGCGTCGGACGTCCGGTGCCTGGGCCTTCAGCAGCATCTCTTCTTTTTCTTCAATATGCTTGGAGTCCTCGCCGTCTTGGCTCTCGCAAGTAGTTGATCCTTGGCTCACCTCCATGTACCTGATTACACATAGAGTCTCCGAACGAGGTAGTAGCCATGTCTCGTGAGTAGGAAGAGGGAGTTCGGAGAGGAGCGAATTCACCTTATCTTCAATAGCCTTAGCTCGGGCTCTTGTCATGGGTCCTAGTGGCGTTGAGGGAGATGTAGGCACGTCCATGGGGATGAGCGAGGGGTGCTCCGCATCAGAAAGGCTAGAATTCATGAGCACCAATCTAGCTATGGAGGAGAGGAATTTTCCCCTCCACGGGCAAACCCGCCCGCTCATTTTTGTCCATAGCGGAGCCCACCTGTCAATTGTGACGCACTTAGAGTCTAACGGGAGACCCAAGTACGTGAACGGCAGTTTACCGACTTTGCAGGTGAGCAGGTCCGCTATACGTCTGCCTTCCTCTGCGTCCAAACCCATGGGCAACACTTGCATTTGTGGAAGTTTATTTTGAGCCCTGACATGAGTTTGAAGCTAAGCAGCAAGGCCTTGACCGTCCCCACACTATGGAGGTCAGGTTGGAACAGCAATAGCGTATCATCCGCATATTGCAAGTGTGATATCCCCCCTGGGATAAGGTGTCCCAGCACCCCTTTGATGTGGCCTGCCTCCGTGGCTTTTCGCACCATAGCCGCCAATGCATCCACGATAAAGTTGAACAGGATCGGGGACATAGGGTCGCCCTGACGCAGGCTGCGCTTGTTCCTGAAGAAGTGCCCTACTTCTCCATTTACCGAGAGCGCAGTCTGGCCCCCCGAGACCAGTTGCATTACTCGGTGCACCCACACAGGCGAGAATCCTCGACTGTTGAGTACCTGACGTAGGAAATCCCAGTTGACACGGCCGTACGCCTTCTCGAAATCTAGCTTTAGGAGGGTAGCCGGTTCGTGCGTACGTTTTAGCTCGTGCAAGATCTCTTGCAGGGCTAGCGGGCCCTCCAAAATGTAACGACCAAGGATGAAAGTGGATTGCGTTCTACTAATGGTGCGGTGCGCGACCGGAGTGAGACGAGTGGCACAAGCTTTAGCACAAATTTTGAACGGAACGTTAATGAGCGCGATGGATCTGTACTGATGAATGCAGTCCGCCCCGGCCACTTTGGGAATTAGCGAAAGAACGCCGTAATTAAGCCTAGCTATGTCCACAAAACCGCGCATGAAACCATTACAAACTTCGAAAATGGGTTCGCGCAACAATGGCCAAAAGTGTTTGAACATCGCCACCGGCCACCCGTAGGGGCCCGGGGCCGTGTCTGATTTCATGCTAAGGAGCGCATCATCAATCTCCTTGGGGAGGAACGCAAGCCCCAACTCGTCGTTCTCGCAATCTTGAACCCTTTGGCAAAAAAGCCAGGCATCCACACGCAAGCGAGCGCGTTGAGCTTCGTTGGTCCCCATCAGACTAATGTAAAAGTCGTAGATGTGCTTGGATATCTCCGATTGCCGCAGTAGAAGCCGCTACTCCGACTGTAGCCTGAGAATCGAGCATTTCCGATGCCTACCGTTCGCGTACGCATGAAAATATTTAGTGTTCGCATCCCCTTTGAGCGTCCACTTGAGGCCGCCCCGTCGCCTCCAATATTCCTCCTCGGATCGCAGCAACGCTTCAACTTGCCCCTCAAGAGCATACCGATGGGCCCATTCTTGCTCAGGGAATGGTATCGTGTCCGCCTGGGTATCGAGCCGTGCGATTTCGCTGACGAGGCTCGCCCTGAGTACCTTATCGTCGCGCCCCACCCTTTGAGGCACGCTCGGAGGCGGCCTCCAACCGCAATCCAAAACTCCATTGGACCATATTGTTGGCCTGTGAGTTGAACACACCGCCACCATCTCTCTCTAAAGATGTTGTGAAAATCTGAAACCTCGAACCACGCGGTTTCAAAGAAAAAACGCGAGCTGCGACTAATCCTATCTTCCCCTGAAGATAGGTTCAGGGGCACATGGTCTGAACCGATCCTTGTTTCAGCAAGGAGCGAGCACAGCGGGAACACCACTTCCCAGTTCGGAGACATAAAAACCTGATCCAAGACGGATCGCACCGGGGCTAATTGTTTATTTGTCCAGGTGTACCTAGCCCCTGTTCTGGCCACTTCCCTAAGTGCCATCGACGCAATAGCGTTGTTAAACATGGCCACACTTGGCCAGTTTATGTTGTCGTTGTTCTTATCGCCACCCGAGCGAATCAGGTTAAAATCTCCACCCACCCTCTTCGACCGCGCGGTCCGCCCCCTGCGCCAATGAGCCCGGACGTCGCGCGCGGTCACGATCCCGCGGCGGCTCCATGGGCGGCTTCTCCACCCTGCGGTCTTGCTTAGATCCCATCGCCACCACTTCAGTGAAAAAGCGCACCAGAGGTGGAGGAGGGGAAACGGGTGTGAGGAAGCGGGCGGAGTGGCCGAAGCGCCGCACCTCCGATTTGGAGGCAGGAAACCCTAATGAGATGTCTAGGGTTCCACGAGTCATCCAGAGCCACTTACATGGCTGGGAGAGTCCGGAAGTGGGCTGGGCTACCACCAGTGGGCCGGACTGGCCCCTGTGGGCAGGAGCGTCCACCTGCGCCGCTGACACCACAAGAGGCAGGGCCACCGCGGGCGTTGGCCCAAGATGAGGGCCGCAACCCACCCGAGCGGCCTGGCCCACCGACCGTCCTGGAGACGCGTCCCCAACCCTAGGCCGCGAAGCACCCGATTCCGCCTCCGCCGCCGCGGGGGCGACCAACACCGGCCAGAGCAGACCTAGGTTAGGGAGCAGGAGCAAGCCTGCATCCGAGGCCTCAGGCCGCCCGCGGTGCTCCCTCACCGGAGACGCACGAACCGCCCTGCCAGCAAGCACCGTAGCCCGCCGTGGACCACGGCCCCAGGAGCAAAAGCACGCCGCCGCCCGGCCTTGAAAGAGCCCCCGAGCTTCTCCGCACGCGACACGAAGTCGCCAACAGAGCAAAACGAACGGCCGCCAACCGCTGGCCCTGCCGCCACGCACTCAGACTCCTCTTCTTCGTCGTCAGAATCCTCTTCCACCAACACCCAGAAACGACTCCCCGACCACCTGCCCTCGGCCAGGGCAGCGCGGTCCTGCGCCGTGTCTCCGTCGAGGGAGCCGCGGTCCCCCCGCCCCCCGCGACCGGGACGAGCTCGTCGTGGCCACCGGAGACGAGGACAGACGCGGAATCGCCGCCACCTTCGCCAGGAGCGCCCGCAACGCCTGTCCGTACAGGAGCCGTTGGGGCCATAGCTCAAACCACTCCTAGTTTTTTCATATAGGAGTACTAGTTGTAGTTGAACAAAAATTCCAGTCGGGTTGCCGGCCGCAGAGGCCTCGATTCAACTTGTTCTGGTGGAAGAAATTAACATCCCTGATTTGGCGAAGAGGACTGGTCCTGTGGATCGCCTCCAAAAAATAGTTGTGGCCATGGCCGGCCGCCGCTGGCAGAAATTTGGCGGAGACATGAACCTGGAGAAGGAGATGCTTTGAGATGGGTGCTAAACACGTGTCATCCTCTGGGTTGGGTCTCACGAGATGGACTATGAGACCTGGTTTCATAGGATTTTTTTCCATGTCCGTAGCAGGGGAGTACTAGTTCGCTTCTTTTCACCGTGGATCGGGCGTTCAAGGAGCGTGGCTTTAACATTTCGACTGGACCGGACCAACCCGATCCTCAGCTTATTGGGCCTGGCCCAGTGCTTCGTGTCCGATGCATGCATACAGTACAATACTACAACACCTCAAACCTAAAAACAAAATACTACAACACCTTAATTTTTTTTTACAATATACTACTCCCTCCATCCCATAATATAAGAGTGTTTTTTACTCTAATACATTGGTTTAATATTATGGGACGGAGGGAGTATACTACATTGGTTTAACTAGCAAACATGCCCCGTTGCACCTGAGGATACAAATTATATGACCCTGAAAACGGGCAAGGAAAAAATATAAAATGTTTTTTCACAAATTCAAAATTTTCAAGAAATGTTCAGAATTTCAGAATTGTTTAGATTTTGAAAAAATGTTTGATATTCAAAATTTTGTTCATCATTTAAAAAAACACATCTTTGAAATTTGTCCCATGTTTGGAAATTCAAATTCCAAAAAATGTTCGAAATTATAAGTTTTGTTCATCTTTCCAAAAGTTGTTCATGTTTCAAAAAAATCACGTATTGAACAAAAATGCTCACTGTGTATAAGTGTTTTTCATCTTGTATGGAAATTTTGCTCAACATGCATTTGAAAAAAATCATCGTACATTTTAGAAATGTTCAGTGTTTATTTAAATATTGTTAACCGTATACTAAGAAATTTTTCAGTGTGCAGTTTAATTTTTTAAAATAAAATTGTTCGCATTTCAAAAACAATAGTTCAGCATTCTAATTTTTTCCATAATTTTAAAAACATGTTCACATTTTTTGGAAAACTCTTTACATTTTTTAGTTTGTGTAAATATGTTTCAAAAAAAACTCACGCTATTATTGCATTTTTGAATTTTTTCATGGCTTTCAAACATTTGTTCGATTTTATGAATAATTATTGTTAGTGCTGCTTCTTAGTCATCCGCTGTTGTTAGCTTGGGTGGTTAGCCTCTATCCATCGTGAGGTAGCAAGTTTTTTTTTTTTTTTGAGCATCTCGTGAGGTAGCAAGTTTGATTCCTACTATTGCCATTTGATTTTTCATATTTCCTTCCAAGCTTATAAATTGGGCTGGCCCGTTTGCACGTGCTGTAGTTAAAACAGGTGTTCTTTATTGGACCGGCCTGTTTGCACGTGTCATAGTCAAAACTGACGTTCGATATCTTTTCATCGATAAAACTATTGTTCGATCGCTAAGCACGATGTACGAAGTTACGTAAAAAAAAACCTTTGACAAAGAAATATAGAGAAACAATCGTCCATTTAATATTAGGTATAGATATAGATATAGATCAAAATAATACCTTGGCAAACTAAGGGTCGTGGCTTAGATTGTTTGGTTTTTTATGATGGAACTAGCCACCACTGGTGCTTGTGTTTTATTGAAATTTTAGACCTTTCGGCGATGTTCGTTCAGCGGGTGAAGATATTTCTTTTGACTATGGTGACTTCATGGACTTCATTTAATAATAAAACACTCCAGTGATACTCTTATGTGAGACAATGACGATATGTTTGCCAGCTTAATGTCATTGTCGGTTGTCGCTGATGAAATCGTGGTTGCAGACATGTCGGTTCGTATGTGTAACATATCGGTTGTCGCTGATGAAAGCTTAATGTCATTTGCTCTTGTTGAGTATTATCATAATTAGGAAAAATGAGATAGACTAGAATTTGTTTTGGTTTGTCTTGTACTTCAAGTAGATCATTGTACTTCTATATATATGCCCGCGAGGTTCAAGCAATACATCAAACTATTTCATCAAATCTCTTTCTCCCTTCTAACATGGTATCTGCCGCAAGTTTCTAGCCCTAGCCGCTGCGCGATGCTTCCGCACCCGCGCGCCGCCCCCGGGGCAGTCGGCCTCTATGACCGCCGCCGGGGGCCGCGTCGCCCGTACCTAGGGTTCGTCTGCCGGTCATGTTGATCGGCTGCCCTAGAGAGTCTTTTTCCCGAGCCCTTGCTCGGGTTTTCCTCTCTCTCGTCGGTCACTTTGATCGGCGTTTACTTATTGGTTTTCTAATTTAAGATCGGTTTGCGTCGCCCGCCGCCGCCGTCGACACCCGCGCCTCTACTCCGACACCGGCACGACCGGCCGGCTACTTCACCGACCCGACGGCCTCGCGTGGCAGGCGGCCCCTTAAGGCCGTCGTCCGCGCGCCGGCCTGCCCGTCGCCCTGTGCCGGCCGTCACTGCCCTGCTCCAACCGGGACACCTGCATCGCTACACCCGACGGCCTCGCGCCATGCGGCGGCCAATCATAGCCGCCGCTCGCGCGTCGGCCCGCCAATCAATTCACGCCACTCGCCTCCGCTGCGTTTGCACGGCGGCCCCGCGGGTTGCCTCGTCGGCCTCGTCCCGGCTGCGTCGAGCCAGCTGCGTCAGGCCCGTCGGTTGCCTAGAGCGGGGGCGCCACTGCTTCGTTGGTCGCTCGGGCCTCGCTGAACGAGCGCCGGCGCTGCTTTGGTTGCCCGGGTGCCGGTGCTAATGCGCACGTCCGCACGTCACCCCGCGTCCACTGAGTGATGTCCTCGACCTCGCGCGCGATCGGCTTGATCACCCACTCGCCGCCGCGATCCACCTCATCTACGCCGCGCGACCGACCTGGCCCGTCGGTTACGCGCGCCTCCGCAGGTCCAGTGAAGATCGTCCCCGAGTTCAGCGCGCCCCTCCACCGATCGAGCAACGGGCTGCCGTTGCGTCGCCCCGTCGGGCCGCAACGCCACCGGCCCGTGGTTCTCCTCGCGGCTGCATCGACTCGCGCGTCGCCCCTACGGGCCGTAGTGCCGCGATATGCGGTCCAAGCCGCCGCCCCGAGGCCGTCCCCGCGGTTGCACCGACCCGCGCGCCGCTGCATTGCCCCCGCCGGTAACGCCCAGCAGCCCGGTCCCCGCCACGCCGCCCCGAGGTCTTCCTGCCGTCACCCGGACCTGCCCGCCGCCGCTGCGTTTCCCCTTCGGGCCGTAGCGCCGCGGCCCGCGGTCCACTCCGCCGTCACTGCGCGTCGACCTCCCGTCGTATGCGCCGCGCCATCTCCCTTGACGCGGGAACGCCACCGTCCGCGCAGGTCTTCGTCATGTTGTTAGGGTTCTTCGCCTACTTCGAGCACCACCGCCGCGCTCCTAACCTAGCCGTCGCCGCCGCCGTCAGGCCGCCGCCGCCGCTCTTCTTTGGCCGCCGACGTCGCTACCCCCGTAGGCACCGCAGCCACTTGTCCACCCCTTCGTCTTCGTCCAGCACCAGCCCGTCGCCAGCATCGCCATCATCTACCCCGACCACTTCGTCTACTCCGACCACCGTTGGTGACATCGGCACCGCGTCGATTGGTGCCGCAACCGTCGTTGAGTCCTTCTCTGCTGGCCTCTTTGACTTTTTCGACATGGCGTACAGCTCGTGCAGGTCCCAGTCTACGCATGCCCGGTGCTGGCAACACCTCCACGTTCCTTCGTCAACGACGTGTCCCCGGGCCTGGCAAGCCTAGTGCGGCGCTTCGTCAACTTCGTCTTCGTCCGTCTACGCATGCCCGGTGCTGGCAATACCGACGTGTGCCTTCGTCTACGATGTGTCCCCAGGGCTGGCAACCTCTGCGCGACACGTCGTCAACAACATCTTCTTCCCGGCGCACCACTACCTCGACACCACTGCGCCCATGCTAACTCGGCGCCCCCTTGCGCCAGCGGCTCCACTGCGAATTCCTCGACATCAGCCACCCCGACTCGACATCGACCACGACATTCTTCACACAGCTACCTCGACCACGACTCCACCACTCACGCTCTCGGATACATCGACAAATGGCACAAAGGGCTACTTCCTGCTTGAGCAACCTCGTCGGTTTTCACTCCAGCCACGACTCTGCGATGCATCGACCATTACGACTGTGGGGGGTTGCCCGCCAGCTTGCCTTCGGATTCTTCTCCAGTCTCACCGTCCGCGTCGCTACCGTTGTGACTGCGGGGGGATGTTGAGTATCGTGATTATTAGGAAAGACGAGATAAACTAGGATTTGTTCTGGCTTCTCTTGTACTCCAAGTAGATCATTGTACTTCTATATATATGCCAACGAGGCTCAAGCAATACATCAAACTATTCCACCAAATCTCTCTCTCCCTTTTAACAGCTCTTATTAAACTTCTGATATGTTTGCCAGCTTAATGTCATTGTCGCTGATAAAATCTTGGTTGCTGAACTATTTGTGCGCACCATCTTCAGTTGAAGAACCGATATACCTCCAATATCTAACAACAAACAAATAACTCTTTTGGAATCACTATGCTTATTTCAGCTTAGAGAGAGAGAGAGAGAGAGAGAGAGAGAGAGAGAGCTGTCTACATATAATCCCCACTTTAAACTTGCTAGCATCTATAGATTTTTCTAAAAGTCAAACTTTACATTGTTTGACCAAGTTTAGAGTGGAAATTATCTATATCTACAATGCCACACATATACAATATGAAAATATGTCTCGCGGTGTATCTAGTGATATAAATTAAGTATTCCAGATGTAATCAGTTATCTCCAAAAAAAATTGGTCAAAATTTACAAAATTTGACTGCTGACAAAAAACTATATGTACTATGTTATGGAATGGAGGGAGTAATATCTACCATTGTCATGTACTCTTGTTGTTGCAAACGTCAACTCGATGCAGCCACCCATCAAGCATTCTTCGACTCTTCAATTGTGTCTTCTTGGCTGCTTTCACCTATCTTGAGGTTCGCTGCTTGGACGACATCTTCTAGGTGAGGGCACCTTGAATGATGTTGGATTATGCACACGAAATTGAGGTTACTGTAGAGGGGCAAATAAGGAGATGATGCATTTGAGGCATTCAAGATGGAAAGGTTGAGAGGAAAAGTAGATGGAACAATAAAAATGTTATGCTTGCAGGGGCACAAGGTCTTGTCAAGCAAAATATGGTGGTGTTTGTTTAGTTTTTGTTAATGGCGTGAGCTTTTGGGACTACATGTTGGTGCAAGGATTTCCAGAGTGTGAAGAGGGGAGAGTCGGAAAGGAGGTGTGACACCATCACCCATTCACCAACTCCCCTTGATAGATGATATATATACTACTCCCTCGGTTCTAAATTAAGTGTATCAACTTTAGTATAACTTTCTAAAGCTGTACTAAAATTGAGACACTTATTTTAGAACGGAGGGAGTACCAATTAGAGGCTACCCTAGGTCCTTTGCAATAGAACACATGAACATTGTTAAGATCTTTGGGTTTTATATTTGAGTTGTGATCGAACAAAGATTAAACTTTTCCAGGAGAATCATGCGAGCCTTCCGCAAATCAAACTGTTGAGTTGGTCACATGGAATATTATATCAACATTTAATAATCAAACACAAACATGTTTATATTGTTGGTTGGGCCTATCGATCCAAACCCGTGATACATATGTACGAGCAATCAAAATGATCCAAATTAAGCCACCATATTCAGAGTATATAGGAATGTGCACAAGCAATTTTGTTCCCTACTGTGACATGTGAAGATTACACGAGGCATCAAGATCCAAATACACATTTATAGTATATGTTATTTCTTGAACAACTACTACTTTGCTATAATTGTATTTTCCGATTTAGTGTAAAAAGGGGCACAACAGTCACAATGTGACATGCTGATTGTCATAAATAGTTAGATGACTAATTTACATGAAACAAAGCTAAGGTTGTATGCACATAACAACATTATTTGATTCCGCCCACACAATAAGCATATAACGAGTATTGTATATTTGAACCAAGAACAATTGGTGTTTTCGCATAATTTGGTAACATAAATATTAGTAGTGAATCCGAACTCCTTGTGAACGCCTTTAGCCCTCCTGCACTTTCCATCATTATATTCCTCTCTTTTTTCATTTTTATTATTTTAGCGCACCTTAATTCTTGTTTACACACTCTTGTAATATTTTCACTTTCACACCGCTTTGATTGAGATTTAAAATAATTTGCAGGCACTTTCTGATAAACCTCTATTAGAGGCAAAAGACATTTCTTAAGTTCTCTGTCGGACTGAGACTATTCACTACTAGGGAGAACCCTAGTAGTAGCGTGGTTGAAATCCTACAACTATTGTGTAGTAGTAGCATGGGCCAAACCTGCGCTACTGCTAACCTACCTAGCAGTAGCATTGGCCAAACATGCGCTACTGCTATCCTACCAAGCGGTAGCGTGGGTGTAACCAGCTACTGCTACAATTTCCTGTACTTTTATTTTCTTTTGTGCATTTGCGTTGTATTTGTACAAATTTTATAAAGTAGTCCCATCATAAAATTTTATGATCACGATGAGTAATTATATCATTGGATGAGAAAAACACGGATTAGATTCACACAGCTTAGATTCAAGTGGATGAATCCAAAGTGACCTAGTTGGATTGGTAGGACGTCCGCAATGATATAATAACTCATCATGATCATAATAACAACTCATCATCATCATCATCACCATCATCATCATGATAATATATAACTCATCATCATCATAGTCATAACAACTCATGCATCATCACTAGTGCAGAACCGGGCTTTAGCGCCGGTTCGTAAGGGCCTTTAGTGCCGGTTCTACAACCGGCACTAAAGAGTGCCCCACCCCCTTACTACCGGTTCGGCACGAACGGGCGCTAAAGTGCCACCACGTGGCACGGCCCAGGCCCGGGTGCTGGTAGACCATTAGTAACCGGTACTAAATGTTTGGGGGGGGGGGGTTGGTTTTATTTTCCATTAATTTTGTGTTTTTCATTTAATTCTTTTTTGTTTCCTGGTATTTTACGATACTACAAATTGTACACGTTATGCATATATATAAATAGATTTTCTCGTACGTAGAACAACATATATATATATATATATATACATATATATATATATATATATATATATATATATATATATATATATATATATATATCATCGAATGTCTCACAACCAACACCATTAATTATTCACACATACACATGTATATACATATACAATTTCTCCTACATGTTGCCTTGGTGCCTTGAACACGATGACAAGTGGTTCATGGGGCCGGTAGCGGGTAATAGTATTCTCCTTTGGGATCTATGACCTAGTCGAGCAAAAATCCCGCTATTTCCTCTTGAAGTGCTAGTATGCGCTCCGCTGGTAGGAGCTGCTCCCGCACCTCTCTGAATTGTTAAGAAGGAGATCAATATGCATGTGTATTAGTTGTGTGACTAGATATCGATAATGGTGTGAATAGTGTTCTGACAAACGTACCCAGTCCTGTCTTTGAGATCTGCTCCTTTCAGACGCCATCATGCGAATGTTCTCGCAAACGTAGAATGCACACAGATC
The DNA here is from genome assembly GCA_021605145.1 of Aegilops bicornis. Lineage (NCBI taxonomy): Eukaryota > Viridiplantae > Streptophyta > Magnoliopsida > Poales > Poaceae > Aegilops > Aegilops bicornis. Next base: position 677,886,790 of record CM038674.1, read on the forward strand.
ATTCCCCTGCGCCTGCTTTAGGGTCTTTACGAGAATGGAATTGAATCAGATAATGATTAATCAAGCATAATAATTAATTAATGGTATTGAAACAAGAATTAAAGAGATGGTAGCTAGCTAGCTAGCTAGTACTACTTAATTACTTACCTTTGGTCGATACCAAAATAGCTTTTTGCCCATTTGCCTGGAGTCACCTTGATGAACTTTGCCCAAGCTCCGCCCGCCGACAAAGAAAATTAATAAAGGGGTTATTAAATAGTTCATATCAGGAAATAACGAACTAAATAGGCCGAAATATAGTTAATAATGATTGAAATTACCTGTTGACTATCCCCTTCACGATGGTGTAGTCTTTTTCTTTTTTCAGTAGTGAGTCCAGTACTTCAACTGTTTCTTTGTCAACTTTAATGTCTAACAAGATCCAGTGGAAACTGCATGCACACACGTTTGCATGTCTTAATTAAGTGGGCATGTGCATAACACTAATCAACTACCGTAAACCCTATACACTTAATTATTAACATCTAGCTAGCTAGTAAGCAAAAACAGAATTTGTAGTACAAGACAGTGTGACTCACAGGAAGTTGTAAGGAAGTAGTATATCTTCACTGGTATTGAGGCGCTTGAAGAACTCCAGCATGCTTTCCTCTAAACTATCTCGAGAAGTTGGAAGATTCCATGTGTACTCATTAATGGTATTTGGATCAATGAACCCAATGCCATAGCGTTTAGATTTTTTCATTTCATACATCTTCATCCTGCATATAATACCACAGAAAAGAATATATAGTGAGGATAATTACATGTAATGATTGATAAAAATGATCACTACAGCTAGTTTGAGACTTAAATTACAGAAAGAAATCACTTATAGACAATAGCAACCGACGATAGATTTGTCGAGTGCGTCTTGATTGTATAACTGAAATAGTTCTGAATACTCAACGGACAAAACTTTCTCATGGAAGTAATGCTCCTCCTTAACATTCACCATGAGGGACTCTCGATTGGGGATCTTGGTAATGTTCATGTACCATTGATGCAATTCATACATTCTCGTTGGGAGGTTCTTGACCTTGTCTGGCTCGACCAAAGGTTGGCCCCGGACATATTTCCGTTTTATTTTCTCCTCTCTAAGCGGAGACATGGGCTCAATTTCGAGGAGTTGTCCAACAGAGATCTTAGGCATTTCAGCCTGCATTATATGCTCCTTCGTTATTACCACATCGCCCAGCTGGGGAACGTTAACGGTTTGCCACAATAATATTGGGTGCACGTACTCCTCTCATGTGTTGTTGGCACAACAAGCGGGGCGATCGATTGCGTCGCCTGTTCTCCCAGCTGGGGAACGGTTTTCCCGCATTTTTTGCCCGCTGCTTGTTGGCTCGAGGTCGAGCTCGCTTCCTTCTGTAGTCGTGCTCGATGTAACTTCCTGATTTGGTGCTCATAGTCTGAGTCAACATGCTTGGGAGCTGGTGCTCTAGCCATACGAATGAAGTGGTCAATCTTTTCCTCAGGCACTTTCTCCCTTGGCGGCGGTGCCGGTTTCGGTGCAAAATGGGCGTCCACTTGGGCCTGCACTATGGCTGCGTTTTGCTCCTTGGTCATGTCGTAAGGCCTCTGAGGAAGAGGAGCGAGGCTTGGACCATATTTATATCGCTTGTCTCCGCCCGTACTTCCTGAACTACCTTGACTCGTACCGCTACGCACCATAGCTGTGGCGTGTCTCTTCTGCAATTGGTGACACGGCGGAGACGGCTGACGTGGCTGAGTTGGAGCAGGAGGACTTGAAATAGGAGGTGTGGCCTGACACAGTGTCGGACTTGAAACCGGAGGAGTGGCCTGACGTTGTGCCGGACTTGAAGCAGGAGTCTTCTCACGTGTTCGGGGACTTGGAGGAGGTGGCGGACTTCGAGGAGGAGTCGGCTCACGCGTTCGTGGACTTGGAGGAGCGGGAGTTTGCTGAATCGGTGGCGGACTTCGAGGAGGAGTCGGCAGACGACGCGGTGTCGGTGGACTTCGGAAGATGATGCAATCCTTTCTCGATAGGATGATACAATGTATGGCCTCTCCTAGTGTGCGCTCGTCTTCACCTCCAGGAATGTCAAGCTGTAGCCCCGAATATGGGTCCACCACTTCATCAACCAAGACACGAGCATAGCCCTCTAGAATCGGGGTGCAATGGAAGGTTGCTTCGGGGGTAATTGTAAAAGCAACGCCGTCCGCCACCTTCATGGATATGTTCTTCATTTTGGAGTGTAGCTCACAGTTAGTGTTCTCTATGATGTCATCCATAGGGTATGTATCCAGCAGTGTGTCGCCCGGGCAGAACCAACGCTGCTTCTCGGCATGGATGGGACGGTGCTATCCAATGCTGGACGATCATCCGCTTGCTGCTGCCGTTGCTGAGACCCCTTTCCTGGCTAAGTGAGTCAATCTGCTGCTGCTGCTGCTGGAATTTGAGTGCCAAGTCCGTGTGCCTTGCTTCTAGGCCTTGAAGGCGTTCTGCGTCCTGCTTCCTCTGCTCCTCCTCCAGCTTCCTCTTCTTCTCCTCCTCCATCTTCTTTCTTGCACGGGACCTGTAGTCGTCGTTCCATTCCGAAAAGCCCTCATACCAGGGAATAACGCCCTTGCCTCGTGTTCTTCCCGGGTGTTCTGGATTTCCCAGGGCGCACGTAAGCTCCTCGTTCTCTCTGTTGGGCGTGAACACCCCCGTTCGAGCTTCTTCTATTACGTCAAGTATCTTTTGTTCGGCTCCTTTTAGACTTGCTTTCTGCGAAACCAGACATGTCTTCGGGTCCAACGCCCCCCCATATGCATAGAACCAAGTTCTGCACCTGGAAGGCCAGCTCCTAGTAACCGGAGTGACCCTGCATCCTCCATCTCTTGCTCATACTTATCCCACTTAGGCATTCCCACCGCGTAGCCACCTGGACCCAACTTATGGAACTGCGTCTTTTGTGCGGCATTGTCCTTGTTTTTTATCGACCGTTCCTTAGATAATTCTGATTCCTTGAATTTCATGAAATCTACCCAGTGTTCTCTTTGCTTCTCCAGTGTTCTCGTGAATTCTGGAGTCTTCCTTTCTGCAGCGAGGTAGTTGGCCCATACATTTTTTTTGTGGGTGTTGAATGCAATTGCCATCTTCTTAAGAGCAGCGCCCTTGACTTTCTCCACATCTGCTTTAGTGAAATAATCTGGTAGGGCGAAATGTTCAATCAGAGATTCCCAAAGGGCTTTTTTTGCTCTGTCGTCGACCCAAGTAACACCTGGACGTTTAGTTTTGGCTCTTTCCATTCTTGAATGGAGATCGAGTTGGTCCTTCACAAGAACTCCGCCTTGACCGACGAGTCCACTTGTTCGCAATGTTCTTAGGTGTGAGGGGTTCGCCACTAGGTTTGGTGGATTCGATGTTGTACTTTACACCCTCCTTCAACTTTCTGCCCGGGCCTCGCTTTGTCCTGCTGTCTGTAGAAGCAGATTTGCTCGATCTGGAGGGCTGAAATAAGAAAGATCGATTCGTTAATATATCTTTAAATAAAAAAACATGTGATGATCACCATGATGCCTGCTTATATAAATATACCTCGCCGGTAGTCTTTGTTATTTGAAGATCAGCATTGTCTGTGTCATCATAAACATTGTCTGTGTCATCATAATCATAATCATAGTTCATGACTTCATCAGCTCGGTTGTCGAGATCGAATATCTTTTCATCACCCTCTCCGGTATTGTTCAGATATTGGGAGCCGTCATCTGCTTCATTCAAATCATCTAGCCTGCGAGGGCTGCGTATGATGTCAAACAATTACTCTTCTCTCTCTCTCTGCCGGTATTGTCCGCCATAGCTTTTACTTAACTAATACAGAAGAAATATAAAACAATTTAGTATTCAAATTACAATGCATGGATGCAATCAATAAGGAAAAACTGAATCATATATATAGTACATAATATATGCATTGTCCCGATTAATATATAATCTCGAATACATCATCGTCTCGAATAATATATATAATCTCGAATACATCGTCTCGAATATTATATATCGAATACATCATTGGCTAGGTACCTAATAAAGATTGAGTACTACAGAAGAATCTAGGCCACTTGCGGTTCCTGGGGCGCGGGCGGTGGACACCCAAAGAGAAGGAACCATCACAGGATCATATCTCCGGTCATCTGCCTAAAGAACCTGCCAAGTATTGGAGAACCTGACGTCCATAGCAGCCATGTAGCGATGGACGTGCTCGTCCTCCTCCCTGACACGGCGACGCACCACCTCCAGCGGGGCCGGCTCCCTCTGCACCGAATGAGGCCCATGCGAACGCCACCAAAGGAGACCAGGGTCGACGACAGGACCCGAGGCCGGGTTCCTCACCAAGCAGCGTGCCCCTCCAGGTAGCACCTCCCAGTGCCTGCCCGGTGGAGCCCAGTCCCGGACATGGATCCTCTGAAGCAGGACGTCGTCGCGAACAGGTCGACGGCGAGGATGCGGGCCAGGCATATCATCAAGAACAAATACTATATGCCCGCAAAAAGTAACATTTTTTAAATGATTGGATTGTGATAACTAAAACTAAAATTCTATATATATGCAAATTCTAACGATTTGACATTAATCTAATTCATCTAACTAAAACTAATTCTAAAATTTCTAACATTTCTAATTATATAACTAACATTTCTATAACATTTATAATATTTATATAACTAAAAAACATAAAAATTGCTAACATTTCTATAAATATTTCTATAAGTGAAAAACAGAAAAATTTTATAACATTTCTAATATTTCTATAACTAAAAAACAGAAAAAATTTCTAACATTTCTATAGATATTTCTATAACTAAAAAACAGAAAATTTTTCTATAACTAAAATTTATAACAAAATCTAATATGTGTGTGTGTGTGTGTGTGTGGACATGGCGGGCATGAGCTCACCGGCGAGGCGACGGATCGGGCGGCCTGACGACGGGCGACGGGCGGGCGGCGGGCGCGCCGACGAGGACGACGTGGACGGGACGGCCGGGCGGCGGACGGCATGGCGATGAGGGCAGGGACGGCAGGCGGCGACGTCAGGTGCGGCGGCAGCGTTGATCGGGCAGGCGGCGTGTCATCGACGGAGAGGAAGAAGCAGAGGAAACTGAATTTTTTTCAAGTGTTGTATATATAGGATGGACCTTTAGTACCGGTTGGTGGCACCAACCGGTACTAAAGGTCTGTTTTGGCCAGGCCAAGCGGCGGGAAGCACCCACCCTTTAGTACCGAGTTGTGGCACCAACCGGTACTAAAGACCCCCTCTTTAGTACCGGTTGGAGCCACCACCCGGTACTAAAGGGGGTGCGTGATACGTCCATTTTGCATCATGCTTTTATATCAATATTTATTGCATTATGGGCTGTTATTACACATTATATCTCAATACTTATGGCTATTCTCTCTTATTTTACAAGGTTTACCATGAAGAGGGGGAATGCCAGCAGCTGGAATTCTGGCTGGAAAAGGAGCAAACATTGGAAACCTATTCTGCACTGCTCCAAAAATCTTGAAACTCCACGAAACATCTTTTTGGAATTAATAAGAATTATTGAGTGGAAGAAATACATCAGGGGGCCCACACCCTGGCCAGCAGGGTGGGGGGCGCGCCCCCTGTCTCCTGGGCCCCCTGGTGGCCCCCCGGTGTCCATCTTCTGCTATATGAGGGCCTTTACCCTGGAAAAAATCGTGGGCAAGCTTACAGGACAAAACTCCGCCGCCACGAGGCGGAACCTTGGCAGAACCAATCTAGGGCTCCGGCGGAGCTGTTCTGCCGGGGACACTTCCCTCCGGGAGGGGGAAATCATCACCAACATCATCACCAACGATCCTCTCATCGGGAGGGGGTCAATCTGCATCAACATCTTCACCAGCACCATCTCCTCTCAAAACCCTAGTTCATCTCTTGTATCCAATCTTGTATCAAAACCACAAATTGGTACCTGTGGGTTGCTAGTAGTGTTGATTACTCCTTGTAGTTGATGCTAATTGGTTTACTTTGTGGAAGATCATATGTTCAGATCCTTTATGCATATTATTACTACTCTAATTATGAACATGAATATGCTTTGTGAGTAGTTACGTTTGTTCCTGAGGACATGGGTGAAGTCTTGCTATTAGTAGTCATGTGAATTTGGTATTCGTTCGATATTTTGATGAGATGTATGTTGTCTTTTCCTCTAGTGGTGTTATGTGAACGTCGACTACATGACACTTCACCATTATTTGGTCCTAGAGGAAGGCATGGGGAAGTAATAAGTAGATGATGGGTTGCTAGAGTGATAGAAGCTTAAACCCTAGTTTATGCGTTGCTTCGTTAGGGGATGATTTGGATCCATATGTTTAATGTTGTGGTTAGGTTTACATTAATACTTCTTTTGTAGTTGCGGACGCTTGCAATAGGGGTTAATCATAAGTGGGATGCTTGTCCAAGTAAGGGCAGTACCCAAGCACCGGTCCACCCACATATCAAATTATCAAAGTACCGAACGTGAATCATATGAGTGTGATGAAAACTAGCTTGACGATAATTCCCATGTGTCCTCGGGAGCTCTTTTCTCATTATAAGAAATTGTCCAGGCTTATCCTTTGCTACATAAAAGATTGGGCCACCTTATTGCACTTTATTTACTTTATTTACTTGTTGCTCGTTACTATTTATCTTATCACAAAACTATCTGTTACCTACAATTTCAGCGCTTGCAGAGAAAACCTTACTGAAAACGGCTTATCATTTCCTTCTGCTCCTCGTTGGGTTCGACACTCTTACTTATCGAAAGGACTACGATAGATCCCCTACACTTGTGGGTCATCAAGACTCTTTTCTGGCGCCGTTGCCGGGGAGTGTAGCGCTTTTGGTGAGTGGAACATGGTAAGGAAACATTTATATAGTGTGCTGAAATTCTCTGTTACTTGTCACTATGGAAACTAATCCTTTGAGGGGCTTGTTCGGGGTATCTTCGCCCCGACCAGAAGAGCAAAGAGTTGCTCCTCAACCTACTGGACTTTTTGAAAATATTTACTTTGAGATTCCTTCGTGTATGATAGAAAAACTGCTAGCTAATCCATTTGAAGGAGATGGAACATTGCATCCCAATTTACACCTTATCTTTGTGGATGAAGTTTGTGGATTATTTAAACTTGCAGGTATTCCCGATGATGTTGTCAAAAGGAAGGTCTTCCCTTTATCTTTGAAGGGAGATGCATTGACATGGTATAGGCTATGTGATGATACGAGATCTTGGAATTATAAATGATTGAAGTTGGAATTTCACCAGAAGTTCTATTCTATGCATCTTGTTCATCGTGATCGTAATTACATATATAATTTCTGGCCTCGCGAAGGAGAAAGCATCGCTCAAGCTTGGGGGAGGCTTAAGTCAATGTTATACTCATGTCCCAATCATGAGCTCTCCCGGGAAATGATTACTCAAAAAATTTATGCTCGGCTTTCTCTCAATGATCGCAACCTGCTCGATACTTCCTGTGCTGGTTCTTATATGTTGAAGACTATTGATTTCAAATGGGACTTATTGGAAAGAATTAAACGCAACTCTGAAGACTGGGGTTCCGACGATGGTAAGGAGTCAGGTATGACACCAAAGTTCGATTGTGTTAAATCTTTTATGGATACCGATGCTTTTCGTGGATTTAGCGCTAAATATGGACTTGACTTTGAGATAGTAGCTTCTTTCTGTGAATCTTTTGCTACTCACATTGATCTCCCTAAAGAAAAGTGGTTTAAATATAATCCTCCCGTTGAAGTGAAAGTAGTTGCACCTATTACAGTTGAAGAAAAGACTGTCACCTATAGTGATCCTATTGTTCCTACTACTTATGTTGAGAAACCTCCTTTTCCTGTTAGGATGAAGGATCATGCTAAAACTTTGACCGTTGTTCGTAAGAGTAATACTAGGACTTATACATCTCCTGAGCAAATCAAAGTTGAACCTAGTATTGCTATGGTTAAAGATATCTTGGATGATGATTTAGACGGGCATGTTATTTATTTCTGTGGTGAGACTGCTAATATTGCTAGACCAGACACTAAGATACATAGACCTGTCGTAGGCATGTCTGTTATTTCTGTTAAAATAGGAGATCATTGTTATCATGGCTTATGTGATATGGGTGCTAGTGCTAGTGTAATACCTTATGACTTATATAAAGAAATTATGCATGACATTGCACCCGTTGAATTAGAAGACATTGATGTTACTATTAAGCTTGCTAATAGGGATATCATTAAACCAGTTGGGATAGTTTGAGACGTTGAAGTCTTGTGTTGGAAGGTTAAATACCCCGCTGATTTTCTTGTTATTGGTTCCCCACAAGATGATTTTTGCCCCATTATTTTTGGTAGACCCTTCTTGAATACAGCTAGTGCTAAGATTGATTGTGAAAAGGATACTGTTACAATTGGCTTAGACGGTATGTCTCACGAGTTTAATTTTTCTAAGTTTTGTAGACAACCTTGTGATAGAGAATCACCTAGTAAGGATGAGATTATTGGTCTTGCTTCTATTGCCGTGACTCCTACTGATCCGTTAGAACAATACTTGCTTGACCATGAAAACGAAATGTTTGTGAAGGAAAGAAGGGAAATAGATGAAGTGTTCCTTAAACAGGAACCTATGCTTAAACACAACCTTCCCGTTGAAATTCTTGGGGATCCCCCTCCACCCAAGGGTGATCCCGTGTTTGAACTCAAACCATTACCTGATAATCTTAGGTATGCTTATCTTGATGAGAAGAAAATATATCTTGTTATTATTAGTGCGAACCATTCAGAGCAAGAAGAAGAAAGATTATTGAAAACTCTGAAGAAGCACCGCGCTGCTATTGTATATACTCTGGATGATCTTAAGGGCATTAGTCCCACGTTATGCCAACACAAAATTTCAGTGGAGAAAGATGCCAAACCAGTTAGAGATCCTCAACGACGATTGAATCCCAAGATGAAAGAAGTGGTAAGTGAAGGAAATATGCCCTAGAGGCGATAATAAAGTTATTATTTATTTCCTTATATCATGATAAATGTTTATTATTCATGCTAGAATTGTATTAACTGGAAACATGATACATGTGTGAATACATAGACAAACAGAGTGTCACTAGCATGCCTCTACTTGACTAGCTCGTTAATCAAGGATGGTTATGTTTACTAGCCATTGACATGGGTTGTCATTTGATTAACGTGATCACATCATTAGGAGAATGATGTGATTGACATGCCCCATTCCGTTAGCTTAGCACACGATCGTTTAGTATGTTGCTATTGCTTTCTTCATGACTTATACATGTTCCTATGACTATGAGATTATGCAACTCCCGTTTATCGGAGGAACACTTTGTGTGCTACCAAACGTCACAACGTAACTGGGTGCTTATAAAAGTGCTCTACAGGTTTCTCCGAAGGTACATGTTGGGTTGGCGTATTTCGATATTAGGATTTGTCACTCCGATTGTCGGAGAGGTATCTCTGGGCCCTCTCGGTAATGCACATCACTTAAGCCTTGCAAGCATTGCAACTAATGAGTTAGTTGCGGGATGATGTATTACGGAACGAGTAAAGAGACTTGCCGGTAACGAGATTGAACTAGGTATTGAGATACCGATGATCGAATCTCGGGCAAGTAACATACCAATGACAAAGGGAACAACGTATGTTGTTATGCGGTCTGACCAATAAAGATCTTCATAGAATATGTGGGAGCCAATATGAGCATCTAGGTTCCGCTATTGGTTATTGACCGGAGACGTGTCTCGGTCATGTCTACATAGTTCTCGAACCCGTAGGGTCTGCACGCTTAATGTTACGATGACCGTTATATTATGAGTTTATATGTTTTGATGTACCGAAGATTGTTCGGAGTCCTGGATGTGATCACAGACACGACGAGGAATCTCGAAATGGTCGAGACATGAAAATTGATATATTGGAAGCCTATGTTTGGATATCGGAAGTGTTCCTGGGTGAAATCGGGATTTTTCCGGAGTACCGGGAGGTTACGGGAACCCCCGGGAACTTAATGGGCCTTAGTGGGCCTTGGTGGAAGAGAGGAGAGGAGGCCAGGGCAGGGCAGCGCGCCCCTCCCCCCCATGTCCTAATAGGACAAGGAGAGGGGGGCGGCGCCCCCTTTTCCTTTCTCCCCTCCACCTCTCCCCCCTCTCTCCTAGTCCAACATGGAAAAGGGGCGAGTCCTACTCCCGGTAGGCTCCTGGCGCGCCTCCTCCCTGGCCGGCCGCACCTCCCCCTTGCTCCCTTATATACGGGGGCAGGGGGGCACCCTAGACACAAGTTGATCAGTTGATCTCTCCCAGCCGTGTGCGGTGCCCCCCTCCACCATACTCCACCTCGATAATACCGTAGCGGTGCTTAGGCGAAGCCCAGCATCGGTAGAACATCATCATCGTCACCACGCCATCGTGCTGACAAAACTCTCCCTCAACACTCGGCTGGATCGGAGTTCGAGGGACGTCATCGAGCTGAACGTGTGTTGAACTCGGAGGTGCCGTACGTTAGTAACTTGATCGGTCGGATCATGAAGACGTACGACTACATCAACCGCGTTGTGCTAACGCTTCCGCTTTCGGTCTACGAGGGTACGTGGACACAATCTCCCCTCTCGTTGCTATGCATCACCATGATCTTGCATGTGCATAGGAAATTTTTTGAAATTACTACGTTCCACAACAGTGGCATACTGCTTACCAGCATGTCATACTTTGGTTCGGTGGTATTGTTGGACGAAGCGGCCCGGACCGACATTACGCGTACGCTTATGCGAGACTGGTTCTCCCGACGTGCTTTGCACAAAGGTAGCTAGCGGGTGTCAGTTTCTCCAACTTTAGTTGAACCGAGTGTGGCTATGCCCGGTCCTTGCGAAGGTTAAAATAGCACCAACTTGACAAACTATCGTTGTGGTTATGATGCGTAGGTAAGAACGGTTCCTGCTAAGCCCGTAGCAGCCACGTAAAATTTGCAACAACAAAGTAGATGACGTCTAACTTGTTTCTGCAGGGCATGTTGTGATGTGATATGGTCAAGACGTGATGCTATATTTTATTGTATGAGATGATCATGTTTTGTAACCGAGTTATCGGCAACTGCAGGAGCCATATGGTTGTCGCTTTATTGTATGCAATGCAATCGCCCTGTAATGCTTTACTTTATCACTAAGCGGTAGCGATAGTCGTAGAAGCATAAGATTGGCGAGATGACAACGATGCTATGATGGAGATCAAGGTGTCGGCCGGTGACGACGGTGATCATGACTGTGCTTCGGAGATGGAGATCACAAGCACAAGATGATGATGGCCATATCATATCACTTATATTGATTGCATGTGATGTTAATCTTTTATGCATCTTATCTTGCTTTGATTGACTGTAGCATTATAAGATGATCTCTCACTAAATTTCAAGATAAAAGTGTTCTCCCTGAGTATGCACCGTTGCCAAAGTTCTTCGTTCCCAGACACCACGTGATGATCGGGTGTGATAAGCTCTACGTCCATCTACAACGAGTGCAAGCCAGTTTTGCACACGCAGAATACTCAGGATAAACTTGACGAGCCTAGCATATGCAGATATGGCCTCGGAACACTGAGACCGAAAGGTCGAGCGTGAATCATATAGTAGATATGATCAACATAGTGATGTTCACCATTAAAAGCTACTCCATTTCACATGATGATCGGTTATGGTTTAGTTGATTTGGATCACGTGATCACTTAGAGGATTAGAGGGATGCCTTTCTAAGTGGGAGTTCTTAAATAATATGATTAATTGAACTTAAATTTATCATGAACTTAGTACCTGATAGTATCTTGCTTGTCTATGTTTGATTGTAGATAGATGGCTCGTGCTGTTGTTCCGTTGAATTTTAATGCGTTCCTTGAGAAAGCAAAGTTGAAAGATGATGGTAGCAATTACACGGGCTGGGTCCGTAACTTGAGGATTATCCTCATTGTTGCACATAAGAATTACGTCCTGGAAGCACCGCTAGGTGCCAGGCCTGCTGTAGGAGCAACACCAGATGTTATGAACGTCTGGCAGAGCAAAGTTGATGACTACTTGATAGTTCAGTGTGCCATGCTTTACAGCTTAGAACCGGGACTTCAACGACGTTTTGAACGCCATGGAGCATATGAGATGTTCCAGGAGTTGAAGTTGATATTTCAAGCAAATGCCCGGATTGAGAGATATGAAGTCTCCAATAAGTTCTATAGCTGCAAGATGGAGGAGAATAGTTCTGTCAGTGAGCATATACTCAAGATGTCTGGGTATAATAATCACTTGATTCAACTGGGAGTTAATCTTCCGGATGATAGCATCATTGACAGAATTCTCCAATCCACCAAGCTACAAGAGCTTCGTGATGAACTATAACATGCAAGGGATGGAAAAAATGATTCCCGAGCTCTTCGCAATGCTAAAGGCTGCGGAGGTAGAAATCAAGAAGGAGCATCAAGTGTTGATGGTCAACAAGACCACTAGTTTCAAGAAAAAGGGCAAAGGGAAGAAAAAGGGGAACTTCAAGAAGAACACCAAGCAAGTTGCTGCTCAGGAGAAGAAACCCAAGTCTGGACCTAAGCCTGAAACTGAGTGCTTCTACTGCAAGCAGACTGGTCATTGGAAACAGAACTGCCCCAAGTATTTGGCGGATAAGAAGGATGGAAAGGTGAACAAAGGTATATGTGACATACATGTTATTGATGTGTACCTTACTAGAGCTCACAGTAGCACCTGGGTATTTGATACTGGTTCTGTTGCTAATATTTGCAACTCGAAACAGGGACTACAGATTAAGTGGACACTGGCCAAGGACGAGGTGACGATGCGCGTGGGAAATGGTTCCAAAGTCGATGTGATCGCGGTCGGCACACTACCTCTACATCTACCTTCGGGATTAGTTTTAGACCTAAATAATTGTTATTTGGTGCCAGCGTTGAGCATGAACATTATATATGGATCTTGTTTGATGTGAGACGGTTATTCATTTAAATCAGAGAATAATGGTTGTTCTATTTATATGAGTATATCCTTTATGGTCATGCACCCTTGAAGAGTGGTCTATTTTTGATGAATCTCGATAGTAGTGATACACATATTCATAATGTTGAAACCAAAAGATGCAGAGTTGATAATGATAGTGCAACTTATTTGTGGCATTGCCGTTTAGGTCATATCGGTGTAAAGCGCATGAAGAAACTCCATACTGATGGACTTTTGGAGTACTTGATTATGAATCACTTGGTACTTGCGAACCGTGCCTCATGGGCAAGATGACCAAAACGCCATTCTCCGGTACTATGGAGAGAGCAACAGATTTGTTGGAACTCTTACCTACAGATGTATGTGGTCCGATGAATGTTGAGGCTCGTGGCAGATATCGTTATTTTCTCACCTTCACAAATGATTTAAGTAGATATGGGTATATCTACTTGATGAAGCATAAGTTTGAAACATTTGAAAAGTTGAAAGAATTTCAGAGTGAAGTTGAAAATCATCGTAGCAAGAAAATAAAGTTTCTACGATCTGATCGTGGAGGAGAATATTTGAGTTATGAGTTTGATCTACATTTGAAACAATGCGGAATAGTTTCGCAACTCACGCCACCCGGAACACCACAGCGTAATGGTGTTTCTGAACGCTGTAACCGTACTTTACTAGATATGGTGCGATCTAATGTATCTTACTGATTTACCGCTATCGTTTTGGGGTTATGCTTTAGAGACGGCTGCATTCAGGTTAAATAGGGCACCATCGAAATCCGTTGAGATGACGCCTTATGAACTGTTGTTTGGCAAGAAACCAAAGTTGTCGTTTCTGAAAGTTTGGGGATGCGATGCTTATGTGAAAAAGCTTCAACCTGGTAAGCTCGAACCCAAATCGGAGAAATGTGTGTTCATAGGATACCCAAAGGAGACTCCTGGGTACACCTTCTATCACAGATCCGAAGGCAAAACATTCGTTGCTAAGAATGGATCCTTTCTAGAGAAGGAGTTTCTCTCGAAAGAAGTGAGTGGGAGGAAAGTAGAACTTGATGAGGTAACTGTACCTGCTCCCTTATTGGAAAGTAGTTCATCACAGAAACCGGTTTCTGTGACACCTACACCAATTAGTGAGGAAATTGATGATGATGATCATGGAACTTCAGATCAAGTTGTTACTGAACCTCGTAGATCAACCAGAGTAAGATCCGCACCAGAGTGGTACGGTAATCCTGTTCTGGAAGTCATGCTACTAGATCATGATGAACCTACGAACTATGAAGAAGCGATGGTGAGCCTAGATTCCGCGAAATGGCTTGAAGCCATGAAATCTGAGATGGGATCCATGTATGAGAACAAAGTGTGGACTTTGGTTGACTTGCCCGATGATTGGCAAGCAATTGAGAATAAATGGATCTTCAAGAAGAAGACTGACACTGACGGTAATATTACTGTCTACAAAGCTCGACTTGTTGCAAAAGGTTTTCGACAAGTTCAAGGGGTTGACTACGATGAGACATTCTCACCCATAGCGATGCTTAAGTCTGTCCGAATCATGTTAGCGATTGCCGCATTTTATGATTATGAAATTTGGCAGATGGATGTCAAAACTGCATTCCTGAATGGATTTCTGGAAGAAGAGTTGTATATGATGCAACCGGAAGGTTTTGTCGATCCAAAGGGAGCTAACAAAGTGAGCAAGCTCTAGCGATCCATTTATGGACTGGTGCAAGCCTCTCGGAGTTGGAATAAACGCTTTGATAGTGTGATCAAAGCATTTGGTTTTGTACAAAATTTTGGAGAAGCCTGTATTTACAAGAAAGTGAGTGGGAGCTCAGAGCATTTCGATATTATATGTGGATGACATATTACTAATTGGAAATGATATAGAATTTCTGGATAGCATAAAGGGATACTTGAATAAGAGTTTTTCGATGAAAGACCTCGGTGAAGCTGCTTACATATTGGGCATTAAGATCTATAGAGATAGATCAAGACGCTTAATTGGACTTTCACAAAGCACATACCTTGACAAAGTTTTGAAGAAGTTCAAAATGGATCAAGCAAATAAAGGGTTCTTGCCTGTGTTACAAGGTGTGAAGTTGAGTAAGACTCAATGCCCGACCACTACAGAAGATAGAGAGAAGATGAAAGATGTTCCCTATGCTTCAGCCATAGGCTCTATCATGTATACAATGATGTGTACCAGACCTGATATGGGCCTTGCTATAAGTCTAGCAGGGAGGTACCAAAGTAATCCAGGAGTGGATCATTGGACAGTGGTCAAGAACATCCTAAAATACCTGAAATGGACTAAGGATATGTTTCTTGTTTATGGAGGTGACAAAGAGCTCATAGTAAATGGTTACGTTGATGCAAGCTTTGACACTGGTCCGGACAATTCTAAATCGCAAACCGGATACGTGTTTACATTGAACGGTGGAGCTGTCAGTTGGTGTAGTTCTAAACAAAGCGTCGTGGCGGGATCTACGTGTGAAGCGGAGTACATAGCTGCTTCGGAAGCAACAAATGAAGGAGTCTGGATGAAGGAGTTCATATCCGATCTAGGTGTCATACCTAGTGCATCGGGTCCAATGAAAATCTTTTGTGACAATACTGGTGCAATTGCCTTGGCGAAGGAATCCAGATTTCACAAGAGAACCAAGCACATCAAGAGACACTTCAATTCCATCCGGGATCTAGTCCAGGTGGGAGACATAGAAATTTGCAAGATACATACGGATCTGAATGTTGCAGGCCCGCTGACTAAGCCTCTTCCACGAGCACAACATGATCAGCACCAAGGCTCCATGGGTGTAAGAATCATTACTGTGTAATCTAGATTATTGACTCTAGTGCAAGTGGGAGACTGAAGGAAATATGCCCTAGAGGCAATAATAAAGTTATTATTTATTTCCTTATATCATGATAAATGTTTATTATTCATGCTAGAACTGTATTAACCGGAAACATGATACATGTGTGAATACATAGACAAACAGAGTGTCACTAGCATGCCTCTACTTGACTAGCTCGTTAATCAAAGATGGTTATGTTTCCTAGCCATTGACGTGGGTTGTCATTTGATTAATGGGATCACATCATTAGTAGAATGATGTGATTGACATGACCCATTCTGTTAGCTTAGCACACGATCGTTTAGTATGTTGCTATTGCTTTCTTCATGACTTATACATGTTCCTATGACTATGAGATTATGCAACTCCCGTTTACCGAGGAACACTTTATGTGCTACCAAACGTCACAAGTAACTGGGTGACTATAAAGGTGCTCTACAGGTGTCTCCGAAGGTACATGTTGGGTTGGCGTATTTCGAGATTAGGATTTGTCACTCCGATTATCGGAGAGGTATCTCTGGGCCCTCTCGGTAATGCACATCACTTAAGCCTTGCAAGCATTCCAACTAATGAGTTAGTTGCGGGATGATGTATTACGGAACGAGTAAAGAGACTTGCCGGTAACGAGATTGAACTAGGTATTGAGATACCAACGATCGAATCTCGGGCAAGTAACATACCGATGACAAAGGGAACAACGTATGTTGTTATGCGGTCTGACCTATAAAGGTCTTCATAGAATATGTGGGAGCCAATATGAGCATCCAGGTTCCGCTATTGGTTATTGACCGGAGACGTGTCTCGGTCATGTCTACATAGTTCTCGAACCCGTAGGGTCCGCACGCTTAACGTTACGATGATAGTTATATTATGAGTTTATATGTTTTGATGTACCAAAGGTTGTTCGGAGTCCCGGATGTGATCACGGACATGACGAGGAGTCTCGAAATGGTCGAGACATGAAGATTGATATATTGGAAGCCTATGTTTGGATATCGGAAGTGTTCCGGGTGAAATCGGGATTTTTCCGGAGTACCGGGAGGTTACCGGAACCCCCCGGGAACTTAATGGGCCTTAGTGGGCCTTGGTGGAAGAGAGGAGAGGAGGCCAGGGCAGGGCCGCGCGCCCCTCCCCCCAGTCCGAATAGGACAAGGAGAGGGGGGCGGCTCCCCCCTTCCTTCCTCCCCTCCACCTCTTCCCCCTCTCTCTCCTAGTCCAACATGGAAAAGGGGGGAGTCCTACTCCCGGTAGGAGTAGGACGGGGGAGTCCTACTCCCAGTAGGAGTAGGACTCCTCCTGGCGCGCCTCCTCCCTGGCCGGCCGCACCTCCCATTTGCTCCTTTATATACGGGGGCAGGGGGGCACCCTAGACACAAGTTGATCAGTTGATCTCTCCCAACCGTGTGCGGTGCCCCCCTCCACCATAGTCCACCTCGATAATACTGTAGCGGTGCTTAGGCGAAGCCCTGCGTCGGTAGAACATCAACAACGTCACCACGCCATCGTGCTGATGAAAATCTCCCTCAACACTCGGCTAGATCGGAGTTCGAGGGACGTCATCAGGCTGAACGTGTGCTGAACTCGGAGGTGTCGTATGTTCGGTACTTGATCGGCCGGATCGTGAAGACGTACGACTACATCAACCGCATTGTGCTAACGCTTCCGCTTTCGGTCTACGAGGGTACGTGGACACACTCTCCCCTCTCGTTGCTATGCATCACCATGATCTTGCGTGTGCGTAGGAATTTTTTTGAAATTACTACGTTCCCCAACAGTAAGAAAGGAGATACTAAAGCTCCTTGAGGCAGGTATAATTTATCCCGTTGCTGATAGTGATTGGGTAAGCCCTGTCCATTGTGTTCCTAAAAAGGGAGGTATTACCGTTGTTCCTAATGATAAAGATGAATTGATCCCGCAGAGAATTATTACAGGTTATAGGATGGTAATTGATTTCCGTAAGTTAAATAAAGCTACTAAAAAAGATCATTACCCTTTACCTTTTATTGATCAAATGCTAGAAAGACTATCCAAACGCACACATTTCTACCTTCTAGATGGTTATTCTGGTTTCTCTCAAATACCTGTGTCAGCGGGGGATCAATCAAAAACTACTTTTACTTGCCCTTTCGGTACTTTTGCTTATAGACGTATGCCTTTTGGTTTATGTAATGCACCTGCTACCTTTCAAAGATGCATGATGGCTATATTCTCTGATTTTTGTGAAAAGATTTGTGAGGTATTCATGGATGATTTCTCCGTTTATGGATCCTCTTTTGATGATTGCTTGAGCAACCTTGACCGAGTTTTGCAAAGATGCGAAGACACTAGTCTTGTCCTGAATTGGGAAAAGTGTCACTTTATGGTTAATGAAGGCATTGTCTTGGGACATAAGATTTCCGAGAGAGGTATTGAAGTTGACAAAGCCAAGGTTGATGCTATTGAAAAGATGCCATGTCCCAAGGACATAAAAGGTATAAGAAGTTTCCTTGGTCATGCCAGTTTTATAGGAGGTTCATTAAGGACTTTTCTAAAATCTCTAGGCCTCTGACTAATTTATTACAAAAAGATATTCCTTTTGTCTTTGATGATGATTGTGTAGAAGCATTTGAAATACTTAAGAAAGCTTTGATCACTGCACCTATTGTTCAGCCACCTGATTGGAATTTACCTTTTGAAATTATGTGTGATGCTAGTGATTATGCTGTAGGTGCTGTTCTAGGGCAAAGAGTTGATAAGAAATTGAATGGTATCCAGTACGCTAGTAAGACTCTTGATACTGCCTAGAGAAATTATGCTACTACTGAAAAAGAGTTCTTAACAGTTGTGTTTGCATGTGATAAGTTTAGACCTTATATTGTTGATTCTAAAGTTACTATTCACACTGATCATGCTGCTATTAAATATCTTATGGAAAAGAAAGATGCTAAGCCTAGACTCATTCGATGGGTTCTCTTGGTCCAAGAATTTGATTTGCATATTATTGATAGGAAGGGAGCTGAGAACCCCGTTGCAGACAACTTGTCTAGGTTAGAGAATGTTCTCGATGACCCACTGCCTATTGATGATAGCTTTCCTGATGAACAATTAGCGGTTGTTAATGCTTCTCGTACTGCTCCTTGATATGCTGATTATGCTAATTATATTGTTGCTAAATTTATACCTCCTAATTTCACATACCAGCAAAAGAAAAATTTATTTTATGATTTAAGACATTACTTTTGGGATGACCCACACCTTTATAAAGAAGGAGTAGATGGTGTTATTAGACGTTGTGTGCCTGAGCATGAACAGGAACGGATTCTACGCAAGTGTCACTCTGAATCCTATCGAGGACACCACGCTGGAGATAGAACTGCAGACGAGGTACTACAATCTGGTTTTTATTCGCCTACTCTCTTCAAAGATGCTCGTAAGTTTGTCTTATCTTGTGATGAATGCCAAAGAATTGGTAATAGTAGACGTCAAGAAATACCTACGAATTATTCTCTTGTTATTGAACCGTTTGATGTTTGGGGCTTTGATTATATGGGACCTTTTCCTGCCTCTAATGGTTATACACATATTTTAGTTGCTGTTGATTACGTTACTAAGTGGGTAGAAGCTATTCCAACTAGTAGTGCTGATCATAACACTTCTATTCAAATGCTTAAAGAAGTTATCTTTCCGAGGTTTGGAGTCCCTAGATATCTTATGACTGATGGTGGTTCACATTTTATTCATGGTGCTTTCCATAAGATGCTTGCTAAGTATGATGTCAATCATAGAATCGCATCTCCTTATCATCCTCAGTCTAGTGGTCAAGTAGAGTTGAGAAATACAGAGCTCAAATTAATTTTGCAAAATACTGTGAATAGATCTAGAAAGAATTGGTCCTAAAAACTTGATGATGCATTATGGGCCTATTGAACTGCATACAAAAACCCTATGGGTCTGTCTCCTTATAAGATGGTTCATGGAAAAGCATGTCATTTACCTCTTGAACTTGAACATAAAGCATATTGGGCTATTAAAGAGCTCAACTATGACTTCAAACTTGCCGGTGAGAGGTTCTTTGATATTAGCTCACTTGATGAATGGAGAACCCAAGCCTATGAGAATGCCAAGCTATTCAAAGAAAAAGTCAAACGTTGGCATGATAAAAGGATACAAAAGCGTGAGTTTAACGTAGGTGATTATGTGTTATTATTCAACTCTCGTTTAAGATTTTTTGCAGGAAAACTTCTCTCTAAATGGGAAGGTCCTTACGTTATTGAGGAGGTCTATCGTTCTGGTGCCATAAAAATCAACAACTTCGAAGGCACAAGTCCGACGATGGTAAACGGTCAAAGAATTAAACATTATATTTCAGGTAACCCTATCAATGTTGAAACTAATGTTATTGAAATAGTAACCCCGGAGGAATACATAAGGGACACTTTCTAGAACGTTCCAAACGCCAAAAAGGAATAGGTATGTGGTACGGTAAGTAAACCGACACCAAAACAACTCCAATGGCAATTTTTATCAGTTTTGGAATATTTAAGAATTTTAGGAAAAAAGAAGTAGTCCGAAAGGGACACGAGGCCCCCACGAGAGTGGAGGGCGCGCCCACCTCATCGGGCGCCCTGTCTCGTGGACCCCCCGTGTGCCTCCCGGACTCCGTTTGCTTGCACGTTATGTATTTTGGTCGATAAAAATTCATTATATATACTCCCGAAGGTTTTGACCATCGTATCACGCAAATTTCCTCTGTTTTCGTTTCGAGCTGTTTCTGTTTCAGATCTAGAGCATCATGTCGTCTCCAAGCGCTCCCAAGGACAAGTTTTTCGAGAGGGTTATCAACCCCTATCTCACGGAGGTGCTGCAACACCCTCAAACCGTTGAGATGCGTGAGGGGGTGCTGCACATCCGCAATGTGGAGGGACCAAGGCTTACCGGAAGCGTGGAGACAAAGCTCGAAGCCGTGGAGCAACAAGTTTTCAAGTGCCAAGGGATGGTGGAGCGTGGACTCAATGCCAACCAGATGATGATCACGGAGTTCACCAACAACCACAAGCTAGATGCCGAAGTCACTGGGGAGACATCTTCAAGCTTCAAGAGAAAATCGAGCACCTCCAAGCCCGGATCTATGACCTGCAAAACCAGAACTATGAGTATGAATATAGATTCAAGAGGATGAGTTTGGCTGCAGATTTAAGGATCCCGGAGACTCGGTCATCCTTCTATGATGGTGAGCCTATGCCTTGGAAGATGGACGACAAGCCTACATCATCGACAACTCCTACTTCACCACCTCCGAGGACATAATCACATGGGTATGGGCACTCCCCTTGGCAACTGCCAAGCTTGGGGGAGGGGCCCTGGTATCGTGTCACCATCACACTCCTATCTTTACCGTTTTATTTACTTTGATCCTTTTAGTAGTATTTTGATCTAGCAGATTGAAGTTTTGATATTAAGTAGTTTCGAGTTTTTCTTTCTGATCTCTTTATGTATTCGAGTCCGTGAGCTATCTATAATAAAGATTAGTGTTGAGTCAAGGGCTTTGCTATGTTGCTATGATCTTGAGAAAGTAGAAAGAATAAAAGAGTTCATATTGATCTTATGGTTAGTGATGACTTCACACATAGAAAGTATGAGGCATAAAAGTTGTTGAGAGTTGATAAACTTAGTTTTGGTCATCGTTGCAATTAATAGGAAGTGATAAGGAAAGAGAGGTTCACATACAAATATATTAGCTTGGACATCTTTTATGATTGGGAGCACTCATTAAGTATGACATGCTAAAAGAGTTGACGTTGGACAAGGAAGACAACGTAATGGTTTATGTTTTCGCACATCTCACTTAAAGTATATTGTCATTGACCTTCCAAACATGTTGAGCTTGCCTTTCCCCCTCATGCTAGCCAAATTCCTTGCACCAAGTAGAGATACTACTTGTGCTTCCAAATATCCTTAAACACAGTTTTGCCATGAGAGTCCACCATACCTACCTATGGATTGAGTAAGATCCTTCAAGTAAGTTGTCATGTTGCAGGCAATAAAAATTGCTATCTAAATATGTATGACTTATTAGTGCAGAGAAAATTAGCTTTATACGATCTTGTTGTGGAAGTAATAAAAGCGACGGACTGCATAATAAAGGTCCACATACAAGGGGCAATATAAAGTGACGTTCTTTTGCATTAAGATTTTGTGCATCCAACCCTAAACGCACATGACAACCTCTGCTTCCCTCTGCGAAGGGCCTATCTTTTACTTTATGTTTTTACTTTATGCTTGAGTCAAGGTGATCCTCACCTTTCCCTTTTTCATTTTATGCTTTGGCAAGCTCCTCGTGGATGTAAGTTAGCATGGGCTATTATTGTTGACATCACCTAAAGGTGAATACGTTAGGAGGCAACACAATAAGCCCCTATCTTTCTCAGTGTCCGGCTGAAACTCCATAACCACAAGTATTGCGTGAGTGTTAGCAATTGTAGAAGACTACAAGATAGTTGAGTATGTGGATTTGCTGAAAAGCTCTATGTTGACTCTTTCTGATGTTATGATAAATTGCAATTGCTTCAATGACTGAGATTGTAGTTTGTTAGTTCTCAATGAAGTTTCTGAACCATACTTGACATTGTGAATTGATCATTACTTGAGTATGAGAAATCATATGATAAAATCTATTTATGTTGCTGTTATAAGAATAATCATGATGCCCTCATGTCCGTATTTTATTTTTATCGACACCTCTATCTCTAAACATGTGGACATATTTTTTGATTTCGGCTTCCGCTTGAGCACAAGCGAGGTCTAAGCTTGGGTGAGTTGATACGTCCATTTTGCATCATGCTTTTATATCAATATTTATTGCATTATGGGTTGTTATTACACATTATATCTCAATTCTTATGGATATTCTCTCTTATTTTAAGAGGTTTACCATGAAGAGGGGAATGCCAAGAATGGAATTCGGGCCGAAAAGGAGCAAACATTGAAACCTATTCTCAGACCGCTCCAAAAATCCTGAAACTCCACGAACATGTTTTTGGAATTAATAAGAATTATTGAGCGGAAGAAATACATCAGGGGCTCACACCTGCCAGAGAGGGTGGGGGCGCGCCCACCTCACTGGGCGCGCTGCCTCCCGGGCCTCGGTGGCACCCAGTGTCCATCTTCTGCTATATGAGGGATTTTACATTGGAAAAAATCGTGGGCAAGCTTACGGGACGAAACTCCGCCGCCACGAGGAGGAACCTTGGCGGAACCAATCTAGGGCTCCGGCGAAGCTGTTCTGCCGGGGACACTTCACTCCGGGAGGGGGAAATCATCACCAACATCATCACCAACGATCCTCTCATCGAGAAGGGGTCAATCTCCATCAACATCTTCACTAGCACCATCTCCTCTCAAAACCCTAGTTCATCTCTTGTATCCAGTCTTGTATCAAAACCGCAAATTGGTACCTGTGGGTTGCTAGTAGTGTTGATTACTCCTTGTACTTGATGCTAATTGGTTTACTTCGTGGAAGATCATATGTTCAGATCCTTTATGCATATTATTACTCCTCTGATTATGAACATGAATATGCTTTGTGAGTAGTTACGTTTGTTCCAGAGGACATGGGTGAAGTCTAGTCTTGCTATTAGTAGTCATGTGAATTTGGTATTCGTTCGATATTTTGACGAGATGTATGTTGTCTTTTCCTCTAGTGGTGTTATGTGAACGTCGACTACATGACACTTCACCATTATTTGAGCCTAGAGGAAGGCATGAGGAAGTAATAAGTAGATGATCGGTTGCTAGAGTGACAGAAGCTTAAACCCTAGTTTATGTGTTGCTTCGTTAGGGCTGATTTGGATCCATATGTTTAATGCTGTAGTTAGGTTTTCCTTAATACTTCTTTTGTAGTTGCGGACTCTTGCAATAGGGGTTAATCATAAGTGGGATCCTTGTCCAAGTAAGGGCAGTACCCAAGCACCGGTCCACCCACATATCAAATTAGCAAAGTACCGAACGCGAATCATATGAGCGTGATGAAAACTAGCTTGACGATAATTCCCATGTGTCCTCGGAAGCTCTTTTCTCATTATAAGAAATTGTCCAGGCTTATCCTTTGCTACATAAAGGATTGGGCCACCTTGCTGCACTTTATTTACTTTATTTACTTGTTGCTCGTTACTATTTATCTTATCACAAAACTATTTGTTACCTACTATTTCAGCGCTTGCAGAGAAAACCTTACTGAAAACCGCTTATCAATTCCTTCTGCTCCTCGTTGGGTTCGACACTATTACTTATCGAAAGGACTATGATATATCCCCTATACTTGTGGGTCATCAGTGCACTGGCGCAGTGCAGTGCGGCAAGTTTAGTCCCACCTTGCTAGCCGAGTGGCGACCGCACTGGTTTATAAGCCCTAGTGCGGTAGCTCTCTCGAGCTCCTCTCCTAAGCAGGCCTACTGGGCCTACCTGTTCTCCGCTGCTCTGTGGGCCTACTGGGCCTTTGCGGGCCCGCATCCTGGCCCAACAAAACGTTGTGTTTCTAGTCGTATGTAGGCCGCTTTGGCCCAGTAGGCGGGCTTTTTTATTTTCTTAATTTATTTTGCTTTATTTATTTTTGTTTTATTTATTTTTGAGTTGTTTTTTGCTGTATTTAGAGTTTCTTTGTGAATATTTTTGCTTTACGTACAAAAAATTACAAACTTTTTGTTAGTACCGGTAGTTTTCAAATTTGAATAGTTTAAATTTTGAATTATTTGAAATTTGTGTGAATCACTAGTTTGTGAATAACTTAACTTTGAAAAAAAGATTTTTCAGTGATTCTTTTTTCTTATGTTTAATATTAGTGTGTTTTATCATTATATTCAATTTGGTAATGCTTAGGTTATTTAAAAAATGAAATGCCTTTGTAACAGATGTGTTTTCGTCCGAAACCTTGATACTTCGAAAGGGATTGTCCATTTTGTACACGAAGTGCATCCTGTTTTTGCCATACCCCTGTCTACTTTTTTGCACATGCTATGTGGGTGAAATTATGATACCATGCCAACTTTCAACCTTTTCTGAGTTCATTTGAAATGCTTTTCAATTTCAGGGTCATTTAGCTAAAAAAATCAGTAAATGCATGAAAGAATTTGTTTGCACATAAAATTTCTTCGCGTTTCAAATGACAAAACACATAACTACCCTAACTATTACAAAGATTCCTCCTGGGTGTGAAACACAGAAGAAAGTGATGATAGTGAAGCCGATCACATCCCAGATCTTTGGGTGTGAAACTTTTTCTTCAAGCGTGTCCCTTTGCGCCGTAGCCATGGAAAATCTTCATCATTTAACCGATGCTCGGGTCAATATTCACCGTGAATGGAGCAATTTCATCAAACTTTTCATAATCTTCTGACATGTCTGTCTTGTCATCCACTCCCACGATGTTTCTTTTCCCTGAAAGAACTATGTGGCGCTTTGGCTCATCGTATGATCCATTCGCTTCCTTATCTTTTCTTTTTCTCGGCCTGGTAGACATGTCTTTCACATAAAAAACCTGCGCCACATCATTGGCTAGGACGAATGGTTTGTCTGCATACGCAAGATTGTTGAGATCCACGGTTTACATTCCGTACTGCGGGTCTTCCGTTACCCGCCTCGTGTCATATTGACCTATTTGCACCAAAACAAAGGGACCTTCAAACCACCTCCATAGTTAAGTTCCCATATGTCCTCTATGTAACCATAATATGTTTCCTTTCCCATGTTGGTTGTTATCAAAGCGGACACCACTGTTTTGGTTGGTGCTCTTCTTATCTTGGGCGATCGTGTAAAATGTATTCCCATTTATCTGGTACCCTTTGAAATTCATTATATTCGAAGATGGTAACTGGGACAGCGAGTACATGTCATCTTGAATATCGCCATCATGCATGGCACGTTTCTGCAACCAACCGGCGAAAGTCCTCGTTTGTTCACGTGTAATCCAGTCCTCAGACTTCTCCGGGTGTTTGGAGTGTAGAAAAATCTTTTGTTCCTCCATATACGGAGCCACCAAGGCGGAATTCTGTAGAACTGTGTAGTGTGCTTCAAAGGATGTAATGCCCGGCCCATACATATTATTTGATCCCATCCTAGCGTGCCTTTTCCATCCAAATGCCCTTATGCCACGATTCAGGAACACCAATCGGCTTAAGGTCAGGAATAAAGTCAATACAAAACTCAATGACCTCCTCATTTTCATGGCCCTTCGAGATGCTTCCTTCTGGCCTAGCACGGTTATGAACATATTTCTTCAAGACTCCCATGAACCTCTCAAAGGGGAACTGTTGGGGAACATAGTAATTTCAAAAAAAATTCCTACGCACACGCAAGATCATGGTGATGCATAGCAACACGAGGGGAGAGTGTTGTCCACTTACCCTCGTAGACCGAAAGCGGAAGCGTTAGCACAATGCGGTTGATGTAGTCATACGTCTTCACGATCCGATCGATCAAGTACCGAACGTACGGCACCTCCGAGTTCAGCACACGTTCAGCCCGATGACGTCCCTCGAACTCCGATCCAGCCGAGTGTTGAGGGAGAGTTTCGTCAGCACGACGGCGTGGTGACTATGTTGATGTTCGACCGACACAGGGCTTCACCTAAGCACCGCTACAGTATTATCGAGGTGGACTATGGTGGAGGGGGGCACCGCACACGGTTGGGAGAGATCAACTGATCAACTTGTGTGTCTAGGGTGCCCCCTGCTCCCGTATATAAAGGAGCAAGGGGGAGGTGCGGCGGGCCAGGGAGGAGGCGCGCCAGGAGGAGTCCTACTCCTACCGGGAGTAGGACTCCCCCCTTGTCCATGTTGGACTAGGAGAGAGAGGGGGAAGAGGTGGAGGGGAGGAAGGAAAAGGGGGGGCGCCGCCCCCCTCTCCTTGTCCTATTTGGACTGGGGGGGAGGGGTGCGCGGCCCTGCCCTGGCCTCCTCTCCTCTCTTCCACCAAGGCCCACTAAGGCCCATCAAGTTCCCGGGGGGTTCCGGTAACCTCCCGGTACTCCGGAAAAATCTCGATTTCACCCGGAACACTTCCGATATCCAAACATAGGCTTCCAATATATAAATCTTCATGTCTCGGCCATTTTGAGACTCCTCGTCATGTCCGTGATCACATCCGGGACTTCGAACAACCTTCAGTACATCAAAACATATAAACTCTTAATATAACTGTCATCGTAACGTTAAGTGTGTGGACCCTACGGGTTCGAGAACTATGTAGACATGACCGAGACACGTCTCCGGTCAATAACCAATAGCGGAACCTGGATGCTCATATTCGCTCCCACATATTCTACGAAGATCTTTATCGGTCAGACCGCATAACAACATACGTTGTTCCCTTTGTTATCGGTATGTTACTTTCCCCAGATTCGATCGTCGGTATCTCAATACCTAGTTCAATCTCGTTACCGGCAAGTCTCTTTACTCGCTCCATAATACATCATCCCGCAACTAACTCATTAGTTGCAATGCTTGCAAGGCTTTATGTGATGTGCATTACCGAGTGGGCCCAGAGATACCTCTCCGACAATCGGAGTGACAAATCCTAATCTCGAAATACGCCAACCCAACAAGTACCTTTGGAGACACATGTAGAGCACCTTTATAATCACCCGATTCGTTGTGATGTTTGGTAGCACACAAAGTGTTCCTCCGGTAAACGGGAGTTGCATAATCTCATAGTCATAGGAACATGTATAAGTCATGAAGAAAGAAATAGCAGAATACTAAACGATCGTGTGCTAAGCTAACGGAATGGGTCAAGTCAATCACATCATTCATATTTCCTTCAGTCTCTCACTTGCACTAGAGTCAATAATCTAGTTCACATCATCATGTGATTTAACAGCAATATTCACATCTGTATGTGATTAGCACCCATAGTTCACATCGTCATGTGACCAACACCCAAAGGGTTAACTAGAGTCAATAATCTAGTTCACATCGCTATGTGATTAACACCCAAAGAGTACTAAGGTATGATCATGTTTTGGCTCGTGAGAGAAGTTTAGTCAACGGGTCTGTCACATTCAGAGTCGTATGTATTTTGCAAATATTATATGTCTACAATGATCTGCACGGAACTACTCTAGCTAATTGCTCCCACTTTCAATATGTATCCAGATTGAGACTTAGAGTCACCTGGATCGATGTAAAAGCTTGCACCGATGTAACTCTTTACGATGGGCTCTTTTATCACCTCCATAATCGAGAAATATTTCCTTAGTCCTCACTAAGGGTTTTCTTGACCGCTGTCCAGTGATCTACTCTTAGATCAAAATTGTACTCCCTTGCCAAACTTAGAGCAAGGTATACAATAGGTCTGGTACACAGCATAGCATACTTTATAGAACCTATGACTGAGGCATAGGGAATGACTTTTCATTCTTTTTCTATTTTCTGCCATGGTCGGGATTTGAGTCTTACTCAATTTCACACCTTTGCAACACAGGCAAGAACTCTTTCTTTGATTGTTCCATTTTGAACTACTTCAAAATCTTGTCAAGGTATGTACTCATTGAAAATCTTATCAAGTGTCTTGATCTATCTCAATAGATCTTGATGCTCAATATGTAAGTAGCTTTACTGAGGTCTTTGTTTAAAAGAACTCCTTTCAAACACTTCTTTATGCTTTCCAGAAAAAATTCTACATGATTTCTGATCAACAATATGTCACACACACATACTTATCAGAAAGGCTGTAGTGCTCCCACTCACTTTATTGTAAATACAGGCTTCACTCCAAGTCCGTATAAAACTATATGCTTTGATCAACTTATCAAAGCGTATATTCCAACTCCGAGATGCCTGCACCAGTCCATAGATGGATCGCTGGAGCTTGCACATTTTGTTAGCACCTTTAGGATTGACAAAACCTTCTGGTTGCATCATATACAACTCTTCTTTAAGAAAACCATTAAGGAATGCAGTTTTGACATCCATTTGCCAGATTTCATAAAATTTGGCAATTGCTAACATGATTCGGACAGACTTAAGCATCGCTACAGTTGGGAATATATTATTGTAGTCAACACCTTGAACTTGTCAAAAACCTTTTTGCGACAAGTCGAGCTTGTAGATAGTAACACTACTATCAACGTTCGTCTTCCTCTTAAAGATCCATTTATTTTCTATGACTTTGCCGATCATCGGGCAAGTCTACCAAATTCCACACTTTGTTCTCATACATGGATCCTTTCTCATATTTCATGGCCTTCAATCCATTTCGCGGAATCTGGGCTCATCGTCGCTTCCTCGTAGTTCGTAAGTTCATCATGGTCTAGTAACATGACTTCCAGAACAGGATTACCGTACCACTCTGGTGCAGACCGTACTCTGGAAGACCTACGAGGTTTTGTAGTAACTTGATCTGAAGTTTCTAGCTTCCTCACTAATTGGTGTAGGAATCACTGGAACTGATTTCAGTGATGAACTATTTTCCAATTCAGGAGAAGGTACTATTACCTTATCAAGTTCTACTTTTCTCCCACTCACTTCTTTCGAGAGAAAACTCTTTCTCTAGAAAGGATCCATCTTAGCAACGAATATCTTGCTTTCGGATCTGTGATAGAAGGTGTACCCAATAGTATCCTTTGGGTATTCTATGAAGACGCACTTCTCCGATTTGGGTTCGAGCTTATCAGGTTGAAACTTTTTCACATAAGCATCACAGTCCCAAACTTTAAGAAACAAAAACTTTCGTTTCTTGCCAAACCACAGTTCATAAGGCGTTGTCTCAAACGGATTTTGATGGTGCCCTATTTTAAAGTGAATGCAACTGTCTCTAATGCATAACCCCTAAACCCCAAAACGATAGTGGTAAATCGGTAAGATACACCATAGATCGCACCATATCCAATAAAGTGCGGTTATGATGTTCGGACACACCATTACGCTGTGGTGTTCCATGTGGCGTGAGCTGTGAAACTATTCCACATTGTTTTATATGAAGGCCAAACTCGTAACTCAAATATTATCCTCCACGATCAGATGTAGAAACTTTATTTTCTTGTTACGATAATTCTCCACTTCACTCTGAAATTCTTTGAACTTTTCAAAGGTTTCAGACTTGTGTTTCATTAAGTATATATACCCATATCTGCTCAAATCATCTATGAAGGTCAGAAAATAACGATACTTGCCACGAGCATCAACACTCATTGGATCGCATACATCGGTATGTATTATTTCCAATAAGTCAGTAGCTCGTTCCATTGTTCCGGAGAACGGAGTTTTAGTCATCTTGCCCATAAGGCACGGTTCGCAAGCATCAAATGATTCATAATCAAGTGATTCCAAAAGTCCATTTTTATAGAGTTTCTTCATGTGCTTTACACCGATATGACCCAAACTGCAGTGCCACAAATATGTTGCACTATCATTATCAACTTTGCATCTTTTGGCATCAATATTATGAATATGTGTATGACTACGATCGAGATCCAACAAACTATTTTCATTGGGTGTATGACCATTGAAGGTTTTATTCATGTAAACAGAACAACAATTATTATCTAACTTTAAATGAATAAACGTTTTGCAATAAACATGATCAAATCATATTCATGCTCAATGCAAACGCCAAATAACATTTATTTAGGTTTAACACTAATCCCGAAAGTATAGGGAGTGTGCGATGATGATCATATCAATCTTGAAACCACTTCCAACACACATCGTCACTTCACCCTCAACTAGTCTCTGTTTATTCTCAGAACTCCTGTTTCGAAAGTTACTAATTTTTAGCAACCGAACAAGTATCAAATACTCAGGGGCAACTATAAACACTAGTAAGGTACACATCAATAACAT
This sequence comes from Aegilops bicornis, assembly GCA_021605145.1. NCBI lineage: Eukaryota > Viridiplantae > Streptophyta > Magnoliopsida > Poales > Poaceae > Aegilops > Aegilops bicornis. Next base: position 677,917,500 of record CM038674.1, read on the forward strand.
GTATATCAAATATTCCCTTGTTCACTTTGCCATCCTTCTTATCCACCAAATATTCGGGGCATTTCCGCTTCCAAAGGACCATTTCCTTTGCAGTGTAAGCACTCGGTTTCAGGCTTTGGTCCAGCTTTGGGCTTCTTCGGGAGTGACAACTTGCTTGTCATTCTACTTGAAGTTCCCTTTCTTTCCCTTTGCCCTTTTCTTGAAACTAGTGGTCTTGTCAATCATCAACACTTGATGCTCTTTCTTGATTTCTACCTTCGTCAATTTCAATATCACGAAGAGCTCGGGAATCGTTTTCGTCATCCCTTGCATACTATAGTTCATCACGAAGTTTCGGTAACTTGGTGATGGTGACTAGAGAACTCTGTCAATCACTATCTTATCTGGAAGATTAACTCCCACTTGATTCAAGCGATTGTAGTACCTGCATAATCTGAGAACATGCTCACTAGTTGAGCAATTCTCCTCCATCTTTTAGCTATAGAACTTGTTGGAGACTTCATATCTCTCAACTCGGGTATTTTCTTGAAATGTTAACTTCAACTCCTGGAACATCTCATATGGTCCATGTTCAAAAACGTCTTTGAAGTCCCGATTCTAAGCCGTTAAGCATGGTGCACTAAACTATCAAGTAGTCATCATACTGAGCTAGCCAAACGTTCATAACGTCTACATCTGCTCCTGCAATAGGTCTGTCACCTAGCGGTGCATCAAGGACATAATTCTTCTATGCAACAATGAGGACAATCCTCAGATCAAGGATCCAATCCGCATCATTGCTACTAACATCTTTCAACATAGTTTTCTCTAGGAACATATCAAAATTAACATATGAAAACAACAACGCGAGCTATTGATCTAACACATAATTTGCAAAATACTACCAGGACTAAGTTCATGATAAATTTAAGTTCAATTAATCATATTACTTAAGAACTCCCACTTAGATAGACATCCCTCTAGTCATCTAAGTGATCACGTGATCCAAATCAACTAAACCATAACCGATCATCACGTGAAATGGAGTAGTTTTCAATGTTGAACATCACTATGTTGATCATATCTACTATATGTTTCACGCCGACCTTTCGGTCTCAGTGTTCCGAGGCCATATCTGCAGATGCTAGGCTCGTCAAGTTTAACCTGAGTATTCTGCGTGTGCAAAACTGGCTTGCACCCGTTGTAGATGGACGTAGAGCTTATCACACCCAATCATCACGTGGTGTCTGGGAACCATTTAACTTTGGCAACGGTGCATACTCAGGGAGAACACTTTTATCTTGAAATTTAGTGAGAGATCATCTTATAATGCTACCGTCAATCAAAGCAAGATAAGATGTATAAAAGATAAACATCATATGCAATCAAAAATATGTGACATGATATGGCCATCATCATCTTGTGCCTTTGATCTCCATCTCCAAAGCATCGTCATGATCTCCATCGTCACCGGCATGACACCATGATCTCCATCATCTTGATCTATATCAATGTGTCGTCACATGGTTATCTCGCCAACTATTGCTCTTGCAACTATTGCTATCGCATAGCGATAAAGTAAAGCAATTATTTGGCGCTTGCATCTTATGCAATAAAGAGACAACCATAAGGCTTCTGCCAGTTGCCGATAACTTCAACAAAACATGATCATCTCATACAACAACTTATATCTCATCACGTCTTGACCATATCACATCACAACATGCCCTGCAAAAACAAGTTAAACGTCCTCTACTTTGTTGTTGCAAGTTTTACGTGGCTGCTACGGGCTGAGCAAAAACCCTTCTTACCTACGCATCAAAACCACAACGATAGTTCGTCAAGTTAGTGTTGTTTTAACCTTCTCAAGGACCGGGCGTAGCCACACTCGGTTGAACTAAATTTGGAGAAACTGACACCCGCCAGCCACCTGTGTGCACAGCACGTCGGTAGAACCAGTCTCGCATAAGCGTACGCGTAATGTCGGTCCGGGCCGCTTCATCCAACAATACCGCCGAACCAAAGTATGACATGCTGGTAAGCAGTATGACTTGTATCGCCCACAACTCACTTGTGTTCTACTCGTGCAAATAACATCAACGCATAAAACCTGGCTCTAATACCACTGTTGGGGAACGTAGTAATATCAAAAAAATCATATGCACACGCAAGATCATGGTGATGCATAGCAACGATAGGGGAGAGTGTTGTCCACGTACCCTCGTAGACCGAAAGCGGAAGCGTTAGCACAACGCGGTTGATGTAGTCGTACGTCTTCACGATCTGACCGATCAAGTATCAACGTCACGGCACCTCCGGAAGTTCAGCACACGTTCATCCCGATGACGTCCCTCGAACTCCGATCCAGCCGAGTGTTGAGGGAGAGTTTCACAAGACGACGGCGTGGTGACGATGTTGATGTTCTAGCGACGCAGGGCTTCTCCTAAGCACCGCTACAGTAGTATCGAGGTGGACTGTGGTGGAGGGGGGCACCGCACACGGTTGGGAGAGATCAACTGATCAACTTGTGTGTCTAGGATGCCCCCCTGCCCCCGTATATAAAGGAGCAAGGGGGAGGTGCGGTCGGCCAGGGAGGAGGCGCGCCAGGAGGAGTCCTACTCCTACCGGGAGTAGGACTCCCCCCTTTTCCATGTTGGACCAGGAGAGAGAGGAAGAAGATGTGGAGGGGAGGAAGGAAAAGAGGGGGCGCCGCCCCCCTCTCCTTGTCCTATTCGGACTGGGGAGGCGCGCCCTGCCTGCCTCCTCTCCTCTCTTCCACCAAGGCCCACTAAGGCCCATTAAGTTACCGGGGGGTTCCGGTAACCTCCCGGTACTCCGAAAAAATCCCGATTTCACCCAGAACACTTCCGATATCCAAACATAGGCTTCCAATATATCAATCTTCATGTCTCGACCATGTAGAGACTCCTCGTCATGTCCGTGATCACATCCGAAGAACCTTTGGTACATCAAAACATATAAACTCATAATATAACTGTCATCGTAACGTTAAGCGTGAAGACCCTACGGGTTCGAGAACTATGTAGACATAACCGAGACACGTCTCCGGTCAATAACCAATAAAGCTCCTGGATGCTCATATTGGCTCCCACATATTCTATGAAAATCTTTATCGGTCAGACCGCATAACAACAAACGTTGTTCCCTTTGTCATCGGTATGTTACTTCCCCGAGATTCGATCGTCGGTATCTCAATACCTAGTTCAATATCGTTACCGGCAAGTCTCTTTACTCGTTCTGTAATACATCATCCCACAAATAACTCATTAGTTGCAATGCTTGCAAGGCTTTAAGTGATGTGCATTACCGAGTGGGCCCAGAGATACCTCTCCGACAATCGGAGTGACAAATCCTAATCTCGAAGTACGCCAACCAAACAAGTACCTTTGGAGACACCTGTAGAGCACCTTTATAATCACCCAGTTACGCCAGGACGCTTTGGTAGCACACAAAGTGTTCCTCCGGTAAAAGGGAGTTGCATAATCTCATAGTCATAGGAACATGTATAAGTCATGAAGAAAGCAATAGCAGAATACTAAACGATCGTGTGCTAAGATAATGGAATGGGTCAAGTCAATCACATCATTCTCCTAATGATGTGATCTCGTTAATCAAATGACAACCCATGTCTATGGCTAGGAAACATAACCATCTTTGATCAACGAGCTAATCAAGTAGAGGCATACTAGTGACACTCTGTTTGTCTATGTATTCGCACAAGTATTATGTTTCCGGTAACACAATTCTAGCATGAATAATAAACAGTTATCATGATATAAGGAAATAAATAATAACTTTATTATTGCCTCTAGGGCATATTTCCTTCAGGAACATATTGTGTAGAAATACAGGACCCAAAACGTTAATCTCTTCGCAATGGTGAACTAGGACGTGTGTCATGATGTTGAAGAAGGATGGTGGGAACACCAACTCGAAACTGACAAGACATTGCACCAAATCATTCTGTAACCGTGGTATGATTTCTGGATCGATTACCTTCTGAGAGATTGCATTGAGGAATGCACATAGCTTCACAATGGCTAATCGAACGCTTTCCCAGAGAAGCCCCTCAATGCAACCGGAAGCAGCTATGCGTCATAATCACGTGGCAGTCATGAGACTTTAGGTTCTGGAACTTTTTCTCTCCATATTTATTATTCCCTTTATATTTGACGAGAAGCCAGACGGTACCTTCATGCTGAGCAGGCATTCAAAAAAGATTTCCTTCTCTTCTTTGGTAAGAGCGTAGCTGGCCAGACCGTGATGTATGGCGTCTTTTCCGTGCATACGTTGCTGGTCCTCCCGTTCCTCTGGTGTATCTTTTGTCTTCCTATACACGCCCAAGAAGCCAAGCAGGGTCACACAAAGATTCTTCGTCACGTGCATCACGTTGATTGCGGAGCGGACCTCTAGGTCCTTCCAATATGGCAGGTCCCAAAATATAGATTTCTTCTTCCACATGGGTGCGCGTCCGTCAGCGTCCTTCGGAACAGGTTGTCCGCCAGGACCCTTTCCTAAGATTACCTTCAAATCCTTGACCATATCATGTACATCAGCACCAGTACGGTGGCGAGGCTTCGTCCGGTGATCTGCCTCACCTTTGAAAATGCTTGCCTTTCTTTCTTACGGGATGCCTGCTCGGAAGAAATCGATGATGTCCCAGGTACACAATCTTCCTACAACTATCCAAATATATACTGTCGGTATCATCCAAACAGTGCGTGCATCCGTGGTATCCCTTGTTTGTCTGTCCTGAAAGGTTACTGAGAGCAGACCAATCATTGATGGTCACGAACAGCAACGCCTTTAGGTCAAATTCTTCCTGTCCGTGCTCATCCCACGCACGTGCACCTGTTCCATTCCACAGCTGTAATAGTTCTTCAACTAATGGCCTTAGGTACACATCAATGTTGTTGACGGGTTGCTTAGGGCCATGGATGAGCACTGGCATCATAATGAACTTCCGCTTCATGCACAACCAAGGACGAAGGTTATACAAACATAGAGCCACATGCCAGGTGCTATGGTTGCTGCTCTGCTCCCCAATAGGATTAATGCCATCTGCGCTTAGACCAAACCATACGTTCCTTGGGTCACCTGCAAACTCCTCCCAGTACTTTCTCTCGATTTTCCTACACTGCGAACTGTCAGCGGGTACTCTCAACTTTCCGTCTTTCTTACGGTATTCTCCGTGCCACCGCATCGCCTTCGCATGCTCTTTGTTTTGGAACAAATGTTTCAACCGTGGTATTATAGGAGCATACCACATCACCTTGGCAGGAATCTTCTTCCTGAGGCGCTCGCCCTCGACATCACCAGGGTCATCGCGACTGATCTTATAATGCAATGAACCGCATACCGGGCAAGCGTCCAAATCCTCGTACTCACCGCGGTAGAGGTTGCAGTCATTAGGGCATGCATGTATCTTCTGCACCTCTAACCCTAGAGGGCAGACTGCCTTCTTTGCTTCATACGTACTCTCGGGCAATTTGTTGTCCTTTGGAAGCATATTCTTTATCATTACCAGCAACTTTCCAAATCCCTTGTCAGATACACCATTCTCTGCCTTCATTGCAGCAATTCCAGTGTGGTGCCCAACTTTTTTTGTCACCGCAATTGTACAACAATTTCTTGTGATCCTCTAACATGCGCTGCAACTTCTTCTTCTCCAAATCACTTGCGATTTCTCTTTGCATCGGCAATGGCCCGACCTAGATCATCAGCGGGCTCATCTGATGCCTCTTCTTCAGTGTCTTCCCGCATTGCCGGCTCAGCTTCTTCCCCCATTGTTGTATCATCGTATTCAAGAAACCCATGGCCAGGATAGCTGTCGCCGTCCTCTTCTTCTTCATTGTCTTCCATCATAACCCCTCTTTCTCCATGCTTGGTCCAAACATTATAGTGGGGCATGAAACCGGACTCAAATAGGAGGACGTGAATGGTTCTTGACGTAGAGTAATTGTGACCATTCTTACAGCCAGCACATGGACAAGGAATAAAACCATCTTCCCACTTGTTTGCCTCAGCGGCAAGAAGACAAGTATGCACGCCATTAATGAACTCGGGAGAGCATCGGTCATCATACATCCATTGTCGGCTCATCTTCATTACACAACACCGAATAGACCAAATTCATACAAGTTCATACATAAAGTTCATATACAACACTTAATTAAATGCAACATACAAATAACTCTCTAGCTAAAGAATTTAAATGCAACAATAAATGTGATCAAGATCGCAACTAAGGTAACAATTGATCCAACAGCATAATGATACCAAGCCACACTATCAATGGCATATTTTCTAATCTTTATAATCTTCAACCGCATTTTCTCCATCTTGATCTTGTGATCATCGACGACATAGGCAACATGCAACTCCAATTCCATCTTCTCCCCCTCAATTCTTTTCAATTTTCTTTCAAATACTCATTTTCTCTTTCAACTAAATTTAACCTCTCGACAATAGGGTCAATTGGAATTTCCAGTTCACATACCTCCTAGATAAAAATATCTATGTCAACTTGATGGGCATAATTTGTCATAAACACGAAATGCAACAACTAGTTATAAAAGAGATTATACCACATCCGAATCATAACAAGGACGAGGGCTGACGGGGACGGATATCAAAACCATGGCACTATTTATAACAAACAACGTACGGGTAATGTCGTGGAATTAACACGTCAGATGTCCTTAGTGTCAGGACTTAGTCGCGAGGGATTGAGCGGAATCGAGAGACACAACACAAGACAGGGATTTAGACAGCTTCGGGCCCCGGGAAACATCATCCGGTAAAAACCCTACATGCTGTTTGAGGCTAGGTCTCATTATCATCACGAGGGAGTCGCCGTAAACCGGCTCTCCTCTTTGTGTCTAGCCCTAAGATTGTTTCTTCTTGCTTGTAGCTTGTCCCTCTTTGGGGAGCCCTGCCCCTCCTTATATATGTTGCAGGGGCGGGTTACATGTGGAGTCCTATTAGGATTAGGACTAGTCTATCTCTAATACAAACCGGATATAAGTCCGGGTCTTAACTCCTTATAAGACAAATATTCCTTATTCCTTTCCTCTTAAACCGGCCCACCATAGTATGAACCGGCCTTCATGAACCGCCCGTTGGGCCACCAGGTCTTGTCGTTCCTCCCACCCGCCTGCCGGATTACCAATGAGTCGTGAACCGCCAAGTCTCAGCGGGGTCTGAAATAAACCGCCAAGTCCGGCCGGGTTAACTTCCGGCCGGGTTACACCGCGGGGTATATCCCCGACATTAGCCCCCAAGTTTAGCTTGGATTTATCCATGGTAAACTTATGCTGCAAAAATAAACACCAGAACAAATTTGGCAGGTTGTGCTCCGGGTTAAGAATTCTTGTAGACCGGCACCTGATCGCCCTTAAGTCCTTTGTCATTTCCTCCTTCTAGAAAATCCGGGTCAATAACCAGCTTCATACTCAAATTGCTGATGTTGGCTTCTTATAGAAAAAATATTGTGAAGAATAATCCACTTGAGTCGGCTTCCAAAGCGCCGGTTTAAGAAATATTGGTCTTAAAATACTCATCTGATATTCAACCGGTTGGAAGATGCGTAACTTGCCGGTTTTATCATTACCAAAGACTGTCGGGTTATAAAACTTGATAATTTCGAGTCATGGTTGTTGCAGACAACGGTTCATGATTGTTGCCAACGCCGGTTCATGATTATTAATGACGCCGGGTAGCAGCCACAGGGTCATAATGATTGGTGACGCTGGTCAACCTAGTTTGCTCAATCAGAGAATTTGACAATATTTCTTCGATAATAATATAATACCTGTAGCCCCCAAGTCTTTGAGCAGAACAAAGTGGTGGCTTAAGGCTTTGCTTCAATATAAATACTGCCACTTTCAAAGAAATCCATGTTGTTCATCCCAGTAACTAGTAAAAACTGAATACTCCATACTATGTAGCCCCCAAGTGCCGGGTTGTCATGCTTGCAGCAACCTGGGACTTGTAATTGTCTTATACTCATAAAAACTTCAACCAGTGTAGCCCCCAAGGGCCGGGTCATTATGCAATAATGAGCAGGGACTTTGTAGGTATAATCATGTAGATTTGAGCAATGATGTGTAGCCCCCAAGGGCCGGCTCAGTAAGATAATATTGAGCTGGGACTTAATATACTTCAATGAAAATAACATCATATGATGTAACCCCCATCATGGGACTTGAATCCACGTCCACAAGGTTAAGAGCCTTGTGTTTTACCAACTGAGCAGTGGACCCTTCAATATAATGAATAAAAAGCTTTGTACCTTCAACTGTTGACAGGAGCAATTGGTAGCCCCCAAGTGCCGACTCATTATAATGTGATGAGTCGGGTCTTCAATAATATGAGCAAAAAATTACTTTGCATTAGCCCCCAAGTGTCATGGTGCATGCTTGCAGCGACATGAGACTTGCATATTTGATATAATCTCAACTTAAATAATGTAGCCCACAAGTGCCGGGTTGTAAGCCTGTACCAACTCGGGACTATGCCTTCAATTGTAGAATAAATCATATCCTATTGACAATATGATAGCCATTGCGCTAAAGCGACTTTGAAAACCTTAACCATAATACTGGTTATTGATAACCATAATAGAAATCCAGCCATGTTGGCTATTTGAAGATTTGAATAATATAACCTAATGATTTATAAGCGCATGATTCCAATGGCGCAATCCAAATATGTACTGGCGACTTATAGTCCAAAGCCGGGCCGGTTTAATAAACACCGGATAATTTATCATCATGCTTTATTCAACCTGTCTCTGCATACAACAAGTTTAAAGTGTCCTGGCGGTTTACCATCGGACGGGTCATAATGCCCAGGTTTATAACCAAGGCTGCACTTTAAGAATAATCAATGAAATATATCATACCTGTGCCATTGAATCACATCATTGGTTTACCAATTTTCTGTAGTAAGGGTGATAACCCCAATCTTGAGTAATGATAACTCATTTCATCTTTGTGCGATTTATGATGAAACCGTGCGGGTTGTGATAAACACCGGTTTAACCATATATAATACTGGCGACTCGTAGTCAAACCAGATCGGGCGGATAGTCTCCGGATTATGATTTGATCATGTACTGACAACTTGTAATTGAAAATCAAGCCGGGTTAATGAACACCGGTTTACTCCATAATAAGATGGTAACATAAATCAAACCGGGCAGATAGTCTCCGGATTAAGATTTGACCGTGTTCCGCCAATTTGTAATTGACAGTTTGAACCGGATTAACAATGTCGGTTTAAAAACGCAAAAGAAGTAAAAGTTGTTTAGCAAAAAAGAACAGAATTCAAGCAAAGGCAAAATAAAACCATTGCAAATGAGGCTTTACTGAGCCGATCAGATGGTGTTACCATGGTCGGACACGACCAAGCTCCCAATAAGGTGTAGCTATGGTTCAAGTCAGCCAGGTCCCCAACTGAAACCGTGGCATTATGCCGATCAAGTGGCGTGGCAATGGTTCGGGTTCGACCAAGCCCCCAAGTGACTCTATGGCCTTAGGCCGATCAAGAAGCGTGACTGGTTCAGACTTGACCATGTCCCCAAGTGATCTGCTGGCTTTCGCCTATCAAAAGGTGTTGCATTGGTTCGGACACGACTAAGCCCCCAAGTGATATTGTGGCACTAGGCCGATCAAGAGGCGTGGCTATGGTTCGGATACGACCAAGCCCCCAAGTGATCAATAATATGATAAGCCAATAAGGCATGATACCCATGTTTGAACCGCGCATCATGGCAGCAGGTCCTCTTTGGCACCTTTAACTTTTTGCAAGAGATAAATCCTTCTTGAACCGGGTGTTAAACCGGATATTGAGAGCTTCAAAGCTTTGTGGGAGACATCTTTCCCTTGAACCGGATTTTAAACCGGAATCTTCATTTTCAGCTAGAAATTTTCTGACGACCTTTAAACTCGAACTTACGAGAAGTTAATTCCTTTTTGAACCGGACATTTTTAAACCGGATTTGAGTCCTACATTAGAGAACTTGCAAGCCAAAGTAATTGCTTGTAAAAAAAGCAATATGTAATATAAAAATATACTCGATGGATTTCACCTGATATGCTGAGCCAGAAATTATCCACCATGGAGTTGATGATCGCCACGGTGAAGCTGAAATCAATCACGGCCGAGTCGGCCGCGGGAGCAGACAGATGAGTCGGCCATGGCGTTGTAAGCCGCGCGGACGGCCGAGTCAATCGCAGGCGCGGTAAGCCGTGTGGACGGGAGAGTCGGCCGCAGGGGCGGACGGGTAAGTTGTCCGTCACATTGTAAGCCGGCGCAGACGTGTGAGCCGGCGAAGGTGGACGGGCAAGTCGTCCATGGCGTTGTAATGCGGCGCGGATGGGCAAGTTGGCTGGCGCATTGATGTAGACCGGACCGCAGGGGCGGCGGCTTATACGCGTGTCTGTGAAGTTGCACGACACAGACGAACGCCAATAAAAATGACGCTGGCGCATGCTCCATATCCACCGTATAACAACACTTTGTAATGAATAATTTACCTGCATATAAAACACCATAGGGCAGTGTAATGGTGCTCACAGGAATTAAAATATATACTGACAAAATATATAAAAAGGATAACACCTGATTTATTTAAGCGACAGCTCCATACGCAGACCCGGCGCCTCATAGCATTTGACTAGATTTGTTGAGCGGCGTTGTTTTTGTCTTTTATCTGCAACTGCTGGAACGTGGTTCGTGTATTCGCAGTCTGGCATGATGTAGACAGACGTTTTGTTGAAATTTCATATGGACCACACCGAATTGCTGGCATTTTTGTATACTGGCACTCTGCTTTGATCTTCATGCAATCTTGTCATCTTATGGAGTCACGGATTGAACCGTACAAGACATGCAGTACCCTGAGACTTGATCTCCTTTTCTTTTTTACTTTGTTATAATCCTGTCGCACTGTTCTCTTTCAACAGTAGGCCATGTGGACAAACACACACGCGCTGAGACTTCCATTATTACTCACAATGTGTCCTGCATGGGAGCAGCTTGTATCCTTGTAATATCCCCTCGGGACTTGATCCGGCAGTAGCAGCGACAACGGGTGGCCCGTGACTGTAGTGTGATGATTTGTGGCAGATTCCAATCCGGTCTCGACTGTAGGGAAAACGATCTGCCCTCGAATTCGACGGGTCGCCAGAGACGGTAGCAGCAGCGAATAAACCCCTAAAAAACTCTCCGTCTCTGATGAGTCTCACATCTGTCATCTCCAAAGTAAACCACAATTCTGATTTCCCAACGACAATTTTACCGGCTCTGCCCATGGTTGTCCGGCAGCTCACGTGATTGTTCCGTGCCAGCTCTTTTTCACCTGAGCAATTTTGAGCTTCTCGATCCCTACAAAATATCCCTTCAAGAACTCAACACCACCGTGCGCGAGCCCCACGGTGGGCGCCAACTGTCGTGGAATTAACACGTCAGATGTCCTTAGTGTCAGGACTTAGTCGCGAGGCCAACGCATCTATGTGGTAGCTTGAGAGGGGTTGAGAGGAATCGAGAGACACAACACAAGACAGGGATTTAGACAGCTTGGCCCCGGAAACATCATCCGTAAAACCCTACATGCTGTTTGAGGCTAGGTCTCATTATCATCACGAGGGAGTCGCCAGAATCGGCTCTCCTCTTTGTGTCTAGCCCAAAGATTGTTTCTTCTTGCTTGTAGCTTGTCCCTCTTTGGGAAGCCCTGCCCCTCCTTATATATGTTGAAGGGGCGGGTTACATGTGGAGTCCTATTAGGATTAGGACTAGTCTATCTCTAATACAAACCGGATACAAGTCCGGGTCTTAACTCCTTATAAGACAAATATTCCTTATTCCTTTCCTCTTAAACCGGCCCACCATAGTATGAACCGGCCTTCATGAACCGCCCGTTGGGCCACCAGGTCTTGTCGTTCCTCGCACCCGCCTGCCGGATTACCAATGAGTCGTGAACCGCCAAGTCTCAGCGGGGTCTCAAATAAACCGCCAAGTCCGGCCGGGTTAACTTCCGGCCGGTTTACACCGCGTGTTATATCCCCGACAGGTAAGATAATTATACGAGTAACTATATATCCAAATAACACAAACATCAATTTGGTAATGTAAAACATTCATGAACAAAAGCCTCACCACAAGGTGGTGCCGGCGACGGATGGTGCGGGCGATCAATGGTGGTTACGACGGAGATTTAGAAGGCACTAAGTAAACCGCACCTACATATGCAAACTAAGTGTTATTTTTGACCTCAAATTGCATATAAATCAAATACTAGCACATATAATTCCTCCCAAATTACTAAACTCACAAATTAATCACTAGACAAAGCATTGCAAGAGCTAATCTAGCAATGAGAGATGAAAGGACAAAGTTGCTAACCTTTGTGATCATTTGAATGGATGGGGGCCTTCAAATCTTGACAAATTTTGGGCAAAATGTGTGATGAGCTCGAGGAAGAGAGGGGAAGAACAAAGGAGGAGAGGGGAAAGGGGAAGAACAGAGCGAGCTCGGGTGGACGAAGGGTTTATGTACGACGACCTTTAGTACCAGTTCGTGCCACGAACCGGTACTAAAGGTGCTGGAGGGGCCCCAGACTGACAACATCCTGCCACCACTCTCTTTAGTGCCGGTTTGTGGCACGAACCGGTGCTAAAGGTTCGCCACGAACCAGTACTAATGAGAGCGGCCGGCGAGCCGTTGGAACCGGCACTAATGGACACATTAGTGCCGGCTCAAAATCAAACCGGCAGTAATGTGCTTCATATTTGACCCTTTTTCTGCTAGTGCATCATAACAAATCCTCATAATCATCATCTATGAGTCATACGACAACTCATCATTCTACGTAATACATTGTAGCACATAACTCATCATCATAATAACTAATCATCATAGTCATAGTAATAATCAACACTAGCTAATTGTTCTTACTACCTAGGACCTAATCCTCTCTCCTGGGTAAAATAGCATAAAACAGGTAAACTGGTCCATCTCCAAAATGGAGAATGGAGATCCACCTGTCGCCAACTTCTCACTTGTGCACACGCATGTTGTCTCCAATCGGTTGCGTGCACGCCTTCATTAGTTTGCTCCATTCTTTGATATTGAGACTTCCATCTTTCAAAGAAATAGAGTATGCACTTTGGTGAGCCGTCGGCGCAGACGGTTGTAAGTGAACCATGTACATACTCCCTTCGATAAGCATCATGTGAGGCACAACCTCGCTCGGGACCTTCTGTTGAACAATATAGTAACATATATAGTTAGCAATCTAGTTTACTTAAGAAGAATGTATGCAATGGGGTTACCATCATTACCAAAATCATACCAAGTGTTTGGCAATGAGTTTACCATCAAGCAACTGATGGACTAGAGGCACGTATCCAGTATAATTTGGCTTGAGAAAGTATTTGAGCTTAAAAGTCTCAACATCATCTATAAATGAGACAAGATATACTTTCTCCTCACAATTAAGCTGGGAGCCATAGCTGTAGAACATCATGTCCACAACTTTCTAAGTATTTTTTGAAGATAAGAAATAAGCTGACAATTATGAATAAACAAGTGTAGTAGCGATGAACACCAAATATTTTTAAATAAAAAAGAATAATTTACTTAACAAATTAGTTTGACAAACTCAAATTTAGGCAAAACAGGAGGCATATCCACATCGACCCAATTGTCGATATTATCTTCAATATCTTCATCTCCGGGCGAATATCAGAAGTTATTTGCATGTCCTCCGCAAATCCATAGGCCTTGCAGAGGGCTCCCCAAGTTGAGCAACCGAAATAGGATTTATTAAGAGCATTGTAAAGCTTAACTTGAAAAGCATAACCATGCTTAGTCCTGAGGTAAGCTCTCCTCGTCTCCATATTCTCAAAGTCTTCGAAACCAAGTTTCTCCAAGACACAAGGTCTTGCGTTGAGGGGATGTACTACTCGAATTGAAAAAGAATAGAAATTACACATTGTATAAAGAATCAAAAGTCATGATTCATTACGAAGAAATACTTGTCATTGTTGCGTACCGTGCAAACATCGAAGGTCTCTTCTAGCTTAATGGTGAAGTACCTACCATTTTGCAGGTGAGACATCCTGTCGCATATACCCCGGTCGTCATAGCAGTATTCGCACTATGGGATCCTATCATCGTCAGACATTTCCAAAATTAAAGATTATAAATCGACGACAATTACCAGGAACTCAACACACATATCATTATTATTCATTATGGGTTGAGTTTCGGTATATTGATTCTTCCTTGAAAACTGTCATCTCACTGGTATATATGGTGGGCACTCTCTCTCTCTCTCATATATTCGATCGTCGGTGATGGTCACTTCTTCCTTCGTTCCCGAGTGCATTACACCAAAATGTCTAGAGCACGGGAACGAAGGAGAAGCGACCCCCAGGATAACAGGTAGCTCCTACTCTCATTTGAAAGTGCTTTACCCCAAAATGTCTAGCACCATCGAATGAAGAAGAAGCTACCCCCACGACAACAGTCGGGATTCTTCCTCTCTCATATATGGTGGACACTCCCTCACAGATAATTCGACTGTCGGTGATGGTCGCTTCCTCTCCTTCTCTCATGCATTACCAAGGTATATCATGAGAAGAAGGAAGAGTGATGTCTACTACGCAACCTTCTTCTTGTAGACGTTGTTGGGCCTCCAAGTGCAGAGGTTTGTAGGAAAGTAGTGAATGACCTAAGGTTTATCAATCCGTGGGAGGCGTAGGATGAATATGGTCTCTCTCAAGCAACCCTGCAACCAAATAACAAAGAGTCTCTTGTGTCCCCAACACACCCAATACAATGCTAAATTGTATAGGTGCACTAGTTCATGAAGAGACGGTGATACAAGTGCAATATGGATGGTAGATATAGGTTTTTGTAATCTGAAAATATAAAAACAGCAACGTAACAAGTGGTAAAAGTGAGTGTAAACGGTATTGCAATGCTAGGAAACAAGGCCTATGGTTCATACTTTCACTAGTGCAAGTTCTCTCAACAATAATAACATAGTTGGATCATATAAGTATCCCTCAACATGCAACAAAGAGTCACTCCAAACTCACTAATAGCGGAGAACAAACGAAGATATTATGGTAGCGTACGAAACCACCTCAAAGTTATTCTTTCCAATCAATCCGTTGGGATATTCCTATAAGTGTAACAAACAGCCCTAGATTTCGTACTAGAATAACACCTTAAGATACAAATCAACCAAAACCGTAATGTCACCTAGATACTCCAATGTCACCTCCAGTATCCATGGGTATGATTATACGATATGCATCACACAATCTCAGATTCATCTATTCAACCAACACATAGAATCTCAAAGAGTGCCCCAAAGTTTCTGCCGGAGAATCACGACAAAAACGTGTGCCAACCCCTATGCATAGGTTCATGGGCGGAACCCGCAAGTTGATCACCAAAACATACATCAAGTGAATCACGTGATATCCCATTGTCACCACAGATATGCAAGGCAAGACATACATCAAGTGTTCTCAAATCTTTAAAGACTAAATCTGATAAGATTACTTCAAACGGGAAACTCAATCCATTACAAGAGAGTAGAGGGGGAGAAGAAACATAAGATCCAACTATAATAGCAAAGCTCGCGATACATCAAGATCGTGCCAAATCAAGAACACGAGAGAGAGAGATCAAACACATAGCTACTGGTATATACCCTCAGCCCCGAGGGTGAACTACTCCCTCCTCATCATGGAGAGCGTCGGGATGACGAAGATGGCCACCGGTGAGGGTTCCCCCCTCCGGCAGGGTGCCGGAACAGGGTCCCGATTGACTTTTGGTGGCTACATAGGCTTGCGGCGACGGAACTCCTAATCTATTCTCTGTTCTGGAAGTTTTAGGGTACGTGGAGTTATATAGGCGGAAGAAGCACGTCAGGGGAGCCACGAGGGCCCCACGAGGCAGGGGGCGTGCCCTAGGGGGGTGGGCGCGCCCGCCACCCTCGTGGCTTCCTCGTTCCTTCCTTGACGTGGGGTCCATGTCCATCCGGTAGCTTTTCTTCCAAAAATAACTTCTCCAGTTGATTTCGTTCTGTTTTGACTCCGTTTGATAATCCTTTTCTTCGAAATACTGAAATAGGCAAAAAACAACAAATCTGGGCTGGGCCTCCGGTTAATAGGTTAGTCCCAAAAGTAATATAAAAGTGGAAAATAAAACCCAATATTGCCCAAAACAGTAGATAATATAACATGGAGCAATCAAAAATTATAGATATGTTGGAGACGTATCAGGCATCCACAAGCTTAATTCCTGCTTTCCTCGAGTAGGTAAATGATAAAAAAAGATAATTTTTGATCTGGAATGCTAGTTGGCATAATTTCATTGTAATTCTTCTTACTTGTGATATGAATATTCAGATCCGAAAGATTCAAGACAAAAGTTCATATTGACATAAAAATAATAATACTTCAAGCATACTAACGAAGCAATTATGTCTTCTCAAAATAACATGGCCAAAGAGAGTTCATCCCTAAAAAATCATATAGTTTAGTCATGCTCCATTTTTGTCACACAAGAATGCTCTCATCATGCACAACCCCGATGACAAGCCAAGCAATTGTTTCATACTCTAGTAATCTAAAACTTATAAACCTTCACGCAATACATGAGCGCGAGCCATGGATATAGCACTATGGGTGGAATAGAATATGACGATGGGGGTTATGTGGAGAAGACAAAAAAGGAGAAGATCTCACATCAACGAGGCTAATCAATGGGCTATGGAGATGCCTGCCGATTGATGTTAATGCGAGGAGTAGGGATTGCCATGCAACAGATGCACTAGAGCTATAAATGTATGAAAGCTCAACAAAAGAAACTAAGTGGGTGTGCATCCAACTTGCTTGCTCACGAAGACCTAGGGCACTTGAGGAGGCCCATTGTTGGAATATACAAGCCAAGTTCTATAATGAAAAATTCCCACTAGTATATGAAAGTGACAACATATGAAACTCTCTATATGAAAAACATGGTGCTACTTTGAAGCACAATATATGAGACTC
Source organism: Aegilops bicornis (assembly GCA_021605145.1). Taxonomy (NCBI): domain Eukaryota; kingdom Viridiplantae; phylum Streptophyta; class Magnoliopsida; order Poales; family Poaceae; genus Aegilops; species Aegilops bicornis. The sequence continues at coordinate 677,934,578 of CM038674.1, forward strand.
GCTATATGAAGAACATGGTGCTACTTTGAAGAACAAGTGTGGAAAAAGAGATAGTAACATTGCCCCTTTTTATTTCTCCCTTTTTTTGGGGCCTTCTTTTTTTTTCTTTTTGGCCTTTCTCTTCTTTTTGGGACAATGCTCTATTCAATGATGATCATCGCACTTCTATTTATTTACAACTCAATGATTACAACTCGATACCAGAACAAAGTATGACTCTATATGAATGCCTCCGGCGGTGTACCGGGATATGCAATGAATCAAGAGTAACATGTATGAAAGAATTGTGAACAGTGGCTTTGCCACAAATACTATGCCAACTACATGATCATGCTAAGCAATATGACAATGATGAATGTGTCATGAAGAACGGTATGGTGGAAAGTTGCATGGCAATATATCTCGGAATGGCTATGGAAATGCCATAATAGTAGGTATGGTGGCTGTTTTGAGGAAGATATAAGGAGGTTTATGTGTGAAAGAGCGTATCATATCACGGGGTTTGGATGCACCGGCGAAGTTTGCACCAACTCTCAATGTGAGAAAGGGCAATGCACGGTACCGAAGAGGCTAGCAATGATGGAAAGGTGAGAGTGCGTATAATCCATGGACTCAACATTAGTCATAAAGAACTCATATACTTATTGCAAAAATCTACAAGTCATCAAATACCAAAGCACTATGCGCATACTCCTAGGGGGATAGATTGGTAGGAAAAGACCATCGCTCATCCCCGACCGCCACTCATAAGGAGGACAATCAAATAACACCTGATGTTTCAAATTTGTTACATAACGTTTACCATACGTGCATGCTACGGGACTTGCAAACTTCAACACAAGCATTTCTCAAGTTCACAACTACTCAACTAGCACGACTTTGATATTATTACCTCCATATCTCAAAACAATCATCAAGGATCAAACTTTTCATAGTATTCAACACACTCATAAGAATTCTTACAAATCTTTTATGCTTAGCATATTAGGATTATTTAAACAAATTATCATGCTATTTAAGACTCTCAAAATAATCTAAGTGAAGCATGAGAGTTCATCTATTTCTTCAAAATAAAACTACCACCATGTTCTAAAAGATATAAGTGAAGCACTAGAGCAAACAACAAACTACTCCGAAAGATATAAGTGAAGATCAATGAGTAGTCAGATAATTATGCAACTATGTGAAGAATCTATAACATTTAATAATTTCAGATCTTGATACTTTATTCAAACAGCAAGAAAAACAAAAGAAAATGACATGATGCTCCAAGCAAAACACATATCATGTGGTGAATAAAAATATAGCTCCAAGTAAAGTTACCGATGAATGAAGACGAAAGAGGGGATGCCTTCCGGGGCATCCCCAAGCTTAGGCGCTTGGTTATCCTTGAATATTACCTTGGGGTGCCTTGGGCATCCCCAAGCTTATTCTCTTGCCACTCCTTATTCTATAGTCCATCGAATCTTTACCCAAAACTTGAAAACTTCACAACACAAAACTTAACAGAAGATCTCGTGAGCTCCGTTAGTGAAACAAAACAAAAAACCACTTCAAGGTACTGTAATGAACTCATTCTTTATTTGTATTGGTGTTACACCTACTGTATTCCAACTTCTCTATGGTTTATATACTATTTTACTAGCCAAAAACAGAACAGTCTGTAGTAATCTATAACTAACGCAAACTTATGGAACTCCAAAAATTCTAAAATAAATTGGTGGACCTGAGGAATTTGTCTAGTAATCATATTCAAAAAGAATCAACTAAATATCACTCTCCAGTCAAAAGTTCTAGCTAATCTCGTGAGCACTAAAGTTTCTGTTTTTTACAGCATGGTCATAAAACTTCACCCAAGTCTTCCCAAAGGTTCTACTTGGCACAAACACTAATTAAAACATAAAACCACATCTAAACAGAAGCTAGATGGATTATTTATTCCTAAACAGAACCAAAAAGCAAGAAACTAAAATAAAATTGGGTTGCCTCCCAACAAGCGCTATCGTTTAACGCCCCTAGCTAGGCATTATGATTTCAATGATGCTCACACAAAAGATAGGAATTGAAACATAAAGAGAGCATCCTTAAGAATATGACTAGCACATTTAAGTCTAACCCACTTCCTATGCATAGGGATTTTGTGAGCAAACAACTTATGGGAACAATAATCAACTTGCATAGGAAGGTGAAACAAGCATAATTTCAAAACTTTAAGCACATAGAGAGGAAAATTGATATTATTGCAATATGTAGAAGCATATGATCCTCTCTCATAATAATTTTCAGTAGCATCATGAATGAATTCAACAATATAACCAGCACCTAAAACATTCTTTTCATGATCTACTAGCATAGAAATTTTATTACTCTCCACATAAGCAAAATTCTTCTCATGAATAATAGTGGGAGCAAACTCAACAAAAGAACTACCATGTGATTGAAAATTAAGATCAAGATGACAAGTTTCATGGTTATAATTATTCTTTAAAGCATACGTGTCATCACAATAATCATCATAGATAGGAGGCATGCTTTCATCATAGTAAATTTGCTCATCAAAGCTTGGGGGACTAAACATATCATCTTCATCAAACATACCATCCCCAAGCTTGTGGCTTTGCATATCATTAGCATCATGGATATTCAAGGAATTCATACTAACAACATTGCAATCATGCTCATCATTCACATATTTTATGCCAAGCATTCTATGTAATTCTTCTTCTAGCACTTGAGCACAATTTTCCTTTCCATCATTCTCACGAAAGATATTAAAAAGATGAAGCGTATGAGACAAACTCTATTCCCTTTTTTTGTAGTTTTCTTTTATAAACTAAACTAGTGCTAAAACAAGAAACAAAAAGATTCGATTGCAAGATCTAGAGATATACCTTCAAGCACTCACCTCCCCGGCAACGACGCCAGAAAAGAGCTTAGTTGACGGGGTGTGAGTGCCGCTTACCTAGCCTCCCCGGCAACGGCGCCAGAAAAGAGCTTGATGTCTACTACGCAACCTTCTTCTTGTAGACGTTGTTGGGCCTCCAAGTGCAGAGGTTTGTAGGACAGTAGCAAATTTCCCTCAAGTGGATGACCTAAGGTTTATCAATCCGTGGGAGGCGTAGGATGAAGATGGTCTCTCTCAAGCAACCCTGCAACCAAATAACAAAGAGTCTCGTGTGTCCCCAACACACCCAATACAATGGTAAATTGTATAGGTGCACTAGTTCGGCGAAGAGATGGTGATACAAGTGCAACATGGATGGTAGATATAGGTTTTTGTAATCTGAAAATATAAAAACAGGAAGGTAACAAGTGGTAAAAGTGAGCGTAAACGGTATTGCAATGCTAGGAAACAAGGCCTAGGGTTCATACTTTCACTAGTGCAAGTTCTCTCAACAATAATAACATAGTTGGATCTTATAGCTATCCCTCAACATGCAACAAAGAGTCACTCCAAAGTCACTAATAGCGGAGAACAAATGAAGAGATTATGGTAGGGTACGAAACCACCTCAAAGTTATTCTTTCTAATCAATCCGTTGGGCTATTCCTATAAGTGTCACAAACAGCTCTAGAGTTCGTACTAGAATAACACCTTAAGATACAAATCAGCCAAAACCCTAATGTCACCTAGATACTCCAATGTCACCTCAAGTATCCGTGGGTTCGATTATACGATATGCATCACACAATCTCAGATTCATCTATTCAACCAACACATAGAATCTCAAAGAGTGCCCCAAAGTTTCTACCGGAGAATAACGACGAAAACGTGTGCCAACCCCTATGCATAGGTTCATGGGCGGAACCCGCAAGTTGATCACCAAAACATACATCAAGTGAATCACGTGATATCCCATTGTCACCACAAATACGCACGGCAAGACATACATCAAGTGTTCTCAAATCTTTAAAAACTCAATCCGATAAGATTACTTCAAAGGGGAAACTCAATACATTACAAGAGAGTAGAGGGGGAGAAGAAACATAAGATCCAACTATAATAGAAAAGCTCGCGATACATCAAGATCGTGCCAAATCAAGAACACGAGAGAGAGAGAGATCAAACATATAGCTACTGGTACATACCCTCAGCCCCGGGATGATGAAGATGGCCACCGGTGAGGGTTCCCCCCTCCGGCAGGGTGCCGGAACAGGGTCCCGATTGACTTTTGGTGGCTACAGAGGCTTGCAGCGGCGGAACTCCCGATCTATTCTCTGTTCTGGAAGTTTTAGGGTACGTGGAGTTATATAGGCGGAAGAAGCACGTCAGGGGAGCCACGAGGGCCCCACGAGGCAAGGGGGCGCGCCCCCCACCCTCGTGGCTTCCTCATTCCTTCCTTGATGTGGGGTCCAAGTCCATCCGGTAGCTTTCGTTCAAAAAATAACTTCTCCAGTTGATTTCGTTCCGTTTTGACTCCGTTTGATATTCCTTTTCTTCGAAATACTAAAATAGGCAAAAAACAACAAATCTGGGTTGGGCCTCCGTTAATAGGTTAGTCCCAAAAGTAATATAAAAGTGGAAAATAAAGCCCAATATTGCCCAAAACAGTAGATAATATAGCATGGAGCAATCAAAAATTATAGATACGTTGGAGACGTATCAAAGAGAAGCGACCCTCATGACAACATTCAACATTCTTCTTCTCTCATATATGGTGGACACTCTCTCTCACTGATTTTTTGACTATCATGTATGGAGCCCCGACAGACTTAAAGTCAACCCAAAATTTTGGTTAATTCTCTTTCTCGCAAACCCAGGGTACATGATATTCCTACATATTCTAGCACAAGTCATGCTAAAATTCATGGAAAAATCCGGCATGACATTTGCTAAAACTGGACATATAGAGCACCCAAAATTTGCCGGAACAGAAGTGAATCAACATTCCGGCAAAACATAGGCCACTCGGAGGCGTTCCCTGCAAAATGAATCCAGGCATCCATTTTGTCGGGTGTTTTCAAAATCAATAATGAAACAAAAGTGCAACAATCAATAATGCATCCATTCTAGCAAACATACACATACATCTACATATATAAAATAAAACTAACCAAAAACTAAACAAAGAGTAGAGGGAGGTGCTCACGGTGGCGAGACGGGACCGAGCAGGAGAGGGAGACGCGACGGCGAGAAATCCTGCATAGTCCACCGGCTGAAAAATTATATCATCAATATAATTGGCAACAACAATTTTCTATTCTATTACTACTTTTACTAAAAATATAATTGAAAAGACCTACATTTATTAAAAAAATTATTGAAAAGACCTACATTTACTAAAAAATACCCTAGTTCTAAACCTAACATCTATCCGTCCATCCATCTGTCTATTTACGCAATGTATAAAATACCCTAGTTCTAACCCTAACCTAGTTCTCATCCATCCATTTATGCAATGTAGGAGGGAGGGAGGGAGGGATGGAAGGAGAGGGTCAGAGGGAGAGGGTGGGAGGGAGAGTATCGGAGGGAGGAAGGGAGAAGGGAGGGATGGAGGGAGAGGGTGTGAGGGAGACATACGGGGGGCGATGGTGACAGTACTAGCGGGTGGCGGCAGCGGGGGCAGATGGAGAGGACGGTGAGAGTGGAGAGGGGGAGTGAGGTCGTACTCGTGGCTGGAGAGGATAAGGTGGGATTAGCAGTAGCGCGGATCAACAGCCCACACTGCTGCTAGTCCACTTAGTTGTAGCGCTAGGCGGTAGCCCACGCTACTGCTAAGTTGGACCGGTGAGCTAGGCCCAGGCTGGCCGCAGTAGCAGCGCTCGCAGGGTGTCCCGCGCTACTGCTAACTGCCTTAGTAGTACCGCTAGCCTGTGACCAATGCGGCCACTACGGGTAGCGCCAATGAGTACGGGGCGGAGGGGGGGCACTTAGCAGCAGCAGGGTGACGCGGCCCTGCGCTACTACTACAAACGTACATGTAGCGCTGGCACACATCACACGCTACTGATATATAGCTGTAGTGCTACCCCTTTACCCTGCGCTACTGCTAAGGTTCTATCTATAAACTTTCTCATAGGCTAGTAGTGATTACCTGGAAAAGGCTACAACTATATTATATGCACTTGGATGACATCAGAAAAAAATATTGATTGGAATGCACTAATTTAAGAATAAGTTTTTGGAGCATGTTGGCCAAAAGCTTGGTTATCATCTTGCTGGAGCAATTCAAAAAGGAAACATGTCGTTTTTGGAATTAGAGTAATGAAAGAAGAGTTAATGCTATAAATATTGATTGAACCATGGTTAAACTCCTCAAACAATGGACATGAATCATGGGCAATAGTCTCCCAGCAGGCTTTAACAAAATAAGAATTAAAAACATCTAGGTCTGGGGATTCGTGAGAGGGCAAATTCCTGATTGCTTTATCAATTTCCACTTTGGTGAAAGATTGCTCTAAAAAAGTAGACCATCATTTCTCATAAGCAAAGAATCTAAATTCTGTAGGTTGAAAGTTGGGACAGTATAGCCAGTTCTTTGCTTGAAAGATCTACCAAGGAAATCAGCCTTGGCATGATGTTCAGAGTGCTCATGCCTCTGCTCATCTCTTAATATAGCTAGGTGATTATTTTTGAATATAATTGATACATTTGCATGATTTTATTTTAGTTTGCTTCCCCTAGTTGTGCCCATATAATAGTGTCTCTTTGTTTCCAGTACATCTGCTGGTGTGAGAGAAGCTGAAGGAGATGATTCTGGAGGATGTGTCTATTGTTCCATATATTAATTGCAAGATTTCTGAATTCTTCAGTAGTGTCATAGAATCAAATCACCGAGTTGGTAGCTTTCATAGTGGTAGAAAGATGAGAAATATTTTTTGAACAAAGTTTAAAACCTTTTTTGGTCTTTTGAAATTTGCAGTTAATCTTTTGGAAGTACTCCCTCTATCCATATAAATAGGGCCTAATGCATTTTTTAAGGCTAACTTTGACCACATGTTAGAGCAATAATATATTGCATGCAAATTACCCAAAGCATACCATCAAAATCGTATGTGAAAGGATCTTCCAGTGATATAATTGTCACATACTATTAATCTTATCAATAGTCAAAGGCGGTCTCAAAAAACGCATTAGGCCCTAAATATATGGACGGAGGGAGTATCATGTTCATGAATTTGTTGATCCCAAATATTCTTAAAAGTCTCTTTAATGTCTAGCTGTTGCAGCCAGTAAATTTCAAACCAGAAAATAGAGGACACATGAATAGATGTACCAATCCTAGTGAAGCAAGGGATGTGGTCAAAAATAGGCCTAGCCAAAGGAATAGCCATAGTGTTTGGATAAATCATCATCTACGATTCGGAGAAGAATACCCAATCAAGCTTTTCCAAGAGAGGATCACTCTGCATATTGCTCTAAGTAAACATTTTGCCTCTAAGGGGAATTTCAAGAAGAGCAAGGGAATTGATTGCTTCATTGAAAGCAAACATGTCATGTGCATTACCACCTTCTCTATTTTTTGTTCTCGGGGTATCTGACATAATTGAAATCTCCAACCACCAACCAATCCTGATCATTTGGCATATGCACATTTTGGAATCAGTCAATGAAAGTAGTTAAGTTTTTTAGCGTGACAGGTCCATATGTATTGGTTAGAATCCAAGACTCACCTAAGTGTATACTGAGGTGAACCTGATGGATATAGAAAATTCATTCTGAAATAAAGGTTCTCTAGACAACGCGGCATCATTCCAAGCCATGGAGACCACTAGAGGCCTCTAGAGAGGGCAAGAAATCAAATCTGCTAAATATTTTTGGACCATATAGTCAATAAGACAAGATTTCAATAAGAAGTACAAGGCGTGATCTCATGGTATATGATATTGTACACGGTACACATATGGAAATCACTGTAGTTGCATATGAAAAGCACTCTAACTGCATACTATTTTTTCGAAAGGAAAGTTCCACAGGTATCATAAGGTAACAAGACATAACCGCCTTGCTATTCTATGATCTGCCTGGGACTTCTCTTTGGAAAATGACAGGGCGCTCCTTTATTTATGCATCCTTAGAGCGAGCACACAACAATCCACAACATATGTAAGCATCTTACTTTGGGAGCACAGCCTTATGGATAGACCTCAATGACAGCTCGAGCTCCCAACTTCTTGACAATCTTATAGCCACTGAATCCTGCCTTGGTGAAGATCTCGCTCCAGTCCTTCTCTTCCCGCTGTCGGCCTCTCGTCATCACCAGCATGAGCATATCCATGAGGTGCTGGGTTTCCAGCATTGGCCCTGCAGAAACCGATCCAAGCACAATGTCTATGACGATGACTTTTCCTCCCGCTTCTCGGGGAGGAACGGCCTTCTTGCATTGTGCGAGGATCTTGATGCAATCCTCGTCGCTCCAGAAGTGCAGAACAAGCTGCATGACCATGCATGGACAAACTTGTAATTTAAGGTTAATCAAGCCCGACTAGCTAGGGTGAAACTAGGGAGGGATTCTTATTAATTTAAGCTGTCATTGTTTCAGAATTGAAAACTAATTAATCATTGCTTTAACATTTCACTTGGAATAAATAGAAATTATGGAAGAATGTGCAACATTCATATAGTAGTACCTTGAGCAACACGGCTTGGGCAGGTGGGACGACGTGGAACAGGTCACCAGAAACATACTTGATCGCCCCTTCTTCAGCGGGAAGGAGAACTTTGTCCATGACCTTCGGAAGGTCCAGCACAGTGCACTTGATGTGCGGATAGGCCTCGACGATGGACCTCGCCGTAGTCCCATCACCACCGCCGCAGTCAGTGAGAGTCTCAAGCCCCTCGAACAGCTCACTGCACTGCCGGAGCACGGGGCCGATCCCCATGTGGTCGTGGGCAGCGACGGCGTCGTGGATCAGCTGATCCATCTCCGGGTCCAGGAGCGTCATGCTCTCCTCGAAGATGGCCGCGCCATGCACGTCCTCGAACGGCGAGGGCACAGGTCCATCAAAGTCCTTCCTGAACCAGTCCGCCAGCCCCATGGCGGCCTCGACGTAGTAGCGCGAGGCCGCGGCGCGCACGATGGCGGTCTGGCTGGCGTCGCCGTCGATGCGGACGCCGTCCACGAGGAGGTAGGAGAGCGGGTTGAGGCGGTACGTTCCGGCGTCGGTGGCGCTGAAGACGCCGGCCGTGGCGAGCTGGCGCAGCAGGCGGGCGAGGAACGGCAGCTTGGAGGCGGGGAGGGACAGGGCAGCGACGAGTTCGGACGGGGACGCGGCGCCGCCGAGGCGGTGGATGGCCGTGGGGACGCCGAGGTCGACGGCGCAGCGGAGCGACATGGGCGTGAGGTAGCAGAGGCTGTGGCGCCACAGGTCGGACTGCGCCTGGAGCAGCTCGTCGTCGGTGGGGACGAACACCTTCTCGGCCTGACCTGCCATTGCCGAGTACCTCTGAATGATGTACGTGTTGTGTATTTCGGTCTGCTTTGAAAGATGGAGGACTGCTATAATATAGCAATGCCTTTGCTGTCATTTCTCGTGGAACGCGAGGGTGACGACCATGGCACTATCGCTGTCGACGGGGTAGCGTTAGATCGTAGAACACGAAAGAGAAATGAATGACCATGGGTATGGCCCATGGGCCATGGCGCGCATCATGCATGATCCAAGGGGATGTGCCTTTGGCCGGTGGTTTAGCTAGGGTTTCGAGTGTATCTTTGAAAAATCTAACAACTAGCATAAATAAAAATCAGAAAGGGTGGAGTGCCTAGCACGTAGGGCCCTGGAAGATGACAGCGCAAGCACTGGCATTATATTGGTTGAGGCGACGACACGCTCGTGGTGCAGGTGCTGAGTTTTTTAAGTCGTGTAGGTACGGATCTGGAGAGATTATCTTCATTTTATTTTCATTTCATTTGGTTGGCACCAACTGCAGAATGCCTGGTGAGGATATGCTCGGCTTCAGAAATCAGAAAAATTGCTTTGTGCGATCCTCTAGCTCTAGACGAGAATTATTTTTGGGAAATGCCCCCCTTCAAATCATGATTAGGACGCGCCGCGTGGGGGAAATATCTGATACTCCCACCCCTAGGGTGCTCCCAGTGCTCCAAAGGAAGCACATTTTTAAATGTTTGAAAAATTCTGAAAAACAATCCAGCGCATTGACACAACATCAAAGTATGTTATCAAAAAATTTGAAATCAAAATTCGAAACATAGCGTGAGAATCATAAATGACAAATTCGACAGTAAATAGTACACAACAAAAGTTGGGCTTTAGATTAGGCCCATTATCACATTCATGTCCATTTTGTCATTTTTGTATGTCGAGCAATGTTTCGAATTTTGATTTGATTTTTTTTGACAACATACATTGATGTTGTGTCAATGTGCTGGATTTTTTTAGAATTTTTTGAACAATTTTAAAATGTGCTACCGAGTTTGGAGCACCGGGAGCACCCTAGGGGTGGGAGTACCAGATATTTCCCCGCGCCGCGTGGCCGTCTCCGCGCCGGCTGGTCTGATTTTGATCGTACGGCATGCAGCGCAATGCAAACCGACCATATGGTTTGCAACATGGGCTTCTTGCAAACATACCTAGTCAATATGGCGTTTGTTGTTTTGAAAGAAATCAGGCCGCAGTGCCACGCAATGGTTTGAGGGGAATGCAACAACGGCTTGTGCTGCAAAGGCCTAAGCGCAACACACTCAATGCTGCAAACAGTTGCGCTCGGCGGAGACCTGTCACATAACAATTTGGCGGGAATGTAATAAGTGAAGGAAATATGCCCTAGAGGCAATAATAAAGTTATTATTTTATATTTCCTTATTTCATGATAAATGTTTATTATTCATGCTAGAATTGTATTAACCGAAAACTTGATACATGTGTGGATACATAGACAAAATATTGTGTCCCTAGTAAGCATCTACTAGACTAGCTCGTTGATTAAAGATGGTTAAGTTTCCTAAACATAGACATGTGTTGTCATTTGATAAAAGAGATCACATCATTAGGAGAATGATGTGATGGACAGGACTCATTCATTAGCTTAGCATTATGATCGTTTAGTTTTATTGCTATTGTTTTCTTCATGTCATATACTTATTCTTTCGACTATGAGATTATGCAACTCCCGGATACCGGAGGAATGCCTTGTATGCTATCAAACATCACAACGTAACTGGGTGATTATAAAGATGCTCTACAAGTATCTCCGAAGGTGTTTATTGGGGTGTTTATTGGGTTGGCATAGATCGAGAATAGGATTTGTCACTCCGAGTATCGGAGAGGTATCTCTGGGCCCTCTCAGTAATACACAACATAAGAAGCCTTGCAAGCAAAGTGACTAATGAGTTAGTTGCAGGATGATGTATTACGGAACGAGTAAAGAGACTTGCCGGTGACGATATCGAACTACGTATGAAGATACCGACGATCGAATCTCGGGCAAGTAACATACCGATGACAAAGGGAATAACGTATGTTGTCATAACGGTTCGACCGATAAAGATCTTCGTCGAATATGTGGGAGCCAATATGAGCATCCAGGTTCCGCTATTGGTTATTAAGCGGAGAGGTGTCTCGGTCATGTATACATAGTTCTCGAACCCGTAGGGTCCTCACATTTAACGTTCGATAACGATATTGTATTATATAAGTTATGTGCTTTGGTGACCGAATGTTGTTCGGAGTCCCGGGTGAAATCACGGACATGACGAGTAGTCTCGAAATAGTCAAGAGGTAAAGATTGATATATAGGACGATAGTGTTCAGACACCGGAAGAGATCCAGAGGGTACCGGGTACACATCGTAATACCGGAGGGGTTACCGAAACCCCCGCGGAGAAGATATATATGGGCCATATGGGCCATGAGAGGGGAACACACCAGTCCACAAGGGGTGGCGCGCCCTCCTATGGATGGAGGCCGAATAGGAGATGGAGAAGAGGGGGTTCGGCCCCCCCTTCCTTCTCTCTTCCCCCCTTCACTTTTCTTCTCCGGCAATTATGGAAGGGGGAGGCCGAATTGGGAAAGACCCCAAGTAGGATTCGGCCTACTTGGGGCGCCCTTGGCTACTTCTCCTCCCCTCCAACCTATATATATGTGGGGAGGGGGCGCCTAGAACACACAATATCAAGTGTTAGCCGTGTGCGACGCCGCCCTCCATAGTTTACACCCCTGGTCATATTCTCGCGGTGCTTAGGCGAAGCCATGCGCAGATCACTTCACCATGCCATTGTGCTGATGGAACTCATCCACTTCCTCGACATCTTTCTAGATCAAGAGAGCCGAGAGACGCCATCGAGCTGAACGTGTCAAGAACTCTGAGGTGTCGTACGTGCAGTACTTGATCTGTCGGAGCTAGAAGAAGTTTGACTACATCAACCATGTTAACAAACGCATCCGCTTATGGTCTACGAGGGTACATAGACACACTCTCCCATTCTCGTTGCTATGCATCTCCTAGGTAGTGTTGGAAATATGCCCTAGAGGCAATAATAAAATGATTATTATTATATTTCCTTGTTCGTGATAATTGTCTGTTATTCATGCTATAATTGTGTTATCCGGAAATCGTAATACATGTGTGAATACATAGACCACAACATGTCCCTAGTGAGCCTCTATTGACTAGCTCGTTGATCAACTGATAGTCATGGTTTCCTGACTATGGACATTGGATGTCGTTGATAACGGGATCACATCATTAGGGGAATGATGTGATGGACAAGACCCAATCCTAAGCATAGCACAAGATCGTGTAGTTCGTTTGCTAGAGCTTTTCCAATGTCAAGTATATTTTCCTTAGACCATGAGATCGTGTAACTCCCGGATACCGTAGGAGTGCTTTGGGTGTACCAAACGTCACAACCTAACTGGGTGACTATATAGGTATACTACGGGTATCTCCGAAAGTATCTGTTGGGTTGACACAGATCGAGACTGGGATTTGTCACTCCGTATGACGGAGAGGTATCTATGGGCCCACTCGGTAATGCATCATCATAATGAGCTCAAAGCGACCAAGTGTTTGGTCACGGGATCATGCATTACGGTAAGAGTAAATTGACTTGCCGGTAACGAGATTGAACGAGATATTGGGATACCGACGATCAAAACTCGGGCAAGTAACGTACCGATTGACAAAGGGAATTGTATACGGAGTTACTCGAATCCTCGACATCATGGTTCATCCGATGAGATCATCGAGGAGCATGTGGGAGCCAACATGGGTATCCATATCCCGCTGTTGGTTATTGACCGGAGAGTCGTCTCGGTCATGTCTGCATGTCTCCCGAACCCGTAGGGTCTACACACTTAAGGTTCGGTGATGCTAGGGTTGTAGAGATATTAGTATGCAGTAAGCCGAAAGTTGTTCGGAGTCCCGGATGAGATCCCGGACGTCACGAGGAGTTCCCGAATGGTCCGGAGGTGAAGAATTATATATAGGAAGTCAGGTTTCGGCCATCGGGAAAGTTTCGGGGGTCACCGGTATTGTACCGGGACCACCGGAAGGGTCCTGGGGGTCCACCGGGTGGGGCCACTTATCCCGGAGGGCCCCATGGGCTGAAGTGGGAGGAACCAGCCTGGTGGGCTGGTGAACACCCCTTGGGCGCCCTGCGCCTAGGGTTGGAAACCCTAGGGGTGGGGCGCCTCCCACCCAGGGGGCAAGCCACCCCCTTGGCCGCCGCCCCCTTGGAGACTGGATCTCCTAAGGCCGGCGCCCCCCCTAGGGGCCCTATAAAAAGAGGGGGGGAGGGAGGGCGGCCGCACCCATGCTCTTGGCGCCTCCCTCTCCCTCTGCTACACCTCTCCCTCTCGCAGAGCTTGGCGAAGCCCTACCGATATCGCTGCTGCATCCACCACCACGCCGTCGTGCTGCTGGATCTCCATCAACCTCTCCTTCCCCTTGCTGGATCAAGAAGGAGGAGACGTCTTCCCCAACCGTACGTGTGTTGAACGCGGAGGTGCTGTCCGTTCAGCACTAGGATCATCGGTGATTTGGATCACGACGAGTACGACTCCCTCAACCCCGTTCTCTTGAACGCTTCTGCTCGCGATCTACAAGGGTATGTAGATGCACTCCTCTCTCTCGTTGCTAGATGAACTCCATAGATTGATCTTGGTGAAGCGCATAATTTTTTTTATTTTCTGCAACGTTCCCCAACATTGGCATCATGAGCTAGGTCTATGCGTAGTTCTCTTTGCACGAGTAGAACACAAATTTGTTGTGGGCGTAGATGTTGTCAACTTTCTTGCCACTACTAGTCTTATTTTGCTTCGGCGGCATCGTGGGATGAAGCGGCCCGGACCGACCTTACACGTACGCTTACGTGCGACAGGTTCCACCGACTGACATGCACTAGTTGCATAAGGTGGCTAGCGGGTGTCTGTCTCTCCCACTTTAGTTGGAGCGGATTCGATGAAAAGGGTCCTTAGGAAGGGTAAATTGAATTTGGCATATCACGTTGTGGCTTTCACGTAGGTAAGAAAATGTTGTTGCTAGAACCCTATTAATGCCACGTAAAACATGCAACAACAATTAGAGGACGTCTAACTTGTTTTTGCAGCATTTGCTATGTGATGTGATATGGCCAAAAGTTGTGATGAATGATATATATATGTGATGTATGAGATCATGTTCTTGTAATAGGAATCACGACTTGCATGTCGATGAGTATGACAACCGGCATGAACCATAGGAGTTGTCTTAATTATTGTATGACCTGCGTGTCAATGATTAAACGCCATGTAATTACTTTACTTTATTGCTAAACCGTTAGCCATAGTAGTAGAAGTAATAGTTGGCGAGCAACTTCATGGAGACACGATGATGGAGGTCATGATGATGGAGATCATGGTGTCATGCCGGTGACGAAGATGATCATGGCATCTCGAAGATGGAGACCAAAGGAGCTATATGATATTGGCCATATCATGTCACTACTTGATTGCATGTGATGTTTATCATGTTTATGCATCTTGTTTACTTAGAACGACGGTGGTAACTAAGATGATCCCTCATAATAATTTCAAGAAAGTGTTCCCCCTAACTGTGCGCCGTTGCGAAAGTTCGTTGTTTCGAAGCACCACGTGATGATCGGGTGTGATAGATTCTAACGTTCACATACAACGGGTGTAAGACAGATTTACACATGCATAAACACTTAGGTTAACTTGACGAGCCTAACATGTACAGACATGGCCTCGGAACACAAGAGACCGAAAGGTCGAACATGAGTCGTATGGAAGATACGATCAACATAGAGATGTTCACCGATGATGACTAGTCCATCTCACGTGATGATCGGTCACGGCCTAGTCGACTCGGATCATGTAACACTTAGATGACTAGAGGGATGTCTAATCTAAGTGGGAGTTCATTAAATTATTTTATTAGATGGACTTAATTATCATGAACTTAGTCTAAAAACCTTTGCAAAAATGTCTTGTAGATCAAATGGCCAACGCTCATGTCAACCTCAATTTCAACGCGTTCCTTGAGAAAACCAAGCTGAAAGATGATGGCAGCAACTATACGGACTGGGTCCGGAACCTGAGGATCATCCTCATAGCTTCCAAGAAAGCATATGTCTTAGAAGGACCGCTAGGTGGAGCACCCATCCCAGAGAACCAAGACGTTATGAACGCTTGGCAGTCACGTGCTGATGATTACTCCCTCGTTGGTCGGCATGCTTTACAGCTTAGAACCGGGGCTCCAAAAGCGTTTTGAGCAACACGGAGCATATGAGATGTTCGAGGAGCTGAAAATGGTTTTCCAAGCTCATGGACTGGTCGAGAGATATGAAGTCTCTGACAAGTTCTATAGTTGTAAGATGGAGGAAAATAGTTATGTCAGTGAGCACATACTCAAAATGTCTGGGTTGCACAACCGCTTGTCCCAGCTGGACATTAACCTCCCGGAGGAGGCGGTAATTGACAGAATCCTTCAGTCGCTCCCACCTAGCTACAAGAGCTTTGTGATGAACTACAATATGCAGGGGATGGTGAAAACTATTCCGGAAGTATTTTCAATGCTGAAGTCAGCGGAGGTGGAAATCAAAAAGGAACATCAAGTGTTGATGGTCAATAAAACCACTAAGTTCAAGAAAGGCAAGGGTAAGAAGAACTTCAAGAAGGACGGCAAGGAAGTTGCCGCGCCCGGTAAGCCAGTTGCCGGGAAGAAGTCAAAGAATGGACCCAAGCCTGAGACTGAGTGCTTTTATTGCAAAGGGAAGGGTCACTGGAAGCGGAACTGCCCCAAATACTTAGTGGACAAGAGGGCCGGCAACACTAAAGGTATATGTGATATACATGTAATTGATGTGTACCTTAACAGTACTCGTAGTAGCTCCTGGGTATTTGATATCGGTGCGGTTGCTCATATTTTTAACTCAAAGCAGGAGCTGCGGAATAAGCGGAGACTGGCGAAGGACGAGGTGACAATGCGCGTCGGGAATGGTTCCAAGGTCAATGTGATCGCCGTCGGCACGCTACCTCTACATTTACCTACGAGATTAGTTTTAAACCTCAATAATTGTTATTTAGTGCCAGCTTTGAGCATGAACATTGTATCTGGATCTCGTTTAATACGAGATGGCTACTCATTTAAATCCGAGAATAATGGTTGTTCTATTTATATGAGAGATATGTTTTATGGTCATGCCCCGCTGGTCAATGGTATATTCTTAATGAATCTCGAAAGTAATGTTACACATATTCATATTGTGAATACCAAAAGATGTAAGATTGATAATGATAGTCCCACATATCTGTGGCACTGCCGCCTTGGTCACATTGGTGTCAAACGCATGAAGAAGCTCCATGCAGATGGACTTTTGGAGTCCCTTGATTTCGAATCATTTGACACATGCGAACCATGCCTCATTGGAAAGATGACCAAGACTCCGTTCTCCGGAACAATGGAGCGATCAACCAACTTATTGGAAATTATACATACTGATGTGTGCGGTCCAATGAGCGTTGAGGCTCGCGGTGGCTATCGTTATGTTCTCACACTCACTGATGACTTAAGTAGATATGGGTATGTTTACTTGATGAAACACAAGTTTGAGACCTTTGAAAAGTTCAAAGAATTTCAGAATGAGGTGGAGAATCAACGTGACCGAAAAATAAAGTTTCTACGATCGGATCGTGGAGGAGAATATTTAAGTCACGAATTTGGTACACACTTAATGAAATGTGGAATTGTTTCACAACTCACGCCGCCTGGAACACCTCAGCGTAACGGTGTTTCCAACGTCGTAATCGCACTTTATTGGATATGGTGCGGTCTATGATGTCTCTTACCGATTTACCGCTATCATTTTGGGGATACGCTCTAGAGACAGCTACATTCACTTTAAATAGGGCACCGTCTAAATCCGTTGAGACGACACCATATGAATTATGGTATGGGAAGAAACCTAAGCTGTCGTTTCTAAAAGTTTGGGGATGCGATGCTTATGTTAAGAAATTTCAACCTGAAAAGCTCGAACTCAAGTCAGAAAAATGCGTCTTCATAGGATACCCTAAGGAAACCATTGGGTATACCTTCTATCTTAGATCCGAAGGCAAGATCTTTGTTGCCAAGAACGGGTCCTTTCTGGAGAAAGAGTTTCTCTCGAAAGAAGTAAGTGGGAGGAAAGTAGAACTCGATGAAGTACTACCTCTTGAACCGGAAAGTAGTGCAGCTCAGGAAAATGTTCCTGTGGTGCCTACACCGACTGGAGAGGAAATTAATGATGATGATCAAGGTACTTTGGATCAAGTTGCTACTGAACTTCGTAGGTCCACAAGGACACGTTCCACACCAGAGTGGTATGGCAACCCTGTCCTGGAAATCATGTTGTTAGACAACGGTGAACCTTCGAACTATGAAGAAGCGATGGTGGGCCCAGATTCCAACAAATGGCTTGAAGCCATGCAATCCGAGATAGGATCCATGTATGAAAACAAAGTATGGACTTTGACAGACTTGCCTGATGATCGGCGAGCGATAAAAACAAATGGATCTTTAAGAAGAAGACAGACGCAGATGGTAATGTTACCATCTATAAAGCTCGACTTGTCGCTAAGGGTTATCGGCAAATTCAAGGGGTTGACTACGATGAGACTTTCTCTCCCGTAGCGAAGCTGAAGTCCGTCCGAATCATGTTAGCAATTGCCGCATACTATGATTATGAGATATGGCAAATGGACGTCAAAACGGCATTCCTTAACGGCTATCTTAAGGAAGAACTGTATATGATGCAGCCGGAAGGTTTTGTCGATCCGAGAATGCTAACAAGGTATGCAAGCTCCAATGATCCATTTATGGGCTGGTGCAAGCATCTCGGAGTTGGAACATTCGCTTTGATGAGATGATCAAAGCGTTTGGGTTTATGCAGACTTATGGAGAAGCCTGCGCTTACAAGAAAGTGAGTGGGAGCTCTGTAGCATTTCTCATATTATATGTGGATGACATACTTTTGATGGGAAATGATATAGAACTTTTGGACAGCATTAAGGCCTACTTGAACAAGTGTTTTTCAATGAAGGACCTTGAAAAAGCTGCTTACATATTAGGCATCAAGATCTATAGGGATAGATCGAGACGCCTCATAGGTCTTTCACAAAGCACATACCTTGATAAGATATTGAAGAAGTTCAATATGGATCAGTCCAAGAAAGGGTTCTTGCCTGTATTACAAGGTGTGAGATTGAGCTCGGCTGAATGACCGACCACGGCAGAAGATATAGAAGAGACGAGTGTCATCCCCTATGCCTCAGCCATAGGGTCTATTATGTATGCCATGCTGTGTACCAGACCTGATGTAAACCTTGCCGTAAGTTTGGTAGGAAGGTACCAAAGTAATCCCAGCAAGGAACAGTGGACAGTGGTCAAGAATATCCTGAAGTACCTGAAGAGGACTAAGGATATGTTTCTCGTTTATGGAGGTGACGAAGAGCTCGTCGTAAAGGGTTACGTCGACACTAGCTTCGACACAGATCTGGATGACTCGAAGTCACAAACCGGATACGTGTATATTTTGAATGGAGGGGCGGTAAGCTGGTGCAGTTGCAAGCAGAGCGTCGTGGCGGGATCTACATGTGAAGCGGAGTACATGGCAGCCTCGGAGGCAGCGCATGAAGCAATATGGATGAAGGAGTTCATCACCGACCTAGGAGTCATACCCAATGCGTCGGGGCCGATCACTCTCTTCTGTGACAACACTACAGCTATTGCCCTTGCCAAGGAGCCCAGGTTTCACAAGAAGACCAGGCACATCAAGCGTCGTTTCAACTCCATTCGTGAAAATGTTCAAGATGGAGGCATAGATATTTGCAAAGTACATACGGATCTGAATGTCGCAGATCCGTTGACTAAACCTCTTCCGCGAGCAAAACATGATCAACACCAGAACTCTATGGGTGTTCGATTCATCACAATGTAACTACATTATTGACTCTAGTGTAAGTGGGAGACTGTTGGAAATATGCCCTAGAGGCAATAATAAAATGATTATTATTATATTTCCTTGTCCATTATAATTGTCTGTTATTCATGCTATAATTGTGTTATCCGGAAATCGTAATACATGTGTGAATACATAGACCACAACATGTCCCTAGTGAGCCTCTATTGACTAGCTCGTTGATCAATTGATAGTCATGGTTTCCTGACTATGGACATTGGATGTCGTTGATAACGGGATCACATCATTAGGAGAATGATTTGATGGACAACACCCAAACCTAAGCATAGCACAAGATCGTGTAGTTCGTTTGCTAGAGCTTTTCCAATGTCAAGTATCTTTTGCTTAGACCATGAGATCGTGTAGCTCCCGGATACCGTAGGAGTGCTTTGGGTGTACCAAATGTCACAACGTAACTGGGTGACTATAAAGGTATACTACGGGTATCTCCGAAAGTATCTGTTGGGTTGACACGGATCGAGACTGGGATTTGTCACTCCGTATGAAGGAGAGGTATCTCTGGGCCCACTCGGTAATGCATCATCATAATGAGCTCAAAGTGACCAAGTGTTTGGTCATGGGATCATGCATTACGGTACGAGTAAAGTGACTTGCCGGTAACGAGATTGAACGAGGTATTGGGATACCGATGATCGAATCTCGGGCAAGTAACGTACCGATTGACAAAGGGAATTGTATACGGGGTTACTCGAATCCTCGACATCGTGGTTCATCCTATGAGATCATTGAGGAGCATGTGGGAGCCAACATGGGTATCTAGATCCCGCTGTTGGTTATTGACCGGAGAGTCGTCTCGGTCATGTCTTCATGTCTCCCGAACCCGTAGGGTCTACACACTTAAGGTTCGGTGACGCTAGGGTTGTAGAGATATTAGTATGCAGTAACCCGAAAGTTGTTCGGAGTCCCGTATGAGATCCTGGACGTCCCTAGGAGTTCTGGAATGGTCCGGAGGTGAAGAATTATATATAGGAAGTCAGGTTTCGGCCATCGGGAAAGTTTCGGGGGTCACCGGTATTGTACCGGGACCACCGGAAGGGCCCCGGGGGTCCACCGGGTGGGGCCACCTATCCCGGAGGGCCCCATGGGCTGAAGTGGGAGGGGAACCAGCCCCTGGTGGGCTGGTGCGCCCCCCTTGGGCCCCCCTGCGCCTAGGGTTGGAAACCCTAGGGGTGGGGGCGCCTCCACCTGGCTTGGGGGGCAAGCCACCCCCCTTGGCCGCCGCCCCCCTTGGAGATTGGATCTCCTAGGGCCGGCTCCCCACCTAGGGGCCCTATATAAAGAGGGGGGAGGGAGGGCAGCCGCACCCATGCTCTTGGCGCCTCCCTCTCCCTCTCGTAGAGCTTGGCGAAGCCCTGCCGAGATCGCTGCTGCATCCACCACCACGCCGTCGTGCTGCTGGATCTCCATCAACCTCTCCTTCCCCCTTGCTGGATCAAGAAGGAGAAGACGTCTTCCCTAACCGTACGTGTGTTGAACGCGGAGGTGCTGTCCGTTCAGCACTGGGATCATCGGTGATTTGGATCATGATGAGTATGACTCCCTCAACCCCGTTCTCTTGAACGCTTCTGCTCGCGATCTACAAGGGTATGTAGATGCACTCCTCTCTCTCTCTCTCTCGTTGCTAGATGAACTCCATAGATTGATCTTGGTGAAGCGTAGAAATTTTTTTATTTTCTGCAACGTTCCCCAACAGATAGATCTTGCATGAGCGTAGGATTTTTTTAAAAAAAATTGCATGCTACGTTCCCCAACAGTGGCATTCGAGCCATGTCTATGCGTAGACGATATGCACCAGTAGAACACAAAGAGTTCTGGACGGTCATCGTCATACTGCTTACCACCAATGTCTTATTTTGATTCGGCGGTAATGTTGGATGAATCGGCCCGGACCAACCTTACATGACCACGTTCATGAGACCGGTTCCACCGACAGACATGCAATTGGTTTTACATAAAGGTGGCTGCCGGGTGTCTGTTTCTCCTACTTTACTTGAATCGAATTTGACTGTGGTCGGTCCTTGTTGAAGGTTAAAACATCAAACTTGAGAAATCACCGTTGTGGTTTTTGTGCCATAGGTAAAAACGGTTATTGCTAGAAGCCCGTAGCAGCCACGTAAAACTGGTAACAACAAAGTAGAGGACGTCTAACTTGTTTTTGCAGGGCATGTTGTGATGTGATATGGTCAAGACATGATGTGATATACTCCCTCCGTTCCTAGATATAGGGTGTATAGTTTTTGGCACGGAAATTAAAGAACGCATGTGGAGGGAAAATTTCACAAGTTTTGAGTGAGATTACACATGACTAATTGACATGAAAAAATAGAGGAGCTTACATGATATAAAGAAATGTAATCAAATCCCTAAAAAAATTATCCAAACGAGTGGTGCAACGCAATACACCTTATATTTCGGACTTTTTCTCAAAAATCTATACACCTTATATCAAGGAATGGAGGGAGTACGTTATTGTATGAGATGATCATGTTTTGTAAAATTTATCTGCAACCGGCAGGATTCTTATGGTACTCTCTATTGTATGAAATGCAAACGCCATGTAATTGCTTTACTTTATAACTTTGCGGTAGCGATAAATTTAGAAGCAATAGTTGGCGAGACGACCACGACGCAACGATGGAGATCAAGGTGTCGAGCCGGTGAGAATGGAGATCATGACGATGGTTTGGAGATGGAGATCAAAAGCACAAGATGATGATGGCCATATCATGTCACATATTTTGATTGCATGTGATGTTTATCTTTTATGCATCTTATTCTGTTTGGTACGACGGTAGCATTATAAGATGATCCCTTAACTAAAGTTTCAATGTATAAGTGTTCTCCCTGAGTATGCGCCGTTGCGACAGTTCATCGTGTTGAGACACCACGTGATGCTCGGGTGTGATAGACTCTACATTCACATACAACGGGTGCAAAACAGTTTTGCACATCTGGAATACTCAGGTTAAACTTGACGAGCCTAGCATGTACAGACATGGCCTCAGAACACTAGAGACCGAAAGGTCGAACGTGAATCATATAGTAGATATGATCAACATAGAGATGTTCACCATTGATGACTACTCTATCTCACGTGATGATCGGACATGGTTTAGTTGATTTGGATCACGTATCATTTAGATGACTTGAGGGATGTCTATCTAAGTGGGAGTTCTTAAGTAATTTGATTAACTGAATTTAATTTATCATGAACTTAGTCATGATAGTATTTGCATATCTATGTTGTAGATCAATGGCACATGCTACCGTTCCCCTGAATTTTAATGCATTCCTAGAGAAAGCTAAGTTGAAAGATGATGGTAGCAACTACATGATTGGGTCCGTAACTTGAGGATTATCCTCATTGCTGCACAGAAGAATTACGTCCTTGATGCGCCGCTAGGTGAAAGGCTTGCTGCAGGAGCAGATGCTGGTGTTTTGAACGTCTGGCAAGTTCGTTCTGATGACTAATCGATAGTTTAGTGTGCCATGCTTTATGGCTTAGAATCAGGACTTCAAGACGTTTTCAACGTCATGGAGCATATGAGATGTTATAAGAGTTGAAGTTAATATTTCAAGAAAATGCCAAGTTGAGAGATATGAAGTCTCCAACAAGTTCTATAGTTGCAAGATAGAGGAGAACAGTTTTGCCAGTGAACACATACTCAGAATGTCTAGATATCATAATTACTTGACTCAGCTGGGAGTTAATCTTCCAGATGATAGTGTTATTGACAAAGTTCTCCAATCACTGCCACCAAGTTACAAAGGCTTTGAGATGAACTATAATATGCAAGGGATGGAGAAGGAAATTCCCGAGAAATCGCAATGCTCAAAGCTGCGGAGGTAGAAATCAAGAAGGAGCATCAAGTGTTGATGGTTAACAAGACCACTAGTTTCAAGAAAAAAGGCAAGGGAAGGAAAGGGAACTTCAAGAAGAATGCCAAGCACGTTGCACTCCCGCGAAGAAGCCAAAGCTGGACCAAAGCCTGAAACTGAATGCTTCTACTACAAAGGGACTTGACACTAGAAACGGAACTGCCCCAAGTATTTAGCGGATAAGAAGGATGGCAAAGTGTGTTGGAAATATGCCCTAGAGGCAATAATAAAATGGTTATTATTGTATTTCATTGTTCATAATAATTGTCTATTGTTCATGCTATAATTGTATTAACTGGAAACCGTAATACATGTGTGAATACATAGACCACAACATGTCCCTAGTGAGCCTCTAGTTGACTAGCTCGTTAATCAATAGATGGTTATGGTTTCCTGACCATGGACATTGGATGTCATTGATAATGGGATCACATCATTAGGAGAATGATGTGATGGACAAGACCCAATCCTAAGCATAGCACAAGATCGTGTAGTTCGTTTGCTAAAGCTTTTCTAATGTCAAGTATCATTTCCTTAGACCATGAGATTGTGCAACTCCCGGATACCGTAGGAATCCTTTGGGTGTACAAACATCACAACGTAACTGGGTGGCTATAAAGGTGCACTACAGGTATCTCCGAAAGTGCCTGTTGGGTTGGCACGAATCGACTGGGATTTGTCACTCCGTATGACGGAGAGGTATCTCTGGGCCCACTCGGTAATGCATCATCATAATGAGCTCAATGTGACTACGTAGTTAGTCATGGGATCATGCATTACGGAATGAGTAAAGTGACTTGCCAGTAACAAGATTGAACGAGGTATTGGGATACCGACGATCGAATCTCGGGCAAGTAACGTACCGATTGACAAAGGGAATTGTATACGGGATTGATTGAATCCCCGACATCGTGGTTCATCCGATGAGATCATCGTGGAACATGTGGGAGGCAACATGGGTATCCAGATCCGCTGTTGGTTATTGACCGGAGAACGTCTCGGTCATGTCTGCATGGTTCCCGAACCCGTAGGGTCTACACACTTAAGGTTCGGTAACTCTAGAGTTGTTATGGGAAATAGTATGTGGTTACGGAAGGTTGTTCGGAGTACCGGATGAGATCCCGGACATGACGAGGAGCTCTGGAATGGTCCGGAGGTGAAGATCGGTATATTGGACAAAGGGTATTGGAGTCCGGAATTGTTTCGGGGGTACCAGGTGATAACCAGTGTGTCCAAAAGGGGTTTCGGAGGCCCCGGCAAGCGTTGGGGGGCCTTATGGGCCAAGGGGAGGGGGCACATCAGCCTGGCTGAGCGCCCCTCCCACCACATCTCACGTAACCTGGAGAGGTGGGGGCGCCACCCCTAGGGCAACCACCCCTCCCGGCTTGGGGGGCAAGTTTCCTAGGGGTGGGGGCGCCCAAACCCATCTAGGGTTTCCCCTGTGGCCGCCGCCCCTCCCCTAGGGAAACCCTAGGGCGCCTCCCCTCTTCCCTTCCCCCTATATATAGTGAGGAGGTGGGAGGGCATCCGTGACCTCTTCCCTGGCGCAGACCCTCCCTCCTCCAACACCTCCTCTTCCTCCGTAGTGCTTGGCGAAGCCCTGCCGGAGAACCACGAGCTCCATCACCACCACGCCGTCGTGCTGTCGGAGTTCTCCCTCAACTTCTCCTCTCCCCTTGCTGGATCAAGAAGGAGGAGACGTCCCCGGGCTGTACGTGTGTTGAACGCGGAGACGCCGTTGTTCGATGCTCAGATCGGAATCAATCACGATCTGAATCACTACGAGTACGACTCCTTCATCCACGTTCTTGTAACGCTTCCGCATAGCGATCTTCAAGGGTATGAAGATGCACTCCCCTCTCTCTCGTTGCTAGTCTCTCCATAGATTGATCTTGGTGATGCGTAGAAAATTTTGAATTTCTGCTACGTTCCCCAGTAGTGGCATCATTAGCTAGGTCTATTGCGTAGATTCTATGCACGGGTAGAACACAAGTTGTTGTGGGCGTTGATTTTGTTCAATGTGCTTACCGTTACTAGTCCTATCTTGTTTCGATGGTATTGTGGGATGAAGCGGCCCGGACCGACCTTACACGTACACTTACGTGAGACAGGTTCCATCGACTAACATGCACTTGTTGCATAAGGCGGCTAGCGGGTGCCAGTCTCTCCCACTTTAGTCGGATCGGATTCGATGAAAAGGGTCCTTATGAAGGGTAAATAGCAATTGGCATATGACATTGTGGTTTTGACTAGGTAAGAAATGTTCTTGCTAGAAACCTATAGCAGCCACGTAAAAACATGCAACAACAATTAGAGGACGTCTAACTTGTTTTTGCAGCATATGCCGTGTGATGTGATATGGCCAAAAAGGATGTGATGAATGAAATATATGTGATGTATGAGATTGATCATGTTCTTGTAATAGGAATCACGACTTGCATGTCGATGAGTATGACAACCGGTAGGAGCCATAGGAGTTGTATTAATTTATTGTATGACCTGCGTGTCATTGAATAACGCCATGTAATTACTTTACTTTATTGCTAAACCATTAGCCATAGTAGTAGAAGTAATAGTTGGCGAGACAACTTCATGGAGACACGATGATGGAGATCATGATGATGGAGATCATGGTGTCATGCGGTGACGATGATGATCATGGCGCCCCGAAGATGGAGATCAAAAGGAGCAAAATGATATTGGCCATATCATGTCACTATTTGATTGCATGAGCTGTTTATCATGTGTTCACATCTTATTTGCTTAGAATGACGGTAGCATAAATAAGATGATCCCTCACTAAAATTTCAAGAAAGTGTTCCCCCTAACTGTGCACCATTGCGAAGGTTCATTGTTTCGAAGCACCATGTGATGATCGGGTGTGATAGATTCTAACGTCCGCATACAACGGGTGTAAGCCAGATTTACACACGCGAAACACTTTGGTTGACTTGACGAGCCTAGCATGTATAGACATGGCCTCGGAACACAAGAGACCGAAAGGTCGAGCATGAGTCGTATAGTAGATACGATCAACATGAAGATGTTCACCGATGATGACTAGTCCGTCTCACGTGATGATCGGACACGGCCTAGTTGACTCGGATCATGTATCACTTAGATGACTAGAGGGATGTCTATCTGAGTGGGAGTTCACTACATGAACTTAATTATCATGAACATAGTCAAAAAAGTCTTTGCAAATTATGTCATTGCATACGCTTTAGTTCTACTTTTTAGATATGTTCCTAGAGAAAATATAGTTGAAAGTTCACAGTAGCAGTTATGCGGACTGGGTCCGTATACTGAGGATTGTCCTCATTGCTGCACAGAAGGCTTATGTCCTTAATGCACCGCTCGGTGTGCTGAACCTCGAGCGTCGTTTGTGGATGTTGCGAACATCTGACATACACGTTTTGATGACTACGTGATAGTTCAATGGGTAATGTTAAATGGTTTAGAATTGAGGCACCGAAGACATTTTTGAAATGTCACAGAACATATGAGATGTTCCAAGAGCTGAAATTGGGATTTCTGGCTCGTGCCCACGTCAAGAGGTATGAGACCTCCGACAAGTTTCTTAACCTGCAAACTAAGGGAGAAAAGCTCAATCATTGAGCATGTGCTCAGATTTTCTGAGTACTAGAATCACTTGAATCGAGTGGGAGTTAATCTTCCAGATGAGATAGTGATGGTTCTCCATAGTCACTGCCACCAAGCTATTAGAGCTTCGTGATGAACTACAACATATCAGGGATAGATATGATGATCCTTGAGCTATTCGGGATGTTTGACACCGCGAAAGTAGAAGTCAAGTGGGAGCATCAATTGTTGATGGTTAGTAAAACCATTAGTTTCAAGAAGGGCAAGGGCAAGAAGGGATACTTCATGAAACGGCAAATCAGTTGCTGCTCTAATGAAGAAACCCAAGGTTGAACCCAAACCCGAGACTAAGTGCTTCTGTAATGAGAGGAATGGACACTGAAGCAGAACCACCCTAGATACTTGGTAGATAAGAAGGCAGGCAAGGTCGACAGAAGTATATTGGATATACATTATATTAATGTGTACTCTACTAGTACTCCTAGTAGCACCATGGTAATAGATACAGGTTCAGTTGCTAAGTGTTAGTAACTCGAAATAAAAGGCTACGGAATAAACGGAGACTAGCTAAAGGCGAGGTGACGATATGTGTTGGAAGTATTTCCAAGGTTGATGTGATCAAACATCGCACGCTCCCTCTACCATCGGGATCCGTGTTAAACCTAAATAATTGTTATTTGGTGTTTGCGTTGAGCATAGACATGATTGGATTATATCTATCACAATATGGTTATTCATTTAAGGAGAATAATGGTTACTCTATTTATTTGAATAATACCATCAATGGTCTTGCACCTAAAATGAATGGTTTATTGAATCTCGATCGTAGTGATACACATGTTCATGCCAAAAGATATAAGATAGTAATGATAGTACCACCTACTTGTGGCACTGCCATGTAAGTCATATTGGTATAAAACGCATGAAGAAGCTCCATGTTGATGGATCTTTGGACTCACTCGTTTTGAAAAGTTTGAGACATGCGAACCATGTCTATTGGTATGTACGCATGGAGAAACTCCATGCAGATGGATCGTTTGGACTCACTTGATTTTGAATCACTTGAGACATGCAAATCATACCACATGGGCAAGATGACCGAAAAGCCTCGTTTTCAGTAAGATGGAACAAGAAAGCAACTTGTTGGAAGTAATACATTTTGATGTGTGCAGTCCAATGAGTGTTGAGGCACGCAGTGGATATCGTTATGTTCTTACTTCATAGATGATTTGAGTAGATACTGAGTATATTTACTTGATGAAACACAAGTCTGAATTATTGAAAGGTTCAAGTAATTTCAGAGTGAAGTTGAAGATCTTCGTGACAAGAGGATAAAATGTCTATGATATGATCATAGAGATGAATATCTGAGTTGCGAGTTTGGTACACAATTAAGACATTGTGGAAATTGTTCCACAACTAACACCGCATGGAACACCATAGTGTGATGGTGTGTCTGAACATCATAGATGCACCCTATTGGATATGTGGCATACCATGATGTCTCTTATCGAATTACCACTATCGTTCATGGGTTAGCCATTAGAGACAATCGCATTCACTTTAAATAGGGCACCACGTAATTCTGTTGAGATGACATCGTATGAACTATTGTTTAGAGAAACCTAAGTTGTCGTTTCTTGAAAGTTTGGGGCTGCGACGCTTATATGAAAAAGTTTCAGGCTGATAAGCTCGAACCCAAAGCGGATAAATGCATCTTCATAGTACACCCAAAAGCAGTTGGGTATACCTCCTATCTCAGATCCGGATTGTTTCTGGAATCGGGTCCTTTCTCGAGGAAAAGTTTCTCTCGAAAGAATTGAGTGGGAGGATGGTGGAGACTTGATGAGGTTATTGAACCATCACTTCAACTAGTGTGTAGCAGGCACGTGAAGTTGTTCCTATGGCGCCTACACCAATTGAAGTGGAAGCTGATGATAGTGATCATGAAACTTCAGATCAAGTCACTACCAAACCTCGTAGGTCGACAAGGATGTGTACTACTTCAGTGTGGTACGTAATCCTGTCTTAGAGGTCATGTTGCTAGACAACAATCAACCTACGAGCTATGGAGAAGCGATGGTGGGCCCGGATTCCGACGAATGGCTCGAGGCCATAAAATCCAAGAGAGGATCCATGTATGAAAACAAAGTATAGATTTTGGAAGAACTACTTGATGGTCGTAAGGCTGTTGGGTACGGATGGATTTTAAAAGGAAGACGGACAATGATGGTAAGTGTCACCATTAAGAAAGCTCGACTTGTCACTAAGCTGTTTTCCGACAAGTTCAAGGAGTTGACTACCATGAGACTTTCTCACTCGTAGCGATGCTACGAGTCTGTTGGAATTATATTAGCAATTACTGCATTATTTATGAAATCTTGCAGATAGGATGTCAAAACATTGTTTCCTCGACGATTTTCTTGAGGAAAGGTTGTATGTGATACAACCAGAAGGTTTTGTCAATCCTGAAAGATGCTAACAAGTATGCAAAGCTCCACGAATCCTTCTAAGGACTGGAGTAAGCATCTCGGAGATGGAATATACGCTTTGGTGAGATGATCAAAGATTTTGGGTTTATACAAAGTTTATGAGAAACTTGTATTTCCAAAGAAGTGAGTGGGAGCACTATAGAATTTCTGATGAGTATATGTTGTTAACATATTGTTGATCGAAATGTTGTAGAATTCTGGAAAGCATATAGGGTTATTTGAAAAGTGTTTTTCAATGGAAAACCTGGATTAAGCTACTTGAACATTGAGCATCATGGTCTATAAGGATAGATCAAAAACGCTTAATAGTACTTTCAAATGAATACATACCGTGACAAGATTTTGAAGGATTTCAAAATAGATCAGCAAAGTAGGATTTCTTGGCTATGTTATAAGGTGTGAGTATTGAGTAAGACTCAAGACCTGACCACAGCAAGAGAGAGATAAAGGACGAAGGTCGTCCCTTATGCTTTAGATGTAGGCTCTAAAGTATGCTATGCTGTGTACCGCACCTGAAGTGTGCCTTGCCATGAGTCACTAAGGGTACAAGTGAGATCCGTGAATGGATCACAGGACAACGGTCAAGGTTATCCTTAGTAACTAGTGGACTAAGGAATTTTCTCGATTATGAAGGTGGTAAAGAGTTAAATCGTAAAGGGTTACGCCGATGCAAACTTTGACACTAATCTGGATGATTCTGAGTAGTTAACCGGATTCGTATAGTAGAACAGTTATTTGGAATAGCTCCAAATAGAGTGTGGTAGCTGCATCTACAAGATGACATAGAGATTTGTAAAGCACACACAAATCGGAAAGGTTCAAACCCGTTGACTAATAACCTCTCTCACAAGCGAGATATGATCAAACCCCATGGGTGTCGAATTCATTACAATCACATAGTGATGTGAACTAGATTATTGACTCTAGTGCAAGTGGGAGACTGTTGGAAATATGCCCTAGAGGCAATAATAAAATGGTTATTATTGTATTTCCTTGTTCATGATAATTGTCTATTGTTCATGCTATAATTGTATTAATCGAAACCGTAATACATGTGTGAATACATAGACCACAACATGTCCCTAGTGAGCCTCTAGTTGACTAGCTCGTTGATCAATAGATGGTTATGGTTTCTTGACCATGGACATTGGATGTCATTGATAACGGGATCACATCATTAGGAGAATGATGTGATGGACAAGACCCAATCCTAAGCATAGCACAAGATCGTGTAGTTCGTTTGCTAAAGCTTTTCTAATATCAAGTATCATTTCCTTAGACCATGAGATTGTGCAACTTCCGGATACCATAGGAATGCTTTGGGTGTACCAAACGTCACAATGTAACTGGGTGGTTATAAAGGTGCACTACAGGTATCTCCGAAAGTGTCTGTTGGGTTGGCACGAATCGAGACTGGGATTTGTCACTCCGTATGACGGAGAGTATCTCTGGGCCCACTCGGTAATGCATCATCATAATGAGCTCAATGTGACTAAGTAGTTAGTCACGGGATCATGCATTACGGAACGAGTAAAGTGACTTGCCAGTAACAAGATTGAACGAGGTATTGGAATACCGACGATCGAATCTCGGGCAAGTAACGTATCGATTAACAAAGGGAATCAGATACGGGATTGATTGAATCCCCGACATCGTGGTTCATCCGATGAGATCATCGTGGAACATGTGGGAGGCAACATGGGTATCCAGATCCCGTTGTTGGTTATTGACCGGAGAACGTCTCGGTCATGTCTGCATGGTTCCCGAACCCGTAGGGTCTACCCACTTAAGGTTCGGTGACGCTAGAGTTGTTATGAGAAATAGTATGTGTTTACGGAAGGTTATTCGGAGTACCGGATGAGATCCCGGACATGACGAGGAGCTCCGGAATGGTCCGGAGGTGAAGATCGGTATATTGGACGAAGGGTATTGGAGTCCGGAATTGTTTCGGGGGTACCAGGTGATAACCAGCGTGTCCGAAAGGGGTTTCGGAGGCCCCGGCAAGCGTTGGGGGGCCTTATGGGCCAAGGGGAAGGGGCACATCAGCCGGGCTGAGCGCCCCTCCCACCCCATCTCACGTAACCTGGAGAGGTGGGGGCGCCACCCCTAGGGCAACCACCCCTCCCGGCTTGGGGGGCAAGTTTCCTAGGGGTGGGGGCGCCCAAACCCATCTAGGGTTTCCCCTGTGGCCGCCGCCCCTCCCCTAGGGAAACCCTAGGGAGCCTCCCCCTCTTCCCTTCCCCCTATATATAGTGAGGAGGTGGGAGGGCAGCCGTGACCTCTTCCCTGGCGCAGCCCCTCCCTCCTCCAACACCTCCTCTTCCTCCGTAGTGCTTGGCGAAGCCTTGCCGGAGAACCACGAGCTCCATCACCACCAGGCCGTCGTGCTGTCGGAGTTCTCCCTCAACTTCTCCCCTCCCCTTGCTGGATCAAGAAGGAGGATACGTCCCCGGGCTGTACGTGTGTTGAATGCGGAGGCGCCGTTGTTCGGTGCTTAGAGAGGAATCAACCGCGATTTGAATCGCTACGAGTATGTCTCCTTCATCCGCGTTCTTGTAACGCTTCCGCATCGCGATCTTCAAGGGTATGAAGATGCACTCCCCTCTCTCTTGTTGCTAGTCTCTCCATAGATTGATCTTGGTGATACGTAGAAAATTTTGAATTTCTGCTACGTTCCCCAACAAAGTGAATGAAGGTATATTTAATATACATGTTATTGATGCGTACCTTACTAATGCACGTAGTAGCGCCTCGGTATTTGATACTGGTTCGTTTGCTCATATTTGTAACTCGAAACATGAGCTATGGATTAAACGAAGATTGGCTAAGGATGAGGTGATGATGCGCGTCGGGAATGGTTCCATGGTCGATGTGATTGCCGTCGGCACGCTACCTCTACATCTACCTTCGGGATTAGTTTTAGACCTGAATAATTGTAATTTGGTGCCAGCGTTAAGCATGAACATTATATCTGGATCTTGTTTAGTGTGAGACGGTTATTCATTTAAATCAGAGAATAATGGTTGTTCTATTTATATGAGTAATATCTTTTATGGTCATGCACCCTTGAAGAGTGGTCTATTTCTATTAAATCTCGATTGTGGTGATACACATATTCATAATATTGATGCCAAAAGATGCAAAGTTGATAATGATAGTGCAACATATTTGTGCCACTGCCGTTTAGGTCATATTGGTGTAAAACGCATGAAGAAACTCCATGCAGATGGACTTTTGGAATCACTTGATTATGAATCATTTGATACTTGCGAACCCTGCCTCATGGGCAAGATGACTAAAACTCCGTTCTCCGGAACAATGGAGCGAGCCAATGACTTATTGGAAATAATACATATCGATGTATGCAGTCCGATAAGTGTTGAGGCACGCGGCGGGTATCGTTATTTTCTAACCTTCACAGGTGATTTGAGTAGATATGGGTATATCTACTTAATGAAACACAAGTTTGAAACATTTGAAAAGTTCAAAGAATTTCAGAGAGAAGTGGAGAATCATTTAACAAGAAAATAAAGTTTCTATGATCTGATCACGGAGGCAAATATTTGAGTTACGAGTTTGGCCTTCATTTAAAACAATGTGGAATAGTTTCACAACTCACGCCACCTGGAACACCACATTGTAATGGTGTGTCTGAACGTCGTAACTGAATTATATTAGATATGGTGCGATCTACGATGTCTCTTACCAATTTACCGCTATCGTTTTTGGGGTTATGCATTAGAGACAGCTGCATTCATGTTAAATAGGGCACCGTCTAAATCCGTTGAGATGACACCGTATGAACTATGGTTTGGCAATAAACCTAATCTGTTGTTTCTTAAAGTTCGGGGTTGCGACGCTTAAGTCAAAAGGCTTCAGCCTGATAAGCTCAAACCCAAATCGGAGAATTGCGTCTTCATAGGATACCCTAAGGAAACAATTGGGTACACCTTCTACCACAAATCCGAAGGCAAGATTTTTGTTGCCAAGAATGGAACCTTTCTAGAGAAGGAGTTTCTCTCGAAAGAAGTGAGTGGGAGGAAAGTAGAACTTGATGAGGTAATTGTACCTTCTCTCAATTTGTAAAGTAGCACATAAGACAAATTCATTCCCGTGATGCCTACACCAAATATAGAGGAAGCTAATGATAATGATCATGAAACTTCAGATCAAGTTACTACCAAACCTCGTAGGTCATTCAGAACACGGTCGACACCAGAGTGGTATGGTAATCCTATTCTAAAAGTCATGTTACTAGACCATGGAGAACCTACGAACTATGAAGAAGCTATGATGAGCCCTGATGTCTACTACACAACCTTCTTCTTGTAGACGTTGTTGGGCCTGCAAGTGCACAGGTTTGTAGGACAGTAGCAAATTTCCCTCAAATGGATGACCTGAGGTTTATCAATCTGTGGGAGGCGTAGGATGAAGATGGTCTCTCTCAAACAACCCTGCAATCAAATAACAAAGAGTCTCTTGTGTCCCCAACACACCCAATACAATGGTAAATTGTATAGGTGCACTAGTTCGGCGAAGAGATGGTGATACAAGTGCAATATGGATGGTAGATATAAGTATTTGTAATCTGAAATTATAAAAACAGCAAGGTAACTAGTGGTAAAAGTGAGCGTAAACGGTATTGCAATGGTAGGAAACAAGGCCTAAGGTTCATACTTTCACTAGTGCAAGTTCTCTCAACAATAATAACATAGATAGATCATATAACAATCCCTCAACATGCAACAAAGAGTCACTCCAAAGCCACTAATAGCGTAGAACAAACAAAGAGATTATGGTAGGGTACGAAACCACCTCAAAGTTATCCTTTCTGTTCTATCTATTCAAGAATTCGTAGTAAAATAACATGAAGCTATTCTTTCTGCTCAATCTATCATAGAGTTCATACTAGAATAACACCTTAAGACACAAATCAACCAAAACCCTAATGTCACCTAGATACTCCATTGTCACCTCAAGTATCTCTGGGCATGATTATACGATATGCATCACACAATCTCAGATTCATCTATTCAACCAACACAAAGTACTTCAAAGAGTGCCCCAAAATTTCTACCGGAGAGTCAAGATGAAAATGTGTGCCAACCCCTATGCATAGGTTCATGGGCGGAACCCGCAAGTTGGTAACCAAAACATACATCAAGTAGCACATGATATCCCATTGTCACCACAGATAAGCATGGCAAGACATACATCAAGTGTTCTCAAATCATTAAAGACTCAATCCGATAAGATAACTTCAAAGGGAAAACTCAATCCATTACAAGAGAGTAGAGGGGGAGAAACATCATAAGATCCAACTATAATATCAAAGCTCGCGATACATCAAGATCGTGCCATAGAGGGAACACGAGAGAGAACACGAGAGAGAGAGAGAGAGAGAGAGAGAGAGAGAGATCAAACACATAGCTATTGGTACATACCCTCAGCCTCGAGGGTGAACTACTCCCTCCTCATCATGGAGAGCGCCGGGATGATGAAGATGGCCACCGGTGAGAGATCCCCCCCCCCCTCCGGCAGGGTGCCGGAACGGGCTCCCGTGAGGTTTTTGGTGGCTACAGAGGCTTGCGGCGGCAGAACTCCCGATCTATCTTCTCCCTGGATGTTTTTAGGGTACGTGGGACTATATAGGCGAAAGAAGCCGGTCGGGAGGTGCTCGAGGGGCCCATGAGACAGGAGGGCGCCCGGTAAGGGGGGGGGCGCCTCCCATCCTCGTGGCCTCCTCGAGGATCTTCTGACGTGAACTCCAAGTCTCCCGGATGATATTCTTCCAAAAAATCACGATGCCGAAGGTTTCATTCCGTTTGGACTCCGTTTGATATTCCTTTTCTTGAAATACTTTGAAACAGGCAATAAAAAGCGACAATATGGGCTGGGCCTCCGGTTAGTAGGTTAGTCCCAAAAGTAATATAAAAGTGTATAATAAAGCCCATAATCATTCAAAACAGATAATATAATAGCATGAATGCTTCATAAATTATAGATACGTTGGAGACGTATCAAGCCCAGATTCTGATAAATGGCTTGAGGCCATGAAATCCGAGATAGGATCCATGTATGAGAACAAAGTGTGGACTTTGGTGGATTTCCCGATGATCGGCGAGCATAGAGAATAAATGGATCTTCAAGAAGAAGACTGACGCCGATGGTAATGTTACTGTCTACAAAGCTTGACTTGCCGCAAAAGGTTTTCGACAAGTTCAAGGAGTTGACTATGATGAGACTTTCTCACTTGTAGCGATGCTTAAGTCTGTCTGAATCATGTTAGCAATTGCCGCATTTTATGATTACGAAATCTGGCAAATGGACGTCAAAACTGCAATCCTTAATGGTTTTCTTAAAGAATAGTTGTATATGATGCAACCAAAAGGTTTTGTTGATCCTAAAGGTGCTAACAAAGTGTGCAAGCTCTAGCGATCCATCTATGGACTGGTGCAAGCATCTCGGAGTTGGAATATACGCTTTGATGAGATGATCAAAGCATATGGTTTTATACAGACTTTTGGAGAAGCCTGTATTTACAATAAAGTGAGTGGGAGCTCTTTATCATTTCTAATATTATATGTGGATGACATATTATTGATTAGAAATGATGTAGAATTTCTGGATAGCATAAAAGGATACTTAAATAAAAGTTTTTCAATGAAAGACCTCGGTGAAGCTGCTTATATATTGGGCATCAAGATCTATAGAGATAGATCAAGACGCTTAATAGGACTTTAACAAAGCACATACCTTGACAAAGTTTTGAAGAAGTTCAAAATGGACCAGTCAAAGAAAGCATTCTTGCCTATGTTGCAAGGTGTGAAATTGAGTCAGACTCAGTGCCCGACCACTACAGAAGATAGAGAGAAAATGAAAGTCATTCCCTATTCCTCAGCCATAGGTTCTATCATGTATGCTATGTTGTGTACCAGACCTGATGTGTGCCTTGCCATAAGTCTGGCGGGGAGGTACCAAAGTAATCCAGGAGTGGATCACTAGACAGCGGTCAAGAATATCCTGAAGTACTTGAAAAGGACCAAGGATATGTTTCCCGTTTATGGAGGTGACAAAGAGCTCGTCGTAAATGGTTACGTCGATGCTAGTTTTTACACTGATCCGGATGACTCTAAGTCAAACCGGATATGTATTTAATTTGAATGGTGGAGCTGTCAGTTGGTCCAGTTCCAAGCAAAGCGTCGTGGCGGGATCTACGTGTGAAGCGGAATACATAGCTGCTTCGGAAGCAGCAAATGAAGGAGTCTGGATGAAGGAGCTCATATCCGATCTAGGTGTAATACCTAGTGCATCGGGTCCAATGAAAATCTTTTGTGACAATACTGGAGCCATTGCCTTAGCGAAGGAATCCAGATTTCACAAAAGAACCAAACACATCAAGAGACGCTTCAACTCCATCCGTGATCAAGTCAAGGAGGGAGACATAGAGATTTGCAAAATACATACGGATCTGAATATAGCAGACCCATTGACTAAGCCTCTTCCATGAGCAAAACGTGATAAACACCAAGACTCCGTGGGTGTTAGAATCATTACAATGTAATCTTGATTATTGACTCTAGGGCAAGTGGGAGACTGAAGAAAATATGCCCTTGAGGCAATAATAAAGTTGTTATATTTTCTAATTTCATGATAAATGTTTATTCTTCATGCTAGAATTGTATTAGCCAGAAACTTGATACATGTGTGGGATACATAGACAAAATACGGTGTCCCTAGTAAGCCTCTACTAGACTAGCTCATTGATCAAAGATGGTTAAGTTTCCTAACCATAGACATGTGTTGTCATTTGATAAACGGGATCACATCATTAGGAGAATGATGTGATAGACAAGACCCATTCATTACCTTAGCATTATGATCGTTCGGTTTTATTGCTATTGCTTTCTTCATGTCGAATACATATTCCTTCGACTATGAGATTATGCAACTCCCGAATACTGGAGGAATGCCTTGTGTGCTGTCAAATGTCACAACGTAACTAGGTGATTATAAATATGGTCTACAGGTATCTTCGAAGGTGTTTTTTTGGTTGGCATAGATCGAGATTAGGATTTGTCACTCCGAGTATCGGAGAGGTATCTCTGGGCCCTCTCGGTAATACACATCATAAGAAGCCTTGCAAGCAAAGTGACTAATGAGTTAGTTGCATGATGATGTATTACAAAAACGAGTAAAGAGACTTGCTAGTAATGAAATTGAACTAGGTATGAAGATACCGATGATCAAATCTCGAGCAAGTAACATATCGATGACAAAGGGAATAACGTATGTTGTCATAATGGTTTGACCGATAAAATCTTCGTAGAATATGTGGGATCCAATATGAGCATCCAGATTCCGCTATTGGTTATTGACCGGAGAGGTGTCTCGGTCATGTCTACATAGTCCTCGAACCCGTAGGGTCCATATGCTTAACGTTCGATGATGATATTGTATTATATGAGTTATGTGATTTGGTGACCGAATGTTTTATGGAGTCCCAGATGAGATCATGGACATGACGAGGAGTCTCGAAATGGTCGAGAGGTAAAGGTTGATATATAGGACGATAGTGTTCGGACACCGGAAGTGTTACGGAGGGTACCGGGTACATATCGGAGTACCGAAGGGGTTACCGGAACCCCCAGGGAGATGATATGGACCATATGGGCCATGAGAAGGGAGCACACCACCCCACAAGGGGTGGTGCGCCCCCCTATATAAGGAGGTCGCATAGGAGAAGGAGAAGAGGGGGTTCGCCCCCCCCCCCCCACCCGGCCGCCCCCTTCATTCTCTCTTCCCTCCTTCCCTTTTCTTCTTCGACAATTATGGAAGGGGGAGGCCGAATTGGGGAAGACCCCAATTAGGATTTGGCCTACTTGGGGAGCCCCCTGGTTGCCTCTCCTCCCCTCCAACCTATATATATCTGGGGAGGGGGCGCCTAGAACACACAACATCAATTGTTAGCCGTGTGCGGCGCCCCCCCTCTACAGTTTACACCCCCCGTCATATTCTCGTGGTGCTTAGGCGAAGCCCTACGTGGATCGCTTCACCATCACTGTCACCACTCCATTGTGCTGTCGAAATGCATCTACTTCCTCAACATCTTGCTGCATCAAGAGGGCGAGGGATGTCATCGAGCTGAACGTGTGCAGAACTCGGAGGTGTCGTACGTTCGGAACCTGATCGGTCGGAGCTAGAAGAAGTTTGACTACATCAACCGCGTTATCAAACACTTCCGCTTACAGTCTACGAGGGTACGTAGACACACTCTCCCCTTCTCGTTGCTATGCATCTCCTAGATAGATCTTGCGTGAGTGTAGGAACTTTTTTTGAAATTGCATGCTACGTTCCCCAACAATAGGGCTCGTCTTCCAAAGGCCCAAGTACAGCATACTCAATGTTGCAAACTTTGCGCCAAGGCGGGAAGAGATTAGACCGCCTCATGCGCCATCCACCGGTTGCCGAGGCGGCCGATCTGATCCAAACTTCATCCAGCCGACGCGTAGCTTCAGCCATTATGTTTTCACTAAACAAATGTTGAATTGTAGATGGGCCTTGGGCATATACATGAAATAATTCCTAAAAAACCCTCAAAATCTCATGTGGGATTCATAGCATGGTGGGAAGTTTAGTGCTACAATGGTTTTGGACCTTCAGAAGAGGAGTGGTACACGCGCCATCCTCCGCCGCCCGTCTCGTCCCGGTCCTCGCGCCATGTTTCATGCCAAGCCGACCTATGGCACGTGTGCTTAGTACGTGATGATGATCACATGTTTACATAACAGTATGGGATTACTACTGCTATTGCTATCATCATGATTTTTTATGGATTAAATTAATCAAAATTTTCTAATTTAACCAACAATAATTTTGAGTTTTGTTGGTATCTCTAGGAGAGTCTTTCGTGCCCAAGAAATTCGAACTTCAAACTCCTTTCAGATTACACACGATAAAATCAAACTTTGTGCCCTACCCCTTACGCAAAATTTTAGGGAAGTTTTAAGGTGTCTTTCCATGGACCAACCAAATGGGCTAAACAAATTGAAGAGTTTGTGGACATGTATCTTTCGCCTTTGTAAAAAACAAAACCCCAAAATTGATTCCTGGTGCATCCCCAGACCACTCCACAGGTTTGCAAAGACACACTTATGTGTATTGTTGAGTGTATTTTTCAATCATTTTGGCCTGTGTTTAAACCAGATATTCTCATATATATTTTTATCACTTTGATTTGCCTGCTAACGACTAATAAATACAAATGATTGTAGTTCTCCTTGTTTATGTTGTTCCTTGCAGAAATGAATGTATTTAGGTGGAAAATCAAGACATAAATGGAATATGATGGACATGAAGATCATTTCCATTCAACTGGTCACGCACAAGAGGTTCTAGAAGATCATTTAGCACACAGTGTGACTAAAAGTGGTCGTATTACAAGGTGCTACTGCCTTCATGATGTCATCCCTAGCATCTTTTGTCAAGGGATTTGAGTCTAATTGGCAATAGAAGCATGTCAAAACAATTCCGCCCATTTGCACTATGTTGAGGAGAAGGACACACTAGCAAAGGAGATTCTCAAACAGAAGAGAGTACCTGCCATTACCATCTACACAACTATCATAACCATCCCATCTCCATAGCCTCCATCTTCATTAGTGTTATTATATGTAATCAAGACTCTATCATGATCAACAACATTCTAAGACTATGAATCATTCATCTTCAAGTGATAATTTATACAGTGTCAATTTCTTGTGATTTGATCGCTATGTGTGAGTAATTCCCATTGGCTAAAGGGCAAGGCGTAGCCTCACATCCCTGTGTATGCGCAATGAGGGGTCGCCTCTTTACTTAAAAATAGATTTATTCCATATTATTGTGCAAACTTTTGACTCTTGTCTCTACCTCAATCCCAGGGCTCACCGATACCCAAGACTCCCAAGATCTGGGCAGAGAGGTAAAGTGCAGAGGTGAGAGGAAAGCTATGACGAAAGTGGTGACACTAGGCCAATATGGTAGGCAGAATCAAGTCTCTGGGGAGACTATGACACGCTCAATGTGTTGGTCTAGATATTTTGTTAATAAACAAGGTAACTCCACGAATCGGATAGGGCTGAGGTTGAAAAATAGATCCTCAATGTCGGTGGCAGTCGTTCGTGTTTTTATTAGTATGCATCTCCCACATAATATGTTCAGATGATATATGTAATGGCGTTTACCGCTGCCATTGTTGATTAACACTTTGAAATAACAAAGTACTTGAAGGTACTTATTCACTTAGCTTAATTCACTTCCTAGATTTGATAAATCCATTCCTATGGTCTCTAGGGAGGGAGGCTATATTTACATCCGAAACTGGGTCAAAGGTAATCAACCTTTTTTCTGCCACCGTTGTTGGGGAAGTATTTTCCTACCTAGTGAGGTTACTAGAGTCTTGTTATTTATTTTCTTTTTAGTTTTTATTTACTATCGTTGTTATTTTGATTTTCCAAGTTAAGAAAACACAAAATAATTGTATTAAGTCTAACAAAAAGCTTGTGATGTTTGCTACTCCCAATGATGATTACATGTGTGCACTTATTGCACAACATGATGTAAAAAATGAGAATGGGATAAAACCAAACCTACTAACTATGGTTCAGCAAAACCAGTTTGAAGGCTCTGTTGTGGAGTACACAAGTATGCATATGCATATTTTTACAGAACTTTATGACGTGACTCGCATAAAAGATATTGATCCCGATGCACATAAACATTACACTTATTTCCTTTCATTAATAATTTTGCCTAAATAATTTCTAATTAGTATTATCTAAAGGAGCAACTAGTTTCTGCAATATGTTCGTGACTAAATATTTTCTGCCTGCAAAAACCGTATAACCACATGCTAATATTTCAGCTTTTAGGTAGGAAGACCGCGAGCCATTGGCGCTTGAGTGCAAATGCATGAGGAAGGCGTTAGAAACTTTCCTAACCATGGCATCAAAGGAATGGATAATCCTTAATGTATTTTATAATGCCTTAAACACTTTATCAAACAACATGTTTGACATTGTCGCAGGCGAAACTATCATGGGAAAACAAGCTACTCAAGCATATGAACTCCCGGATGATATGTAAGAAAAACCATGCTCAATGGCATGTTGATAGATCCACGTCTAGGAAGGTAAATGACATCAATGAACAAAAGAATGAAGAGCTTATGGTAAAAATTGGTGAGCTCATAGGGTATGATAAAAGGTAAAGAGGAAGTCCTCATAAATGATTTTGTGAAGCTAATGCCAGTGATGTCAACTTTATTGCTTGCAATACTTACAGTCATGGGTGGAAGGATAAAAAATTGGTTCTAACTATAAGAAACAACCATATCCTAACACTGCATGAACACCGAATAATTATAATTCAGGGGATAATAACGCTAATCGCCAAACCCTAGAGAAAACCCTCAAAGCTTTTATTACTACCTAACTTGAGCAAAACAATACCTTTACGCAAACTCTTGAAAGCTCATGATTATTGTCTTCGTCAAATGACCCATAAAGCCAGACTAACAACTGATGTGCATGATCCTCAAGAATGAACGCGCAATATGGAGGCACAAGTTGCTAAAATAGCTAAGAGCAGAACCCTCATCTAAGCCAAATTTC
Organism: Aegilops bicornis; assembly: GCA_021605145.1. Lineage (NCBI taxonomy): Eukaryota > Viridiplantae > Streptophyta > Magnoliopsida > Poales > Poaceae > Aegilops > Aegilops bicornis. The sequence continues at coordinate 677,976,622 of CM038674.1, forward strand.
CAGGTAAACTGGAACCAAATCCGATATAAACAGTAAAGATGATGAGGAACGATGAAGACATGTCTGAAATACTTGACAACAATTACATTGTGAAAGATTTCGCTAAAATGACGATTTTTTTGAAGAAACCAGTTCTGGAAGGATGAGAATATGAACCCCACAAAAAAATGCATTCATCTTGTTCCCACAAACTTACACGAATTAAATCGGGAATATAAAAGATTGATTGATAAGTTGTTGGCTCAACAAGAGGACATATTTCAGCCTACTATTGAACTAGAGTTGGGAATTAACAAGTTCAAAGCATGATGTGATCTAGGGGCTAGTGCTTCCACCATTGTAAGTCTTTATATGACAATCTTTTTTATTAGCAAGCTTAAATTGAACATTGTTGATTCCACTCATAAGCAAGCAGTGGGTGTCAAAAAAACATTTGTGTGCAAATTAATGGACGTCTTACTCTTATTGATCTAGTCATAGTGGATATACATGAAGATCCAATTGACCCTATAATTCATTGAAGTAAATCACAACACAATGAAAAGGGGATCTGGGTAGGGTTAATAAGGATGTGAGCTCTCGGCCTTTTTTGTGTGAATGACTGAAAGATGAGGATTAGTGGCGAAGGAACGCCGACGACCGCTAGAGTAGCTTTTATGTTGCAGGAACCCGGCGACCACGACGATGGCTATAGATTATGCCCTCCTCTCACTCCCATGTGTTTGAATGGATGAGGAAGGGGAAACTGAGTGAATAGATGAGAAAAAATTGGGTTCCTACCTTTTATATCCCGGGGGATCAGCTCGGAGCCGCACAGACAAGCTCTCGGGAGCGGGGAGGATCATTAACCCCCCCCCCCCCCTAATTTGGAACGAACGGACAGTGAAAAGTGCAATTCATCAATGCCCACTCTGTAAAACTGGTCGGTCGTTGTTGACTTATTATTAGTGACCAACCTAATGTTTGTGGCCGGTCAGTGAAGACTCATGTGTCATCAGTGATCAGTCTAGAACACTAGGGGAATGGGATCAACAATGACAAGTCATCAATGATCCCCCAAGTTGGTCGTTCAGTGGTGATTGTCATCATTGATGCCTTTAGAGTGGCCGGCTAGTGATGACCCTCATCAGTGACCGTCCCAAACTGGTCGGTCACTGATAAGGGGTCATGGTGTTCGGGCCTGTAGTAGTGAATTATAGATACGTTGGAGACGTGTCACGACCCACACGTAATGAGGTCCACTCATCATCCACCTCTTTAGGTTGCACTAATGTAACTAAAGAATCAATGTCCCACCACTTCCTAGACATCCAACATGTACATCACTAAAAAGATCAGACAGGTGCGGACAGAGAAAATCGTCTGGATAGCCCGAGGAGGCGGTTACTCCAGCATTCTTTATAGCATGAGGAGGCAGTTACTCCAGCATCCTTTATAGAAGTAATGGCAGGTAGTTTGAACCCTATTTTGAAGAATGTGGAGAATTGTTTTATAATCATAGAAGGAGGAACTGGTATTTATTATATTATTGTTTATGAAAGGGAGTAATATCTAAGCCGTTGCTATAAATATGCCACATTACACGACGAGATTGCCATCAATGGAGCATTATATTGTTACTTAGATGGCTATTTCGTGAGAACCATGGAGAATCAAATCCGCATAAATAAAATGTTCATGCTGTAGCCCGAAGGTGGCCAGAGTGGACCATGGACCCGCGCCGACTATTTCTCGCATTAAGCGAGCCCGTAGAAAACTCTCGATGAAGGGTGTAGAATAGTTGGGCCGGCCCATTTTTGCACACAGTTAAACTGTAAAGAGAATGGAAAAATGGGAGAGGTGGGGATCAATCTCTGCTCTCCTTGGAGAGGGCTCGCTAAGCTATCCACTGCGCCCGTGTCTTGCCCGCAACAAGTCGTTGGCGCGATGTGTACTTGTTTAATAGTTTTAAATACATGATTAACATTTTTTCAAATACTTTTCAAACATTTTTTCAAATACTTGTTCAACATTTTTCAAATACTTATTCAATATTTTTACACACATGATCAACATTTTTTCAAATGCTTGTTCAACATTTTTCAAATATTTGTTCAACATTTTTCAAATATTTGATCAACATTTTATATACATGATCAACATTTTATATACATGATCAACATTTTTTTAAATACTTGTTTAACGTTTTTCAAATAATTGTTCAACATTTTATAAATACTTTTTCAATATTTTTTTTAAAAAATTTAAGACTGTTTTTGTAATATATATAAATATATTTAAAATATTTTAAAGTATAAACAACAGTACAGAAATAAAAGCAAAAAAACATAAAAAAAAAGGAAAGCAGTTGTCATCTCCTGAACTCATGGGCCGGCCAGCTCGCTCACCCCTTCAGCGAGTCTGAAGCCAAACTCGCTGAAGGCAAAATATAAGGGTGCCCCATTGACCACCCTGGGTTTTTGCCATTAGGCCATGTAGGCTGATGTATTGCTTCAGCCCAAGAAACAAACACAACGATCCAGACATGGACCCAGCCATGCTGCTAAAAACCATGCACACACCAGGCAAGCGGCTAATCACCAAATGTCGCATCTGCAGCCAAGAATATCCGCTGATACACGAGTCATGTTGATTGTGGGACAACAGAACCGCAAAAATCTCACATTGGAGATGCTCTAGCGATCCCTAGCCTTCGAAGCAAGTGTATTCGGTGGTAAATCTAGAAACAATACACCACGGTTCGCCCCTGCATGTCGCCAACTTGAATCTGGCATGTGAAGCTAATACCATGGTCACGATCTACCTCCATCAACTTCGCCGAGCAACCATGACTTGGGCATTCGCATAGCCGTCAAACGTCACCGACACTGCCACCGCACATCACCTCCCAAAGCCAGATTGCAACGGAGAACCGTTGGTACCCACCGCCATGCATCATCTCCATTCCTCAGCCACCCAAATCAAGCACAAGAGAGACAATGAAGCGGTTGCAGCACAATACTCCCACCAGTCCAGTCCATGGGTCCCTCAAGCCAAGATCATCTTCAAAGATGCCTCGGGAGGATCCTGACAAAGGTGACCTCATCATCCAATATGAGGAAATCTGAACCTCATGTTTTCCCCTAGAGCAACAGGCTTTGGGACGGAAGAAGCGCATCTTAGACGATCTATCAACACGACACCCGTTGGCACCGTCGACATCGTCTTTCAACGGCGGACTCACGACCCACCAACATCGGATCTGGGTGTCACACAGACCACGGGCGCTCACAACATCTGGCTGTAGAACGGCACCCAAGCCACCAAAAGGTGCTTGAGCCGCCACCATCAGCTCCAAGCTAGATCTGAGCCGGACACTGGTGCCAGCTGCCATGTTTGGCCGCCACCACCGCCTCCGCATAGCGGCCATAAGGAAGGCACCAAAGTCAAGCCTGGGTAGGGGAACATATCATGACTATTCAGATAGGGCATCTACAATAGGACAGACCCATTTTGACACTTATAACGAGTCAAGTGATTTTCTTTTTGCGTATTTTTAGACAACCTCGGCTTCTATGGTCTTTTTTTTGAGCATCAGTACAGACACAAGCGCTCATCTACACGCGCATACACTCACCCCTATGAACGCACACACGCACACCCTACCTCTATGAACACCTCCGAGAGACTGAGCCGGCATATCAACTTGAGATTTACGAAGTCACCGTAGGCGCCTCGTCGTCGACGGGAACGTCTCCTCCCACTGAAAGCGCATCGCCGGAAATCCTGAAATAAATCCAGGAATAATGCGAGCACACCAGAATTTGAACCCTGGTGGGTTGGGGATACCACTGTCCACCTAACCATCTCAACCACATGTTGGTTCACTTTTTCTTTTTGCGTATTGAGTGGTAGCAGTAGTAGACAAAAAATCAGCCACAATAAAAAAAGTTTAAAAGTAAAATAAAACATTTTTCCTTTTAAACTGTTTTTCATATTTAAAAATTCAAAAAGTAAAACCTTTTGGTGAACATATTCTTAAAAACTAAAATCTTTTTTCAAAAAAGAGAACATTTTTTGTGAACCATGAATTTACTGAACTTTTTTGGTATAATGCAAACATGTTTTAAAAATGACAATAATTTAAAAAATTTGAAAAAAATTTGTAAACTGTGATTTTTAAAAAATAAAACGAAACAATAAAAAAATGAGGCAAGAAAGAAATACAAAATGGAAAATCAATAATAGAAACCGGAAAAACATGTCCCAAAACTGAAAAATGTGCAATAGGAATATAAACGGGCCGGACCAGTAGGTGGCTGCGGCCGCGGGCAGTTGTGTGATTGCCCGGCACTTTATCGTAGTGAACGGCAAATAGGAATTCTTCTGTCTACAAGACGAAGCCACGCGCCTCAATCAACTGCTTCATATATCGGTCGACAAAAATATTAAGGTATGTTTGGTAGAATGCATGAAAGGTGCGTGAGGGCAAAAGTTTTTACCCAACGCACTTTTGGGTTGGTAGCCTACATGGAGCGTCCTCAATATGCATGAGCTCAGCCCAAATATCATCATAGCATGCACGAAGAGAGAACACCCTAGCAGTCATTCGCTGGTCAGCATGCACGAACGAAGCGAGTGACGACATATTTAAAAAAAGTTCCGTAAAATAAAATTGGTTAGATTTTTAAAAAACGTTCAAATTCCAAATTGTGTTTAGTTTTCAAAAAATGTTCAGATTTTTAAATTTCCAAAATTGTTTAGAAGTTTAAAAAATCATATTTGTAAAATTTTGAAAATTCCAAAATTTGTGTAATTTTTTAGAAAATCTTCATTTTTTTCCATATTTACATGAATTGTTCACGTTTCCAAAAAAATATTCAAGATTCGAAATTGTTCGGCATGTCTAAAATAGGCTGCCAAACAAAGTCTTAGCTCAGCATGTCTCAACACATACACCGGTACCAAACAACAACAAATACATGCACTAAGCATGTCTACACTCAACATGTACCAGAGGAGAACAACCATCCTAGATTGAGAATGCTACGAAACAAACCCTTAGTATCTTGGATAGCATATATGCAGCGGAAGCCGGCCACAAGACAGGTTTCTTACGGTGGACGTCGATGCTACTGTGACTGGCAGGTGCACTCGTGCAGCTCAGTGGAGACATAGGATCCTCTCTGGAGCAACAAATAATTGGCGGGGGCAAACGCACATGACAACAGAGCTAGTACTCCACACAATTTTATTTGGAAAGAGACGGGCTCGCTTTGGAGCTACCAATCGCCCTGGCCACAAATCAAACGAGCACGATTATATACTTACTAGCAAACGTGCCCGTGCGTTGCAACATGAAAAAATAAATTTTACATGCTCCTAGCCCAACAAGTACGACTCAAGACCCATACATGTTAGCGTCTTCAATTTTAATATATATGGTGCTGCGGTGTGAAGTGTCGGAAGGTGGTCAATCTTAAGGTGATTGATCAAGAGAATTGATCAGCATGGAACAATAATATAGACAAATATCCAGACTTCAACCTATACAAACTTAGTAATATTTTTTTCTCGTCCTTGGTACAACTTATGTCTTGTAAGTCATTTCACAACCATATATATGCACCTTTGATGAAAAAAAATAGATGTGATTTAAAATATAGGCCAGTACTAAGTTATACATAAAAAGGAAAATCATTGTTATGGTAGATGGCCACACTATAATACTATTGTAATCATTGAAAATATCATCCCAACAATAGTTTCCCTAGCTAGTCCGATAACAGAAAAATCGTGCTAAACATGCTTAATCAGTTCTAAAACTACAAGATTAACAAGCTTCATGCATAAATCAGGGTGCACCTTATATATATATTGTTTGAGATTGTCGGCTCATATCTGCGCCTATGCATACATGCATCCAAGTGCTTGACGATGATTCTGTTGGTTCACATCTACGCCGGTGTATATATGCACCCAATCTAAACAATCTATGTGTGCTGGTTCAATTAGCTTGCACCGTACACCCGCGGCTCTCGCGTCGCCCCTCACGGGCGACACGAGAGCGACCTAACCCTAGCCTCACCGTCCCCTCCCTTCCCCCGCCGCCACCTGGCGCCGCCAGCTGCCGTGAAGGTGGCGGCGAGGTTTCGCTGCTTCAAGGCCGCAGGGGCGTTGGATCTCGTGGTGGCGGCCCCGATTGGCGAGGGCGGCGTCAATCTCGTCCGCGGATGGCGCCGCTGGTGTTAGCTGGCCCCACCGGCCGTGGGCGGCGGGGGCGGTGGAGGCTCGTCGCTGCTGTGGGATGTGCCGCTAGCCTCGGCTGGTTGCTTTCGGTCTCCTCTCCTCTGCTGTGGTTCTCCTCGACCGATCTGGGCGCTGCTCCTCCGGCGCAGATCCGCACATGAGGGTGGGTGGTGGCCATCCTAGAACGGGGGAAATCCCTGGTCGACCTCCCGACGACGGCGGCGCTTCGGTGTCGATCTCCCTCCTGAGGGCGTGTCGGGCTTCTTCATCACCTCCTTCCTCCTCTCCCATGATCCCGGGCGAAAGCCTTGGCCTTGCTGGCCGAACGGCGGTGGCGCTATGGCGTCTCGGTCCTCCTTGGAGGCGTCGTTCAAGGGAGGGCGAGGTTGTGGTCTCGCGGCAAGGTGCTTGGTGGCGGCGGCGTTGCTCTGCTCTCCGTGATGGCTGCTATGGTGGTGACGAGGTGGCCCCCTTGCAATCCTTCAGCGGCTCTTCATCTTGTTCGGCTCTGGGCAACCGGCCGGTGGACGGCGTCTGCGTGTTGTGGAACGGTTCAGACGTAGGGGCGATTGGATCTCCCCTCCGACAAGGCTCGGGCGGCCAGATCTGGAGCCATGCTTTTCTCCACGCAGCCCGGGTCCTCTCGGCCTCCACTTGTGTAGTCTACTGATTGCAGTTGCTCTGCTGTTCTAGCTTGCGTAGAGTTCTTCGGCAGCTTGATCCTGTTTTCGATGTGGTGGTGCGCTGCTCGCCATTGCTTAGCTCTGTAATGTGCGTGCACGTCGCCTTTTATCTTTCAGTTTTTCTTCAAGCTTTCGCCTCTGTATCAGCACTGTTGTATCCTAGCCGGTTGATGGCTTCATTAATTTGAAGTCGGGCCTTGCGCCTTTTCTCTAAAAATTAGCTTGCACTCATCCCAGATCAATTTGAACGCTCCAGCGCCGCCGCTAGCCTGTGCCATTCCGGCCGGCATGATTCCATAAGAGACTTGCCGAGAAGGCGAGAACCTTACGATTCATCCCTGTGATATTCTGGCTTTGGGATAGGTTCCTCATCCGCTGTAGTCCGTCCATGTTGCTCAGCTGTCGGCCGTCCCTTTCTTGCTGTTCATGGACTTGTATCGAAAGAAGTCTACATAACCCCCTGGAGTTTCAAGAATAGGCTACTTAACCCCCTGAACTACAAAACCAGGTATTTAACGCCCTCATGTTTCGAAAACCAGACAAATCACCCCCTCCCTGCTATAAGCGGTTTCAACAGCTGGTTTAGCCAACGCGGCATAAGTCAATGGAAAGGGATGCTAAGGTGAACACAGGGCCCACATTCAGAGTCTAAAATCTCTCCACTCTTTCTCTGAATGGTTCAAGGCTATGGTGCATAACAGGGGGGACATGATGGAACCACGACAAAGGTGTATGCAGCTTCTCTAGTGTTGCTGCGACGAACAATCGCCCCGCGGAACTTGCCAAGCTCACACGAGAACACTTTTTCATCACCGTCCCTCTCTAGCTGTTCCACTTCAAGCGTCTCCGACTCTGACAAAGCTATTCCACAAGAGCGACGGCAGGTACATACTGCGGAAGGACTTGGAAGACGTACTATCCATGCAAGCTACGCACCCTCTGCCATGGACTGCCTCTTCGTCATGGCCAACTTTTGCTCAGGAACATCCATGGTGCAAGAATGGAACGCTTACCAATTTGTGTGTAGCTATAAACCACTAAAAGAAGCAATCCCTGATGCTACGGAACAAGAACAACTCCGCCATTTGATCTGTGGACACAGCAATGGCTAGTACACGAACACACACGTTCCCTCAATCCACAGATGCACATATAAATTACAAGTGAGCAACTTGAGAAATCCCGATGGGTGATGGCGCTTGTGAGCACGAGGCACGAGTCAGGGAGGCTCTCCACGTGCATGTCCGTCCGCTGCCTTAACCAAGAGGTACTCGCAGGCCTGTGCTAGCCTTATGAACTCATCCATGGCCCATAATGTCGTCTCGGCCATCGTCAGCCGCTCCATCACCAACACGGGTGTCGGGACTCGGGAGCTAACGGACTCCCGCTGAGCGGGTTCAGGTCCAGCACTGGCCCGAGCATGGCCGTCTCCAAGCTGCGAGCACCGTCGGCAAAGAACTCCAGCGATGACATGGATAGTGGTTGCATGACTGCAACAATGGCAGGTGCGTAACGGGCCACAGCGCAGGTAGGAAGACGAGATTTTTCTTGGACTATTGGATTGCCACATAAGCAATACCACCTATAGAAACCACGTAAGATAGACTGAGGGGGTGTTTTGTCTGGTTTTGGAAACGCGAGGGGATTAAATACCTGGTTTCGTAATTGAGGGGGTTAAGTAGTCAATTCCTGAAACTTCAGGGGTTATGTGGACTTCTTTTGATTAGTACCACCTCGAATATAGAAAATAATATGGATAAAATGGACCGACGATGGACGGACGAAATTACGGTGGTAAGAAGCAATAGCCTTTCTATTAGTAAGATATATAGATATATAAGAGTACCTACGTGTGCACGCACATTCGCCATGGCGCTTCATGGGTTCGCTATGCCTCGGGTCGCCCTGCCGGCAGCACGCACGAGTCCGCCGGTAACAGCCGGACTACGGTCAAGCCCGCGCTTCGTGTATTCCTCACCGTCTGCGAACTGCAAGCTCATCGTTTGCTCGTCGTCCACTCCCTACTCGGCAACCGACGGCAAGGTATGTTTTTTTTTGAGACAATCATGCGAAGCCTTTATTAATTTGTGCCAATGTTCAAAGGTACAAAAGAAAGATTATCCGGGTTGCCTAACCACACATGGTGGCCAACCCCCAACTTCAAACTATGCTTCGCTAGATTGTGAGCCTCGACATTCGAGTTTCTAAACTCATGCACAAAATTACAAGAAATAAACGATGAGCTATGTTCTATGATTTCATGCAAAATAGCTCCATATGTAGCTGGCATTTTGCTCTTGATGTCATCCACCACGACTTTGCAATCCGATGCAACGTGAACCCTGCGAAAGTTGAGATCTTCAGCAAGCGCCAAGGCCTCCCTGACCGCCATTGCTTCCAGCGTCGATGGGTCCTTGATCCCTCTAGTAACAAGAGCCGAAGCACCCTGAAAGGAGCCCGCTTGGTCACGGCATATTGCAGCAGCCACTCCCCATCCCTGGTTGGCTCTGACCGCCGCATCTACGTTGATTTTGAAATATTGGTCCGGAGGTGCTATCCAATTACGTGATCTTGCTGGTGGTTGTGTTATCCGGCTACTCACCACACCGGCGATGACCTGCAAATCTGCTATTTTTTTTGAAGGTAACTAGGGAATTTTATTCAAAGTTCATCACATCCGGAATACAAGCAATATCAGGAAGGATCCCTAGCCACACGTGGCGGCCCACCGGCAGAGACGCGGCTCCTTTTGCAATCGTGTGGGCCTCAAAATTATTTTCTCTATGTTCAAAACGGAAACAAACTGAAGAGAACAAGTTCATACTAGTGTGAATATCATGCAGAATCGGAGCATACACTGGTGATGCTCGTGTATTGATATTTGTAACCACTTCTAAACAATCCGACGTGATCACCGGCTCCTCCACATTCAGGTCGCGAGCAAGGGCAAGGGCCTAACTGCACGCGTGCGCCTCCAAACTCGCCTAGTCGATCAAACCATCAAAAACAAGTGTTGATGCTCCAAACAACTTTCCTGACTTGTCTCGACAGATCACAGCCGCCGCTCCCTTGTCGCCAAGGGTGGACAGAGCACCATCACAGTTAAACTTCACCGCTTCACCATCAGGCGGCAACCATGCACGTGCTCTCAGAATAGTAGGTGACGACGCTGGTATCGTTTTTTGGGATTCTACTATATCCAGATCCTCCAAGAAACGCTTAATAGAGCTCATGGTTGACAAAGGGCTTTGAAACTCATTCTCGTGAATTGCTCTTCGGCGCGCCTACCAAATGGCCCACATTGTGACTAGAACACGAGTTAGGTCACGCTGGCTTGTGGATTCGAACAGCCAAAATAACCATAGACGTGCATCAGTGTTCTGGTTTGATATCACATGCTCGAGGAGCTCTTCGTCACCCAAAGCCCAGACGCACCTGGCCATGCAGCAGCTTAACAGGGAATGACACCAATTGTCCTCACCCGCCTCGCAAATCGAGCAAGCTGGTGATTCTGCCATGTTCCTCTCATGTCGCACCAGCCCCGTCGGGATCGAGGTATGTGCTAATCTCCACACAAAAACCTTGATGTTGGAGGGAACCGGTACTTTCCTGTCAGCACCCCGATCCTAAGTCACACCGATCTAGCATGTAACACATCATATCACTTTGCGGCCTCACGCACGGTATTCCCACGGGTGTCGCCTTACCATGGCCCGGGACCGTTTGCACCTTTTGGCTCACGTATATGATAGTGTCGCTAGCATCCATATGACAAAGAACCCGGGCCGACATGGCTAGTCGTGAACACAAAGCGGCGCTAACCCATGGGGACAGGCATACATGAATCACATCGAGCATGTCGGTCATCAACGTATAAATTGGGCTGTAGCACGGCTAACAGGACTCCGTTATCCGGGCTGTAGCAGGCTAGGCAGGACTCGAATATCACCGCGTGACATTTCCCGAAGGGACAGACATAAGGAACGGTAAAACACATGCCGCCAGTCAAGTGTCCAAGCAGTAGTGCTGGGCTAGCAGGACTCAGTGAACCGGGCTGTAGCGGACTACTATCGCCGTGGCACGAGACTACATTTCCCCATATGAGACGCTGCCAAGGATAAACAACTAGTTTGTCGGATCCCACACATACCAAGCATTTCAAACATACACACAATATGCTCAATATGTGTAAATACAACATGGCATCACAACATAACTCTGTGACTCAAATATTTATTCATTAGACTCAGGAGCGAGATACAAACATGGGTCTCATGACCCAACACTCGAGCATACAAGTCAAAGCACAAGCGGAAGCTAAACATGTCCGAGTACGCATAACTATAAATGAAAAAGGCTGAGAAGCCTGACTATCTACTAGATCCTGCCGAGGGCACAAGATCGTAGCTGAGGTAACAAGCTAAACGTCGAAGTCCAAGCGGAACTACTAGTGAGACTGACGTCTCTCTGCAAAACATAAAATAGGCAAACGTGAGTACAATTGTACTCAAAGCAAGACTTACATCGTAACTAACTACATATGCATCATTATCAAAAGGATGGTGGAGTTTGACCGCAGCAAGCCAGCTTTGACTCGGTGGCTATCCTGAACTACATTTGCAAGTAACTCTTTTGAGGTGGCGCTACGAGTCCACATATTAACCATATCAATACACCACTATGGACCAGCTCCCGTCTCCCTACGAGAACGCCATCCATAGTACTCACGCTTATCTTGCGCATTTTAGAGTATCCACTTTCACTTGTCTATGAACTGATATAGGCAACCCAGAAGTCCTTTTCCACGGACACGGCTATTCGAATAGATCATATTAACCCTGCAGGGTGTACTTCTTCACACGCTCTCACCACTTACCGCCGTTTACGACATGTACTCGGCAACCTTCAAGCGGAAGCCCAACGTGGGTGTCGGCCACGGCCTACCTAAACACTCAAGTCCCGAGTCTAGGTTTATCGCCTATTCGGGTTCCATCCGCAGGAGTCCGCCGAGGTTTCCCATACAGCCCGAACGATGTGTGCGGGGTTCCCGAGACACCAAACAGGCGAATCGGTACACGACGCACGTGCCTACCGCAACACAACCCACCCCTATGGTCAGCGCTATGCGCCCCCAAGATGCTACAAACACCAGAAACTACTTGCAACTCCCGGACTGAGGACAAAAGTGGTTAAGAAGCCGAGAGGGTCCATTGGTTTCGGGCCCAATGCGTGGTAGTAACTGTTTCATGGATCACAAACACAGAAATCTGTTCCTGAGGACGCCTGCAATGAGACAACCCACCATGTACTCCTACATGGCCTCTCACCGCTATCTTTACCAAATCGTGTTCACACACTTAGCTCACACACAGTAGGACATGTTCACACACCTCCCGATTCATTCCTCGATGAACCAGACTGACTCAACTCTAAGCAGTAGCAGGCGTGACAACAAGCATGAATGAGTAGGCACAACATGGCTCAAACAACTCCTACTCATGCTAGTGGGTTTCATCTAATTACTGTGGAATGACAGGTCATGCAAAGGATAAAGGGGTTCAGCTACCGTAGCAAGTAACAGTTGAATCGTTGTTGTCCTAATGCAGTAAAATAGAGCAGGAGCGAGAGAGTGGGATTATATCGGAATGAACAAGGGGGTTTTGCTTGCCTGGCACTCTGTAGATAATATAGTTCTTCATCGGTGTCATCAAACAATCGCCGGAACCACGTCTATCGAGAGGGGACAAACACCGGCAACTGAGAAAGAACACAATCAATGCAATGCACATTCACATGAATGACATGTCATGTTAAGGTACTGAATTCACCTAATGCAATGTCTAGCCAGGTTAATTGAAGTGGAACTCAAACAAGAACAAATTCCAACTCCAAATGTTATTTCATAAATTACCCTAATCATGATTCATCCTATTCAGTGAGGTTAACTTGTTCAAACATGCATGATCATGGCATAAACAGATTCTTCATATTTTTCTGATCATTTTCATATATAAATTATTTCATTTGGAGTTACGGTTAAATTTCTATGAATTTTAGAAGTTTGGGGTATTTTCTGAAATTTCCTGAATTATAATAAATCCGTAAAAGGTATTATCACATACCGACGTCACAGACGCCAGCGGGTCAACGGGACGTCCAGGTCAAACCTGACAGTGGGTCCCGCGTGTCAGCATAATTAGTTTAACTAAATATTAATTAAAACTAATCCTAATTAGTTAACTGGGCTAGGCCCCACCTGTCATTGACTTAGGAGAGTCAACCAGGGCCCACCCGTGGTCAAAGTCAAAGTCGGCTGCCGGCGTTTAGCCGCCGGCGACGCCCGGCGAAGTGATTTTGGCCGTTCCGGCAACCAAATGGGCCGCGAAGGCATCTATGTGGAGCTGGGAACGAGCCAAGCTCTTGGTGGAGTCGGTTGAGCTCGGCGGCGGAATCGGCGCCGGCGACGACCTAGGCGGCCGAGTTTCGGCGAAGCTCGGGCTCGACGCTGCGGTGGACGAGCAAGCGGGCTGAGGCGCTAGTGGTGGCCTCGTGATGCGGTGAGTGCGATGGGCGCTAGCCCGGGACCAAATGGTCATCGAGCAGAAGCGACGAGCGCGGCGGAGGTGAGCTTCGGCTTCAATGGCGGCGGCGGCTACGAGGCGAAAATGACGCGGGGAAGAGAGGGGAATCGACCGGAGGCTCACATGGGTCGCGTAGAGATGGTCAGCGAGCTCGGGGAAGCGACGACGGTGGCGAATTGACGGCGGCGATCCTCGGTGGCCGAGGAGGGGAACGGCGGAGCTAGCGGCAACTAGGGGCGTCCGGCGCCTTTTTTCTGGGTGAGGACGAAGAGGGGGGCGAGGCAGAGCTTCCTCAAGGCCGGGCGAGGCGGGAGGTGGTCAGGCGCGGTGAACGGCGAGGCAGCGACGGTGGCGCTCGGTCCGGGCGAGAGAGAGGGAGCAGAGAAGAGAATGCGGTCCAGGGGGAGAGAGGAGAGGACGAGGGGGTCGGGGGGGGGGGGGGGTGCGTGGCACCCACGGGTGCCTCCAGCGACGAGCAGGAGGTGGCAAGGCGTCGTCGGCGCGCACCACGCCTCGCCTCTGCCTACTGGCAGAGGAAGACGATGAGCGGCGTGGAGGTGGGCTGGGCTGGCTTTGCCCAGTCGGGCTGCTACAGAGGTGGGCCGGTTGGGGCGCCAGGTAAGTGGTCAGGTACTATCCCTCTCTCTCTCTTTATTTATATTTTTTCTATTTTTTGACATTTGTTTCTGGTTTAGTAAAATACTAAACCACTTTATAAAATCCTGAAATAAATTGTGGGCACTGTTGAAATGTTTTTCAACAGCCCTCAAACATCTTCAGAATTATTTGGGCAATTAAAATATTTATAGTAATTAAATGCCCAAATGCAAATACTTTATGGATTAATTCAAAAATCCAGAATGGCCTAGAAAAATGTGCACCATTTTTGGCAGAGGTTCTAGACCAATTCAAAAATGATGAACTTTTCCAAAGGCATTTGGGTTCATTGAAAATATTTTTGAGTTTGAACCTAGTTGAATTCATTTGGTGCTAGGGTTTCAACATCCCCATTTCAAATTTCTTAGGAATTTAACATGATGACATGAATGCCTTAATGAAACTAATGACAAACAAATTCTAGGGCTATGACAACTCACCCCCACTAAACAAGAATCTCGCCCCGAGATTCAAGACGTGAGGTAAGAGGAAAAGGGGAGTCACAAAACTATCGCAATCTTCATGATCCATTTGCCCTTCTCGAAGATGTTGATTCATTCCATCATCTTGGTCTTGACGTGTTTGCTTTCGAGATCTTCACCGACACGACAATGTAAAAGAGGGGAAACCCTCAGGATTTAATCTTCTTGAAGATCGAGCAACTCAAGATCAGTTCATGGAGAGACGTAAGAACAACTCTTGAGTTGAGACACCAAACACACATTAGGAATGATGGTAAAGAAATGGATGACGAAGGTTCAAATTGGTAGACAACCATTCCATGCTTAAGTAGGATGGTGCATGGTTTTCAAAGTAACAAGGAGATGATTGCCATGATTCCATAACGGAATACCTTAGGAAAGGTGGCTCGAAGAGCTATTCCCTTAAGTGGCAAAAAGAATTACTTTTGATCCATGGAACGTTGGAACTCTTTATACCGGCCTAAGGCAATCACAATCGATCATTTGAAGGAGTTCGAAAGAATGACATACTCGGACTAGAATGGATGATGTGGACTACCTTGTTGAAGACAACGCAATGGATGATTTTTGCTTATCATCGGAAATGGATGGGACCCATGGTATGTCCACCTTTGAAGATGAACCTGGACAAGAATTACTAAGAAGGCAGCCCATAGTGAAATGGCACAAGGACGGTGCAAGCTGGGAACGAAATGCAACTGTTGGAATGTTCCAACCATCATATCTGCCTGAGATTCAGATCCGATTGGTGATAGGATACTTGCACCCAAAGATGTCCGAAAAGAAAGGTTGCAACACAAACCGATTTAGATGACGTTGCGAGATTCTCGGGGAGTGAACTATGATAGCAAGCTCCAAGACATGAGTTGGTTCTGCTACAAACCCGTGGGCACGCTGTCCAAGACAAGCATGACCACATAGTAGTCTTATAATAAAACACTACCGAGTTCAGGTGGGGAACCATCATCGAGGATATCGAAGTCTTGTGCATTACCATGGATTAGCACTTAGCTCCTTCTCCTACAACAAATCAGTCAGTGGCTTGGTGTGCTAGGAAACACATATGGAGTGAAGGCGGCCAACCTATCAAACCATAGAGCACTTCGCACGTGCATGACTAACTTGGGACGATTCCAGAGGAAACAAAACAAGCTTTCTCGAAATCACGACGGCAACTTGCATCAGATGCACATGAGTTAGAGGAAGTCACTACTTTCATCCAAACATATGCTTCATGAACGGAACACGAAGAAATGCTTACACAAGTTTCCAACACTAGGTTGATGTTCAACATGACTCATGGGGGAGACAAAATGCTGCTGATGGGCTCAACAACAACTCATCGGGATTTCCATATCACTGGACTTCCACCATCATGTGAACACGGTGATAGTACTGGTCAGACCAAAAGATGTAATGGTGTATGCTCGAGAGATCAACCACGGGTAAGACAACATTACGAGCATCATTGGTACTGATTTGATTTGACGATAGCCCACACTCAAATCAAAGGATTGATAAGACAATAGGTCCAGCAACTGATCACAGGGACCAATCGATGAAGATATCATCTTTCTTCAACACATACTACACAAGAATATCCCTTTGGAACGAACTAAGTTAGGCAAGCTTTTATCTTCCAATTCTCCAAGTTGTTGTCTAGCTTAACCAACTAGCTTAGGGATATTCAACACAGATTCTTGGAGAAAGGGTGGTTCACAGAAACCAACTTGATCACGAGCTCAACATAACAGTCAGGAAACAACCCGGTAACACTTCCAAGAAGATATTTGGAAAATCACGAACCACCGGTATGTTACTAAGCTCGAGAACAAACTTGCTTTTGAGGGCAAGACGATATGGTCAAATGAGTGAGGACTTGACAGGATCCTAACTCATCAATCGAAGTGTGCACCAGAAATAAGGACTAGGTAGCACGATCAATCTTAGGATGATGATTTAATAACCAACACGCTAAGAATGAGGATATTGTCCATTAGCTGCCAAGCAACGAGTTGCTCGGAGTATTGATTTCACACATCACAATTCACTTGTCGGCATTCCGTTGCATCAACACGGGACCGAGGAATGAATAATGATAGCGAGACGTATCAACTGCGTCAAGAATTCATAAGAGAAGGTGCAATTCTCATGACGTTCCTGACATAAAGTGGGTAATGCTTCGGGATAGAACATAATCAAAAGCGGGATGGCATTTTGACCTGCGGAATACAACTGCTTTGACCCAATCCTAGATATGGATGAGGTACTGGAGTTTGTTTCTCCAAGTCATTCCGGAATAGAATGGCTTGACGGACCACAAGGATAATAGACATCGATAAACGAATGCACACATACTCTTGGTTATCAACTGACAGAGGATGGTCGGGATACAACTAAAGAGAGCATCTCAAAGGAACATATAATTTTCTGAGTTGTGGATGCATAGATTAGTATGTCGAGCAAAGCTCAACATTTCTTCCGGATAACCCATACGGAGAAGGTAGAACTGGCAGAGTCACAATATAGAATGGAGTACTCCTCAAGAGTACTCTGATTGTGATCTTTTGGTTCAAATAACTTCTGCCTTAAATAGTTCATGGTATTTGGAAGAAGGAAATACCACGGACCTCGAGGACTATTGCAAGGTTACTAATATCCTAAGGAAGCTAGCAATTACTATCAACATGAAGTAAGTAGGGTGAATCTCGGGTTCAAGAACCCAGGAATAGAATGCCTACTACTAAATGGCAGCACGGGATGCTTTCAAGAATAATGGCCAGAATCATCACACTGGGGATACAAAAGCATTGCTAAATTGCTAGGTGACTTCCTAAACACCTAGGGTCATAAAAATAGTTCCAACATCTACGCCGAGGCAACAAAGTACCTCAACTTGCCGATTAGTGTGCTTATTCTGACCAAAAAGGACATCGGGAACGGAAGGAAAGGATTTGCAAATGCATCAGACTATTTAGAGACCTGGGATGACTCGGACAGCATAACGGCTGTAAATGCTCAAAATGATTTCAGACATCATGCAAAATGGTGGCATAGCCACTTAACAACATCATATCAAGGTTCCGAGATCAACAGTTAACATATAGAAATAATAGGAACTGAACTGGGGCTTAAAACCAACAATCTTAAAAGTCTATGGATTAGTAACATGTCATCCTGATAGATAGATGAGAAGCCTAGTTCTTAAACCCCGTAGAAGAGAAGAGGTTGACTCAGATCAGAGGCCATGAGGTATAAGGAGTAAAAAGAGCCTTACGTTCCCTTCCCCAATCAATTCCCTTACATAACTAAAGCATTTCTAGACACAACTTCGACCAGTTTGGCTTGGTAATCCTACAGGCAGTCAGGCTCTGATACCAACGCTGTCAGCACCCCGATCCTAAGTCACACACTTTGCGGCCTCACGCACGGTATTCCCACGGGTGTCGCCTTACCATGGCCCGGGACCGTTTGCGCCTTTTGGCTCACGTATATGATAGTGTCGCTAGCATCCATATGACAAAGAACCCGGGCCGACATGGCTAGTCATGAACCCAAAGCGGCGCTAACCTATGGGGACAGCATACATGAATCACATCGAGCATGTCGGTCATCAATGTATAAATTCGGGCTGTAGCATCGGGCTAACAGGACTACGGTATCCCGGGCTGTAGCAGGCTAAGGCAGGACTCGAATATCACTGCGTGACATTTCCCGAAGGGATGTATATAGGAACGGTAAAACACATGCCGGCCAGTCAAGTGTCCAAGCAGTAGTGAGGGCTAGCAGGACTCAGTGAACCGGGCAGAAGCGGACTACTATCGCTCGTAAGCACGAGACTACATTTCCCCATATGAGAGGCTGCCAAGGATAAACAACTAGTTTGTCGGATCCCACACATGCCAAGCATTTCAAACATACACACAATATGCTCAATATGTGTAAATACAACATGGCATCACAACATAACTCTACGACTCAAATATTTATTCATTAGGCTCCGAGGAGCGAGATATTACAAACATGGGTCTCATGACCCAACACTCGAAACATACAAGTCAAAGAACAAGCGGAAGCTAAACATGTCCGAAAGTACGCATAACTATAAATGAAAAAGGCTGAGAAGCCTGACTATCTACCGAGATCTGCCGAGGGCACAAGATCGTAGCTGAGGTAACAAGCTAAACGTCAAGTCCAAGCGGAACTACTAGTGAGACCGACGCCTCTCTCGCAAAACATAAAATAGGCAAACATGAGTACAATTGTACTCAGCAAGACTTACATCGTAACTAACTACATATGCATCATTATCAAAAGGGATGGTGGAGTTTGACCGCAGCAAGCCAGCTTTGACTCGGTGGCTATCCCGAACTACATTTGCAAGTAACGCTTTTGAGGTGGCGCACACGAGTCCACATATTCACCATATCAATACACCACTATGGACCAGCTCCCGTCTCCCTACGAGAACGCCATCCATAGAACTCACGCTTATCTTGCGCATTTTAGAGTATCCACTTTCACTTGTCTATGAACTGATATAGGCAACCCGTAAGTCCTTTTCCATGGACACAGCTATTCGAATAGATCATATTAACCCTGCAGGGTGTACTTCTTCACACACGCTCTCACCACTTACCGCCGTTTACACGACATGTACTCGGCAACCTTCAAGCGGAAGCCCAACGTGGGAGCCGAGGTTTCCCATACAGCCCCGAACGATGTGTGCAGGGTTCCCGAGACACCAAACGGGCGAATCGGTAGACCGGGCCACGTGCCTACCGCAACACAACCCACCCCTATGGTCAGCGCTATGCAAGCGGCCCCCAAAGATGCTACAAACACCGAAACTACTTGCAACTCCCGGACTAAGGACAAAAGTGGTTAAGAAGCCGAGAGGGTCCATTGGTTTCGGGCCCAATGCGTGGTAGTAACTGTTTCATGGATCACAAACACAGAACTCAGTTCCTGAGGACGCCTGCAATGAGACAACCCACCATGTACTCCTACATGGCCTCTCACCGTTATCTTTACCAAATCGTGTTCACACACTTAGCTCACACACAGTAGGACATGTTCACACACCTCCGATTCATTCCTGATGAACCAGACCTGACTCAACTCTAAGCAGTAGCAGGCGTGACAACAAGCATGAATGAGTAGGCACAACATGGCTCAAACAACTCCTACTCATGCTAGTGGGTTTCATCTAATTACTGTGGAATGACAGGTCATGCAAAGGATAAAGGGGTTCAGCTACCGTAGCAAGTAACAGTTGAATCGTTGTTGTCCTAATGCAGTAAAATAGAGCAGGAGCGAGAGAGTGGGATTATATCGGAATGAACAAGGGGGTTTTGCTTTCCTGGCACTCTGTAGATAATATAGTTCTTCATCGGTGTCATCAAACAATCGCCGGAACCACGTCTATCGAGAGGGACAAACACCGCAATCGAGAAAGAACACAATCAATGCAATGCACATTCACATGAATGACATGTCATGTTAAGGTACTGAATTCACCTAATGCAATGTCTAGCCAGGTTAATTGAAGTGGAACTCAAACAAGAACAAATTCCAACTCCAAATGTTATTTCATAAATTACCCTAATCATGATTCATCCTATTCAGTGAGGTTAACTTGTTCAAACATGCATGATCATGGCATAAACAGATTCTTCATATTTTTCTGATCATTTTCATATATAAATTATTTCATTTGGAGTTACGGTTGAATTTCTATGAATTTTAGAAGTTTGGGGTATTTTCTGAAATTTCCTGAATTATAATAAATCCGTAAAAGGTATTATCACACACCGACGTGGCAGGACGCCAGCGGGTCAACGGGACGTCCAGGTCAAACCTGATAGTGGGTCCCGCGTGTCAGCATAATTAGTTTAACTAAATATTAATTAAAACTAATCCTAATTAGTTAACTGGGCTAGGCCCCACCTGTCATTGACTCAGGAGAGTCAACCAGGGCCCACCCGTGGTCAAAGTCAAAGTCGGCTGCCGGCGTTTAGCCGCCGGCGAGCCCGACGCGGCGGCGGAATTGATTTTGGCCGTTCCGGCAACCAAATGGGTCGCGGAAGGCATCTATGTGGAGCTGGGAACGAGCCGAAGCTCTTGGTGGAGTCGGTTGAGCTCGGGGCGGCCGGAATCGGCGCCGGCGACGACCTAGGCGGCCGCCGGAGCTCGGGCGAGCTCGGGCTCGACGCTGCGGTGCACGAGCAAGCGGGCTGAGGCGCTAGTGGTGGCCTACGTGATGCGGTGAGTGCGATGGGCGCTAGCCCGGGACCAAATGGTCACCGGAGCAGCGCGGCGGAGGTGAGCTTCGGCTTCAATGGCGGCGGGCGCTACGAGGCTAAAATGACGCGGGAAGAGAGGGAATAGACCGGAGGCTCACATGGGTCGTAGAGATGGTCAGCGAGCTCGGGAAGCGACGACGGTGGTGAATTGATTTGGCGATCCTCGGTGGCCGAGGAGGGGAACGGCGGAGCTAGCGGCAACCAGGGGCGTCCGGCGCCTTTTGTCTGGGTGAGGAAGAAGAGGGGGGGCGTGAAGGAAATATGCCCTAGAGGCAATAATAAAGTTATTATTTATTTCCTTATATCATGATAAATGTTTATTATTCATGCTAGAATTGTATTAACCGGAAACATAATACATGTGTGAATACATAGACAAACAGAGTGTCACTAGTATGCCTCTACTTGACTAGCTCGTTAATCAAAGATGGTTATGTTTCCTAACCATAGACATGAGTTGTCATTTGATTAACGGGATCACATCATTAGGAGAATGATCTGATTGACATGACCCATTCCGTTAGCCTAGCACTTGATCGCTTAGTATGTTGCTATTGCTTTCTTCATGACTTATACATGTTCCTGTAACTATGAGATTATGCAACTCCGTTTACGGAGGAACACTTTGGTGCTACCAAACGTCACAACGTAATCGGGTGATTATAAAGGAGTACTACAGGTGTCTCCAAAGGTACATGTTGGGTTGGCGTATTCGAGATTAGGTTTTGTCACTCCGATTGTCGGAGAGGTATCTCTGGGCCCTCTCGGTAATGCACATCATTATAAGCCTTGCAAGCAATGTGACCAATGAGTTGGTTACGGGATGAAGCATTACAGAGCGAGTAAAGAGACTTGCGGTGACGAGATTGAACTAGGTATTGGATACCGACGATCGAATCTCGGGCAAGTAACATACCGATGACAAAGGGAACAACGTATGTTGTTATGCGGTTTGACCGATAAAGATCTTCGTAGAATATGTAGGAGCCAATATGGGCATCCAGGTCCCGCTATTGGTTATTGACCGAGAATAGTTCTAGGTCATGTCTACATAGTTCTCGAACCCGTAGGGTCCGCACGCTTAAGGTTTCATGGCGATGCTTATATTATGAGTTTATGAGTTTTGATGTACCGAAGGAGTTCGGAGTCCCGGATGAGATCGGGGACATGACGAGGAGTCTCGAAATGGTCGAGACGTAAAGATCGATATATTGGACGACTATATTCGGAGTTCGGAAAGGTTCTGAGTGATTCAGGTATTTTTGAAGTACCGGAGAGTTACGGGAATACGTATTGGGCCTTATTGGGCCATACGGGAAAGAAGGAAAAGGCGTCAAGGGTGGCCGCACCTTCCCTTGGTCTGGTCCGAATTGGACTAGGGAAGGGGCGCCTCTTCCGTCCTTCGCCTTTTCCCTTCCCTTTCCTTCTCTCCTACTCCTACTACATGGAAGGGTTCCTAGTTGGACTAGGAAAGGGGGAATCCTACTCCCGGTGGGAGTAGGACTCCCCTAGGGAGCGCCATAGAGAGGGCCGGCCCTCCCCTCCTCCACTCCTTTATATATGGGGGCAGGGGGCACCCCATGGATACACAAGTTGATCCTTGAGATCGCTCCTTAGCAGTGTCGGTGCCCCCTCCACCATATTCCACCTCGGTCATATCGTAGCGGTGCTTAGGCGAAGCCTGCGTCGGTAGAACATCAAGATCGCCACCACGCCGTCAGGCCGACGGAACTCTCTCTCCCGGAGCTTTGCTGGATCGGAGCCCGAGGAGCGCCATCGAGCTGAACGTGTGCCAAGAACTCGGAGGCGCCGGAGTAACCCGCTGGGATCGGTTGGATCGCGAGGAGAACGTCGACTACTTCCTCTACGTTGTGATCGCTTCCGCCCGGTCTCACGAGGGTACGTAGACAACACTCTCCCCTCTCGTTGCTATGCATCACCCTGATCTAGCGTGTGCGTAGGAAATTTTTTGAAATTACTACGTTCCCCAACAGTGGCATCCGAGCCTAGGTTTTTATGGTTTGATGTTTTGCACGAGTAGAACACAAGTGAGTTGTGGGCGATACAAGTCATACTGCCTACCAGCATGTCATACTTTGGTTCAGCGGTATTGTGAGATGAAGAGGCCGGACCGACATAAAGCGTACGCTTACGCGAGACTGGTTTCACTGCTACGAGCACTCGTGCTTAAAGGTGGCTGGCGGGTGTCTGTCTCTCTCACTTTAGTTGAACCGCTGCGTGACTACGCCCGGTCCTTGCGAAGGTTAAACGGAGTCTATTTGACAAACTATCGTTGTGGTTTTGATGCGTAGGTGAGAACGGTTCTTGCTAAGCCCGTAGCAGCCACGTAAAATTTGCAACGACAAAGTAGAGGGCGTCTAACTTGTTTTTGCAGGGCCTGTTGTGATGTGATATGGTCAAGACGTGATGAGATATAAGTTGTTGTATAAGATGATCATGTTTTGTTGAAGTTATCGGCAACTGGCAGAAGCCCTATGGTTGTCTCTTTGTTGCATAAGATGCAAGTGCCAAATAATTGCTTTACTTTATCGCTATGCGATAGCAATAGTTGCAAGAGCAATAGTTGGCGAGACAACCATGTGATGACACATTGATATAGATCAAGATGATGAAGATCATGGTGTCGTGCCGGTGACGATAAAGATCATGACAGTACTTTGGAGATGGAGATCAAAGGCGCAAGATGATCATGGCCATATCATGTCACATATTTTGATTGCATATGATGTTTATCTATTATACATCTTATTCTTGCTTTGATTGACGGTAGCATTTTAAGATGATCTCTCACTAAAATTATCAAGTAGTGTTCTCCCTGAGTATGCACCGTTGCCAAAGTTCGTCGTGCCTGCATACACCACGTGATGATCGGGTGTGATAAGCTCTACGTCCATCTACAACGGGTGCAAGCCAGTTTTGCACACGCCGAATACTCAGTTAAACTTGACGAGCCTAGCATATGCAGATATGGCCTCGAGCACGGAGACCGAAAGGTCGAGCGTGAATCATATAGTAGATATGATCAACATAGTGATGTTCACCATTGAAAACTACTCCATCTCACGTGATGATCGGTTATGGTTTAGTTGATTTGGATCACGTGATCACTTAGATGACTAGAGAGATGTCTGTCTAAGTGGGAGTTCTTAAGTAATATGATTAATTGAACTTAAATTTATCATGAACTTAGTCCTGGTAGTATTTTGCAAATTATGTTGTAGATCAATAGCTTGCGTTGTTGCTTTCATATGTTTATTTTGATATGTTCCTAGAGAAAATTGTGTTGAAAGATGTTAGTAGCAATGATGCGTATTGGATCCGTGATCCGAGGTTTACCCTCATTTCGCACGTAAGAATTATGTCCTTAATGCACCGCTAGGTGAAAAACCTATTGCAGGAGCGGATGCGCACGTTATGAACGTTTGGCTAGCTCAAAAGGATGACTACTTGATAGTTTAGTGCACCATGCTTAAACGGCTTAGAATCGGGACTTCAAAGACGTTTTGAACGTCATGGACCATATGAGATGTTCCAGGAGTTGAAGTTAATATTTCAAGCAAATACCCGAGTTGAGAGATATGAAATCTCCAACAAGTTCTATAGCTAAAAGATGGAAGAGAATCGCTCAACTAGTGAGCATGTTCTCAGATTGTCTGGGTACTTCAATCGCTTGAACCAAGTGGGAGTTAATCTTCCGGATAAGATAGTGATTGACAGAATTCTCTAGTCACCAACACTAAGTTACTAGAACTTCGTGATGAACTATAGTATGCAAGGGATGACGAAAACGATTCCCGAGCTCTTCGTGATGTTGAAATCGACGAAGGTAGAAATCAAGAAAGAGCATCAAGTGTTGATGATTGACAAGACCACTAGTCTCAAGGAAAAGGGCAAAGGGAAGAAGGGGAACTTCAAGAAGAACGGCAAGCAAGTTGCTGCTCGAGTGAAGAAACCCAAGTCTGGACCTAAGCCCGAGACTAAGTGCTTTTGCTGCAATGGAACTGGTCACTAGAAGCGGAACTACCCCAAGTATTTGGCGGATAAGAAGGATGGCAAAGTGAACAAAGGTATATTTGAGATACAGATTATTGATGTGTATTTTACTAGTGTTCGTAGCAACCCCTCGGTATTTGATACTGGTTCAGTTGCTAAGAGTAGTAACTTGAAACGGAGTTGCGTAATGAACAGAAACTAGTTGAAGGGAAGTGAAGATGAGTGTTGGAAGTAGTTCCAAGATTGATATGATCATCATCGCACACTCCCTATACTTTCGGGATTAGTATGGAACCTAAATAAGTGTTATTTGGTGTTGAGCATAAGTATGATTTGAACATGTTTATTGCAATACGGTTATTCATTTAAGTAAGAGAATAAATTGTTGTTCTGTTTACATGAATAAAACCTTATATGGTTACACACCCAATGAAAATGATTCATTGGATCTCGATCATAGTGATACACATATTCATAATATTGAAACCAAAAGATGCAAAGTTAATAATGATAGTGCAACTTATTTGTGGCAATCGCCGCTTAGGTCATATTGGTGTAAAGCGCATGAAGAAAACTCCATGCTGATGGACTTTTGGAATCACTTGATTATGAATCATTTGATGCTTGCGAACCGTGCCGCTTTGGGCATGATGACTAAAACTCCGTTCTCGTGAACAATGGAACAAGCTACTGACTTATTGGAAATAATACATACCGATGTATGCGATCCAATGAGTGTTGATGCTCGTGGCAAGTATCGTTATTTTCTGACTTTCACAAGATGATTTGAGCAGATATGGGTATATCTACTTGATGAAACATAGGTCTGAAATAGTTGAAAGGTTCAAAGAATTTCAGATTGAAGTGGAAAAATCATCGTAACAAGAAAATAAAGTTTCTGCGATCTAATCGCAAAGACGAATAATTGAGTTACGAGTTTGGTCTTCAATTAAAATAATGTGGAATAGTTTCACAGCTCACGCCACCGAACACCACAATGTTATGGTGTGTCCGAACGTCAGAATCAAGACTTTATTTGATATGGTGCGATCTATGATGTCTCTTATCGGTTTACCACTATCATTTTGGGGTAATGCATTAGAGACAGCTGCATTCACGTTTAATAGGGCACCATCTAAATCCGTTGAGACGACACCATATGAACTATGGTTTAACAGTAAACCTAAGCTGTCGTTTCTTAAAAGTTTGGAGTTGTGATGCTTATGTGAAAAAGTTTTCACCTGATAAGCTCAAACCCAAATCGGAGAAGTGTGTCTTCATAGAATACCCAAAGGTAACTATTGGGTACACCTTCTATCACAGATCCGAAGGCAAGTTTTTCGTTGCTAAGATGGATCCTTTCTAGAGAAGAAGTTTCTCTCGAAAGAAGTGAGTGGGAGGAAAGTAGAACTTGATGAGGTAATTACACCTTCTCCCTTATTGGAAAGTAGTTCATCACAGAAATCAGTTCCAAAGTGATTCCTACACCAATTAGTGAGGAAGTTAATGATGATGATCATGAAACTTCAGATCAAGTTGCTACCAAACCTCGTGAGGTCTTCCAGAGTAAGATCCGCACTGTAGTAGTACGGTAATCATGTTCGAAGTCATGTTACTAGACCATGATGAACCTACGAACTATGAGGAAGCGATGATGAGCCCAGATTCATGAAATGGCTTGAGGCCATAAAATTTGAGATATGATCCATGTATGAGAACAAAAGTATGGACTTTGATTGACTTGCTCGATGATCAGCAAGCCATGTTAAATAAATGGATCTTCATGAGGAAGACGGACACTGATAGTAGTGTTACTATCTACAAAGCTCGACTTGTCACAAAAGGTTTCCGACAAGTTCAAGGTGTTGACTACAATGAGATTTTCTCAATCAGAAGCGATGCTTAAGTCTGTCCGAATCATGTTAGCAATTGCCACATTTTATGAAATCTGGCAAATGGATGTCAAAACTACATTCTTTAATGGATTTATTAAAGAAGAGTTGTATATGATGCAACCAGAAGGTTTTGTCAATCCTAAAGGAGCTAACAAAATGTGCAAGCTCCAGCGATCCATCAATGGACTGGTGCAAGCATCTCGGAGTTGGAATATACGCTTTGATGTGTTGATCAAAGCATATGATTTTATACAGACTTTTGGAAAGGCCTGTATTTACAAGAAAGTGAGTGGGAGCACTACAGCCTTTCTGATAAAGTATATGTGAATGACCTATTGTTGATCGGAAATAATGTAGAATTATTCTGCAAAGCATAAAGGAGTGTTTGAAAGGAGTTTTTTCAAAGAAAGACCACGGTGAAGCTGCTTACATATTGAGCATCAAGATCTATAGAGATAGATCAAGACGCTTGATAAGTTTTTTCAATGAATACATACCTTGACAAGATTTTGAAGTAGTTCAAAATGGAACAGTCAAAGAAAGAGTTCTTACCTGTGTTACAAGGTGTGAGATTGAGTAAGACTCAAAACCCGACCACGGCAGAAGATAGAAAGAGAATGAAAGTCATTCCCTATGCATCAGCCATAGGTTCTATAAAGTATGTCATCATGTACCAGATCTATTGCATACCCTACCACTAAGCTTGGCAAGGAGTGCAATAGTGATCTAGGAGTAGATCAATGGACAGCGGTCAAAATTATCCTTAGTAGAATAAGGATGTGTTTCTCGATTATGGAAGTGAAAAGGTTCGTCGTAAAGGGTTACGCCGATGCAAGTTTTAAACACTAATCTAGATGACTCGAGTCTCAATCTGGATACATATTGAAAGTGGGAGCAATTAGCTAGAGTAGCTCCGCAAGTGCAGCATTGTAGACATAGAAATTTGCAAAATACATACGGATCTGAATGTGGCAGACCCGTTGACTAAACTTCTCTCACAAACAAAACATGATCACACCTTAGTACTCTTTGGGTGTTAATCACATAGTGATGTGAGCTAGATTACTGACTCTAGTAAACCCTTTGGGTGTTGGTCACATGTCGATGTGAACTATGGGTGTTAACCACATATAGATGTGAACTATTGATGTTAAATCACATGGCGATGTGAACTAGATTATTGACTCTAGTGCAAGTGGGAGACTGAAGGAAATATGCCCTAGAGGCAATAATAAAGTTATTATTTATTTCCTTATATCATGATAAATGTTTATTATTCATGCTAGAATTGTATTAACCGGAAACATAATACATGTGTGAATACATAGACAAACAGAGTGTCACTAGTATGCCTCTACTTGACTAGCTCGTTAATCAAAGATGGTTATGTTTCCTAACCATAGACATGAGTTGTCATTTGATTAACGGGATCACATCATTAGGAGAATGATCTGATTGACATGACCCATTCCGTTAGCCTAGCACTTGATCGCTTAGTATGTTGCTATTGCTTTCTTCATGACTTATACATGTTCCTGTAACTATGAGATTATGCAACTCCGTTTACGGAGGAACACTTTGGTGCTACCAAACGTCACAACGTAATCGGGTGATTATAAAGGAGTACTACAGGTGTCTCCAAAGGTACATGTTGGGTTGGCGTATTTCGAGATTAGGTTTTGTCACTCCGATTGTCGGAGAGGTATCTCTGGGCCCTCTCGGTAATGCACATCATTATAAGCCTTGCAAGCAATGTGACCAATGAGTTGGTTACGGGATGAAGCATTACAGAACGAGTAAAGAGACTTGCCGGTGACGAGATTGAACTAGGTATTGGATACCGACGATCGAATCTCGGGCAAGTAACATACCGATGACAAAGGGAACAACGTATGTTGTTATGCGGTTTGACCGATAAAGATCTTCGTAGAATATGTAGGAGCCAATATGGGCATCCAGGTCCCGCTATTGGTTATTGACCGAGAATAGTTCTAGGTCATGTATACATAGTTCTCGAACCCGTAGGGTCCGCACGCTTAAGGTTTCGGCGATGCTTATATTATGAGTTTATGAGTTTTGATGTACCGAAGGAGTTCGGAGTCCCGGATGAGATCGGGACATGACGAGGAGTCTCGAAATGGTCGAGACGTAAAGATCGATATATTAGACGACTATATTCGGAGTTCGGAAAGGTTCCGAGTGATTCGGTATTTTTGAGTACCGAGAGTTACAGGAATACGTATTGGGCCTTATTGGGCCATACGGGAAAGAAGGAAAAGGGCCTCAAGGGTGGCCGCACCTTCCCTTGGTCTGGTCCGAATTGGACTAGGGAAGGGCGCCTTCCTTCCTTCTCCTTTCCCTTCCTTCCTGTCCTACTCTCCTACTCCTACTACATGGAAGGTTTCCTAGTTGGACTAGGAAAGGGGGAATCCTACTCCCGGTGGGAGTAGGACTCCCCTAGGGAGCGCCATAGAGAGGGCCGGCCCTCCCCTCCTCCACTCCTTTATATACGGGGGCAGGGGGCACCCCATGGATACACAAGTTGATCCTTGAGATCGTTCCTTAGCCGTGTGCGGTGCCCCCCTCCACCATATTCCACCTCGGTCATATCGTAGCGGTGCTTAGGCGAAGCCCTGCGTCGGTAGAACATCAAGATCGTCACCACGCCGTCGTGCTGACGGAACTCTCTCTCCCCGGAGCTTTGCTGGATCGGAGCCCGAGGAGCGTCATCGAGCTGAACGTGTGCCAAGAACTCGAGGCGCCGAGTAACGCGCTGGGATCGGTTGGATCGCGAGGAGAACGTCGACTACTTCCTCTACGTTGTGATCGCTTCCGCTTCGGGTTCACGAGGGTACGTAGACAACACTCTCCCCTCTCGTTGCTATGCATCACCATGATCTTGCGTGTGCGTAGGAAATTTTTTGAAATTACTACGTTCCCCAACAAAGCGGAGCTTCCTGGGGCGTCGGCGAGGCGGGGAGGTGGCTGTGGTCATGGTGAACGGGCGAGGCAGCGACGGTGGCGCCGGTCGGGCGAGAGAGAGGGAGCAGAAGAGAATGCGGTCCAGGGGAGAGAGGAGAGGACGAGGGGTCGGGTGTGCGTGGCACCCACGGGTGCCTCCAGCGACGAAAGGAGGTGGCAAGGCGTCGTCAGCGCCTGCGCCTCGCCTCTGCCTCTTGGCAGAGGAAGACGATGAGCGGCGTGGAGGTGGGCTGGCTGGCTTTGCCCGGTCGGGCTGCCTCTGAGGTGGGCGGTTAGCGCCGGGTAAGTGGTCAGGTACTATCCCTCTCTCTCTCTCTTTATTTATATTTTTTTCTATTTTTTGACATTTGTTTCTGGTTTAGTAAAATACTAAACCACTTTATAAAATCCTGAAATAAATTGTGGGCACTGTTCATGTGAACACGGTGATAGTACTGGTCAGACCAAAAGATGTAATGGTGTATGCTCGAGGGATCAACCACGGGTAAGACAACATTACGAGCATCGTTGGTACTGATTTGATTTGACGATAGCCCACACTCAAATCAAAGGATTGATAAGACAATAGGTCCAGCAACTGATCACATGGACCTATCGATGAAGATATCATCTTTCTTCAACACATACTACACAAGAATATCCCTTTGGAACGAACTAAGTTAGGCAAGCTTTTATCTTCCAATTCTCCAAGTTGTTGTCTAGCTTAACCAACTAGCTTAGGGATATTCAACACAGATTCTTGGAGAAAGGGTGGTTCACAGGAAACCAACTTGATCACGAGCTCAACATAACAATCGAGGAAACAACCCGGTAACACTTCCAAGAAGATATTTGGAAAATCACGAACCACCGGTATGTTACTAAGCTCGAGAACAAACTTGCTTTTGAGGGCAAGACGATATGGTCAAATGAGTGAGGACTTGACAGGATCCTAACTCATCAATCAAAGTGTGCACCAGAAATAAGGACTAGGTAGCACGATCAATCTTAGGATGATGATTTAATAACCAACACGCTAAGAATGAGGATATTGTCCATTAGCTGCCAAGCAACGAGTTGCTCGGAGTATTGGTTTCACACATCACAATTCACTTGTCGGCATTCCGATTGCATCAACACGGGACCGAGGAATGAATAATGATAGCGAGACGTATCACTGCGTCAAGAATTCATAAGAGAAGGTGCAATTCTCATGACGTTCCTGACATAAAGTGGGTAATGCTTCGGGATAGAACATAATCAAAAGCGGGATGGCATTTTGACCTGCGGAATACAACTGCTTTGACCCAATCCTAGATATGGATGAGGTACTGGAGTTTGTTTCTCCAAGTCATTCCGGAATAGAATGGCTTGACGGACCACAAGGATGATAGACATCGATAAACGAATGCACACATACTCTTGGTTATCAACTGATAGAGGATGGTCGGGATACAACTAAAGAGAGCATTTCAAAGGAACATATAATTTTCTGAGTTGTGGATGCATAGATTAGTATGTCGAGCAAAGCTCAACATTTCTTCCGGATAACCCATACGGAGAAGGTAGAACTGGCAGAGTCACAATATAGAATGGAGTACTCCTCAAGAGTACTCTGATTGTGATCTTTTGGTTCAAATAACTTCTGCCTTAAATAGTTCATGGTATTTGGAAGAAGGAAATACCACGGACCTCGAGGACTATTGCAAGGTTACTAATATCCTAAGGAAGCTAGCAATTACTATCAACATGAAGTAAGTAGGGTGAATCTCGGGTTCAAGAACCCAGAATAGAATGCCTACTACTAAATGGCAGCACGGGATGCTTTCAAGAATAATGGCCAGAATCATCACATCGGGATACAAAAGCATTGCTAAATTGCTAGGTGACTTCCTAAACACCTAGGGTCATAAAATAGTTCCAACATCTACGCCGAGGCAACAAAGTACCTCAACTTGCCGATTAGTGTGCTTATTCGACCAAAAGGACATCGGGAACGGAAGGAAAGGATTTGCAAATGCATCAGACTATTTAGAGACCTGGGATGACTCGGACAGCATAACGGCTGTAAATGCTCAAAATGATTTCAGACATCATGCAAAATGGTGGCATAGCCACTTAACAACATCATATCAAGGTTCCGAGATCAACAGTTAACATATAGAAATAATAGGAACTGAACTGGGGCTTAAAACCAACAATCTTAAAAGTCTATGGATTAGTAACATATCATCCTGATAGATAGATGAGAAGCCTAGTTCTTAAACCCCGTAGAAGAGAAGAGGTTGACTCAGATCAGAAGGCCATGAGGTATAAGGAGTAAAAAGAGCCTTACGTTCCGTTCCGCAATCAATTCCCTTAGATAACTAAAGCATTTCTAGACACAACTTCGACCAGTTTGGCTTGGTAATCCTCTGAGCAACGGGCTCGATACCAACGCTGTCAGCACCCCGATCCTAAGTCACACACTTTGCGGCCTCACGCACGGTATTCCCACGGGTGTCGCCTTACCATGGCCCGGGACCGTTTGCGCCTTTTGGCTCACATATATGATAGTGTCGCTAGCATCCATATGACAAAGAACCCGGGCCGACATGGCTAGTCATGAACCCAAAGCGGCACTAACCTATGGGGACAGTATACATGAATCACATCGAGCATGTCGGTCATCAATGTATAAATTGGCTGTAGTAACCTTTGGGCTAACAGGACTCCGGTATCCCGGCTGTAGCAGGCTAGGCAGGACTCGAATATCACCGCGTGACATTTCCCGAAGGATGACAGACATAGGAACGGTAAAACACATGCCGCCAGTCAAGTGTCCAAGCAGTAGTGCTGGGCTAGCAGGACTCGGTGAACCGGCAGAAGCGGACTACTATCGCCGTAAGCACGAGACTACATTTCCCCATATGAGAGGCTGCCAAGGATAAACAACTAGTTTGTCGGATCCCACACATACCAAGCATTTCAAACATACACACAATATGCTCAATATGTGTAAATACAACATGGCATCACAACATAACTCTACGACTCAAATATTTATTCATTAAGCTCCGAGGAGCGAGATATTACAAACATGGGTCTCATGACCCAACACTCAGAGTATACAAGTCAAAGAACAAGCGGAAGCTAAACATGTCTGAGTACAGACAACTATAAATGAAAAAGGCTGAGAAGCCTGACTATCTACCAGATCCTGCCGAGGGCACAAGATCGTAGCTGAGGTAACAAGCTAAACGTCGAAGTCCAATAGAAACTACTAGTGATACTGACATCTCTATGCAAAACTTAAAATAGGCAAACTTGAGTACAATTGTACTCAGCAAGACTTACATCGTAACTAACTACATATGCATCATTATCAAAAGGGGATGGTGGAGTTTGACTGCAGCAAGCCAGCTTTGACTCGGTGGCTATCCTGAACTACGATCGCAAGTAACTCTTTTGAGGTGGCGCTGCAGTCCACATATTCACCATATCAATACACCACTATGGACCAGCTCCGTCTCACTACAAGAACGACTTCCATAGCAATCACGCTTATCTTGCGCATTTTAGAGTATCCACTTTCACTTGTCTATGAACAGATATAGGCAACCCATAAGTCCTTTTCCGCGGACACGGCTATTCGAATAGATCATATTAACCCTGCAGGGGTGTACTTCTTCACACACGCTCTCACCACTTACCGCCGTTTACACGACATGTACTCGGCAACCTTCAAGCGGAAGCCCAACGTGGGTGTCGGCCACGGCTTACCTAAACACTCAAGTCATGAGTCCAGGTTTATCGCCTATTCGGGTTCCATCCGCAGGGAGTCCGGCCGAGGTTTCCCATACAGCCCCGAACGATGTGTGCAGCGTTCCCGAGACACCAAACGGGCGAATCGGTACACCGGGCCACGTGCCTACCGCAACACAACCCACACCTATGGTCAGTGTTGCGTGCCCCAAAGATGCTACAAACACCAGAAACTACTTGCAACTCCCGGACTGAGGACAAAAGTGGTTAAGAAGCCGAGAGGGTCCATTGGTTTCGGGCCCAATGTGTGGTAGTAACTGTTTCATGGATCACAAACATAGAAC
Organism: Aegilops bicornis; assembly: GCA_021605145.1. Taxonomy (NCBI): domain Eukaryota; kingdom Viridiplantae; phylum Streptophyta; class Magnoliopsida; order Poales; family Poaceae; genus Aegilops; species Aegilops bicornis. Next base: position 678,010,516 of record CM038674.1, read on the forward strand.
TCAGTTCCTGAGGACGCCTGCAATGAGACAACCCACCATGTACTCCTACATGGCCTCTCACCGCTACCTTTACCAAATCGTGTTCACACACTTAGCTCACACACAGTAGGACATGTTCACACACCTCCGATTCATTCCTGATGAACCAGACCTGACTCAACTCTAAGCAGTAGCAGGCGTGACAACAAGCATGAATGAGTAGGCACAACTTGGCTCAAACAACTCCTACTCATGCTAGTGGGTTTCATCTAATTACTGTGGAATGACAGGTCATGCAGAGGATAAAGGGGTTCAGCTACCGTAGCAAGTAACAGTTGAATCGTTTATGTCCTAATGCAGTAAAATAGAGCAGGAGCGAGAGAGTGGGATTATATCGGAATGAACAAGGGGGTTTTGCTTGCCTGGCACTCTGAAGATAATATAGTTCTTCATCGGTGTCATCGAACAATCGCCGGAACCACGTCTATCGAGAGGGGACAAACACCGGCAACTGAGAAAGAACACAATCAATGCAATGCACATTCACATGAATGACATGTCATGTTAAGGTACTGAATTCACCTAATGCAATGTCTAGCCAGGTTAATTGAAGTGGAACTCAAACAAGAACAAATTCCAACTCCAAATGTTATTTCATAAATTACCCTAATCATGATTCATCCTATTCAGTGAGGTTAACTTGTTCAAACATGCATGATCATGGCATAAACAGATTCTTCATATTTTTCTGATCATTTTCATATATAAATTATTTCATTTGGAGTTACGGTTGAATTTCTATGAATTTTAGAAGTTTGGGGTATTTTCAAATTTCCTGAATTATAATAAATCCGAAAAGGTATTATCATGCGTCGACCGACGTCAGCAGGACGCCAATGGTCAACGGGACGTCCGTGTCAAACCTAACAGTGGGTCCCGCGTGTCAGCATAATTAGTTTAACTAAATATTAATTAAAACTAATCCTAATTAGTTAACAGGGCTGGGCCCCACCTGTCATTGACTCAGGAGAGTCAACCAGGGCCCACCCGTGGTCAAAGTCAAAGTCGGCTGCCGGTGTTTAGCCGCCGTGAGCTGACGCCGGGCGGCGAAGTGATTTTGGCCGTTCCGGCAACCAAATGGGCATGGAAGGCATCTAGGTGGAGCTGGAGCAGTCGAAGCCCTTGGTGGAGTCGGTTGAGCTCAGGCGGCGGAATCGGCGCGGCGACGACCTAGGCGGCCGCCGGGAGCTCGGCGAGCTCGGGCTCGACGCTGCGGTGCACGAGCAAGCGGGCTGAGGCGCTAGTGGTGGCCTACGTGATGCGGTGAGTGCGATGGGCGCTAGCCGGGACCAAATGGTCACGAGCAGCGCCCGGCGGCAGCGGCGGAGGTGAGCTTCGGCTTCAATGGCGGCGGCGGCTACGAGGCGAAAATGACGCGGGGAAGAGAGGGGAATAGACCGGAGGCTCACATGGGTCGCGTAGAGATGGTCAGCGAGCTCGGGGAAGCGACGACGGTGGCGAATTGACGGCGGCGATCCTCGGTGGCCGACGAGGGGAACAACGGAGCTAGCGGAAACCAGGGGCGTCCGGCGCCTTTTGTCTGGGTGAGGATGAAGAGGGGGGGCGAGGCGGAGCTTCCTGGGGCGTCGGCAAGGCGGGGAGGTGGCTGTGGCCGCGGTGAACGGCAAGGCAGCGACGGTGGCGCTCGGTCCGGGCGAGAGAGAGGGAGCAGAGAAGAGAATGGGTTCCAGGGGGAGAGAGGAGAGGACGACGGGGTCGAGGGGGTGTGCGTGGCACCCACGGGTGCCTCCAGCGGCGAGCAGGAGGTGGCAAGGCGTCGTCGGCGCGCGCCACGCCTCGCCTCTGCCTACTGGTAGAGGAAGACGATGAGCGGCGTGGGAGGTGGGCTGTGCTGGCTTTGCCCAGTCGGGCTGCTACAGAGGTGGGCCGGTTGGGGCGCCAGGTAAGTGGTCAGGTACTATCCCTCTCTCTCTCTTTATTTATATTTTTTCTATTTTCTGACATTTGTTTCTGGTTTAGTAAAATACTAAACCACTTTATAAAATCCTGAAATAAATTGTGGGCACTGTTGAAATGTTTTTCAACAGCCGTCAACCATCTTCAGAATTATTTGGGCAATTAAAATATTTATAGTAATTAAATGCCCAAATGCAAATACTTTATGGATTAATTCAAAAATCCAGAATGGCCTAGAAAAATGTGCACCATTTTTGGCAGAGGTTCAAGACCAATTCAAAAATGATGAACTTTTCCAAAGGCATTTGGGTTCATTGAAAATATTTTTAAGTTTGAACCTAGTTGAATTCATTTGGTGCTAGGGTTTCAACATCCCCATTTCAAATTTCTTAGGAATTTAACATGATGACATGAATGCCTTAATGCAACTAATGACAAACAAATTCTAGGGCTGTGACATTTTCACAGTTGCGACCAAGAATTCCTGTCGGCTGCACTATTTGAATGTCCCGGCCGATGATCAAGCCAATCCTCCCTCTGAGTCTTGACTACAGAAATCATGCAGTATGCAGATCGAACCGAAAAAACTCCCTTCTTGTCATAGTGCCAGGCCCAAAAATCATCCTGTACTCGGGTGCTTAGAGGTATATTCTGAATGACTTCGAGCGATAAAAAGTACAGAGAGCAACTGCTTGTTCCATGATCTAGTTGCGGAGTCAATCAAGTCCGAAACTAAAGCTGGCACGTTGGCCGACCGAGAGCATATTGGTCTGAGTTTGTAGTCCCTCGGCAGGCAAATCTGCTATATAGGCTTGTATGAATTGATCAGTACCTTGAGGTATGTATGCAGGGGCGGAGCTACAGGGTGGACAGGGTGGGCCGCGGCCCACCCTGGAATTTTGGTCTGAACTGTATACATATACAATAAGAGATGGGCCACAGAAAAAAAAAGCCCAATAACACTTGACCCAACTAGCAGAATGCACAGCCACCTCTATACCAGATCGAGCCTCCACACGGTTTCCGTCCACCACGCCCGGCCGCCTCCGTCCCCGCTGGCTCGCCGCTCCCTGCGACCCCGGAAGCACAGGAGCCTCCTCGTATCTCATGCTCCTTCGTCTAGCCAGTCGCGCCCACCGCGCGTCCGCGCCCCATGCGGGCTACGTCCTTGCCCCCGGCGCCCGGAGCTCCGAGCAAGAAACCTCCCGCCACCCAGACACTAGTGCGCACCCAGGTTCTCCAGCACTCCGGGTGGTCGCCTGATTTGAGGTACCAGCTCGGAGCTCACCCACTGCCCAATCCCCAATTGATTTAGGGTTTGTTCTTTGTTGTGCTATATCCACTGTCCAATACACGAGCCGATAAACACATACAAATATTTTTGCGCATCCTTTGTGTTCAGTTCAGTTATGTCATTATGATTGATAAAAGGAAGTTATTATTGCAAAATTATCAAAAAATGAAGAGGACTGTGGACATTGCTTCTTCTTTTTAGACATGCTATATGAAGATATGGAAGAAGACTATGCCGGATGTGGCCGAAAAGTTTACCGGAGAACTTGTGTGTATGCCAATAGGCTTCTTTATGCAAAACTGAGACTTTTGTCAAAAAATATTCTAGGAGGACCACCCTGACTTCAAATCCTAGCTCCACCACTGTATGTACGGTATAGTTGTGCTCAAGATGTATATATGTTCCCTCCGTCATTTAGTTCTGGCGTAGGAAGAAGGGGCGGAACGGGGAGATGCGCAAGAGCTAAAGCTTCTGGGGACATGGAGGGGGCCATTCGCGCTGCAAGTGAGGCTCGCGCTCAACTTCAAGGGTTTAAGTTACGAGTACCAGGAAGAGTGTTGGGGAACGTAGCAGAAATTCAAAATTTTCCTACGTGTCACCAATATCTATCTATGGAGAAACCAGCAACGAGGGGAAGGAGAGTGCATCTACATACCCTTGTAGATCGCTAAGCGGAAGCGTTCAAGTGAACGGGGTTGATGGAGTCGTACTCGTCGTGATCCAGATCACCGATGATCCTAGCGCCGAACGGACGGCAACTCCGCGTTCAACACACGTACAGCCCAGGGACGTCTCCTCCTTCTTGATCCAGCAAGGGGAGAGGAGAAGTTGAGGGAGAACTCCGGCAGCACGACGGCGTGGTGGTGATGGATCTCGTGGTTCTCCGGCAGAGCTTCGCTAAGCACTACGGAGGAGGAGGAAGTGTTGGAGGAGGGAGGGCTGCGCCAGGGGAAGGGTGCGGCTGCCCTCTCTCCCTCACTATATATAGGGGTAAAGGGGTGGAGAAAGGCGCCCTAGGGTTCCCTAGGGGAGGCGCCTGGCCACTGTGGGAAACCCGAGATGGGTTTGGGCGCCCCACCCCTAGGAAACTTGCCCCCAAGCCGGGAAGGGGCTGCCCTAGGGGAGGCGCCCCCACCTCTCCTGGTTACGTGAGAGGGGCTGGGAGGCGCACCACCCCTTAGTGGGCTGGTTTGCCCCTTCCCTTGGCCCATGAGGCCCTCCAACACTTGCCGGGCTCCCAAACACCTTTCGGTCATGCCGCCATAGCACAGTACCCCGGAACACTTCCGGACTCCAATACCCTTCGTCCAATATATCGATCTTCACCGCCGGACCATTCCGGAACTCCTCGTGACGTCCGGGATCACATTCAGGACTCCGAACAACCTCCGGTAACCACATACTATTTCCCATAACAACTCTAGCGTCACCGAACCTTAAGTGTGTAGACCCTACGGGTTCGGGAACCATGCAGACATGACCGAGACGTTCTCCGGTCAATAACCAACAGCGGATCTGGATACCCATGTTGGCTCCCACATGCTCCACGATGATCTCATCGGATGAACCCACGATGTCGAGGATTCAATCAATCCCGTATTCAATTCCCTTTGTCTAGCGGTATTGTACTTGCCGAGATTCGATCGTCGGTATCCCGATACCTTGTTCAATCTCGTTACCGGCAAGTCTCTTTACTCGTTCCGTAACACATCATCCCGTGATCAACCACTTGGTCACATTGTGCACATTATGATGATGTCCTACCGAGTGGGCCAGAGATACCTCTCCGTTTACACGGAGTGACAAATCGATCTCGATTCGTGCCAACCCAACAGACACTTTCAGAGATACCTGTAGTGCACCTTTATCCACCCAGTTACGTTGTGACGTTTGGTACACCCAAAGCATTCCTACGGTATCCGGGAGTTGCACAATCTCATGGTCTAAGGAAATGATACTTGACATTAGAAAAGCTTTAGCATACGAACTACGATCTTTGTGCTAGGCTTAGGATTGGGTCTTGTCCATCACATCATTCTGCTAATGATGTGATCCCGTTATCAACGACATCCAATGTCCATGATCGTGAAACGTAACCATCTATTGATCAACGAGCTAGTCAACTAGAGGCTTACTAGGGACATGGTGTTGTCTATGTATCCACACATGCATCTGAGTTTCCTATCAATACAATTATAGCATGGATAATAAATGATTATCATGAACAAGGAAATATAATAATAACAACCAATTTATTATTGCCTCTAGGGCATATTTCCAACAGTCTCCCACTTGCACTAGAGTCAATAATCTAGTTCACATCGCCATGTGATCAACACTCACAGTCACATCGCCATGTGACCAACACCCAAGAGTTTACTAGTGTCACTAAACTAGTTCACATCATCATGTGATTAAGACTCAATGAGTTCTGGGGTTTGATCATGTTTTGCTTGTGAGAGAGGTTTTAGTCAACGGGTCTGCAACATTCAGATCCGTATGTACTTCGCAAATCTCTATGTCATATTGTAAATGCTACTTCCACGCCCCACTTGGAGCTATTCCAAATGGTTGCTCCACTATACGTATCCGGTTTGCTACTCAGAGTCATTCGGATAGGTGTTAAAGCTTGCATCGACGTAACCCTTTAGGCCGAACTCTTTATCACCTCCATAATCGAGAAACATGTCCTTATTTACTCCAAGGACAATTTTTACCGATGTCCAATGATCCATTCCTGGATCATTCTTGTACCCCTTGACTGACTCATGGCAGACACACTTAGGTCTTGTACACAAGATAGCATACTATAGAGCCTACGTCTAAAGCATAGGGGACGACCTTCGTCCTTTCTCTCTCTTCTACCGTGGTCGAGCTTTAACTCTTAACTTCATACCTTACAACTCAGGCAAGAACTCCTTCTTTGACTGATCCATCTTGAACACCTTCAAGATTATGTCAAGGTATGTGCTCATTTGAAAGTACCATTTAGCGTTTTTTATCTATCCTCATAGATCTTGATGCTCAATGTTCAAGAAGCTTAATTCAGGTTTTCTATTAAAAAACACTTTTCAAATAACCCTATATGCTTTCCAGAAATTCTACATCATTTCTGATCAAAAATGTGTCAACAACATATACTTATCAGAAATTCTATAGTGCTCCCACTCACTTCTTTGGAAATACAAGTTTCTCATAAACTGTGTATAAACCCAAAATCTTTGATCATCTCATCAAAGCGTACATTCCAACTCCGACATGCTTACTCCAGTCCTTAGAAGGATTGCTGGAGCTTTGCATACTTGTTAGCGTCTTTCAGGATTTGTCAAAACCTTCTAGTTGTATTACATACAACCTTTCCTCAAGAAAATCGTCGAGGAGACAATGTTTTTTGACATCCTATCTGCAAGATTTCATAAATAATGCACTAACTCCTAATTCAATTCCAACAGACTCTTAGCATCGCTACGAATGAGAAAGTCTCATCATGATCAACTCCTTGAACTTGTCGGAAAACATCTTAACGACAAGTCGAGCTTTCTTAATGGTGACACTTTACCATCATTGTCCGTCTTCTTCCAAAATCCATTTGTACCCAACAGCCTCTACGACCATCAAGTAGTTCTTCCAAAGTCTACACTTTGTTTTCATACATGGATCCTCTCTCGGATTTTATGGCCTCAAGCCATTTGTCGGAATCCGGGCCCACCATCGCTTCTCCATAGCTCGTAAGTTCATTGTTGTCTAGCAACATGACCTTCAAGACAGGATCACCGTACTACTCTGAAGCAGTACATGTCCTTGTCGTCCTACGTGGTTTTGTAGTGACTTGATCCGAAGCATTATGATCACTATCATCGCCTTCCACTTCAATTGGTGTAGGTGCCACAGAACAACTTCACGTGCCCTGCTACACACTAGTTGAAGTGATGGTTCAACAACCTCATCAAGTCTCCACCATCCTCCCACTCAATTCTTTCGAGAGAAACTTTTCCTCGAGAAAGGACCCGTTTCTAGAAACAATTACTTTTGCTTCCGGATCTGAGATAGGACGTATACCCAACTGGTTTTTGGGTGTCCTATGAAGATGCATTTTATCCGCTTTGGGTTCGAGCTTATCATCCTGAAACTTTTCACATAAGCGTCACAGCCCCAAACTTTTAAGAAACGACAACTTAGGTTTCTCCAAACCATAGTTCAAACGGTGTCGTCTCAACGGAATTACGTGGTGCCCTATTATAGTGAGTGCGGTTGTCTCTAATGCCTAACCCATGAACGATAGTGGTAATTCGATAAGAGACATCATGGTACGCACCATATTTAATAGGGTGCAACTATGATGTTCGGACACACCATCACACTATGGTGTTCCAGGCGGTATTAATTGTGAAACAATTTCCACAGTGTCTTAATTGCGTACCAAAGCTCGTAACTCAGATACTCATCTCTATGATCATATCATAGACATTTTTATCCTCTTGTCAAAATAATCTTTAACTTCCCTCTGAAATTACTTGAACCATTCAATAATTCAGACTTTGTGTTTCATCAAGTAAATATACTCAACATCTACTCGAATCATCTGTGAAATCAGAACATAACGATATTCACTGCATGCCTCGGACTCATTGGACTGCACACATCAAAATGTGTTACTTCCAACAGGTTGCTACCTTGTTCCATCTTCTTGAAACCGAGGCTTTTCGGTCATCTTGCCCATGTGGTATGATTTGCATATCTCAAGTGATTCAAAATCAAGTGAGTCCAAACGATCCATCTGCATGGAGTTTCTTCATGCGTATACACCAATAGACATGGTTTGCATGTCTCAAACTTTTCAAAAACGAGTGAGTCCAAAGATCCATCAACATGGAGCTTCTTCATGCTTTTATACCAATATGACTTACATGGCGTGCCACAAGTACGTGGTACTATCATTACTATCTTATATCTTTTGGCATGAAAATGTGTATCACTACGATCGAGATTCAATAAACCATTCCTTTTAGGTGCTAGACCATTGAAGGTATTATACAAATTAACAGAGTAACCATTATTCTCCTTAAATGAATAACCGTATTGCGGCAGACATAATCCAATCATGTCTATGCTCAACGCAAACACCAAATAGCAATTATTTAGGTTTAACACCAATCTCGATGGTAGAGGGAGTGTGCGATGCTTGATCATATCAACCTTGGAAACACTTCCAACACGTATCGTCAGCTCACCTTTAGCTAGTCTCCGTTTATTCCGTAGCTTTTATTTCGAAGTTACCAACACTTAGCAACCGAACGGTATCTAATACCCTGGTGTTACTAGGAGTACTAGTAAAGTATACATTAACATAATGTATATCCAATATACTTCTATCGACCTTGCCAGCCTTCTTATCTACCAAGTATCTAGGGTAATTCTGCTCCAGTGGTTGTTCCCCTTATTACAGAAGCACTTAGTCTCGGGTTTGGGTTCAACCTTGGGTTTCTTCACTGGAGCAGCAACTGATTTGCCGTTTCATGAAGTGTCCCTTCTTTCCCTTGCCCTTCTTGAAACTAGTGGTTTCACCAACCATCAACAATTGATGCTCCTTCTTGATTTCTACTTTCGCGGTGTCAAACATCGTGAATACCTCAAGGATCATCATATCTATCCCTGACATGTTATAGTTCATCACGAAGCTCTAGCAGCTTGGTGGCAATGACTTTGGAGAAACATCACTATCTCATCTCGAAGATCAACTCCCACTCGATTCAAGTGATTGTTGCACTCAGACAATCTGAGCACAATCTCAACAATTGAGCTTTTCTCCCTTAGTTTGCAGGCTAAGAAAATCGTCGGAGGTCTTATACCTCTTGACATGGGCACGTGCCTGAAATCCCAATTTCAGCCCTCGAAACATCTTATATGTTCCGCGACGTTTCGAAAAACGTCTTTGGTGCCTCAACTCTAAACCGTTCAACTGAACTATCACGTAGTTATCAAAACGTGTATGTCCGATGTTCGTAACATCCACAAACGATGTTTGGGGTTCAGCACCGAGCGGTGCATTAAGGACATAAGCTTTCTCTGTCAACTTTCAACTATATTTTCTCTAGGAACATATCTAAACAGAGGAACTAAAGCGCGAGCTTACGACATAATTTGCAAAGATCTTTTGACTATGTTCAGGATAATTAAGTTCATCTCATGAACTCCCACTTAGATAGACATCCCTCTAGTCATCTAAGTGATTACATGATCCGAGTCAATTAGACCGTGTCCGATCATCACGTGAGACGGACTAGTCATCATCGGTGAACATCTTCATGTTGATCGTATCTACTATACGACTCATGCTTGACCTTTCGGTCTCTTGTGTTCCGAGGCCATGTCTGTACATGCTAGGCTCGTCAAGTTAACCTAAGTGTTCTGCGTGTGTAAAACTGGCTTACACCCGTTGTATGTGAACGTAAGAATCTATCACACCCGATCATCACGTGGTGCTTCGAAACGGCGAACTTTAGCAACGGTGCACAGTTAGGGAGAACACTTTCTTGAAATTGTTATGAGGGATCATCTTATTTACTACCGTCGTTCTAAGTAAGCAAGATGCATAAAAATAATAAACATCACATGCAATTATATAGTAGTGACATGATATGGCCAATATCATATAGCTCCTTTGATCTCCATCTTCGGGGCTCCATAATCATCTTGTCACCGGCATGACACCATGATCTCCATCATCATGATCTCCATCATCGTGTCTTCATGAAGTTGTCACGCCAACGACTACTTCTACTTCTATGGCTAACGCATTTAGCAATAAAGTAAAGTAATTTACATGGCGTTCTTCAATGACACGCAGGTCATACAAAAATAAAGACAACTCCTATGGCTCCTGCCGTTGTCATACTCATCGACATGCAAGTCGTGATTCCTATTACAAGAACATGATCTCATACATCACATATATCATTCATCATTCATCACAACTTTGGCCATATCATATCACAAAACACTTGCTGCAAAAACAAGTTAGACGTCCTCTAATTGTTGTTGCAAGTTTTACGTGGCTGCAATAGGGTTCTAGCAATAACGTTTTCTTACCTACGTGAAAGCCACAACGTGATTTGTCAACTTCTATTTACCCTTCATAAGGACCCTTTTCATCGAATCCGCTCCAACTAAAGTGGGAGAGACAGACATCCGCTAGCCACCTTATGCAACTAGTGCATGTCGGACGGTGGAACCAGTCTCACGTAAGCGTACGTGTAAGGTCGGTCCGGGCCGCTTCATCCCACAATACCGCTGAAGCAAGATAAGACTAGTAGCGGCAAGAAAGTTGACAACATCTACGCCCACAACAAATTGTGTTCTACTCATGCAATAAAGAACTACGCATAGATCTAGCTCATGATGCCACTGTTGGGGAACGTTGCAGAAAATTAAAAAAAAATCTATGGTTTCACCAAGATCCATCTATGAGTTCATCTAAGCAACGAGTCATGGGAGAGTGATTGCATCTACATACCACTTGTAGATCGCGTGCGGAAGCGTTCAATGCAACGGGGTTGATGGAGTCGTACTCGTCGTGATCCAGATCACCGATGATCCTAGCGCCGAACGGATGGCACCTCCGCGTTCAACACACGTACAGCCCGGGGACGTCTCCTCCTTCTTGATCCATCAAGGGGAGAGGAGAAGTTGAGGGAGAACTCCGACAGCACGACGGCGTGGTGGTGATGGAGCTCGTGGTTCTTCGGCAGAGCTTCGCTAAGCACTACGGAGGAGGAGGAGGTGTTGGAGGAGGGAGGGCTGCGCCAGAGGAAGGTGCGGCTGCCTCTCTCTCCCTCACTGTATATAGGGGTAAAGGGGTGGAGAAGGCGCCTAGGGTTCCCTAGGGAGGGGCGGCCACAGGAAACCCTAGATGGGTTTGGGCGCCCCCACCCCTAGGAAACTTGCCCCCAAGCCGGGAAGGGGCTGCCCTAGGGAGGCGCCCCACCTCTCCTGGTTACGTGAGAGGGGCTGGGAGGGCGCACCACCCCTTAGTGGGCTGGTTTGCCCTTCCCCTTTGGCCCATGAGGCCCTCCAACACTTCTTGCCGGGCTCCCCAAACACCTTTCGGTCATCTTGCCATAGCACAGTACCCCGGAACACTTCCTGACTCCAATACCCTTCGTCCAATATATCGATCTTCACCGCCGGACCATTCCGGAACTCCTCGTGACGTCCGGAATCACATCCGGACTCAACAACCTTCGGTAACCACATACTATTTCCCATAAAAACTCTAGCGTCACCGAACCTTAAGTGTGTAGACCCTACGGGTTCGGGAACCATGCAAACATGACCGAGACGTTCTCCGGTCAATAACCAACAGCGGGATCTGGATACCCATGTTGGCTCCCACATGTTCCACGATGATCTCATCGGATGAACCACGATGTCGAGGATTCAATCAATCCCGTATTCAATTCCCTTTGTCTAGCGGTATTGTACTTGCCCGAGATTCGATCGTCGGTATCCCGATACCTTGTTCAATCTCGTTACCGGCAAGTCTCTTTACTCGTTCCGTAACACATTATCCCGTGATCAACCCCTTGGTCACATTGTGCACATTATGATGATGTCCTACCGAGTGGGCCCAGAGATACCTCTCCGTTTACACGGAGTGACAAATCCCAGTCTCGTTTCGTGCCAACCCAACAGTCACTTTCGGAGATACCTGTAGTGCACCTTTATAGCCACCCAGTTACGTTGTGACGTTTGGTACACCCAAAGCATTCCTACGGTATCCGGGAGTTGCACAATCTCATGGTCTAAGGAAATGATACTTGACATTAGAAAAGCTTTAGCATGCGAACTACGATCTTTGTGCTAGGCTTAGGATTGGGTCTTGTCCATCACATCATTCTGCTAATGATGTGATCCCGTTATCAACGACATACAATGTCCATGGTCAGGAAACTGTAACCATCTATTGATCAACGAGCTAGTCAACTAGAGGCTTACTAGGGACATGGTGTTGTCTATGTATCCACACATGTATCTTAGTTTCCTATCAATACAATTATAGCATGGATAATAAACGATTATCATGAATAAGGAAATATAATAATAACAACCAATTTATTATTGCCTCTAGGGCATATTTCCAACAAAGAGGACCTTGCCAACAAGAGCGACCTTCTCCTCGTGTCAAACCCGGTGAACAAGAAGGTGCCCGTGCTCATCCACAACGGCGTGCCCATCTGTGAATCGCTCGCCATCTTGGAGTACATCGACGAGGTCTATCGTGGGATGGGACCATCCCTCCTCCCCGCCGACCCCTACCAACGTGTCAGGGCTCGATTCTGGGCAGCCTACATTGACAACAAGGTTCATCATTTATTACCATTACTGGTGCATGTGCTAGTTTTATTAGTTTGTCAATGTAGTTCGGAATATATATCGTTTCTGTATATGCATATGTGTTTGCAGCTAGTCGCACCATGGTGGAAGATGTTTGTGGGCAAGCCAGACAAGGAGAAAGATGAAGGGACGAAGCAAACGCTTGCAGCAGTGGAGATGCTAGAGGGGGCCTTGAGGGAATGCTCCAAGGGGAAGCCGTTAGGAGACAACATCGGCTATGTTGACGTTGTGTGGGGTGGTATGGTCGCATGGATGCAAGGAACCAAGGCGCTCTGTGGTGTGGAGCTCCTTCACGCCACGAAGACACCGCTTCTGCTTGCATGGATGGAGCGCTTTGGCAAACTATAACTTGCCAAGGTGGTTCTGCCAGAAGTCGATAGGTTGGTCGAGTTTGCAAAGATGAAACGAGCCCAAAGGACTCTAATCTAAGATGTCTGAATAGTCTAAGAATTGTTGACGATCTTAAAAGAAGTGCACAGAAGTGGTCATGATATCAAATTATTATTGTTCTCTATCATATGTTTCTTGTGACAACATAGAGTGTTGCTATTCAGACAACCTAGTATTTTGGAGTTCAATCATCTACACGTTATTCCCCTCCTAGTACAAGTAGTGCGGTGTCCATAAGTTATGAGTTTTATGGTGTGGAAGGATTTTTGAAACATATCTCCTATCCCCTTTCCCCCATCAGTTCACACTTTTGGAGTAACTGGACGGAGCATGAACTTAATACGGTCAGAGCCAAGAGGTCTTGAGTTCATAACCCTATCAACACAGTATTAAAAATATATTTGCAGCTTACATCAATCCTACACTAGATGTATGCAGAAGGGAGACCAGTAAGGATCAATGATAGATCATTCTATAGCCTTTTGTGGCTACAGGATGCAGCAACACAACACCTTTGGACGGTTGGAAATATGCCGTGGAGGCAATGGTAAAGTGTTTACATAGTACCATTAGGTCCATGTAATATGATGCACGTAGGACGCGAAACACTTGGTGGAAGAGACCGAAACTCATCATTGTCTTAGCGTATAGTTGTAAGAACATAATCAAAACATCGTTTCCATCCACACAATTGTCCCTCTGAGCACGTTTGCGATGAGATGTCACATTGCAAATGGATGTTTGGCTATTTTCATTTGCGTTATGGTGGATAGAGGATGTGGCCCCCTCATTGCTAGTGATAGGACCCCCTCATTGCTCACTTCGATAGCCGTTGATTGCGAATCACACGGACCAATCAGAGCGGACCAGCTCAGCTACTGCAGTTGGCACAGAAGATCTCCTTGCATGGGAAAGGAAATCTAGATAATATCCCCCTAATGGTTGGGATAGTGTGGACGGGCAAAATTCGGCCTTGCCTCCCTTTGTTATTTTCGCTAGAAAAGTGTGCATCAAGCATGTAGTGATCCGACACGATGTGGCCTCTCACATATGGTGCTTGAATATGGTTTTAAATCCAAGTTTTAGAAATATTTTAGCCTTTGCCGAAATCACTAAATTTTTGTGAATTTCAGATTTCAGTTTTCATTTTGGCCAAAGGACCGAAATTTCCACTTGAATTTGATTCAGACTAAACCAAAACATTTTCAAAAAACAAAAGTAATTTTAGAAAATATTTGAATTTATGTGTACTACCCAAATTACTGAAATGCTTTAACCTAAAGGCAATTATTTTAGTATGTACAGAAATTAATGAAATTACATTGAAAGTGAGAACGATGCTATTGCTATGTCCAATCATGCATGAGGAGGCACCGGCACCACATAAGATGTTGTAATTTTAGTAAGCACCCGGTTTACATTTGTAATAAAAAATGTTCAACACTTCTTTTGAAAAAAACGAAACAAGCCCCGGGCGAGAAGAGCATTCCATACTAATGGCCGGCGGCTGAAAAACATGGGACCCACATACCGTATATGTGCAAGTGTGAGAAATGTGCAGAGTGTATTGTCGTGGATTTCATTTGGGAAATGATTCAAAAGTTATACAACAATCTGATGCACGAATCCCAAGAACTGAAGGAATGACCAAGAATCTGCCGGTATCTAGTGGTACCGCTTAATTTTTGAGACTTTTTACGGTGCATCATACTCCTGTAAATAATGGGTAGTATATAATTGATCTAATGGTCATTATTGATCCCTGTTTTTTTCTCTTGAGGACATTTTGGTAATTGGCTGTAAGGGTAGATTAGTCCTTTCTTAATGATAATGTTATTGATTAATAATATGGGTAATTGCAATTGATTAATATCAATCACACCTTGAAAAGAATTACCCTATCTTAGTTCGTAGGCTCCCCTTCTAGGATTCCCTTCTCATTCGTTCTTCATCCCGACTTGCACAGGGGCGGCCGCTCCTTCTCCCGCCCTTTGATCGCCGTGCCTGAGTCGCACAGTGGTGGCAGCTCCGTCTCCCGCCCTGCGGTCGTCGCCGCAAGATCTTGGACGGGCCCCAAGATCTTCAACGGCGCAGCCGACCCGCGCCGCCCGGCGGCCCTCTCTCCGTCGCAAGATCTTCGGACGGCGCCCGAGATTGGTTCCTCCCCATACGTACCTCGCTTCTGATGCTCAGCTGTGCACATGGATGCTGGCTGTGCACGCAATAGGAATTCGAAAATGGCTGTTGTATCTGTGTGCCGTGTGCGTATGGATTCTGGCTGTGTACTGAATAGGGCCGCTGGATTTGTGTGCGTGTGGATGCTGGATTAGTAGTGTATGTAAGGTTTCTAGATCTTCTCATTTATCCTACCAACGAATAGTAGTGTGTGTGGGAACAGACAATAAACTATGATGGCATCAAAGAGTAAAATGCTTTGCCATCACCTCAGATTATGAGTTTGATATCGTGGGATGCGTGTTACTTCTTACAAGAACTTAATACGGTTATTTGAAAACCAAGATAACAATAAAGCTCCTTTCTGTGTGCGATTATTCTCACGAATAGTTGGTCACTAATATTGTACATTCAGATTTTTACTATGGAATTTATCATCAGACTTATATTCTGGTTTGAATGAGATGTAGATGCACGCTACAGTTTCCTTTTGTTGAGATTAGAATTGAGAAGATGCATCAGTGTTGACAGTTGTTTGCGTACTGGCCTAGTGTCTAGTTTGTCTCCTCTTCTCTTATGTTTATAACAACAGGTGAACGCATTACTTGCAGTTTGTCTCCTGCTAATCCTTCTCAGAGCATCTCTAGTAGACCCTTTATATCATGCCGAACTGCAAAATAGCCATCAGTTCACAGTTTTACGTGGAAAAAGCGACTCAAACAGACGCCTTAAACGCCCCCGGCCCTTAATTTTTTTAGGGACGCGGTAAATTGACCCCCGACCCGCGAAAACACGGAATTTCCCCTCGCCCCGTCGGTGCCCTGTATCATGGAAAAGCAGTTGGTGGGAGGAACATTTCAGCCCACGCGCATTCCCGTCCCCCATTCCACAGCCATCCGTCGCCGTTGCTGCCCGCCCTCCGCCTTCAATTCCGGCCATATCCGCCGGCGGAGAAACACCGCCGGGCCACTGCAGACCCGGGTCCACCGTGCCGCTTCACCGGCGCCCCAGATCGACCGCCACCAAGTCGCCACCCACCCTGAATCCATAGGTAAGTCCTTTTCTGCCCCTTCAAATTAGATTTAGCGAACGATTTCCGTTCACACGAGCTCCGTTGTGGTTTGTAGATGGACTTGAGCCCTTGCGAGGAATTTTTGCTGAAGGATTCGTCCTCGTCCGATGACTCGGACATAGAGACGCTGTCCAAAAACAATCGACAACAGGTGGTGGTGGTGGTCCTCATGTGAAGGAGCTCGAGGATTGGAACAGAAAGAGATGGCAAGGATCGACCGTCGGCCGTCTTTGCATCCCTCACATTTTTACATTCATTTAATTTAAGATTTGTATCATTGTTGTATTCGGAATAATTCTTGTATTGAATTATAAGTTTAATTCTTAGATTTGATAATTATTGTAATTTGGATGATTGTTCTATTGTAATATTCAGATTTTAATTTATATTGATTTTATATTTCTATGCAATATGACATATGTGTCAAATTGAGAAAAAAAAACACGTGTTTTGAGGGCTGGCGCGAGCAGTGGCCGGACAAACCCCGCAAAGCCGCGCTGTTCGTCTGCACCCCGCGCCAGCCCTTAAAACATGTTTTCTGCTGTCTTTATACTCACTTTAAAGGTCCGCCCGATAAGGGGTCTGCTAGAGATGCTCTCACAGCGGCCACGCAGGCACGGGCCAGTTGTACATTACATGGAATTGATCGATAATGTTTCAATAATTCATGTGAATGTTCATAGGGATGAGGGTATGCGCGTGTATATGAGCGCTTGTGTTTGTACTGATGCTCAAAGAAAATTTAGTAATGGCAAGAAAACCACCATGATTTAGGATTTTCGTTCAGTTCAACATGAATGATCTCAATCCCACAAAAACAAAAATCTCTAGCTGAGATCTAGTCTTATAAAGTGTGTTAAAATTCTAGCAACATATATGATCATCATGAACCAAAAAAGTATTGATCATCTCCTACATTTGTATCTGTCTTCTTGTAATTTCTTGGCGAGTATTATGTCATTCGAGGTGTCCTTCTCTCTAGGCAACTCTGACGCTAGATTGTATAGTGTTTTTTAACATAGCTAGATCGTACAGTTTGATGGATGAGGAGCCACCAGCGCCGGATGTGGATCGCAGAAGAGGATCCCGTGCTGGAAGTAGATGGATGAGGAGCCCGAGACGTGAGATATGCCAATATGCACAGTTTGTTAACAAATCAGGAGATACCTAATCCCATGAAATCAGGAGATACCTAATCAAGAGAACCAGCCCGCGCTTTTGGTAAACAGTGAACTACCGAAACTGCTCCTGATCGGGAAATATACTACCAAAAATCTGCAGTAGTATTTTCATATCTGGACCGTCCAAATGAAAAAATGAACGGTCAATATTGATCTGATGCACCGTAAAATGTCTCTAATTTTTCACTTTGACTAAACTTGGCTCATCAGTGCACGTCTGGTCCAAATCTTCCGACAAGGAAGTAAGAGACACATAGTCTCGAACATTATTGCAGCAGTGGCACCCAATGTGGACCCAATGGACTACATGTAATAAGATGATGACAGAGAGGGTCTTCTTACGCCATGCTTCAGACTCTGTGTTTAATCTTGGCATTTTTGCAACAATGCCACCTGATATGACATGGACCGACTAGGCGGCACAATGGATGGTCTTCAGGTGGTTGACCGCCACCAGCTCGGTGCGCCTCCTAACAGTTGATTCGTTGTATGAGGTGTCTTGTATTGACTTGTATTTCACTTTTCGGCATGTCTTCTGTTGTTTTCCCAACAGATTTTGTTAATTCATATTTAGATCTCTTGTTGTATGAACTTAGAGGACTTAATAATAATAATGTGGTAAAGAAATCATAGTGCAGTTATTTTCCTACCAGGAGCTGGGTTGAAATGATCCGTGATGTAGTGTAGTTCAATGGAGACACGGGATCCTTTGTACTCCAATGGTTTTTTCAGTGCATGGTTGGGAATGCAAATGCACCAGACGACACAGCAAGGACAAGACAGGACTGCAGTTGGAAAGTGACACAACAGGAAACTATTCCAAGAGAAGAAACATTGGACAGCGGTCCATTTATACCCTCATACGCTCGCCTCTCAACCGTCCATACGCCTATATAACGGTCCTACCTATCTTCCTGGATTGGAACCAACCAAACCGGCGCGGTTAGAGCAACTTCAACGGGGCGACCCAAACGGACGCGCGCTTTCTCCGCTTTTTGTCCGTTTGGATTGGCCAGGCGAAAGTGCGCGTCCGCATTTTAAAATGGGTCGGCTTAACCGTCCAACGGAGAGGCCAACCCAAATGTGTCGGCGTGAAAAAAAAAACAAATTTGCATGAAATAAACATAAATAAACATAATTAAACATAAAGTGGCCGGTCAAATGCCGGCCAAAGTCCACCTAAATCTAATAAACATTAAAAAAAAGTCTGTGCCCGCCTGCTGCCGCCCCACACGCTGTCCTAGACGTCGTCGGCCTTGCCCTTGCCCTCAACGCCGCCGTCGTCGGTGAGGTCGATGAAGACCGGAGCAGGGCCAGCCCACCCGAACGTCGCCTGGTACGCTGCCAGGGCAGCCTCCTCCAGCGTCTGCTGGGGCGGTGGCATTGCGGCAAGCCGCGCGCTCCTCCTCCTCCTCCTCCTCCTCCTCGAGCCAGAGCGCCTCCGCGTCGCGTTCGAGCATAGCGTCGTAGCGCATCTGCTCCTCGCCGTCTGTCTGCTCCTGGCGGAGCCAGTGCTCCTTCAACGCTTGAGGTGGGCCGCCTCCTCCTTCGGCGTGGCGGCGAAGTGGACGGGAGGCGCGCTGACCCACTCGCGGTACTGGCCCGTCCACGAGTAGGCCTTCTCCGGCCAAGTGGGTGGAGGCGGGGAGCGCTTACGCGACGGCTCCGGCTTGGGCTGGACGGGCGGCCAGGGTGGAGGCGGCGGCACGAAGAGCGGGGAGTGGACGGAGTCCCCCGCCGCCGACAGGGCAAGGGCTTGCTCCAACCCATCCCAGTGCGCGTCCTCGTCGATGCGGCTAGCCTCCAGCGCGTGTTGCAGGGCCTCCTCGAGGGCGGCTTGGTACTCCGCCTCCGCCTCCATGTCCTCCGGCTCTACATCCGGGGGCGGCGGTGGGAAAGTCGGCAGGAAGGCGTCGACACCCGAGCGCCATTGCTCCTCGTGTTCGAGGGCGAACCAAGCCTCCCAGTTGGGAGAGTCGGCGGCGTACTCGGGCAGCCGACCCTGCTCCGGCGTGAGCAGCGCACGGCGCCGGCGTACCTCGTCGTCGTGCGCCCGCTGGGTCCGCGGGACCGCCGGCACCGGGATCCGGTTTGGATCCAAATGCCAATGGTGCGGCAGCGTCACGACGGGGTAGGGGAGGGGCTGCCTATATTCCCAGTGCCACCGCGCTTGGTGCACCGGGATGTGCAGGCACCGGCGTTCAGGGCGGAAACGCGCCGGCGGTGGAGGGGAAGGGGAAGCTCGGGATGACGAGGCGCCGGGGGTGCCCTTGCCCTTGCCCTTGCTGCTGCCGAAGAGGCCCATGGCCGCGCTAGGGTTTCTTGATGCCCGGCGAGGAAGCAAAGGGAGTGGTGGGGGGCCAGATGTGGACGGGAGAAGTGGATGAGGCCGACTCCGCCGCACGCGTGGTTAAAAAAGGACGCGCGCGCTGGCTGACGCGTGGGCTCGCTGTCGGTGGTCGTCATAAATAAGACGACCGGTGGCGGTTGGGTGGCCGCTAGATGGGGACGCGCGGTGGCACGTCCGCTTCGCGTCCGCGCCAACGCATTCCAGGCACAAATTTGGGCCGCAAATGCGTCGGCGCGGACGCGACACGGACGTGAAATGGGTTTGGGTCGGCACGTTGTGCCGTCACTTTTATCCACGTCGACCCAAACGAATGCGGTCGGATGAAATGGGTCGCCCCATTGGAGTTGCTGTTAGATACGAGCTCAAATCTACATACGCGTCCACGTACATACGCCATGGCGCTCCATGGACTCGCTTTGCCTAATTCTCAGGTCGTCCTGTCGGCAGCATGCACGCGTCCGCCGGTAACAGCCGGACGACCTTCAAGGGCACACTTCGTGTTTTCTTCGACGTCGGTGAACCGTAAGCTCATCGTAAGCTTGTCCTCCATCAATAATCCCTACACGGCAGCCGGCGGCATGGTATGTAGGGTATAGTTTAGTTCAAACTTTGTACATATTTTGATTTGATTGAGAATTTATGCATGTTGTGTCGATTTTTCAAAGAAATTTGTAGTAATTATCGATTATTTATTTGGGCTAGCGTAGCAGGAAGTGGCAGCAGGGAAGACAAGCATGAGCTAAAGCTCCTGGGGACATGGAGGGGCCCGTTCGCGATGCGAGTGAGGCTGGCGCTCAACTTCAAGGGCCTGAGCTACGAGTACCAGGAAGAGGACCTTGCCAACAAGAGTGACCTTCTTCTTGAGTCCAACCCGGTGAACAAAAAGGTGCCCGTGCTCATCCACAATGGTGTGCCCATCTGCGAGTCACTCGCCATCTTGGAGTACATCGATGAGGTCTACCATGGGATAGGACCCTCCCTCCTGCCCACCGACCCCTACCAACATGCTAGGGCTCAATTCTGGGCCGCCTACATTGACAACAAAGTTCATGATTAATTGCCATTACTTATGCACATGCCAGTTCTGTTAGTTTGTCGACGTAGTATGTAATATACATTGTGTGTGTGTGTATATGTTTGTATTTATGCACATGTGTGTTTGCAGCTAGTCGCTCCATGGTGGAAGATGTTTGTGGGCAAGACAGACAAGGAGAAAGAGGAAGGGACAAAGCAAACGCTGGCGGCGGTGGAGATGCTAGAGGGGGGCCTTGAGGGAATGCTCCAAGGGGAAGCCATTCTTTGGAGGAGACAGCGTCGGCTATGTTGATGTTGTCTTGGGTGGTATGGTTGCATGGATGCAAGGGACCATGGCGCTTTGTGGTGTGGAGCTCCTTCACGCCACCAAGACTCCACTTCTGTATGGATTGGGCGCTTTGGCGAACTCGAACCTGCTAAGGTGGTTCTGCCAAAAGTCCTTAGGCTGGTTGAGTTTGCAAAGATGAAACGTTCCCAAAGGACTCTAATCTAAGATGTCTCAGCAGTCCGAGAATAGGTAAGGATCTTGATAGGAGTGCAATGTATAGGAGTCACGACACCGAATACTATTGTTCTTTCTCTCACATGTCTCTTGTAACAACGCACAATGTTATTGTTCAGACAACCTACTATTTTGAAGTTCAAACATTTTCATGTTATTCCTCCCTAATATAAATAGCTCGATGTCGATAAGTTATTATTTGGATGGAGTGAAAGGATTGTTGGAACATATTTTCCATTCCTCCTGTCAGTTCAGAATTTTGGAGTAACTGATAAAGCATGAACTTAATACAGTCAGAGCAAAGAGGTTTTGCGTTTAAAATCCTGCCAACGCGGTACTAAAAATATATTTTACAGTCTACATTGATCCTAGCCTAAGGGAGACCAGTAAGGATCGATGATAGATTATTGTATTATTAGCCATGCGTAACTACAGGATGCAGAAGCACAACACCTTCGGACACCTTTGGACGGTTGGAAACATGCCATGGAGGCAGTGATGAAGTGTTTATATAGTACCATTATCTTCATGTAATATGATGCATGTAGGCTGCAAAACAGTTGGTGGAAGAGGCCAAAACTAATCATTGCCTATTGAGGATATCGCTTATTGATAGTGTCTTGGTCGGCTGAGAATTAAAGATTAATCGGAAATCCAATGATTAATCGGTTTTATCGGTTGACTATTAATCGGTCTTTTTTTTCAAATCCCATGTTCCCGGCACTGAAACATGTTATATTCAACACGAAAACAATACTGAACAAAAGTGTACATTGATTCCTTGCCTTTGAATTCTTGTACAACTACAAAAAAAATAATAGGACAACGATACATATTACATTACGAGGTCCATAAAATACAAATAAACATAGTTCTTGCACACATAATTGTAGAAATAGGCCCGATTAATCGGTATATTCCTGCCAAATCGCTTGTAAGAGCGATAAATCGGCCCAACCGATAAACGATGATGATGTGGCATAATCTTATCGTTCACCCACCCAATAGTGACGAATCGGATGATACATCGTTGAATCGGCCGATTTTTTGAACAGTACTCTTTGCATAGATGTAAGAACACAATCAAAACATGGTTTCCATCCACACGATTGTCCCTCTGAGCGCATTTGCGATAAGATGTCACAGTGTAAATGGATGTTTGGCTATTTTGTTTGTGTTATGGGACAGAGGATGTGGCCCCCTCATTGATAGTGATAGGACCCCCTCATTGCTCACTTCGATAACAGTTGTGTGTGAATCGCACGCGTCAGTCAAGAACTCCTTGCACGCACAAGGAAACCTAGCCAATGTCTCCCTAATGGTTGGGACAGTGTGGACGGCAAAATTCGACCTCGCCTCCCTTGATTTTTCTTTTGAAATGCGGTCCCTTAGGGCTTGATTCATTAAAAAAGGTCAAAAAAAGTTGCCAGTTAATTAACGAAAAACCGGACGAAAACCATCACAACACGCCGACAAAAACAAGGCACACAGGGCGACCTAGCAACCCACACAAGAACACACACACGCCGCCGAGAAGAAGAGCACTGGCGAGGTTGCAATCCGGTGTCATCGTCATCACACCTCCGCGAGGGCGACTCCGACTCCACCATAGACGACCACCGATGTAGCCCGCACCGTAGACAAGCTCAGAGGCCTGCACCAGCCAATGCCAAACAGTCGACCACATGCCCCGGCGACCAGGCAGCTTCGACTCTGTCGACGAGCATTATAGGAGAAAAAGCATTGGGCCAGCGCCGAGCCAGTGCCAAAATCGACTGCCCGTCTCGCGTCGTCTTCACCGCAAGGCTTCTCCTTAGCACCTCCAACTTCAGAAGACAAGTGAGGCACGGCGACCCCTCAAACACGCCGGATGAGACCGACTACCAGAACATAGATGCAAACCTGACTCTGCTCGAAGCCGCCATCATTGCCACACAAGAAGCCGCGCAAAGCATCCACATGGCCGGACAGGCACCTGCCAACCGCAATGTCGCGAGCGTCTAGCCAATGGAGTGCGCAAATGGGATCCAAAGTTGTCCAAGACGGCGCCCCAAAAAGGGAAGCGACCATGCAGACGTCGTCGCCCGACCCAACCTGGTCTTAGGCTTTCACTCGAAAAACTAGATCCGACGGTGTGTAGGGAGAGAACTCCTCGGCGTCGACCAAAGAAGGTGGGACGACGTCCGGACGCCGACGCCGTCGGCTGGCAAGACCTCGGCAAGCTTTCGCCCGGAGCACCGCCCAACACCACAACCCCATGCACTACACCTCCGCTAGCCCGCACACCTTCCACGAAGCCATCGCGTCATGATCAAGTAGAAGTCACCACAAACCTCCCGCCGGCCAGAAGAACCAGCGAGCCAAAATGTCTGAGCCAGGCCAGCTCCAGCAACCTCCCGAGGCAAGCCACCGACAGAGCCGCAGCCGGCACGACGCACACCACCAGACCCGAACTACCAGGCGAGGAGCATAGGCTGCCACCCCGAAGCTCCGGATACAGCCGCACCAAGATGCCACCACGAGCTGCTACAACCTGATCCACCCGTAGCTGCCACAGTGGCTCCAGCTCAAGATCCACCCGACGCAGCCACCACCCGGACCAAACCGGATCGGCCTGCCAAGGAGCCGCACGAGCTGCCGCACCGCTGGAGAAGGGCGCTGGCAAGGTCGTCGGGGTGCTCCAGCCGCCGGCCCGCCGGAGTCGCGCCGCAATACCATAGGGGGCCGAGCGTCCCCCACCACCTCCAAACGCCGAAACGCCGCCCACGCGGCCACCGCAGACGCCACCACCGCAGAGAGAACCTGGAGCCGCCGCCCAGCCTCGCCGAGCGCACCGCGCCGTCGAGCGGTCTGAACGCATCCAGCGAGAGCCGCCGCCGCCGGGCGGTCGCTGTCGGGCCGCGGGCTTTACCCGGCAGCGACGTCCGCCGGTGGCGGGGGCAGGGAGGAGTGGGTGGGGTGGCGACGGCGGCGGCGCTAGGGTACGCTCGGGCCACTCCCATGGAGAGCGACGCAAGCGGGGTGTGCACAAGCCTCTTTGATTGCGAAGTTGATCAAAAGCGCCTCCCCTGATTTTCGCTAGCAAAGCATTCGTGAAGCCTGCACTAATCCGACATGATGTGGCACTTCGCATATGGTGCTTGAATACGGTTTTAATTTTAAGTTCTTGGAATATTTTAGCCTTTGCACAAATATCTAAATTTCTGCGAAATTCATATTTTTGTTTTCATTTGAGCGAGAGGAGCGAATTTTCCACTTGAATTTGATGGAGACTGAACCAAAAATTCTGAAAAATTCAAAACTAATTTAAAACTAATCTGAATTTATGTGTACTACCAAAATTACTGGAGTATTTTGACAGAAAGGCGATTATTTTAATATGTATAGAAATTAATGAAATTTCACTGAAAGTGAGAACCATTGATACACTGATCATATGACCTGCGCGGTCATGAGCGTTTCGAGTACATAAGAAGTTGTAAATTTAGTAAGCATCCGAGTACATTTGTAATCGAAAATATTCAGCACTTCCTTTGAAAAAAATGAAACAAGCACCGGCGAGAAGAGCATTCCATCCGATCCATATGCTAATCACCCGCGGCCAGCCGCCGTAGACGTACACACGAATCGCCTGACCATTCGGACCAGCTCGTCTGAGGCATCACCGAAGGGGGCGAAGACGAAGAAGCCGTGGCCCTGCCCCTCGAACTCGGCGAGCTCGACGGGCTTCTCCATGGCCCGGAGCCTCGCCACGTACTCAGCCACCCGGTCGCGCATCCGGTCACGGCCGGCCTTGGCGACGAGCACCGGAGGGAACGGCACGTCATCGAGCGGGGAGCTCTCCGGCCCGAACGGGTTCGCCGCCGGGCAATCAAACATGTTTGTATGGCAGACAATTAATGGAGAGGGGGTTAGAGTAACATAGGTAGATACCGTATCATGTTTGTTATACTACGTTGTGTCATGCATAACAATATGGTCATCTTAATTATGATACTACTCCCTCCGTCCCAAAATAAGTGTCTCAAGCTTAGTACAATTTTATACTAGAGCTAGTACAAAGTTGAGACAGTTACTTTGGGACAGATGGAGTACTTTATAATACTATGCACTATGGAGGTTGTATCATAGACTAGTATCATTTGTATGATACTAGTATATGGTACTCTCCACTATGACTAGCCTTAGCAACAACAAAATAAGCACCTATGCATTAGAGATTTGAATTGCTAAGCTATTTAATACACTTAGCACCCCATCTAAAAACCTTTGCATTGGAAGAGGCCAATGCACTCTGTTTAGTTACCCAAGAAACACAAAATAAAAAGTGATATAGTACACTAACTTGGCTCATTAGCACGTGTAGTCCAAATCTTCCTACAAGGAAGCAAGACACGCACCCATGCGGCAGTCATTTTTAGTGGCGTCGGTACCTACGCATCAAGCATCTAACGTACCGCGAATCAACCTATAACTGAATGGTTAGTAGGACAGGGGTATTTCTAGCCCATCAGAGTTAAAATTCTAGTCTTAACATCAGTGCTCGCATTTCCTAAATTTATTTCAGGTCTTTTGATGATGTGCGTTCAATGAGAGGAGACGCTCGGGTCGACAACAAAGGCCTCAATGACGACTTTGGCAAATCTCAAGATGATATGCCGGCTGAGTCTTTCGAAGGTGCTCATAGGGTAGGATGTTCGTGCGTGCGTTTATAGAGATGAGTGTATACTCGTGTATGTGAGCGACTTTAATTGTACTATGTTAAAAAAAGCATCCATCATATATATCTATATCTATACCTATTAATAAAGTATTAATAGGAAATATGTATTCTTGGTACGTCATTGCTATTGCTATTTTCTAGAAAATCCCCTTATGTTTTTTATATTCAACCGGCAGTTCTGTTTTAACCCAGATTTTCATTTTTGCAGGAAACCATGATGTTTCTGGTAATAAACGCATAGTCTGGTTTTAAGTCACGCTTTTGCGGAAAATCCCAGATGTTTCTAATGATAAAACAGTCCAGTTCTAAGCCACATCTTCACTTTTGCAGGGAACCCCTGATATTTGGGTGAATCAACCCACAGTACATATCAAATGCTTTTCGAAAATATCTTCTTTTAAAGCCTAACTTCGAATTTAACATGTTATATATGAAATTTGATTATAAAAATATGTACAATCTTAATAAGATATTAGTTTACATGTTAAAAACATTTAAAAAATATTTAGGGTGCAACTTATTTAATAGGGTTTTTATCAGCTCTGCCACTAGTTATGTCCCACTACTCAGTTTTGCCACTAAAAGTTACAACTGCTCAAAAAATGCCATCGTTCAGTGAGATGCTTGCTAAAAAATGCCATTGAATATCTGAAAAATGCCATCGTTCTATTAGATGTTTGCTCAAAGATGCCACTAGACATCGTTATTGTCAGGTCAAACCCGTTGACCATGTTATATGACAAAAATACCCCTAAACTCACATGTCAGTTCTCTCTATCTCACAATCACTAGTAGAAAACATGGCTTTGGTTCCGGGGCAATATTCATATTAGTCCCGGTTCAGTCACGAACCGGGACTAATGTGAGCATTGGTCCCGGTTCGTGTGGCTAAGGCATTAGTCCCGGTTCACCTGTGCCCTTTAGTCCCCGTTTGTGCCTCAAACTGGGACTAAAAGTCTGCGATACTAGTCGGTTCGTGACTCAAACCGGGACTAAAGATTAGACCTTTAGTCCCGGTTTGAGACACGAACCGGTACTAATGGGGTTGAGACCTTTAGTCCCGGTTCGTGCCACAAACCGGTACTAAAGGTCCCATTTTCAAACTCTACACCACCCCCCCTCCCTGGATCGCCTTTTCAGTTTAAAAAAAATAAAAGAAAATGATGGAAATTTCAAAAAATAAAAGAAAATAAGTTTCCCATGTGATATGTGGTCTAGTTGTCGGGAAAATTTGCAAATGTGAATTTCGACTTTATTTGCAAAATCTCTCTGGAATTTGTACAAATGGGCATAACTTTTGCATACTAACTCGGATGAAAAAGTTTTTTATATGAAAAATCATCTACTTGAAAAGTTACATCCGAATTTAACTGGGGGAACCCCGTTAAACATTTTCAAAATCCTCAAAAACCTAACAGAAAAAAGTTACGGGGCTTTTAAGATCTGGAGGCAAAAAAATTCAAAAAAAATCAGCTTTTTTTAATTTTTGTTAAATCTGGTCAAAATATTATTCAAGAAGTATTAGTGTTACTAAATAATTATTTCAGTTTTTTTGAATTTTGGTCAAATCTGGTCAAACTATGGTCAAATTGTGGTCAAACAATGGTCAAACTAATAATTCAATAAATATTACTGTAACTAAATATTAGTGTTATTTTTTAGAACAATAGTTTCAAACTCAAACAGTGAAATGTGTGACTTCATGCTCAAGCTAAATTCCTGAGGTTAATAGGATTGATATCTTACTATTGTCAGGAAAACAATAAGTGCAGACTTGGAAACGAGGGAGAATAGAACCCGGAAGTTAAGCGTGCTCAGGCTGGATAGTGAGAGGATGGGTGACCGTCCGGGAAGTTAGATGATGAGGGCTGACTAGAGGTTAAATTGAGCAGTGATGAGGGGTGAGGGGTGATTAGAGATGAGAGGTTAAAATAATTCAGAAATTTGAAAATAAAAAAAATCCAAAAAATTTCAAAAAAAAATTAAAAAAATCATAAAATTTCCTTTAGTACCGGTTGGTGTTACCAACCGGGACTAAAGGTGGACCTCCAGGCAGCGGCCACGTGGAGAGCCTTTAGTCCCGATTTTTGTAAGAACCGGGACTAAAGGGGGAGGCTTTAGTACCGACCCTTTAGTCTCGGTTCCAGAACCGGGACTAAAGGCCCTTATGAACCGGGACAATAGGCCCTTTTTCTACTAGTGAATGATAAGTGTGGCCCCACTTGTCAGGAGTAAGCAAGCGAACAATTTTACAGAAAAAGAAGAACATTGTCGGGATCATGTGGGACCCATACTTTATTGTAGTGTGATAGGGGGAGAGCTGACATGTTGGTACATAGGCATTTATGTCATTATAACATGGCAAACAAGATTTGAGGTGACAGTAATGGTGTCCAGTGGCATTTTTGAGCATATGCACCTAACGAAGCAATGGCATTTTTAAGCAGTTCAAATTCCTAGTGCCAAAATTGAGTAATGGGATATAACTAGTGGCATAAATGATAAAAAGCCCTATTTAGTAATGCATGATTTGTCTTTTTTTTCATGCCTATGCCGATTCTGATTGGAAATGAACACATCAGGAAAACCGGGATTGGAGACGGAAGGAACTATCAATAACCACGCATGCACGCCTCGCCAAAACCTCATAGAAAAAATAGATTTCTTATCTTATGCCAAGAGATATACGTCTTAGGATTGACAACACTCAAATGCATTGGGATCGTGTGAGCACTTAGGCCACCTTCGGCGAGGGATGAGAAGAGGATAAGTGACAATACCGATGAAATGCCATGTGTTGAAATAAAGGATGTGGACCTACTGTGGTCTCCTGTCATGGTTATTGGATTACGAAATTATGGTATTTTTTTATCCCATTGCAACACACATGCTGTTAGAAAATACCAACGAAAAAAATAGCGCACTACAAGATATAGTGTCACCCTTATCTAGATGCTGCAAAAGTTATATCGTGCTAAGAGCGCGCTATATATCAAAATAGTGTTTAAAAAAACCAAATATATCACATAATTAATCGATTTCAACAGCTAAAAAATTGTCCACGACAATATATGCATAACAAGTTAACTTCATATAAGAAGCAGCATCACATGCTCCTCATCTCCTCAACGGCAACACTCCCTCGTCTCCTTCCCATGGCAAATGGAAGAAGTAGATGCAACAGCGCACAGGAGTAGCAATAGCCCCAGCCGCCAGTGCTGCTCTTCTTCCCCGGCCACGGACAACAGCAGGAGGATGCACACACACATGAGCAAGCAGCAGCATAAGCAAGGTGGAAGAAGCATAAAATGGTATTACCTGGTGGCTGACTTGCCGCCATTGTCGGCGACATGGCTGATGTCGTCCCTTCTGGTGTTTCTTGGAGTCGAGCTGGATGAATCCACCACCGTTGCCGCTCACAAAAAGATGTCGCCGCCGGTGCTCACAGCTCGTGTGGGAAGGGTGACTGAACTGGGGTTGGTTGTTTATTAGGTTTGACCATCTAAGACTAAGAATGAGAGAGGTGTGGGTTGTGGGTCTGTAGCCAAACGAGGGGTAGTTTTGGGCTACTTGGGCTAGGGTGTTGAATTCTCTGCTTCAGGCTTTGTATGACGCTACAACGCTATAGCGCTAAAATAGCGTGCTATAATGTGATTACCGCCGTAGCAAGCAAAATTGCTCAAATGTAGCATGCCCCTTCCGGATAAGCTATAGTGACGCCGTAACACCGAAATAGCACCTTATTATTTTCGTTGATAATACACTTAATTTGTGCACTTCGTGGCCCATTCCATGTGTATACCAGAGGATACTTCTTGTGTTGTTGTGGAATTGGTTGATGAAAATTCGGGTCGATAATATAAGAACTATAATTAAAAAAATATATGGCTTTTATATTTGATTAATATAAGTAGAATAATTGAATAATAAAAAAATCATGCATGGTTGAATATTGTGGTGGGTTTCTATCCATGCATGATTGCATGTTGAGGTGGGCCATATTCTTTTTTTTTGCAAAAAGAATCATATCTATCATAGAAGTTCATTGGTTGTCGAAGCATCTCAAACATAATAAAAATTACATCAAGATTTCGAGACCACGGAACGACTACTACTGCCACCAGAACGAGCCACTGACGCACCACTGTGGCTTCTCGCCTATCTGAGCTGGCTTGGCCTTGTTGATGATAGCCTGGAAGTCTTCGTACGCGTGCCATTAAGGACCAGTGCCCTTGAGCTGTAGTCGTCGCCATTGAAGCTTTGCATAGATTTAAAGCACCTGACACCAAATCTCACCACATGACGAGAAACCCTAACCTCACTGCTCCAAGGCCTTCTTATCCATTCGTAGTTGTATAGTGAGGTGACATGCTTGCATGATGAGATAAATAAGTAAGTGAGGATGATTCTCTTAGGTATATAGAATATGTGCATCCAGTGATGGTGGACGGAAAAGAAATAATGGTGAGGCAAACTCTTAAGAAAATCCTAAATTTATTCCATGTGTGAAACCGTGACGCGTGACGCGGACTTGATGAACATGGTTCCGCGGCATTCCACGGCCACCCCTTATGAATAATAAATTCCAAAAAATACATAGTCGACCGGTACTCGCGTACAAAGTTTCACAAAGAAATGACATCCGTGGTATTCTAAGCAAAAATAACAAACCAAACCCAGTTGTATTTTCTTACTAAGAATACCGCGATATGAATACTTCAGAAGACTTCACATGTGAGTAAAATGGTGGAGCAAGTATGATACAACAAAATTTTCGATTTTACAAAATTTTCTTTGTATATTTTTCTGAATTTACTATTCACATGTGGTGCTCGTGGACCTATATTCACTTTTTTTTTCGGGTAAATTACTCAATAGACAATAAAAATGCAGACTACTTGCCCAAACTCTATTTAGCACCTTCTGTGCTGGTTACAGTGTATTTGACAAACCGGCGCGCAACCCTCTCCACCATGGGTTTGACCCATTTATTTTTTCTCCTTCTTGTCGCTCATGAATCGGCCAGCCCACATAAAGCGATCACTGCATATTCTTTCCGGAATTGGTCCAGCCGATTTAGTGAAGCTTCTGGCCGGTTTTGAGAAACTTCTAGAAGCTTCGAAGCTACTTTTCGATTTCCTATTTGGATTTTCGCATTTTTTTTGTTTTCGAATGTGTGAACTTTTAAAATTTTGTGAGCGTTTTCAAATGTATGAAAAATTTCAAACAGACACGTTTTGTGAAATCCACAAAAAAAATTGAATGGATGAACTTTTTCAAATTTGTGACATTTTTTCATATCATGTGAAGTTTTTTGTGTTCACGAATGTTTTTGAAATTCACGAACCTTTTTCAAATACGGGAGCAGTTTTTCATATTCATGTTTTTTTAGTTTGTGAAATTTTATTCAAAATCTATGTTTTTTCCAAACATGTGAACTTTTTCGCAAAATATATGAACTTTTTCCTAATTCATGATTTTTTTCTTTGAAATCCACAAACTTTTTTCGAATTTATGAGCATTATTGCAAATTCATGAGTTTGTTTTTTCAATTTCATGAACTTAAAAAACTGGCCAATTTTCGTTCTCTAAGAACAAGAATATCTAATGTAGCCAAATAGGTGAGAAGAAAAGAGTGACCGACCGGCGGGAGAGAGCAAGCGTTAGTGGAGCAGGCCCATGCGGGCGATGCCCTGGGCGCTGGGTTCGTCAAGTGGCTCTTAAGGCACCGAAGAGGAGGACTCCACTGCTCGGCCGCTATCGTTGGGTTGCTATGGTTGAGAAGCTGCAGATCGGTGGCTCGTGGATTATGCTGATAGTACAACTTAACATTATGTGTTAATTGAATCGAGATTGAGAAGCTTAGCTTTTTATTATCCCGGTTTTAAACAAGGCCATCTCACTGAAATCTGAATTCCCAACTAAGCAGATCAACATCGATTGATCTTTTAGTTATAGGTTCTTTATAACATGATCCACTGTCAAGCATAGAAAGGCTTATGTTTCGACCTTTTTGTTTTGTTTATTTTTATCTTGGACTTGTCGTAGGGACATTGTGTGTGGCACCAAGAGCATCTCCAGCCGTTGGCACCCCCAAGAACAACATCGAACCAAAAAACTTGGTGTCTTGAGGGTCATCCGGCGAAATAAAGAGGGCATCTTTCAAGTCACACCCCACCCAAGCAAAAGTTTATGAGGAAAATGATTAAGTGGGCCAAGAAAAAGGACATGTGGTGAGACACGATTCGCAGAAACTTTCGCCGGCACCCCCAAGAGCCCCCCAGCGCGCCGGGTTTCGCCTGGGTTTGCCGGCGCTATTTTGACGTCCTGGGGGTGATGGGGGCGTGGCTGGGCCATTTTTCTGCGAAAAGCGCCGTCCGAGCCTAAAACCGAGCCTAAAAAGGTGTCCTGGGGGGCGTCCTGGGGAGGGGGGCGGCTGGAGATGCTTCTAAAAGAACGGTTCTAAAATAATAAAATTTTCAATAATACATCTCTGTCCACCAAGAGATACGAATTTGCATATAGCACCAAGAAAGCTCTGCCGGCAGGATCGTATTTTTTTGTGAGTATATAGTAGGTTTCTAAGCTATACCATTGTTCTTTCAGTGAGTATAGCTGGAAACCCTGGTTCATTAGGTTTTTAAGGACATATTAATTTTGCTTGTAGCTATATTTATAATATATATAATACGTGATAGTATAATATATATAGAAAAAGAGCTCATGCTTTGCAACGGGTACAAACAAAACTAATATGTTAGTGATATAGACGGACAACATAGTACCATGCTAATTTTATTTAATCATTGCATGAAAAAGTATCATCTATTCGTTTGTAACTATACACATATGATTTTGGGTTGTCTTGTTTTTAGATTTGCATCGACGGGTAATAAAGATTTCATTGGGGAAAATATATCGTCGTTTTCTCCTCCTTACCGATGGCTTTCCTCCTCACACGTCTGTCCTCTCCCTTCCCTCTCCAACCCTATCAACAACTTCAACCTCGTGCCCTATGCATCCACACCGTCCTCCGCTGCACGATGCTCGACCACTGGTGAACAGGCATCGGCGCGGCCATTGCGTCGCCCAACTCCATGGCTCGGGCCTGATGGCAGTGATAAGAGCGACCAGCAACAGAGGGGAAGAGATAGTGAGGGAGATGACAGGAACGACCAAGGCGACAAATGCCATCTTGGTATCTCCAACATTCTTGTCCCCATCACCATATTGATGGCAAGTGTTGATGCTAGTAGGAGGAGGACATGTGGGTTGCGTTCGTCACCTCTCCTCTCTGTTCACCGCCGGGTAGATGCCTGCTTTGCTCAACCCAATGGCACCCGTCACCAACGCACGACGAGTCAAACTCGAACTCCTTGGTGTGGTTGAACTTTCCCTATTATAATGGACAGAGGATGGCGTATCTTTGTTGCATTCTAAACCGACAAGAACAGTTTCTTAAGTTTTAAAAGTTCACTTGCGCTAGCAGGGTTCATGATAGATGCGCGCAGTGGTGACATCATCGCATTGGGATTGACCATGTTCGTATGTTGTGATCAGGTGAACACCGTTATCACCATCAATAGGAAGGAGGACAGGCGACATGGTGATGTGCCTTGTTAAAATAGAGGACGGCTGGATGTTTTGAGCCATGCTTATTGACCTCCCGTTGTAACACACGGGCATGTTTGCTTGTATGTACTCCCTCTGTAAAGACATATAAGAGCATTTAGATCACTGCTTTAGTGATTTTGACGTTCTTATACTCCCTTCTTTCCTTTTTATAGGGCTTAAATCTAAAATATCATCAACCAAGATAGATGATGAGTGGAGAAATGCATCTCGTAGTTTGCAAAATTACTCAAACTTTAATCTATACTAATTACAATGTATGCATGAATGACCACTAAATGAGTAGGAATGGTTACATGCATTAGTTGGTTTCTTTTAGTCCTTGCATGCATCAATTTAATACACCTTGAAATGTGAATATGTGGTGAAAAAAAAGTGAAAATGAGACTTATAACACAAAAAAAACCAAGAAAATGAGATGAACCCAATAAACCAGAAGGATCCGGCTTGCCTGCTCCCTCCCCATGCTCCCAGGGAAAGTATCCAGTGCTCCCAGCCTTAGGGTACTCCGAGTGCTCCAATGTCAAAAAACATTTTTAAATATTTTATAAAATTCCGGAAAAGGAATTATTACGTTCACAAGGAATGTCACCACATCCCCTAAAAATTTCAGGTCCAAAATCAGAATGTACATTGACAAACAAAAAAGAGAAATCCAGACCTGAATAGTGCCAATGTTGCTTTTGTCTCTTCTTTACACTATTCATTCCAGATTTCACATTTTTGTTTCTCAATGTGTGTTTCGGGTTTGGATCTGAATTTTTTTAGGGCTTGTAGTCACATTCATTATGAACATTCATTATTTAAAAAAAATTAAACACTAAAAATTATATTTTTCGACATTGGAGTACCGGGAGTACCCTAAGGCTGGGAGCACCTGATACTTTCCCCGTGCTTCCATCCGTGCTCCCACTTTATCCTACGCTGTTTTTTTCTTTTTCCTTCCTAATCTAATCATTCCCTAATTTTAACAGGATGGGCCCGGGGCTTATTTGTTCCAATCAAATCAAGCCACGTACGCGGGAGCACCGATGGGCGCACGGCCGGGGCGCAGGCAAGTCTCGTCCCCAGAAATGAGGGAGTATTAATTACGAGTGAATTACCTACCAATGACTGAGAGAGGGCAGACGCACCAGACGAGAGAGCAAGATGAGACAATTTTTCGGAAAGAGACCGAACTAGAGGTGTTCTCTCAAAAGAAGAAGAAATGGACTGCTGTCCATTTATTAATTGACATTAATTATAAGCCGATCTCTCAAGCATCCACATGCTTGCATCCCATTGTGCTCTCTCGCTCGACGTCCATGTCTATATAACAGACCTAGGACCAATCAAATAAGCACGATCACACTTGGTTCACGTACGAGCTCAAATCTACGAACGTGTGCAGGTACATACGCCATGGCGCTCCATGGGCTCGCTTTGCCGAATTCTCAGGTCGTCCTATCGGCAGCTCGCACGCGTCCCCCGGTAATAGCCGTACGGCGTTCAAGCGCACGCTTCGTGTTTTCCTCGCCGTCGGCGAACCGCAAGCTCCTCGTAACGTCGTCCTCCACGAATAATCCTTATACGGCGGCCGACGGCAAGGTATGTATCGTATAGTTTTGTTCAAAATTTATACGCGCTGGATCCGTTATTTATTTTAACTAGCGTAGGAGGAAGTGGCAGCAGGGGAAGACGAGCACGAGCTAAAGCTCCTGGGGACATGGAGGGGCCCGTTCGCGCTGCGAGTGAGTCTGGCGCTCAACTTCAAGGGCTTGAGCTACGAGTACCAGGAAGAGGACCTTGCCAACAAGAGTGACCTTCTTCTAGAGTCCAACCCGGTGAACAAGAAGGTCCCCGTTCTCATCCACAATGGCGTGCCAATTTGCGAGTCGCTCGCCATCTTGGAGTACATCGACGAGGTCTACCGCGGGATAGGACCCTGCCTGCTCCCGGCCGACCCCTACCAACGTGCCATCGCTCGGTTCTGGGCCGCCTACATTGACAAGAATGTAATAACCCAACCTTACCCTCAAAGTCCCCTTACGTACGTACTGTGTTTGCAACTTGCATGCGTTGATTCCCTGTTTAGTTTGTGGATG
The DNA here is from genome assembly GCA_021605145.1 of Aegilops bicornis. Lineage (NCBI taxonomy): Eukaryota > Viridiplantae > Streptophyta > Magnoliopsida > Poales > Poaceae > Aegilops > Aegilops bicornis. The sequence continues at coordinate 678,046,303 of CM038674.1, forward strand.
CACCATGCATACATATTTCAGTAGAGTTAACACTATGCGTGTGACTCTGGGTGCTTCCAGCTAGTCGCGCCATGGTGGAAAATGTTCGTGGGCAAGACCGACAAAGAGAAAGATGAAGGGACGAAGCAGACGCTCGCAGCGGTGGAGACGCTAGAGGAGGCCCTGAGGGAATGCTCCAGTGGAAAGCCGTTCTTTGGAGGAGACAACGTCGGCTACGTTGACGTCGTGTTGGGTGGTATGGTCGCATGGATGCAAGGAACCGAGGCGCTCTGTGGCGTGGAGCTCCTTGACGCCACCAAAACCCCGCTGCTGCTGACATGGATGGAGCGCTTTCGCAGAATGGAACCTGCTAAGGTCGTTCTGCCAGACATCGATAGGTTGATCGAGTTTGCCAAGATGAAAAGGGCTCAGAAGGCTCTAATATAAAATAGCAAAACAGTATGAGAATAAGTAATTAAGGATCTTCATAATTTAGGAGTGCATGGAAGGAGTGCCATCGGCGCCATGAAAGATGTCAAAACACCAAATGTTATTCTTGTTTCTCTTCAGATGTCTCATGTAATGTAATAATGTGTGGAGTGTTACTATTCAGACAACGGCTAGTCACAATACTCGGTACTAGAGAACATGTTTATATGTCGATTCATATATTCATTCAAAAAACGGTGCCGGTTGCTCTTTGATTTGTGTGATTTCCAAACATACATCAAAATATAGTATTATTTTCAAGTTAAATGAATTTCTGGGAAAAAAATCCATAAGATATATAATCCTAAGAATCAAACAACCCACAAGAAGAAATAATTCCTAAAGACTAAAGTCACATGACATTGAGCTAAATAGGATGCATGTGAAGATGGCGAATCTCCAAAGGACTTAAACTAGGTCATGTTTGGTTCTGAAAGCAAAAAGCTAAAGCAAAAAGCAAAAATTAATGTAGGTGCTTTTTTGACTTACAAGACAAACTCCAGAAGTCAAAGTTAAGGCTGCCCAAACACCCATATCCTAGGTCCAGGTGTAGGGCGTTAGTATGTAGGGGTCAAATGATTTTGTCATTAAAAGAGAAGTAGAAAACCACTATGGTTGGGCCACCCGACACCGTACCCGCGACACAAGTTGAGGAACATGCGCGACACAAATTGAGGAACATATCTGCATGTGTGTAGTACTCCCTCCATCAGTATGCATAAATTTAATTTGGGTGGTTTTGTAAACTACGAAATACATTCCTCCACACAAAATCTGCCTTGGTTGATGAGATTTCAGATTTAAGCCCTATAAACCGGAAAAGAGAGTAGATGAAAAGGCTTTTAAAATATTTATTGAATGTGTACTATTTCTTTTTTTGCGGGTGGAATGTGTACTATTTCAGTGGTGATTTGCACTGACCGGTGGATGGTGAGCACCAAGTCCTTTGATCTAAAAATCATACTTTGGATGTAGAGCCAACATCCTACAATGTCACTTCTCTATCTATGGTGTATCATCTCGGTAGCAGAGCGCTGAGTTTCTCACGGTTCCGGATTTGTTGTTCTGCTTGGTGTCGGTGAACTTGCCCGTGTAATCTCGTGGTAACAAAGACGAGAAATCACAAGTTCCGGCCTGGCAGATGTGCCTGAAAGTTTGCCTCTGGTCATGCTCGAGCATCAAAGAAATTATGTCTATAGAACATTAGGATCAAATAAATGTCCTAGCGAAAAGTACGTGATTTAATTGATAGATTTGTCGTGGTCGATGTGAGTGCGGCCGAGACCCTGGTTTGCACACACAAGGATATTGACACATGTGGGGGCGGATTTATCAGGCATGTGTATGTGTGTGGGGCTTACACCTTCGTTGCTTCTTTTTCATTGTGTGACAGGAATGAATATGATGCCTCCCCACCATTTGCCAACCTTGCCAATTTGTTGTAACAATAGATGCCCCAACCATGTATATTAAGAAATATGTATACTATAGTTCTGGCATGAATCTCAATTCGAGATTACCACTAAGAAGTACTCCGTCCGTCCCAAAATAAGAGTTGCTGGATTAGTATAAATTTGTATATTTTGGGAGGGAGGGAGTAATAATAATGATGCTGATGATGATGTAAACAACATTTTATTAACTTATCAATGCAAAAAGAGTTTAATACTTTTTGTTATCTCTTGATATTGGAATTCGATCCATTTTTTGGATCGAATGAAAAATTGTTTATACTGCAATAATTAATATTAATTTAAAATTCAGAAAATAGTTAAACAGAATATTCTTATTAGAAGTGGCAGCAATATCCAAATGAAACATAGTGAATGTTTTTGCTCCACACATTCTCTTATCCTGGGTAGAGAACCTAAGGAAAGCTTCACTCTTAGCCAATTATTTTCCAAGGGCTCTATGTGTGTTGTATGGACATGCTTTCTTGATTGCTTGTTTGTTTGTTTATGTGATTGTACATATGCTATCACGTTCTTTTCCATTAGACGCAGACGATTCATGTACGAAAGAAATCGACATTGATTTGTCATTTGCATTAGGTGTCCATCTTTTCTCAAGTCGGTGCGCGGATAAGTACACCTCTGTCAGTAATTGATCTACAATATATTTCATATAAAAATTCCCCTCCATATATGACTGAGCGGCCACTACCGGTGAGCTAGCTAGGTCACTCATTTGTGGTTTCAGCTACAGTTAGTTTATAAAGCTAGTTGATACTGTTTGTCCTAGTCTTATTTCAAATAATTAAGATCACTGCAACTTTTACCTAGTTAGAAATAATATAAGAGTAGTTAGCAATCGTTATGATACTTGGTATTGTTTGGGTTAATAATTATGCTTGGTTCATTATGTACTATAAATGTTTGCTACTATTACCCTAGCTATTAAATAATTATGCATACTTCAAAACACTTAGGACAGTTGTTATTGTTTTAGATACTTATGATAGTTCCTACTATTTTAGAAACATAAGATAGTTGGTACTGTTTTAAATACTTTGCATATGTAGTTGGTACTATTTTAAAAACTTAGGATGTTTTTCACTATCTGAAATATTTATGATAGTTGCTATTGTTTTCAATACCAAGGAAACTTGGTGCTGTTTTAAATACTTATGATAGGGTCTGCTTATTAATTTGGTATAAGGTTGACACTCATTTTGTAAAGTTAGTGTATATTGTCATGGTTTAGTAAATAAAGTATGTTTATTGACTTTAGCTTGTTGTAGGCAAACATGCAGCGGTCCGAGGGAGAGGAAATATGACCATGATAATCAAGTAGTGTATGGTACATTCGATAAGCTTCAATAACACTTTCACCTGGTTTTTGTTTGAAATTATAGATCATGTGCCCCGCTCCATGAGAATTCTTGTTTGGGTAAAAAAAATGAGTCAAGAATGCACTAGATAATATTTTTTTCAAGTGTCAAAAGTACCTGTAAGATGAGTTAATAGCCAAGATTTTACTTTGGTGGCAACGTGAAAAAAGCTTACCTATCATCTCATCATAATTGAAAACATGTAATTTAAAATCATCTAATGCAAAAGGTGTTTAATATAGAAATCATTTATGTTATTTTATCAATGCAGAAAGAGTTAAATTGAACATCGTTATCAGAAGTGACGACACTATCCAAAGCAGCCATAGTCTGCACGTAGAATGTTTTTCCTCCACACTTACTCTTATCATTGACAACCGGACGAAATTAAGCATCACTCTAAGCCAATTATTTTTCTGGCACTTTACGCATGTCATATGGTCGACATGCTTGTTTGTTTGTTTATGTAATTGTGTGCATGAAATCACGTTCTTTCTTATGAGATGCGGGTTTACGTACAGAAGCAATAGATCTTAGTTTGTTGTTTGCATAAGCTTCTGTCTTTTCTCAAGTTTTGCACTGCACAGATACGTACGTCTCTGTCTGTATGTGAGGTGAAAGGTGTTGGCCGTATATGCCGTACTGAATGACCAGGTGTGCATACACGAAGACAATCAAAGAAGCAGAAGACCGCCATGGTTTGGCAACCAAACAATATGAGCGACGCGACTACATGATTGGATGATATACCTGTCAAGGTCGATGTGAGTGGTGTAAAATTCAGCAGGCTGCGTACCAACATCGATAACTTTATAATGATTGTTGAGTGTATTGAGACGTAAACTGTAGAGGTACGGCAACCCCGGTCACTATCCACCGTGGTGGCCACTTTTTTTTCTTTTTTGAAAAGAAAGAAGACCTGGCCTCTGCACCTGGGCGATGCATGCAGCCACTTTATTAATTGTTCACAAAAACCTTACAAAGTAGTACATCAGTAAGTCTGAAGCCATCATCTTGGCAACATCTATCGCTACATATATCCACTTAATGAAGGGGTGCCGATAATCCAAGACTAATACCAAACAGACCTCGTACCTAAGCCTAACATCTAAAACTGGAGGCCTCAGCCAAGCCATATACCTGGTTTGGGGCACACACCAGTCCGGCGCACCCACATTGGCCGCCGCCGCCGTCTTCCACCGATCCATCTTCAGAGCAGGTACTGACATCACGACCATGCCAAGTCGGCCATCGACGCCACCACGACGCCAGACAGCATCCTCCTCCTGCGCGAGTCCGTCTACACACATCGGACGCCGAGATTCCACTGCGCCACGCCGCCGAGATCCACAGTCGTCGATGCGTAAGATGAAACACCGCTCCACCAAAGATGTTGTCCGCTGGTCCCTCAAGCCCGTGCACACCTCCAAGACTGACGCCCCCAAGGGGGAAACGAAGCAAGAGCGCCGCCGTCATCCGATCTACTGATTTAGAGTTTTCACCGGAGGTAACAGAACGAACTTCTCCAAGGCGATGTCTTCAAGAAAAGAACGACACAGAAAAGCGCCGCCTTCGCCGGCCTTGGCATCTAGCCGAGCGTAAAGTTTTCACCCAGATCTGTTCGAAGAACCTCCATCTGCCATCTCTATGGGGACTGGAAGTAGGATCTAGGCCGCCGCCGCCTGAACAGCCAGCAGCCGCGCCATCGGAGAGCCATATACCAGACCCCGCCGCCGGCCCAGGAGAGGACGACGCCACGTACGCCCAGCAGCCACCACCGCCAGCCAGTGCCGTTGCACCCCACACCCGCGCCGTGCCGCCACTAGAAGAAAGCGTCCCACGCCGCCATCCTCGGGCAGGAGGCGAAGAAGGCCCTGCCGCCGCGTAGGCCGAGCAAGCTTTGCGCGGTGACCTGCGCCGGCGGCGACGAAGAGGGGAGGAGGAGGGAGAAGGGAGGAAGGGCGAGGGGCGGCAGATCTGGGCTCCCCCGGCCGCTCGCGGAGACGACACGAGGAGAGGGACGAGAGGTCTGTTACGAGGGGTCCCATGGTGGCCACTTGACGAGCGGATGTTGATTCTGAAACTGGTTGACGTGGAGGACATATGTTGATGCACGAAATTCATGAACTGAGTATACGTGGATACATTTTGTCCAAACTGGGGAGGTGGGGGCAGTACAAGGATCCCGCTGACGGATTTTGCAATGACTAGCAGGCAGAGGCGCGGAGGCACGCCACGCCCGTCGTGAAGCTCGTGTGCGTGGTGGTGTTGTTTTTCTTATAAAAGAAAATAACGCAATGGGTTAGTGAGCTGGCAGTTGGTAATGTGCAAGCCAATTTAACTTGGCGACAGCTAGGCGCCGGCGCGCCGGCCGAACCGATCTAGTGTCAGCCGTTCGATCTGCCTAACACAAAGCCCGTAGAACCGCTCGATACCGCTCGTATCAGGCCCTCTCGCATGAACTGGGTCGTCGTCTTCCTCACCCCTGCGATTCCCCCCACACCTAGCCCCCCGCTGACTCGCTCCCCTTGCCGCCGCGTTCGTTCCCCTTGCCGCCCACGCTCGCCGGCGACCCCAAGCCACTCTTGCCCGCTGTTTTGCCGCTCCTGCTTGCCGGCCACCCGTGCCGACCGCGCTCGCCCCTGGTTGCCCCATGCTTCTGACATTGGTGACTGCAGCTAACCCACCGCCCGCCCTTGCCACAAACTGGTTCGCCAGCATGGCCGTCCGCCCTTGCCGCAAAACTGGTTCGTCATCATGACCGGCCGCCGCACGCAACATCGCCGGCCGCCGGTTCAGCTCGATGCACGTCGTTCGTGTGTGGTTGGTCACCGTCACCGTTACACGCCCTTGCAGCTTTTCTCAACGCCGGTTCTAGCTTTTTATCTCACTGGTTCCAGCAAATTTCCTTCGTTGCCGTAGCTTGATTCACCGGTTCCAGCTTTTTACTTCTCCGGAAGAAGCTTTTCTCAATGCAGGTGGAAGCTTCGCGGCGCCGGTTGTAGCAAAATCAGTGGTCGTCGCAAAACCACGCCCATGCCGAGTGCAGCAAAAAATTCTGCCGGTTCCAGCTTCTAAGGCAGCCGGTTCCAGCAAAAATAGCTCATCGATGCCTCCACCCCATCGCCATCGTAGCAAAATCGATCACCGGTTGTAGCTTTCGTGATTGCCGGTTGCAGCTCGCCGCGTAGCCGTTCCCAGCATGCCAAGGAGTCGGTTCCAGCAAAACTCCATGGCTGGTTGCAATCTTGCCTCCGATCGCCATGGAGCAGTAGGAGATGCAGTTGAGAGAGGGGAAAAATTGAGGGGAGGACACTGGCTCAGGGGGACGGCTTCAGGGGTGCTCGCCGGAGAAGAGGGGGGCTCAGTGGGATGAGTGGATGCCTGCTCCTCAGTACCCCTACTATCCTCGAGGCTACTAATCGACTACCAAGCTAGGCCAAAAGCCTAAGCTTGGGGGAGTACGTGTCTCTCACTGACATTATATTCATGTGCACATACAGCATTCTATTTGTCGGTGCTCTCACTTTTTCATTGTATCATCCATGCTTAGATTTATTTTCTTGCTTTCTTCTTGTGTGTTTGAATTTTTTTAGAAAAACCAAAAAAAATAGTTGTAGTAATTTGCTTTCTATGCATGCTTAGTAGTAGAATTAAAAATAAAATCCAAAAATATTTCCTTGTTCTTCTTTTGCTTGTTGCGAGCTTTCTTGTGTAAATAGTTTTTATCGTTTTTGCTTTTCCCTTTTTATTTGCTTGTTCAAGAAAACCACAAACTCCAAAAATATTTCAGTGTGTGTCTCTGAATTTCTTTTCTTTTTATTCGAGTCTTACCGAGGAGAAGACCACGATGAAAATGTTGAGTGGCTCTCATATGAATAGTTGTTGAACTAATAAAGAGCCCATTTTACCTTGTCTTCTCCTGTTGAATAAAATGTTTGCAGATTTCAGCTTAGTCCTCGGCACTCTTGCACTATTATCATTTTCATATCATTCGATCGTGCAAGTGAAAGGCAATAATGATGACATCCGATGAACTGGTTGTGGTAAAGAGAAACTGGTATGAACTCGACTTGTTATGTTTGTGTAAATATGTTTAACCTAGTATCCAAGATTTAGCCCATTATGATTAAACATGTTTGCAATGACAATTAGAGATTATAGTTTCTCATGCCATGCATAAGTAGCTAGGAGTGGATAATGATTTATCTTGGATATCAACATAGCGTTAAGATGATTGTGATGTAGTATGATGATATGGTATCCTCCTCTGAATGTTCGAGTGGCTTGACTTGGTACATGTTCATGCATGTAGTTGAATCAAAACCAACATAGCCTCTATGATATTTATATTCATGGTGTTCATATCCTACTCATGCTAGTGTTCAATGTTACTTATGCATAAGGCATGGTTATGATCGTTGTTGCTCTCTAGCTGGCCGCTTCACAATCTTAATTGCTAGCCTTCCCTGTACTGAGTGGGAATTATGCTTGTACATCAAAAACCTTGAACCCAAAGTTATTCCAGATGAGTCCACCATACCTACCTATATACGGTATTACCCTGCCGTCCTAAGTAAATTTGCATGTGCCACCTCTAAAAAACTTCTAAAAAAATTATCCGTTTTGTGTGCCTCGATCGTTCATGGAACGACAGGAGGTGGTCGATATCTTCCATGCTAAGCGGGTTATTCTCAGGTCGAGTGTTTATTCACTTGCCATCACACGAGAAAATGGCCGGTAATAGGGATTCCCAGTCCCGAATTCAAAAATGCAAATAATTAAACAAAACTCCCCTGGGACTGTTGTTGGTATGGACGACACCCGTTGTTTCGGACAAGCCGTGGAATGTGATTGTTGGTGGAAGGGGGAGTAAACCTTTACTTTTAGTGCTTGGGAACCGCCACTAGCGTGCTTAACATGGAAGATGTTGATAACTGATGGTTGTGAAGTGAATAAGAAAGATGCATGTCTCAAAATATCATTTACCTCTATTTTTAAAACTTGAGCTCTGGCACCTCTGCAAATCACTGCTTTCCTCTGCGAAAGGACTTTCTATTTACTTTTATGTTGTGTCACCACCTTCTAAAAACAAGTGCCAGAAACCGAGTATAGCACAGTTGTCATGATTTATGCATTGTGTGTAGCTAATGTTGGGTGCATCATGACTGTATCTTTTTTACCATGAATTACAATGTTTAGTCGTTGCTTGAACTTTGGAGGTGCTCTGCATTTATGTTTTGCGGTCTCAGAAAGGGCTAGTGAGATACCACTATTGTCATATTATATCATGGTTGTTTTGACAACGTGTTGCCATTTGAGATACCTTATTATTACTCGCTAGCCGATTATGTCATGATATGAGTCATTATAATCTTTAAGAATTATTGTTAACATGGTTAGTTATAATGTTGGCTGAAAACCTGGGTGCTGTTTAAGCTTATTAATGCAAACAACAGCAAAAGAGTTCGTAAAAGTTTTTCTTTCTCACTTTCAATTTATCAACTGAATTTCTTGAGGACAAGCAAAGGTTTAAGATTGGGGGAGTTGATACGTCTCCAACGTATCTACTTTTCTCACGCTTTTCCTCTTGTTTTGGACTCTAATTTGCATGATTTGAATGAAACTAACCCCAGACTGACGTTGTTCTGAGTAGAACTACCATGGTGTTGTTTTTGTGCAGAAATAAAAGTTCTCGGAATGAAACAAAACTTTGTGAGGATTTTTTATATAATAAAAGAGAGTTTCTGGAGCCAAGATCCACCGGAGAGGGGCCCCTAGGTGGGCACAATCCACCAGGGCGCGCCCCCTCTCCTGGCACGCCCAGGTGGGTTGTACCCACCTGGTGGCCCCGCAGACCTCAACCCTGATACTATAAATTCATATTTTCGAAGAAAAAATCAGGGAGAAAGAATTATCATGTTTCACGAGACGGAGCCGCCGCCAAGCCATGTTCTTCCTCGGGAGGGCAGATCTGGAGTCCGTTTTGGGCTACGGAGAGGGGGATCTTCGTTCTTCGTCATCACCAACCCTTCTCCATCGCCAATTCCATGATGCTCCCCACCGGGAGTGACTAATCCCTTCGTAGGCTCGCTGGTCGGTGAGGAGTTGGATGAGATTCATCATGTAATCGAGTTAGTTTTGTTAGGGCCTGATCCCTAGTATCCACTATGTTCTTAGATTGATGTTGCTATGACTTTGCTATGCTTAATGCTTGTCACTTTGGGCCCGGGTGCCATGATTTCAGATCTGAACCGTTTATGAATTCATCATTATATCCATGTTCTAGATCCGATCTTGCAAGTTATAGTCACCTACTATGTGTTATGATCCGACAAGCCCGGAGTGATAACAACCGGACCTACTCTCGGTGATGATCGTAGTTTGAGGAGTTCATGTATTCACTATGTGTTAATGCTTTGTTCCGGTTCTCTATTAAAAGGAGGCCTTAATATCCCTTAGTTTCCAATTTGGACCCTGCTGCCACGGGAGGGTTGGACAAAAGATGTCATGCAAGTTCTTTTAATAAAGCACGTATGACTATTTACGGAATACATGCCTACATTATATCGATGAACTAGAGCTAGTGTCGTATCGCCTAGGTTATAACTGTCTCATGATGAATATCATCCAACAAGTCACCGATCCAATGCTTATGAATTTGTCCTATATTGATCTTGCTAAGTTACTACTGCTACTACTACTGTCACACTTACTACAATATCATTGCTATCACTGTTACGGTTACTTTTGCTACTGCTACTATTATCAAAACTATCAAAATATTTTGCTACTGATCACTTTGCTGCAAATAATTAATCTCCAGGTGTGGTTGAATTGACAACTTAGCTGCTAATAACTTGAAATATTCTTTGGCTCCCCTTCTGTCGAATCTATAAATTTGGGTTAAATACTTACCCGCGAAAACTGTTGCGATCCCCTATACTTGTGGGTTATCACGCGCCCTCACTCCGACGAGCCTCCTGGTTGCCCGCCTCCCGCCCTGGCCGCCGCGCACCTAGTCTCCTCGCCGTGCACCCTCGCTCCGGCGAGTCCGTCGGCCATGGTAGCAAGGCGCTTACCACGGCCCCAGCGGAGAAGAGGAGCGCATCGCCGGCTCTCCGGGTGCGCGGGCTGCAGTATAGGGAGCGGGGCACGGGGCGACTCCTTCGTCGGTGTGATCGGCGGCTCGATGTCGACCTCCGACTGCTGGAGGTCGTCGACGCCGCCGTGCTCGGTCGCGAGGGCCTCCATGATGCCGTCTGCGACATGCTCGACGAAATGTCGCTGCCTCCGTGGGAGCCCAACACTGCTCATGGGGGCTGATACGTCTCCAAGTATCTAAAAATTTTATTGTTCCATGCTATTACATTATCTGGTTTGGATGTTTTATATGAATTATTATGCTATTTTATATTATTTTTGGGACTAACCTATTAACCTAGAGCCCAGTGTCAGTTTCTGTTTTTTCCTTGTTTTAGAGTTTCGCAGAAAAGGAATACCAAACGGAATGAAACTTTCGCAATGATTTTTCTTGGACCAGAAGACATCCGGAGGCCTTGGAGTGCATGACAGGGAAGCCACGAGGCAGCCACAAGGTCGGAGGGCGCGCCTAGGGGGGTAGGGCGCACCCCCCCACCCTTGTGGGCCCGTCGTGACTCCACCGACCTATTTCTTCCGCCTATATATTCTCAAATATTCCAAAACCTATGGGGAGATCTACGAAAACACTTCTCCACCGCCGCAACCTTCTGTACCTGTGAGATCCCATCTAGGGGCCTTTTTCGGCGTCCTGCCGGAGGGGGTTCGATCACGGAGGGCTTCTACATCAACACCATTGCCTCTCCGATGAAGCGTGAGTAGTTTACCTTAGACCTACTAGTCCATAGCTAGTAGCTAGATGGCTTCTTCTCTCTCTTTGATTCTCAATACCATGTTCTCCTCGATGTTTTTGGAGATCTATCCGATGTAATACTCTTTTGCGGTGTGTTTGCCGTGATCCGATGAATTGTGGATTTATGATCAGCTTATCTATGAATATTATTTGAATCTCCTCTGAATTCTTATATACATGATTTGATATCTTTGCAAGTCTCTTCGAACTATCGATTTGGTTTGGCCAACTAGATTGGTTTTTCTTGCAATGGAAGAAGTGCTTAGCTTTGGGTTCAATCTTGCGATGCTCGATCCTAGTGACAGAAGGGGAATCGACACGTATTGTATTGTTTCCATCGAGGATAACAAGATGGGGTCTTCATCATATTGCTTGAGTTTATCCCGCTACATCATGTCATCTTACTTAATGCGTTACTCTGTTCTATGAACTTAAAATATTCTAGATGTAGGCAGGAGTCGGTCGATGTGTGGAGTAATAGTAGTAGATGCAGGCAGGAGTCGGTCTACTTGATACGGACGTGATGCCTATATTCATGATCATTTCCTTAGATATCTTCATAATTATGCGCTTTTCTATCAATTGCTCGGCAGTAATTTGTTCACCCACCATAATATTTTCTATCTTGAGAGAAGCCTCTAGTGAAACCTATGGCCCCTGGATCTATTTTCCATCATGTAAGTTTCCGATCTACAATTTTAGTTTCCTATTTACTTTCTTTGCAATCTTTTACTTTCTATTCCATAAACCAAAAATATTACTTTACCATTTTTCCATCTCTATCAGATCTCACTTTTGCAAATAACCGTGAAGGGATTGACAATCCCTTATTGCGTTGGGTGCAAGTTGGTGTTTGTTTGTGCAGGTATTCGGTGACTTGAGCGTTGTCTCCTACTGGATTGATACCTTGGTTGTCAAAACCGAGGGAAATACTTACTCTACTTTGCTTATCACCCTTTCCTCTTCAAGGGAAAAACCAACGCAAGCTCAAGAGGTAGCAGGGGGCGCAACGAGTGGAAAATTTTGCCCCCCCGGCCAAAATTTCATTCGCAGCCCCAAGCGGCGAAAAAAATGCCTCCTGGGGGGCAAACGAGTGGAGATGCTCTAATGTTTATGGCCGGTCAATGATGACTCATGTGTCATCAGTGATCAATCTAGAACACTGGGGGAATGGGATCAACATTGACAAGTCATCAGTGACCCCCAAGTAGGCCATTCAGTGGTGATTGTCATCATTGTCGCCTTTAGAGTGGCCGGTTAGTGATGACTCTCATAAGTGATCATCCCAACATGGCCGGTCACTAATAAGGGTTCATGGTGTTCGGGCCTGTAGTAGTGAACTATAGATATGTTGGAGACGTGTCACCACCCACGCGTAATCAGGTCCACTCATCATCTACCTCTTTAGGTTGCACCAATGTAACTAAAGAAACAATGTTCCACCACTTCCTAGACATCCAAAATGTACATCCCTAAAAATATCAGATGGTGCAGACAGAGAAAATCGTCTGGATGGCCCAAGGAGGCAGTTACTCCAGTATTCTTTATAGTCTGAGGAGGTGGTTACTCCAGCATCCTTTATAGGAGTAATGACAGGTGATTTGAACCCCATTTTGAAGAATGTTGATAATTGTTTTATATTCATATAAGGAGGAGGTGGTATTTATATTATTGTTTATGAAAGGGGGTGACATCTAAACCATTGCTATAAATATGCCACATTACACAACAAGAGAGAGAGAGAGAAAGAGAGAGAGTTAAATGTTCTTGTTGTAGCCCGAAGGTGACCAGAGTGGACCATGGACCCGCGCTTACTATTTCTTGCATTAAGCGAGCCCGTAGAAAACTCTCACTGAAGTGTGTAGAGTAGTTGGGCTGGCCCATTTTCACGCACAGTTAAACTGTAAAGAGATTGGAAAATGGCAGGGGTGGGGATCGATCTCTGGTCTCCTCGGAGAGGGCTCGCTACACTAGCCACTGTGCCATTGTCTTCCATGCGATAAGTTGTTGGCGCGATGTGTACTTGAGGCAAATGACGCCGGTTTTTCCATGGTTTTCGCGTTTTCTTTCTAGTTTTTTCTTTTTGTTCTTTGACATGGTTTCTCTGTTTTTTTCTTTGTTTTCTGTTTGATTTCCTTTTTTCTTCCTCACTTCTGTTTGATTTTCTTTTTTTTCTTCACCATTTTTTGTTTTTCTTTTGTTTGTTTTTGTTTTCTCAGTCTCGTGTTGAATACTAGGGTGCACCCTACTTATAGAGAAAATGAGTCGGGTTTTCTTCGGGTTTTTTTTTTCAAGTTTTCTTTTGTTTTTTCTTCTCTGGGTGTTCTTCATTTGTTTCTTCAGTTTTTTTCATTTTCTCTTTCCTTTGGTTTATTTTATTTCTTTTTCAGTTTTCATTTTTTTGGTTTTTCTTTGTATCTTTTTGTTTTTCATTTTGTTCTTATATACATATCAACATTTTTCAAAAACTTGTTCAACATTTTTCAAATACCTGCTCAATATTTTTATATAAATTATAAAAAAATTGAAATACTAGTTAAAAAATCAAATAGTTGTTCAACATTTTTGTACACATGAACAAATTGTTTTAGAATACTTTTTCAATATTTTCTAAATATTTTTTTAACATTTTTCAAATACTTGTTCAACATTTTATATACATGATCAACATTTTTTTCAAATAGTTGTTCAACTCTTTTTTAAATGCTTGTTCATTAATTTTTCTCAAATGTTTTTTGAAGAGTGTATTTTTGTAATATATATTTATAATATTTTAAAGTATAAACAAAAGTACATAAATAAAAGCAAAAATGAAAACAGAAAACGTAAAAATACAAGAAAAAGCGGTTGCGGCCTCCTGCACTCGTGGGCCCGCCCAGCTCGCTTGCCCCTTTGGCAAGTGTGAAGCTAAGCTCGTTGAAGGCGAGACATAGGCGTGCCCCATGGAGCACCCTGGGTTTTTGCCATTAGGCCACATAGCCGATGGATTGCGCTTCAGCCCAGAAAACAAACACAGCGCCGAAGCCCAGAATGTTTCTTCGTATGGGTCATAGATGTTTTCCCAATTATAGTGTTGTTTCCTTGATTCGTCATACGTTGCTGAACCCAAGAGTTGACCCATATCGCTTTCTTTCTTTCTATAAAGGGTGTTATTTATTAACTCATAATAAAGCGTCAAGAGGATACAAACACAATAAAGACACACCCGATCACTGCATGACTAGAATACACACAACGAACCTCAACGCGCCCACACAAAGGATAATGCTAGCAAGGACCAAAAACATGCCAAGGCAGAGGGAACTACAAAAGGAGCGGAAAAGAGCAACAGGATCCTCGCCGAACAGTTGCTGGCCCAAAGAAGACGATGCAAGCTCGCACGATCCAGACATGGACCCAGCCATGCAACTAAAAACCTTGCGCGCACCAGGCAAGCAGCTAATCACCAAATGTCGCATGTGGAGCTAAGAATATCTGTTGATACACGAGTGATGTTGATCGTGGGACGACAGAAGACACTACCGCAAAAATCTCATACTGGAGACACTCAAGCGATCCCTAGCCTTCGAAGCAAGTGTATTCGGTGGTAAATCTAGACATGGCAAATAACCCACAAACAATATACCACGGTTCGTCACTGCATGTCGCCAACTTGAATCTGGCATGTGAAGCAAATACCATGGTCACGATCTACTTTCATCAACTTCGCCGAGCAACCATGACTTGGTCATTCACATCGCCGTCAAACGTCACCGACACTGCCACCGCACATCACCTCCCAAAGCCAGATTGCAACGAAGAACCGTTGGTACCCACCACCATGCATCATCTCCATTCCTCAGCCACCCAAATCAGGCACAAGAGAGACAATGAAGCGGTTGCAGCACAATACTCCCACCAGTCCAGTCCATGGGTCCCTCAAGCCAAGATCATCTTCAAAGATGCCTCGGGAGGATCCTGACAAAGGTGACATCATCATCCAATATGAGGAAATCTGAACCTCATGTTTTCCCCTAGAGCAACAGGCTTTGGGACGGAAGAAGCCCATCTTAGACGATCTATCAACACGACACCCGTTGGCACCGTCGACATCGTCTTTCAACGGCGGACTCACAACCCACCAACATCGGATCTGGGTGTCACACAGACCACGGGCGCTCACAACATCTGGCTGTAGAACGGCACCCAAGCCACCAAAAGGTGCTTGAGCCGCCACCATCAGCTCCAAGCTACTTCCTTCGTTCCTAAATAATTGTCTTTCTACAGATTTCAACAAGTGACTACATACGGAGCAAAATGAGTGAATCTAAACTCTAAAACATGTCTACATACATCCGTATGTTATAGTCAATTTGAGATGGCTAGAAAGACAATTATTTGGAAACGGAGGGAGTAGATCTGAGCCGGACACTGGTGCCAGCTGCCATGTTTGGCCGCCACCACCGCCTCCGCATAGCGGCCATAAGGAAGGCACCAAAGTCAAGCCTGGGTAGGGGAACATATCATGACTATTCAGATAGGGCATCTACAATAGGACAGACCCATTTTGACACTTATAACGAGTCAAGTGATTTTCTTTTTGCGTATTTTTTTTTAGCATCAGTACAGACATAAGCGCTCATACACTCACCCCTATGAACGCACACACGCACACCCTATTCCTATGAGCATTTCCGAGAGACTGAGCCGGCATATCATCTTGAGATTTACGAAGTCACCGTATGCGCCTCGTCGTTGACGGGAACGTCTCCTCCAACTGAAAGCGCATCGCCGGAAATCCTGAAATAAATCCAGGAATAATGCGAGCACACCAGGATTTGAACCCTGATGGTTGGGAATACCACTGTCCATCTAACCATCTCAACCACAGGTTGGTTTGCTTTTTCTTTTTGCGTATTGAGTGGTAACGGTAGTAGAAAAAAAATCAGCCACAATAGGAAAAGTTTAAAAGTAAAATAAAACATTTTATTCCTTTTAAACTGTTTTTAATATTTAAAAATTCAAAAAGTAAAACCTTTTGGTGAACATATTCTTAAAAACTAAAATCATTTTTCGAAAAAGAGAACATTTTTTGTGAACCATGAATTTACTGAACATTTTTGGTATAATGCAAACATGTTTTAAAAATGACAATAATTTAAAAATTTTGAAAAAAGATTTATAAACTGTGATTTTTAGAAAATAAAACGAAACAGTAAAAAAGCGAGGCAAGAAAGAAATACAAAATGGAAAATCAATAATAGAAACCGAAAAAACATGTCCCAAAACTGAAAAATGTGCAATAGGAATGTAAACGGGCCGGACCAGTAGGTGGCTGCGGCCACCGGCAGTTGTGTGATTGCCCGGCATTTTACCGTAGTGAACGGCATAGGAATTCTTCTGTCTACTAGACGAAGCCACGCGCCTCAATCAACTGCTTCATATATCGGTCGACAAGAACATTAAGGTGTGTTTGGTAGAAAACATGGAGGGTGCGTGAGGGCAAAAGTTTTTTACCCGACGCACTTTTCAGTTGGTAGCCTACATGGAGCGTCCTCAATATGCATAAGCTCAGCCCAAATATCATCATAGCATGCACGAAGAGAGAACACCCTAGCAGTCATTCGCTGGTCAGCATGCACGAACGAAGCGAGTGACGATGTATTTAAAAAAAGGTCCGTAAAATAAAATTGGTTAGATTTTTAAAAAACGTTCAAATTCCAAATTGTGTTTAGTTTTCTTCATATTTTTAAATTTCCAAAATTTTTTAGAACTTTAAAAAATCATATTTGTAAAATTTTGAAAATTCCAAAAATTTTGTATTTTTTTAGAAAATCTTCTTTTTTTCCATGTTTACATAAATTGTTCACGTTTCCAAAAAATATTCAAGATTCGAAATTGTTCGGCATGTCTAAATATATGTAGGCTACCAAACAAAGTCTCAGCTCAGCATGTCTCAGCATAGACACCGGTACCAAACAACAGCAAATACATGCACTAAGCATGTCTACACTCAACATGTATCAGAGGAGAACAATCATCCTAGATTGAGAATGCTACCAAACAAACCCTTAGTATCTTGGATAGCATATATGCAGCGGAAGCCGGCCACAAGACAGGTTTCTTACGGTGGACGTCGATGCTACCGTGACTGGCAGGTGCACTCGTGCAGCTCAGTGGAGACATAGAATCCTCTCTGGAGCAACGAATGATTGGCGGGGGCAAACGCACATGACAACAGAGCAAGTACTCCACACAACTTTATTTGGAAAGAGACGGGCTCGCTTTGGAGCTACCAATCGCCCTGGCCACAAATCAAACAAGCACGATTATATACTAGAGTACCTACGTGTGCACGCACATACCCATGGCTCTTCGCGGGCTCGCTTTGCCTTGGGTCGCCCTGCCAGCAGCACGCACGAGTCCGCCGGTCACAGCCGGACTACGGTCAAGCCCGCTTCGTGCATTCCTCACCGTCTGCGAAACCGCAAGCTCATCGTTTGCTCGTCGTCCACTACCTACTCGGCAACCGGCGGCAAGGTATGTACGGTATAGTTGTGCTCAAAATGTATATATGTTCCCTCCGTCATTTAGTTCTGGCGTAGGAAGAAGGGGCAGAACGGGGAGATGCGCAAGAGCTAAAGCTTCTGGGGACATGGAGAGGGCCATTCGCGCTGCAAGTGAGGCTCGCGCTCAACTTCAAGGGTTTAAGTTACGAGTACCAGGAAGAGGACCTTGCCAACACGAGCGACCTTCTTCTTGAGTCCAACCCGGTAAACAAGAAGGTGCCCGTCCTCATCCACAACGGCGTGCCCATCTGTGAATCGCTCGCCATCTTGGAGTACATCGACGAGGTCTACCGTGGGATGGGACCATCCCTCCTCCCCGCCGACCCCTACCAACGTGCCAGGGCTCGATTCTGGGCAGCCTACATTGACAACAAGGTTCATCATTTATTACCATTACTGGTGCATGTGCTAGTTTTATTAGTTTGTCAATGTAGTTCGTAATATATATTGTTTGTGTATATGCATATGTGTTTGCAGCTAGTCGCACCATGGTGGAAGATGTTTGTGGGCAAGCCAGACAAGGAGAAAGACGAAGGGACGAAGCAAACGCTTGCAAGAGATGCCAGAGGGGGCCTTGAGGGAATGCTCCAAGGGGAAGCCGTTCTTTGAAGGAGACAACATCGGCTATGTTGATGTTGTGTTGGGTGGTATGGTCGCATGGATGCAAGGAACCAAGGCGCTCTGTGGTGTGGAGCTCCTTCACACCACGAAGACACCGCTTCTGCTTGCATGGATGGAGCGCTTTGGCAAACTATAACTTGCCAAGGTGGTTCTGCCAGAAGTCGATAGGTTGGTCGAGTTTGCAAAGATGAAACGGGCCCAAAGGACTCTAATCTAAGATGTCTAAATAGTCTAAGAATGTTGACGATCTTAAAAGAAGTGCACAGAAGTGGTCATGATATCAAATTATTATTGTTCTCTATCATATGTTTCTTGTGACAACATAGAGTGTTGCTATTCAGACAACTTAGTATTTTGCAGTTCAATCATCTACACGTTATTCCCCTCCTAGTACAAGTAGTGCGATGTCGATAAGTTATGAGTTTTATGGTGTCAAAGGATTTATGAAACATATCTCGTATCCCCTTTCCCCCATCAGTTCAGACTTTTGGAGTAACTGGACGGAGCACGAACTTGATACGGTCAGAGCCAAGAGGTCTTGAGTTCATAACCCTAGCAACACAGTATTAAAAATATATTTGCAGCTTACATCAATCCTACCCTAGATGTATGCAGAAGGGAGACCAGTAAGGATCAATGATAGATTATTCTATAGCCTTTTGTGGCTACAAGATGCGGCAGCACAACACCTTTGGACGGTTGGAAACATGCCATGGAGGCAATGGTAAAATGTTTACATAGTACCATTAGGTCCATGTAATATGATGCACGTAGGACGCAAAACACTTGGTGGAAGAGGCCGAAACTCATCATTGTCTTAGCATATAGTTGTAAGAACATAATCAAAACATCGTTTCCATCCACACAATTGTCCCTCTGAGCACGTTTGCGATGAGATGTCACATTGCAAATGGATGTTTGGCTATTTTCATTTGCGTTATGGTGGATAGAGGATGTGCCCCCCTCATTGCTAGTGATAGGACCCCCTCATTGCTCACTTCGATAGCAGTTGTTTGCGGATCAGCTCACAACTAGAGTTTGCACAGAAGATCTCATTCCATGGGCAGGGAAACCTAGCCAATATCCCCCTAACGGTTGGCATAGCATAGCATAGTTCTTACTTTCATTGTGTTATGGTGGACGGCAAAATTCGGCCTCGCCACCCCCTGCTATTTTCACTAGCTAAGCCTGCATCAAGCATGCACTGATCCGGCACGATGTGGCCTTTTACATATGGAGCTTGAACAAGGTTTTAAATCTAAGTTTTAGAACTATTTTAGCCTTTGCCGAAATCACTAAATTTCTGTGAATTTCAGATTTCGGTTTCATTTTGGCCAAAAGACCAAAATTCCCATTTGAATTTGATTGAGACTGAACCAAAACATTCTAAAAATATCCAAAAGTAATTAATGAAAATAATGTCTGCTGAAATTAATGAAATTTCATTGAAAGTAAGAACTATGCTATGCCCACTCATCTAATGTGGCACCATCGGCACATAAGATGTTGTCATTTTAGTGAACATCTAATTTACATTTGTAATTGAAAATATTCAGCACTTCCTTTGAAAAAAATGAAACAAGCCCTGGCGAGAAGAGCGCTCATTCCGATCCATATGCTAATCACTTGTGGCCCTGAAAAGCATGGGACCCACATACCATACTGTGCAAATGTCGGAAAATGTGCAGAGTGTATTTCGGGTATTTCATTTGGGAAACGAATCTTGAGAACTAAACGAATGGCCGAGGATCTGCCGGTATCTAGCATTACCGCTCAATTTTCCGTTTGATTAAACTTGGCTCATCAATGCACGTCTGGTCCAAATCTTCCGACAAGGAAGCAAGAAACGCATAGTCTAGAACATTATTGCAGCAGTGGCACCCAGTAGAGACCCTATGGACTACGGGTAATAAGATGGTGATGGAGAGGATCTTCTTACGGCATGCTTCAAACTCTGTGTTTATTCTTGGCATTTTTGCAACAGTGGCACCCGATATGTAGGCGGTGGGACATGGACCGACTAGGCGGCATGATGGATGCTCTTCAGGTGGTCGACCGTCGCCAGCTCGGTGTGCCTCCTAACAGTTGATTCCTCGTGTGAGGTGTCTTGTATTGAACTTGTTTTTGGCTTTTGGGCGTGTCCTCTGTTGTTTTCCCAACTTGTTTAAAAAAAAATCACACTTGGATCTGTTGTTGTATGAAAGTAGAGGACTTTATTATAGTAAAGCGGTCTCTAGAGAGAACTCTGATCCGGTAAAGAAATCATAGTGCAGTTAATTCCCTACCAGGAGCTGGGTAGAAATGATCCGTGATGTAGTGCGGTTCAGTGGAGACATGGGATTATTTGTACTCCAATGGTTTTCAGTGCATGGTTGGGAGTGCAAAATACACCAGGCGACACAACAAGGATGAGACAGGACTGTACTTGGAAACTGACACAACAGGAGAGACTATTCCAAAAGAAGAAACATTGGACAGCTATCCATTACCCTCGCCTATCAACCGTACATGCGTCTATATAACGGTCCTACCTATCTTCCTGGGTTGGGAACCGACCACACAAGCACGGTTAGATACGAGCTCAAATCATTGTGCGCATCCACGTACATACGCCATGGCGCTCCATGGACTCGCTTTGCCTAATTCTCAGGTCGTCCTGTCGGCAGCATGCACGCGTCCGCCGGTAACAGCCGGACGACCTTCAAGGGCACACTTCGTGTTTTCTTCGACGTCGGTGAACCGTAAGCTCATCGTAAGCTTGTCCTCCATCAATAATCCCTACACGGCAGCCGGCGGCATGGTATGTAGGGTATAGTTTGGTTCAAACTTTGTACATATTTTGATTTGATTGAGAATTTATGCATGTTGTGTCGATTTTTCAAAGAAATTTGTAGTAATTATCGATTATTTATTTGGGCTAGCGTAGCAGGAAGTGGCAGCAGGGGAAGACAAGCATGAGCTAAAGCTCCTGGGGACATGGAGGGGCCCGTTCGCGATGCGAGTGAGGCTGGCGCTCAACTTCAAGGGCCTGAGCTACGAGTACCAGGAAGAGGACCTTGCCAACAAGAGCGACCTTCTTCTTGAGTCCAACCCGGTGAACAAGAAGGTGCCCGTGCTCATCCACAATGGTGTGCCCATCTGCGAGTCACTCGCCATCTTGGAGTACATCGATGAGGTCTACCATGGGATAGGACCCTCCCTCCTGCCCACCGACCCCTACCAACGTGCTAGGGCTCGATTCTGGGCCGCCTACATTGACAACAAGGTTCATGATTAATTGCCATTACTTATGCACATGCCAGTTCTGTTAGTTTGTCGACGTAGTACGTAATATACATTGTGTGTGTGTGTATGTTTGTATTTATGCACATGTGTGTTTGCAGCTAGTCGCTCCATGGTGGAAGATGTTTGTGGGCAAGACAGACAAGGAGAAAGAGGAAGGGACAAAGCAAACGCTGGCGGCGGTGGAGATGCTAGAGGGGGCCTTGAGGGAATGCTCCAAGGGGAAGCCATTCTTTGGAGGAGACAACGTCGGCTATGTTGATGTTGTCTTGGGTGGTATGGTTGCATGGATGCAAGGGACCATGGCGCTTTGTGGTGTGGAGCTCCTTCACGCCACCAAGACTCCACTTCTGTTGGCATGGATTGGGCGCTTTGGCGAACTCGAACCTGCTAAGGTGGTTCTGCCAAAAGTCGATAGGCTGGTTGAGTTTGCAAAGATGAAACGTGCCCAAAGGACTCTAATCTAAGATGTCTCAGCAGTCCGAGAATAGGTAAAGATCTTGATAGGAGTGCAATGCATAGAAGGAGTCACGACACCGGATACTATTGTTCTTTCTCTCACATGTCTCTTGTAACAACGCACAATGTTATTGTTCAGACAACCTACTATTTTGAAGTTCAATCATTTTCATGTTATTCCTCCCTAATATAAATAGCTCGATGTCGATAAGTTATTATTTGGATGGAGTGAAAGGATTGTTGGAACATATTTTCTGTTCCTCCTGTCAGTTCAGAATTTTGGAGTAACTGATAAAGCATGAACTTAATACAGTCAGAGCAAAGAGGTTTTGCGTTTAAAATCCTGCCAACGCGGTACTAAAAATATATTTTACAGTCTACATTGATCCTAGCCTAAGGGAGACCAGTAAGGATCGATGATAGATTATTGTATTATTAGCCATGCGTAACTACAGGATGCAGAAGCACAACACCTTCGGACACCTTTGGACGGTTGGAAACATGCCATGGAGGCAGTGATGAAGTGTTTATATAGTACCATTATCTTCACGTAATATGATGCATGTAGGCTTCAAAACAGTTGGTGGAAGAGGCCAAAACTAATCATTGTCTATTGAGGATATCGCTTATTGATAGTGTCTTGGTCGGCTGAGAATTAAAGATTAATCGGAAATCCAATGATTAATCGATTTTATCGGTTGACTATTAATCGGTCTTTTTTTCAAATCCCATGTTCCCGGCACTAAAACATGTTATATTCAACACGAAAACAATACTGAACAAAAGTGTCACATTGATTCCTTGCCTTTGAATTCTTGTACAACTACAAAAAAAATAATAGGACAACGATACATATTACGTTACGAGGTCCATAAAATACAAATAAATATAGTTCTTGCACACATAATTGTAGAAATAGGCCCGATTAATCGGTATATTCCTGCCAAATCGCTTGTAAGAGCGATAAATCGGCCCAACCGATAAACGATGATGATGTGGCACAATCTTATCGTTCACCCACCCAATAGTGACGAATCGGATGATACATCGTTGAATCGGCCGATTTTTTGAACAGTACTCTTAGCATAGATGTAAGAACACAATCAAAACATGGTTTCCATCCACACGATTGTCCCTCTGAGCGCATTTGCGATAAGATGTCACAGTGTAAATGGATGTTTGGCTATTTTGTTTGTGTTATGGGACAGAGGATGTGGCCCCCTCATTGATAGTGATATGACCCCCTCATTGCTCACTTCGATAACAGTTGTGTGTGAATCGCACGCGTCAGTCAAGAACTCCTTGCACGCATAAGGAAACCTAGCCAATGTCTCCCTAATGGTTGGGACAGTGTGGACGGCAAAATTCGACCTCGCCTCCCTTGATTTTTCTTTTGAAATGCGGTCCCTTAGGGCTTGATTCATTAAAAAAGGTCAAAAAAAGTTGCCAGTTAATTAACGAAAAACCGGGCGAAAACCATCACAACACGCCGACAAAAACAAGGCACACAGGGCGACCTAGCAACCCACACAAGAACACACACACGCCGCCGAGAAGAAGAGCACCGATGAGGTTGCAATCCGGTGTCATCGTCATCACACCTCCGCGAGGGCGACTCCGACTCCACCATAGACGACCACCGATGTAGCCCGCACCGTAGACAAGCTCAGAGGCCTGCACCAGCCAATGCCAAACAGTCGACCACATGCCCCGGCGACCAGGCAGCTTCGACTCTGTCGACGAGTATTATAGGAGAAAAAGCATTGGGCCAGCGCCGTGCCAGTGCCAAAATCGACTGCCCGTCTCGCGTCGTTGTCACCGCAAGGCTTCTCCTTAGCACCTCCAACTTCAGAAGACAAGTGAGGCACGGCGACCCCTCAAACACGCCGGATGAGACCGACTACCAGAACACAGATGCAAACCTGACTCTGCTCGAAGCCGCCATCATTGCCACACAAGAAGCCGCGCAAAGCATCCACATGGCCGGACAGGCACCTGCCAACCGCAATGTCGCGAGCGTCTAGCCAATGGAGTGCGCAAATGGGATCCAAAGTTGTCCAAGACGGCGCCCTAAAAAGGGAAGCGACGATGCAGACGCCGTCGCCCGACCCAACCTGGTCTTAGGCTTTCACTCGAAAAACTAGATCCGACGGTGTGTAGGGAGAGAAGTCCTCGGCGTCGACCAAAGAAGGTGGGACGACGTCCGGACGCCGACGCCGTCGGCTGGCAAGAGCTCGGCAAGCTTTCGCCCGGAGCACCGCCCAACACCACAACCCCACGCACTACACCTCCGCTAGCCCGCACACCTTCCATGAAGCCATCGCGTCATGATCAAGTAGAAGTCACCACAAACCTCCCGCCGGCCAGAAGAACCAGCGAGCCAAAATCGTCTGAGCCCGGCCAGCTCCGGCAACCTCCCGAGGCAAGCCACCGACAGAGCCGTAGCCGGCACGACGCACACCACCAGACCCGAACTACCAGGCGAGGAGCACAGGCTGCCACCCCGAAGCTCCGGATACAGCCGCACCAAGATGCCACCACGAGCTGCTACAACCTAATCCACCCGAAGCTGCCACAATGGCTCCAGCTCAAGATCCACCCGACGCAGCCACCACCCGGACCAAAACGGATCGGCCTGCCAAGGAGCCGCACGAGCTGCCGCACCGCTGGAGAAGGGCGCTGGCAAGGTCGTCGGGGTGCTCCAGCCGCCGGCCCGCCGGAGTCGCGCCGCAATACCATAGGGGGCCGAGCCTCCCCACCACCTCCACACGCCGAAACGCCGCCCACGCGGCCACCGCAGACGCCACCACCGCAGAGAACTCGAGCCGCCGCCCAGCCTCGCCGAAGCGCACCGCTACCGCCGTGGTCGGTCCTGAACGCATCCGCGAGAAGGTCCGCGCCACGGGCGGACGTCATTGCCAGCGGCTTTACCCGGCAGCGGCGTCCGCCGGTGGCGGGGCAGGGAGGAGCCAGGTGGCGGCGGCGGCGGCGCTAGGATACGGTCGGGCCACTCCCATGGAGAGCGACGCAAGCGGGGTGTGCACAAGCCTCTTTGATTGCGAAGTTGATCAAAAGCGCCTCCCCTGATTTTCGCTAGCAAAGCATTCGTGAAGCCTGCACTGATCCGACATGATGTGGCACTTCGCATATGGTGCTTGAATACGGTTTTAATTTTAAGTTCTTGGAATATTTTAGCCTTTGCACAAATCACTAAATTTCTGCGAAATTCATATTTTTGTTTTCATTTGAGCGAGAGGAGCGAATTTTCCACTTGAATTTGATGGAGACTGAACCAAAAATTCTGAAAAATTCAAAACTAATTTAAAACTAATCTGAATTTATGTGTACTACCAAAATTACTGGAGTATTTTGACAGAAAGGCGATTATTTTAATATGTATAGAAATTAATGAAATTTCACTGAAAGTGAGAACCATTGATACACTGATCATATGACCTGCGCGGTCATGAGCGTTTCGAGTACATAAGAAGTTGTAAATTTAGTAAGCATCCGAGTACATTTGTAATCGAAAATATTCAGCACTTCCTTTGAAAAAAAAATGAAACAAGCACCGGCGAGAAGAGCATTCCATCCGATCCATATGCTAATCACCCGCGGCCAGCCGCCGTAGACGTACACACGAATCGCCTGACCATTCGGACCAGCTCGTCTGAGGCATCACCGAAGGGGGCGAAGACGAAGAAGCCGTGGCCCTGCCCCTCGAACTCGGCGAGCTCGACGGGCTTCTCCATGGCCCGGAGCCTCGCCACGTACTCAGCCACCCGGTCGCGCATCCGGTCACGGCCGGCCTTGGCGACGAGCACCGGAGGGAACGGCACGTCATCGAGCGGGGAGCTCTCCGGCCCGAACGGGTTCGCCGCCGGGTGGTCTCTGGTCGCTCCCGCCGGCAAAGCCAGCCGCCACATCTGGTCGAAGTTCCTCCCAGGGTCGAACTCGGACGACGGCGCCGTGGCCTCGGCCTCGGCCTCGGAAGCCGTCCTCTCCTCGCCACCGAAGTAGGGCCAGAGTATCACGCACCCGACGATGCGCACCCGGTCGCCGAGCGCGACCGCGCCCGAGCCGAGGCGGGCGGCGACGTGGTGAACCATGTTGCCACCTGCGGAGTCGCCGCAGACGAATACCCGGCCGAAGTCGGCGCACTCGGCGAGCCAAGCGTCGGTGTCGGCGGCCGCCTGGTCGAGGAGCCACGAGAGGACGGTCTCGGCGTCCCGGTGCGCGGCGGGGAGGCGGTGCTCCGGGGCGAGCCGGTAGTCGGCGGAGAGCACGAGCGCCGGGAGCTCGCCGGCCAGCCGGAGCGCGCCCGCGTGGAAGTTGGGCCACTCGAAGCTGCCGATGCAGAAGCCTCCGCCGTGGAAGTAGACGAGCACCGGGAGCTTCGGATGCTCCTTATCTGCGCGGCCGGCGGTGGTTGGCCTGTACATCCGGAGGCGGAGCCCGTTGCCGGCGTCGTACACCACGTCTTTCCACTGGACGGGCAGGTCGGAGGGGACGCGTCTCAGCATCGGCAGGTGAGAGTAGTCCAGGCTGCGCCTCACGGTGCCGTCGCTCAGGAGCTGCACGATGCCCATGCAGTCCTCCACCACATCCGGCGGCGGCGCCGGCGCCGAACCCGAGACAGCGGACGCGGGCGAGGACGGTATAGTCGACATTGTGGTACGAATGGATTGGATTCGCTTGGCACAAGTAACTCTGCATGTGCTCTGTTTAGTCACCCCACAAACAGAAAAAACTTTTGTGATGGTACACTAAACTTGGCTCATCAGTGCCGACAAGGAAGCAAGACACGCATCCATTCGCCAAAGTCATTTTAGCGGCATCGGTACCTACCCTGTCAAGTATATCCACCCTATAAAAACGGTTTTTTTTTCAGGTTGCTTACCACATGGATGATTTGTGCATCTGGTGCACCATTCCCTGTGTATACATGGTATAAGCTAGCAAAAGAGTCTGTGCCTGCAATGAAAGGAAAGAATACCACATGCTTCTATCCTAGTAATTGTGACTCGAGACCCCAATAAGTTCATGCCCTTTATTTGAACATGGCATCGCACCTATGTTGCCTCAACATTGCATCCGCTGGATTCGGGTGCAGGTAAAGGTTGCCTAAACCCTTACTCGTCTCAATATTTTTCGCCCATAAACCCAGACCCGTACCCGCGCCGGATTTCAAATTATTCTCATACCCGTACTCGGCAGGGTGCGGGTAATACCTGTAGGCAAAAATACCCATCTCGGCCACCTTACCCAATTCACACTTCATCGTGTATTTTCTAGCATTTCCGCATATATAAAGAACATTTCAACATGTATACTTCAAAATCTCAACACGCATATACCATATTTTAGCATTTCCGCACATATAAATCACGATTTGTTGTGTGATGAAATAAAAAAGGGTATTATTTTTTAAAAGTGGATAGCAATAAGCATGAACTAGATGGCACCAAATAGTGTCCAATTACATTCATGGATGAGTAGCATGTGAGTGAACTTCTTAGTGAACCATTCACATATGTTCTTTCTTCTTCTTTTTTTCTAATTACAACACAAACAAGAGGGACACAATTTTCTCTACTTTTCTTTTATTGAAGTTACTACTGCGGACCGTAGTACGAAATGATCAAATGAAGGAGACTATATAATAAAATCAACAAAATCAGAGAGAAAATCATGAGTCCACAAAAGAAGATCAACGCATTTAAACAAGATCATGCACATGGGTAAGGGGAGGGGTATTTGGGTCAATGCTAGCGGTCGCGTTCCCGTACGCGGGTATGGATATTGCCTTTCCGTACCCGTATCCGTCTTACCCGATGGGTACAGTTTCTTCCCATTTAGAAACTCTTGGGTATTCATTTTTTCCAAACCCTTACCCTAATAGGGGTTTTACCCGCCGGGTTCGCAGGCTGACAGTTCCGATTGTCATGTCGAATGTTGCCTCTCTCTCTCTCTCTCTCTCTCCATAAGATGAACATCAACTTTCTTTTTCCCTGCAAGGTTTGGTCAAGGCATGCATGTGTGGTTATTGATGGTTTCTTTTGTCTTGAATCGGATTTTGAAGGTGTTCATTTGTAGCACGGATCAGCGGCGGTACCGAAAAAAGGCAGATTGTGCGCTATCAATTAAAATTACATCCTAAATAGAATTAAATATGTTAAATAGGTAAAATAGCATCATATCCGGATGCTCAATTTAAAATTGGAGTTACATTTTAAAATATATGTTTTTTAAAAGCATTTGTCACTTAAAAGATGAACTGTAGGTTAATTAATAGAAATGGCGGGGAGTTTTCTAAAGGGTATGAAAAACGATTTGTTTTTGTCACTTAAGTCTGGACTACGAGTTGATTTAAGGAAAACACATTGGGTTTATGAAAAATACGAAAAATAAGTCATTTTTTCACTGAAGTCCGGACCCGGGTTGATTTAAGGAAAACACACGCGAGGGGGGTGGGGGGGGGGGGGGGGGTTATAGAAAAAGCGACAAACGGGCAGAAGCACTAATAAGTTTATTAGTAGGTATAGTTTAGTGATGGAGGACCAGAAAAATAAAATAAGGTACAATCCTCAGAGTGCTGCCTTCGGCACCCGAAACGTGATCTGGCGCTCACGCGTGCCAAAAGCGCGTCGCAGCCTAGCAAAGTTCGTTCCCGTGGCCCTCCTCGCTTTGCTCGATGCTCTCTACGCAACCTAGTTTCCCCCCGTTTTTGAGTTGTTGATCTGGTAGAAAACACTGGCCTGTCTTTTAGTACTTTCGAAAAATATTAAAGGGGCAGCCCGTTGCCTGCATGTAACATTTGTGGAAAATTGTGAAATCAAAAAAGGTTTACAGGTTTTATCAAGAAGTTCATCCATTTTGGAAAAATGTTCATTAACCATTTCAAAAATTTAAAAAGTTCATCTTTTTTAAAAAAAATTGAAGAATTTCAAATAAACTTATTTGATTTTGGAAAAAAATCATCAATTCTTAAAAAACCTGAAATTTTAAAAATGTTTCACGAATTTTTAAAAATAAAAAAATAGAAAAAAGAAACAGAAAATAGAAAATTAAAAGAAAAAGTAAAAACAAAATTAAAAAGATACCAAGAAGAAATAAGAAATTGGAGTAAGTAATCACAACAGGTGCGGTTCCGAGATGGCTAATGCAGTTTAGTAATATGTCTTGACGAATTTCTTTTCACAAAAGACAAAAACCAGAAGAAAAAAGGAAACATGAAAAAATAAAAACAAACAAAAACAAACCAAGAAAAAGTTGGCAACTGAAAAATAGATAAAAAACTGAAACCCCCAAGCAAAGTGTTGGTTATCGCTTTTTTTGCCGTGCTTTTCCTTTTTCGGGGAAGCATGGATCGTGCTTCTTGAAGCAAATATGTGCTTTTCATCGAATCACACGCTGTGCTTTTCTTTTTTCTAACGAAGCACAACTTGTGGAAGCATAAGCGGTGATCATAGGTTGTGCTTCTCATGAAAGCACAACATGTGCTTCTCGTGTGTGACGTCTCTGATTCAATCGTACACTAATTATACACGCAAACGTGTACGATCAAGATCAGGAACTCGCGGGAAGATATCACAACACAACTCTACAAATAAAATAAGTCATACAAGCATCATAGTACAAGCCTGGGGCCTCGAGGCTCGAATACAAGTGCTCGATCAAAGACGAGTCAACGGAAGCAACAATATCTAAGTACATACATAAGTTAACAAGTTGCCATAAGATGGCTAGCACAAACTGGGATACAGATCAAAAGAGGCGCAGGCCTCCTGCCTGGGATCCTCCTAACTACACTTGGTCGTCGTCAACGGCCTGCATGTAGTAGTAGGCACCTCCAGTGTAGTAGGGGTCGTCGTCGACGGTGGCGTCTAGCTCCGGGCTCCAGCATCTGGTTGCGACAACCAGGAAGAAAGGAAAGGGGGAAAAGGGGAGAAAAGCAACCGTGAGTACTCATTCAAAGTACACGCAAGCAAGGATCTACACTACGTATGCATTGGTATATGTGTAAGAGGCAATATCGGTGGACTGAACTACAGAATGTCAGAATAAGAGGGGGATAGCTAGTCCTATCAAAGACTATGCTTCTGGCAGCCTCCGTTTTGCAGCATGTAGAAGAGAGTAGATTGAAGTCCTCCAAGTAGCATCACATAGCATAATCCTACCCGGCGATCCTCCCCTCGTCGCCATGTGGAAAAGCGATCACCAGGTTGTCTGTGGAACTTGTCTGGGTGTGTTTTATTAAGTATCCGGTTCTATTTGTCATAAGGTCAAGGTACAACTCCGGGTCGTCCTTTTACCGAGGGACACGGCTATTCGAATAGATAAACTTCCCTGTAGGGGTGCACCACATAACTCAACACGCTCGATCCCCTTTGGCCGCACACACTTTCCTGGGTCATGCCCGGCCTCGGAAGATCAACATGTCGCAGCCCCACCTAAGCACAACAGAGAGGTCAGCACGCCGGTCTAAATCCTATGCGCGCGGGGGTCTGGGCCCATCGCCCATTGCACACCTGCACGTTGCGTGGGCGGCCGGAAGCAGAGCTAGCCTCCCTAATACAAGAGCAGGCGTTCTAGTCCAATCCGGCACACGCCGCTCAGTCGCTGACATCTAGAAGGCTTCGGCTGATACCACGACGTCGAGTGCCCATATCTTTCCCGCGTAGTTGGTTAGTGCATATAGGCCAGTGGCCATACTCAGATCAAATACCAAAATCTCGTTGAGCGTGTTATTATGAAGCAACCGGGAACGCCGACCAGGGCCAGACCCACCTCTCGCCTAGGTGGTCTCAACCTGCCCTGTCGCTCCGCCTCAAAGTAACAGTCGGGGGCCGTCGGGAACCCAGGCCCACATCTACCGGGATGGAGCCACCTGTCCTTCCAGCCCCCACATCGGAATCACTTGCGGGTACTCACCGAGTCGACCGACTTTAGTCACCACCTGAATAGTATGTGTATATAGTACATACCCGTGATCACCTCCCGAGTGATCACGGCCCGATAGTATAGCATGGCAGGCTGACAAGAATGTAGTGCCACTAATGGTAAACTAGCATCCTATACTAAGCATTTAGGATTGCAGCACTAGTAGAAAAAGGGTCAAACGTGAAGCACATTAGTGCCGGTTTGAATTTGAGCCGACACTAATGTATACATTAGTGCCGGTTCCAACAGCTAGCCGGGCCGCTTTCATTAGTACCGGTTCGTGGC
The DNA here is from genome assembly GCA_021605145.1 of Aegilops bicornis. Taxonomy (NCBI): domain Eukaryota; kingdom Viridiplantae; phylum Streptophyta; class Magnoliopsida; order Poales; family Poaceae; genus Aegilops; species Aegilops bicornis. The sequence goes on from CM038674.1 coordinate 678,077,633, forward strand.
GAACCTTTAGCACCGGTTCGTGCCACGAACCGGTACTAATGAGAGTGGTGGCATGATGTTGTCAGACTGGGGCCCCTCCAGGACCTTTAGTACCGGTTCTTGGCACGAACCGGTACTAAAGGTCGTCATACATAAACCCATCGTCCACCCGAGCTCGCTCTGTTCTTCCCCTTTCCCTCTCCTCTCTGTTCTTCCCTCTTCCTCTCGAGCTCATCACACATTTTGCCCAAAATTTGTCAAGATTTGAAGGCCCCCATCCATTCAAATGATCACAAAGGTTAGCAACTTTGTCCTTTCATCTCTCATTGCTAGATTAGCTCTTGCAATGCTTTATATAGTGATTAATTTGTGAGTTTAGTAATTTGGGAGGAAATATATATATGTGCTAGTATTTGATTTATATGCAATTTGAGGTCAAAAATAACACTTAGTTTGCATATGTAGGTGTGTTTTACTTAGTGCCTTCTAAATCTCCGTCAGAATTCACCGTCGATCGCCCGCACCGTCCCGTCGCCGGCACCACCTTGTGGTGAGCCTCTTGTTCATGAAATTTTATATAAAAATTGATGTTTGTGTGATTTGGATATATAGTTACTCGTATAATTATCTTACCCGTACGTTGTTTGTTATACATAGTGCCATGGTTTTGATATCCGTCCCGTCGGCCCTCGTCCTTGTTATGATTCGGATGTGGTATATTCTCTTTTAAAACTATTTGTTGCATTTCGTATTTATGACAAATTATGCCCATCAAGTTGACATAGATATTTTTATCTAGGAGGTATGTGAACCGGAAATTCCAACCGACCCTATTGTCGAGAGGTTAAATTTAGTTGAAAGAGAAAACGAGTACTTGAAAGAAAAATTGAAAAGAATTGAGGGGGAGAAGATGGAATTGGAGTTGCATGTTGCCGATGTCGTCGATGATCACAAGATCAAGATGGAGAAAATGCGCTTGAAGATTAGAAAGTTTAGAAAATATGCCATCGATAGTGAGGATTGGTATCGTTATGCTGTTGGATCAATTGTTACCTTAGTTGCGATCTTGATCGCATTTGTTGTTGCATTTAAATGCTTTAGCTAGAGAGTTATTTGTTTGTTGCATTTAAGTGTTGTATGAACTTTATGTATGAACTTGTATTAATTTGGTCTATTCAGTGTTGTGTAATGAAGATGAGCCGGCAATGGATGTACGATGACCGATGCTCTCCCCAGATTGTTGAGGGCGTGCATACTTTTCTGCTTGCGGTGAGGCAAACAAGCGGGCGAGATGGTTTTATGCCTTGTCCATGTGCTGGCTGTAAGAATGGTCGCAATTACTCTCGTCAAGAACCATTCACGTCCACTGTTTGAGTCCGGTTTCATGCCCCACTATAATGTTTGGACCAAGCACGGAGAAAGAGGGGTTATGATGGAAGACAATGAAGAAGAAGAGGACGCACGACAGCTATCCCGCCATGGGTTCCCTGAATACGATGATACAACAATGGGGAAGAAGCTGAGCCGGTAATGCGGAAGAAGCTGAGCCGGCAATGCGGGAAGAAGCTGAAGAAGAGGCATCGGATGAGCCCGTTGATGATCTAGGTCGGGCCATTGCCGATGCAAAGAGAAACCGCAAGTGATTTGGAGAAGAAGTTGCAAGCGCATGTTAGAGGATCACAAAAATTGTTGTACCCGAATTGCGTGAGGTGACAAGAAAAAGCTGGGCACCACACTGGAATTGCTGCAATGGAAGGTAGAGAATGGTGTATCGACAAGGGATTTGGAAAGTTCCTGGTAATGATAAAGGATATGCTTCAGAGGACAACGAATTGCCCGAAATGCGTCTGAAGCAAAGAAGGCTGTCTGCCCTCTAGGGTTAGAGGTGCAGAAGATACATGCATGCCCTAATGACTGCATCCTCTACCGCGGTGAGTACGAGGATTTGAACGCTTGCCCGGTATGCGGTGCATTGCGTTATAAGATCAGTCGCGATGACCCTGGTGATGTCGAGGGTGGGTGCCCCAGGAAGGAGATTCCTGCCAAGGTGATGTGGTATGCTCCTATAATTCCACGGTTGAAACGTTTGTTCCAAAACAAAGAGCATGCGAAGGCGATGCGATGGCACAGAGAAGACCGTAAGAAAGAAGAAAAGTTGAGAGTACCCGCTGACGGGTCGCAGTGGAGAAAAATCGAGAGAAAGTACAGGGAGGAGTTTGCAGGTGACCCAAGGAGCGTATGGTTTGGTCTAAGCGCAGATGGCATTAATCCTTTTGGGGAGCAGAGCAGTAACCATAGCACGTGGCCTGTGACTCTATGTTTGTATAACCTTCCTCCTTGGTTGTGCATGAAGCGAAAGTTCATTATGATGCCAGTGCTCATCCAAGGCCCTAAGCAACCCGGCAACGACATTGATGTGTACCTAAGGCCATTAGTTGAAGAACTCTTGCAACTGTGGAATGGAACAGGTGTATGTGCGTGGGATGAGCACATGGGGAAGAATTTGACCTAAAAGGCGTTGCTGTTCGTGACCATCAATAGTTGGCCTGCTCTCGGTAACCTTTCGGGACGGACAAACAAAGGGATACCGCGGCGGCACGCACTGTTGGGATGATACCGACAGTAGATCTTTGGATAGTTGTAGGAAGACTGTGTACCTGGGACACCGTCGATTTCTTTCGAGCAGGCATCCCGTAAGAAAGAAAGGCAAGCATTTCAAAGGTGAGGCGGATCACGGACGAAGCCTCGCCACCGTCTTTGGTCTTGATGTACATGATATGGTCAAGGATTTGAAGGTGATATTTGGAAAGGGTCTGGCGGACAACCTGTTCGAAGGATCTTGTGACGGACACGCACCCATGTGGAAGAAGAAATCTATATTTTGGGACCTGCCATATTGGAAAGACCTAGAGGTCCGCTCCACAATCGACGTGATGCACGTGACGAAGAATCTTTGCGTGACCCTGCTTGGCTTCTTGGGCGTGTATGGGAAGACAAGAGATACACCTGAGGCACGGGAGGACCAGCAACGTATGCACGGAGAAGACGGCATACATCGAGGTCATGCAAGCTACGCTCTTACCAAAGAAGAGAAGGAAATCTTCTTTGAATGCCTACTCAATATTAAGGTACCGTCTGGCTTCTCGTCGAATATAAAGGGAATAATAAACATGGCAGAGAAAAAGTTCCAGAACCTAAAGTCTCATGACTGCCACGTGATTATGACGCAACTGCTTCCGGTTGCATTGAGGGGGCTTCTACCGGAAAACGTTCGATTAGCCATTGTGAAGCTATGTGCATTTCTCAATGCAATCTCTCAGAAGGTAATCGATCCAGAAATCATACCAAGGTTACATAATGATTTGGTGCAATGTCTTTTCAGTTCGAGTTGGTGTTCCCACCATCCTTCTTCAACATCATGACGCACGTCCTAGTTCACCTATCTGAAGAGATTAACATTTTGGATCTTGTATTTCTACACAATATGTTCCCCTTTGAGAGGTTCATGGAGTCTTAAAGAAATATGTTCATAACCGTGCTAGGCGGAAGGAAGCATCTCCAAGGGCCATCAAAATGAGGAGGTCATTGAGTTTTGTATTGACTTTATTCCTGACCTTAAGCCGATTGGTGTTCTGAATCGCGGCATAAGGGCAGATCGATGGAAAAGGCACGCTAGAAGGGGATCAAATAATATGTATGGACAGGCATTCTCTCACTCAAGCACACTACACAGTTCTACAGAATTCCGCCTTGGTGGCTCCGTATATGGAAGAACACAAAAATTTCCTACGCTCCAAACACCCGGAGCAGTCTGACGACTGGATTACACGCGAACAAACCAGAGTTTCGCCATTTGGTTGCGGAACCGCGTACCATGCATGACACCTCTATTGAAGATGACCTGTACTTGCTGTCCCAGTTACCATCTTGAATATAATGACTTTCAAAGGGTACGAGATAAATGGTAATACATTTTACACGATCGCCCAAGATAAGAAGAGCACCAACCAAAACAGTGGTGTCCGCTTTGATGCGAAACCAAGGCGGAAAGGAAACATATTATGGTTATATACAGGACATATGGGAACTTGACTATCGGCGTGGTTTAAAGGTCCCTTTGTTTGGTGCAAATGGGTCAATATGACACGAGTAGGGTAATGTAAGACCCACGATGCGGAATGACAACAAAGTGGATCTCAACAATCTTGCGTATCTTGAGCGAACCATTCGTCCTAGCCAATGATGTGGCACATGTTTTCTATGTGAAGGACATGTCTACCAAGTCAAGAAAAAGAAAAGATAAGGAAGCAATGCATCGTCACGATGAGCCAAAAGCGGCACATAGTTCTTTCGGGAAGAGAAACATCGTGGGAGTGGATGACAAGATGACAAGTCGAGAAGATTATGAAAAGTTTGATGAAATTGCTCCATTCACAGTGAATATTGACCCGAGCATCCCGTTAAATGATGAAGATTTTCCATGGTTACGGCGCAAAGGGACACACGCGAAGAAAAAGTTTCACACCCAAAGATCTGGGATGTGATCGGCTTCACTATCATCACTTTCTTTTGTGTTTCACACCCAGAGGGGAATCTCTGTAATAGTTAGGGTAGTTATGTGTTTTGGCATTTGAAACGCGAAGAAATTTTATGTGCAAACAAATTCTTTCATGCCTTTACTGATTTTTAAAGTTAAATTATTCACAAACTAGTGACTCACACTAATTTCAAATAATTCAAAATTTAAACTATTCAAATTTGAAAACTACGGGCACTAACAGAAAGTTTGTAATTTTTTGTACCTAAAGCAAAAATATTCAAAAAGAAACTCTAAATACACAAAAAAACAACACAAAAAAATAAAGCAAAAAAAAATAAAAAGAAGCCCGCCTACTAGGCCAGAGCGGCCTGCGTACGACTAGAAACCCAACCTGTCGTTGGGCCAGGATGCAGGCCCATAAAACCAAGAAGGGCCCCACAGGCAACAAAAGAACACGTAGGCCGAGTAGGCCTGCTTTGGAGAGGAGCTCGAGAGAGCGACCGCACGAGGTTTATAAACCCGGTCGGTCGCCCCTCGGCTAGCGAGGTGGGACTAAACTTGCCGCACCGCCTGTGCAGTGCACCCCCTTTAGTACCGGTCGTGGCACAAACCGGTACTAAAGGGGGCCTTTAGTACCGGTTTGTGCCACCACCCGGTACTAAAGGGGTCACTTCCGCCCGCTTAGGCTGGCCAAAACAGACCTTTAGTACCGATTGGTGGCTCCAACCGGTACTAAAGGTGCCTTCTATATATACAACACTTGAAAAATTTCATTCTCCTCTGTTTCTTCCTCGGTTTCCCCATTGAAGCACCGCCCGCCCCGATCGATCGACGCCGTCGCCGCCCCCGTCCCCATCGCCGCCCCTGTCCCCGTCGCTGCCCTCGTCTCCTTCGCCGCCCCGGGCCCGTCCCCTTCGCCGCCCCCGTCCCCGTCGCCGCCCTCGTCTCCTTCGCCGCCTCGGGCCCGTCCCGTCGCCGTCCCGTGTCACCGTCCAGTCGCCGTCCAGCGTCACGCCCGGCCCGTCGCTGCCCCCGGCCGTCGCCTCGCCGTCGCCGTCGCCCCGCTGTGAGCTCTCCCACTCTAACCCCTCTCCCTCGCCCCCGGCGGCCACCATGGGCGTCGCCCCTCCCCGAGCCCATACACACACACACAAGCATGATGAACACACACACACACAAGCATGATGAACACACACACACACACACACACACACACACTTATATATGTATGAATGCATGTATATATTAGTATATACGTATTTTGTATGTTTAATTAGTTTAGATTTTTAGATTATTATTTTTCACTAGTATATATGTATGAATGCATGTTAGATGGATATAATTAGTGTTTAATTAGTATGGAATTTTTTGTATAATGTTGTTTTTCTGTTTTTTAATGGATGTATAGAAGTTGTTTTTTTTAGTGTTAGATGCTTAATTAGTATGAAATAGCATATATAATTTTGACATATGCAATGATAGCATAATTAGTGTTATATAGAAATGTTAGAAATTTTAGTTATCAAAATATAATCATTAAAAAAATGTTACTTTTTGCGGGCATATAGCTATTATTTGTTCTCGACGATGCCCGGCCCGCATCCTCACCGTCGACACGTCTGCGACGACGTCCGGCTGACCCATGTCCGGACTGGCTCCGCCGGCTGGCACTGGAGGTGCTGCACGGAGGCGCGCCGCTTGATGAGGAACCCGGCCCCGGGTCCCGTCGTCGACCCCGATCTCGTTTGGTGGCGTTCGCGTGGGCCAGTTTCAGTGCGGAGGAGCGGCCCGCCGGAGGTGGTACGTCGCCGTGTCGTGGAGGAGGACGAGCACGTCCATCGCTACATGGTTGCGTTAGAGGCGGCAGGTTCTCCAATACCGGTAGTTTCTTGAGGATCTCACTTCAGCTATGATCCTGTGAGGGTTCCTTCTCTTTGGGTGTCCACAGCCCGCGCCGTAGGAACCGCGAGTGTCCTAGATTCTTCTGTAGTATTCGATCTTTATTAGCTACCTAGCCAGTGATGTATTCGAGATTATATCTATTATTCGAGACGATGTATTCAAGATTATATCTATTATTCGAGACGATGTTTTAGATTATATCTATTATTCGAGACGATGTATTCGAGATTATATCTATTATTCGAGGCGATGTAATTTGAATACTAAATTGTTTTATATTTCTTTTGGATTAGTAAATAAAGCTATGGCGGACAATACCGCCAGAGAGGAGAACAGGCCATGTTCGATATGATACGCCATCCTCATGGGCCGGATGATGATCGAGAATGAAGAAGATTATGACGGCTCAATTTCTAAACAACACCGGAGAGGGTGATATGATATTCGATCGCGACGACCGAATTGATGAAGTCATGAACTATGATTATGATGATGACGAAGAAAATGTTGATCTTGAAACAACAAAGTCCGGTGAGGTATATATATTTATATAAGCAGGCATCTGGTGATCATCACATGTTTTAAATGACTTGAAGATATATTAATGAATCAATCTTTTTTCTTTCAGCCATCCGGATTGAGCAAATCTTCAGGCAAAAGGACGAAACGAGGCATGAACAAAAAGTTGAAGGAGGGCGTAAAGTACAATATCGAGGCAATCAGACCTAATGGCGAACCATTAGCGCCTAAGAAGATTGCGGACAAGTTCGTTCGTCGGTCGGAGTTGTTGTGAAGGACCAACTCGATCTCCCTTCAAGAATGGAGAGAGCCGAAAAGACAAAAGACAAAAAGGACGCTGCTCCACGTCCGGATGTTACTTTTGTCGACAAAAGACAAAAAGAACTGCTTTTGGATACTCTCATGGAACATTTCACCCTACCGGATCATTTCACGAAGCAGATGTGCAGAAAGTCAAGGACGCTGCTCTTAGGAAGATGGCGGTTGCATTCAAGAACCACAAGAATCGTGAATGGGACAAGTACGTCAAGGGAGGAAGGAAGAATCTAGTATTCGAGGGAACACTAGAGAACCAACGTGCTCATTGGGACGATTTCGTGAAATTCAAGAATTCGGAATTAGCTAAGGAACGATCGAGAATAAACAAGAAGAATGCCGAAAAAAAGGATAAGTTCCATAAGCTGGGGCTGTGGCTATCACGGTGGCAATGCCTAAGTGGGATAAGTCCGAGAAAGAGATGGAGGATGCAGGTGTCACTCCGGTTACTAAGAGCTGGCCCCAGTGCGGGACTTGGTTCTATGCGCATGGGGGAGTTGGACCCAAGACAGGCAATGTTTCGACGAGGGCAAGTCTAAAGGGAGACGACGATGCGATACTTGTTGCAATAGAAGAGGCACGATCGGGGTGTTCCAGCCCAACAGAGAGAACGACGAGCTTACGCGTGCCACAGGAAATCTGAACACCCGGAAGAACACGAGGCAAGGGCGCTATTCCGTGGTATGAGGGTTTTCAGACCGAACAACGACTACGAGAACCTGTGCGAGAAAGAAGATTGCGGAGGAGAAGAAGAGGAAGATGGAGGAGGAGCAGAGGAAGCGGGACTATGAACGCCTTCAAGGACTAGAAGCAAGTCAAGCGGAATTGGCGGTCAAATTCTAGCGGCAGCGAGGAGCGAATCGACTCACTTAGCCAAAGAAGGGGTCTCAGCAGCTGCAGCAGCTAGCGGATGATCCAGCATTGGATAGCACCGCCCCATCCATGCCGAGAAGCAGCGTGGGTTCCGCCCCGGACGACGCAATGTTGGATAGATACCCCGTGGATGACATCACGGATAACACTAACTGCGAGCTACACGTCAAAATGAAGAACATATTCATGAAGGTGGCGGACGCCGTTGCTTTTACAAATCCCCCCAAGGCAACCTTCCATTGCAACCCGATTCCAGCGGGCTATGCTCGTGTCTTGGTTGATGAGGTGGTGGACCCATATTCGAGCTACACCTTGACATTCACGGAGGTGACGACGAGCACTTTCTCGAGAGGCCAAACATCGTATCATCCTATGGAAAAAGGATTGCATCATCTTTGAAAGGCCACCGACATGTGTGTGAGACTCCTCGTCGAAGTCTGACACCGAGTCAGCAGACTCCCGCTCCTGCAAGTCCACCAAGTCCGGCAAAGTGTCAGGCCACTCCTCCTCCAAGTCCGGCACAGTGTCAGGCCACTCCTCCTCCTCCAAGTCCGCCACAGCGTCAGACGTCCACTCCTCCTCCAAGTCCGGCACAACCTCAGACCACTCCTCCTCCAAGTCCGGCACAGTGTCAGGCCACTCCTCCTCCTCCAAGTCCGCCACAGCGTCAGACGTCCACTCCTCCTCCAAGTCCGGCACAACCTCATGCCACTCCTCCTCCAAGTCTGGCACAGCTTCAGGCCACTCCTCCTCGTCCAACTCAGCCCCGTCAGCCGTCTCCGCCGCCTCAGCAATCGCAGAAGAGACACCCCGCAGCTATGGTGTGTAGCGGTACGAGTCGAGGTAGTACATGAAGTACAGGCGGAGGCAAGCGATATAAATATGGTCCATCAGTTCCCAAGGACTTACGACAGGTCTGAGGAGGAAAACGCAGCCATATCAAAGGCCCAGGTGGAAGCCTATTTTGCACCGAAACCGCCACCGCCGCTAAGGGAGAAAGTGCCTAAGGAAACGAGTGACCACTTCATTCGTATGGCTCAACCACCAGCTCCCAAGCCTGTTGACACAGACTATGAGCGCCACATCAGGAAGTTAAATCGAGCACGTCTACGTAAGGAGGCGAGCTCGGGATCGAGCAAACAACAAGCAGTTGTCAAAAATTGCAGGAAAACCATTCCCCAGCTGGGAGAACAGGCGGTGCAATCGATCCCCTCGCTTGTTGTGCCAACAACACGTGATAACGATCTGTAGCCCAATATTATTGTGGGCAAACAGTTTACGTTCGAGGTGGGCAATGTGGTAATAATCAAGGACCATATAATGCAGGCTGAAGTTCTCAACATCACTGTTGGACAACTCCTCGAGATCGAGCCCATGCCTGTGCTTACAGAGGATGAAATAAAAGCGGAAATATGTCCGGGCCAACCTTTGGTCAAGCCAGACAAGGTCAAGAACCTCCCAACGAGAATGTATGAATTGCATCAATGGTACATGAACATTACCAAGATTTCCAATCGATTGTCCCTCATGGTGAATGTCAAGGAGGAGCATTACTTCCAAGAGAAAGCTCTGTCCGTTGAGTATTCTGAACTGTTTCAGTTATACAATCAAGACGCACTCGACAAATCTATAAATGGGTTGCTATTTTCTGTAAGTAATTTCTTTCTATAATTTAAGTCTCAAGCTAGCTGTAGTGATCCTTTTGATCAATCATTACCTGTAATTATCCTCACTATATTCTTTTCTGTGGTATTATGCAGGATGAAGATGTATGAAATGAGAAAAGGTGGACGCTTTGGCATTGGGTTCATTGACCCAAACACTGTTAATGAATACACATGGAAAATAAATCCACATCATCAAAAGGCCGTAGAGGACAACATGCTAGAGTTCTTGAAGCGCCTCAAATATAATGAAGATATACTACTTCCTTACAACTTCCAGTGAGTCACACTGTCTTGTACTACAAATTCTCTGTTTTTGCCTACTAGCTAGCTACATGTTTTTGCTTACATATGCCCGCTTAATTAAGACATGCAAACGTGTGTGCATGCAGATTTCACTGGATCTTGTGTATCATTAAAATTGACGCCGGAATAGTTGAAATACTGGAGTCACTACTCAAAGCAAATACTGACTATAACATCTTGTTTGGGATAGTCAACAGGTAATTTCAATCATTATTAACTATATATCTCGGCCTATTTAGTTCGTCATTTCATGATATGAACTATTTAATAACCCCTTTATTCATTTTCTTTGTCGGCGGGCAGGGCTTGGGCAAGGTTCATCAGCGTCACGGAAGGCGAATGGAAAAAAAGCTTAAATGGTTTCGACCCAAGGTAAGTCATTAAGTGGTACTAGCTAGCTAGCTAGCTGCCATCTCTTTAATTATCATGCTTGATTAATTATTATCTGATCAAATTCCATTCTCGTAAAGGCCCTGCAGCGGTAGCGCAGGGACTGATCTGTGTGCATTCTGCGTTTGCGAGAACATTCGCATGATGGCGTCCGAAAGGAGCAGATCTCAAAGACAGGAATGGGTAGGCTTGTCAGAACACTATTCACAAATTTTACACCATTATCGATATCTAGTCACACAACTAATACACATGCATATTGATCTCCTTCTTAACAGTTCACAGAGGTGCGGGACAAGCTCCTAGAAACGGAGCGCGTATAGCGGGATTTTTGCTCGACCAGGTCATAAATCCGAAGGGAGAATACTATTACCCGCTACCGCCCCCATGAAAACCACTTCCAATTGTCATCGTGCTCCGAAGGCACCAATTAGGCTAATGCCACTGGCTCCGAAGGCAACATGCATATGTAGGAGAAATTGTATATAGCTATACATGTGTGAATTAATTAATATGGTGGTTTGTGAGACATTGATGATATATATATATATATATATATATGTATGTATGTATATATATATATATATATATATATATATATATATATATATGCATAACGTGTACAATGTGTAGTATCGTAAAATACCAGCAAAGCGAAAAAGAATTAAAATGGAAACACAAAATTAAATGAAAAGAAATCATAAAACTAAAACCCCCAAACCTTATAGTACCGGTTGGTGTTACCAACCGGTACTAAAACTCCTGCCCCGGAGCTGCCTCGTGCCACGTGGTTGGCCTTTAGCACCGGTTCGTGCTGAACCGGTACTAAAGGGGGGGGGGGGGGCTTTAGTGACCACACTTTAGTGCCGGTTGTGGAACCGGCACTAAAGGGCCTTACGAACCGGTGCTATTGCCCGGTTCTGCACTAGTGCAGGTAAGGTATCAATAGATGTAGCAACAATGACAGGCTATGCAACATAATAGGATTAATCGAAACAGTAACATGCTACACTACTCTAATGCAAGCAGTAGAGGGTAGAATAGGCGATATCTGGTGATCAAAGGGAGGGCTTGCCTGGTTGCTCTGGCAAGTAGGACGGGTCGTCAACACCGTAGTCGAACTGGGGGGTCGTTGGCAGCCTCGGGGTCTACCGGAAAGAAGTAACGGAGGGGAAACACAAAATAACAGAACAATCAAAGTATCACAAAGCGTAGCAAGGTAATACGCGGGGCTAGATGTGACCAAACGCAGTAGGAGGTGATACCGGTGAAGGGGGGAAACATCCGGGAAAGTATCCCCGGTGTTTCTTGTTTTCAGATAGATGAACCGGAGGGGAAAAATTGCGTGTTCGCTATGCTAGGGATGTGTGGCGGACGAACGGGCTGCGTATCCGGATTCGTCTCGCCGATCTAAGCATGCAACTTTCATGTACAAAGTTTTCCCATAGGAGTTACGGTTTATTTTATATTAATTTTTAAAGATTTTATTCAATTTATAAATCATTATTATTAATTTAATTCGAAAATGGTATTACTGCATCAGCATGACATCATCAGTAAACAGAGGTGTTGACTGGGTCAAGCTGACGCGTGGGTCCCATATGTCATTGACTTAGATTAAACATGTTAATTAGCTCATTGATTAGGTTACCTAATTTTAATTAGCTTAGCTAAACACAATTAATTAACTTAATTAGTCAACCAATTAATTAATTAATAATTATTTATTTATTTATTTTATTAACTTCTTTTTAAAAAAATCGTTCCAGGGGCGTGGGCCTCTTGTGTCATTGGCCCATGGCCAAAGTGGGTTCGGGCGCTGGCGTCCAGCCCGATTGGGCGTACACCCAGATCGAAGGGGGGGAAGCCGCCGGCCACGGGCACGGCGAGGCCGGCCGCCTAAGGCGGTAGTGGCGAGGCCAGGCGAGGTGAGGCAGCGTCTTGTGATGGGGTGACCAGGGGCACACGAGGAAGGCAGGTGGCGCGGCGAGCGAGGCAGGCGCTGGCGTGAGGCGGTGCAGGCGGCGCGACCCGCAGAGTCTGAGGCCGCGATGGCGGGGCGACGCAAGCTTCGAAGCAAGTTGGCGGGCGGCACGCATACCAGCGAACGACATCGAGAGAGAGAAGGAGGAAGCGGGGGGCTCACGTTGAGCCTGTAGAGGTGCAAAGCGGGCTTGGAGGAGGCTCGACAGCGACGAAATCGGCGACAGCGCGCGGGTGACTAAAGGTTGAAGAAGACGTCGACGAGCTCGATGCAGAGGCGCTCCCGCTCAGGTGACTCGTCGGGGTGGAAGAGGAGGTCGAAGCGGTCCTGTGCCGGCGGTCGAGGGTGACGGGGTCGAGCGGCAGGTGTCGGCACGGATCGAGCCCGATCCCGATCCAGATCGGGAGGAGGCAAAGGGAGAAGACGGCGTCGCGGGCGACACTGCGGTGGCTCCAGGCTCGGTCCGGTGGGCGCAGACGATGTAGACGAGCACGGTGGGGTTGTGGACGGACTAGCTGGGCTCGGGGGCAATGGGGAGCGTGAGGGTGACGGCGGCCATGGCGGTGTGGCTCGGGTGCGCTCAGGGGAGAAGGAATCAACGAGGTGGATCTGAGGGGAGAGGGAGAGGAGTGAGGAGGGGAACCCGAGGAGGCGCGGCGTGGCGATCTTATCCACCCGCCGACGACGGCGAGGTGGTCGGGGTCGACCCGGCTCGGCGCGCGCGCTGTTCGGTCGGCCGAACAGTGCGCGTGGAGAAGGCGACAGAGGAAGTGGGGCTGGGCCAGCCTAGCCAGGTGGGCCGGTTGGCCACCTGGGCCATTTGGACCAGCGTGGTGCTTCTCCTTTTTCCTTTTTTTAGTCCGTGTTTTTATTTATTTTCTCTTTTTTTGTTTTCTATTATGGTTTCATTTATTTTAGTTTTATAAATACCAAGTTATCACCTAAATTAGTACCATTAATATAGGACACTGCCAAACCTGGTTTGGACCCAAAATAAGTTAGTTTAATATTTTTATAATTTAAAAAGCAATTAAATTGTTATTCCAGCCACTGTTTTTATTTAGTTTAGGTTATTTAAACATTTTTAAAAAGGTTGGTTTCTACACCAAAATTAGTTAGGGATTATTTGCCACATGATGAACATTTTATTTTCATGTTTGAGAAGTTTAGAATTTCACTTGTTATTTGAATTTGAATTTGAATGGGACTTGATTCACCGGGAGATTAACAACAGTAATCGTGGTGACGTGGCATCATTAGCAGAGGAGTACTGTAGCTTAACTATCCGGGCGTCACAATTCTCCTCCACTACAAGAAATCTCGTCCCGAGATTTAGGAGGGGGAGTAAGGGGGAATGTTCTGGTTACGAAATTCTAGCGAGTGTTCTCAGTCTTGGTTGCTCTTCTCGAAGAGGTTGATCCATTACGTTGATGTCTTTATTTCTCTGCTTCAGGTCATTATGATGAAGTCAGCATCCTTTCTTCGAGAACTCCATCGTACTTATGAAAGAATAAAGAGTGGGTATTATGGGAGAACGGACCTCTACAAGGTTTGACTATTTGGTCGATAACATAGGGGAAGGTGGCGGAAAGTAACTCTCGAATTGAAACTTAAGAAAATATCAAGCGCAAAGTTAGGAGGTATCCTGGGAAGTTTCAAGCGGGTAGGCAATCGCTCGATACCTGTTACAGGGCGTGAAAGGGGTTCAAAGCAACGGGAATAAGTATTGTGTCTGATACCAGATTTGAAGGTGGCGCATGAATTACGTACGAGGCCATGCGCGAGGAACAACCTTGGGAACAGGGGGTGTACAGGAGAGTCAGGTTTCGATCCTGTGGAACTTTGGGTTATGGGCCTGATGACCCACAAGTATAGGGGATCTATCGTAGTCCTTTCGATAAGTAAGAGTGTCGAACCCAATGAGGAGCAGAAGGAAATGATAAGCGGTTTTCAGCAAGGTATTCTCTGCAAGTACTGAAATAAGTGGTAACAGATAGTTTTGTGATGAGGTAAATTGTAACGAGCAACAAGTAACAAAAGTAAACACGGTGCAGCAAGGTGGCCCAATCCTTTTGTAGCAAAGGACAAGCGGAACAAACTCTTATAATAGGAAAAGCGCTCCCGAGGACACATGGGATTATCGTCAAGCTAGTTTTCATCACGTTCATATGATTCGCGTTCGGTACTTTGATAATTTGATATGTGGGTGGACGGTGCTTGGGTGCTGTTCTTACTTGAACAAGCATCCCACTTATGATTAACCTCTATTGCAAGCATCCACAACTACAACAAAAGTATTAAGGTAAACCTAACCATAGCATGAAACAGGTGGATCCAAATCAGCCCCTACGAAGCAACGCATAAACTAGGGTTTAAGCTTCATCACTCTAGCAACCCATCATATAATTATTACTTCCCAATGCCTTCCTCTAGGCCAAAATAATGGTGAAGTGTTATGTAGTCGACGTTCACATAACACCACTAGAGGCTAGAAAACATACATCTCATCAAAATATCGAACGAATACCAAATTCACATGACTACTAATAGCAATACTTCTCCCGTGTCCTTAGGAACAAACGTAACTACTCACAAAGAATATTCATGTTCATAATCAGAGGGGTAATAATATGCATAAAGGATCTGAACATATGATCTTCCACCAAATAAACTAACTAGCAACAACTACAAGGAGTAATCAATACTACTAGCAACCTACTAGCACCAATCCCGGACTTGGAAACAAGAATTGGATACAAGAGATGAACTAGGGTTTGGAGATGAGATGGTGTTGGTGAAGATGTTGATGGAGATTGCCCTCTCCCGATGAGAGGAGCGTTGGTGATGATGATGACGATGATTTCCCCCTCCTGGAGGGAGGTGCCCCAGTAGAACAGCTCACGAGCCCTAGATTGGTTCCCATGAGTTCCGCCTCGTGGCGGCGGAGTCTCGTCCCGAAAGGTTGTCTCTGATTTTTTTTCTCATCGAAAGACTTCATATAGGAGAAGATGGGCATCGGAGAGCCACCAGGGGGCCCACGAGGTAGGGGAGCACACCCTAGGGGCGGCGCTCCCCACCCTCGTGAGCAGGGTGTGGGCCCCCTGGCCTTCTTCTTTGGCGATGATTTTTCTTTATTTATTTTAAGATATTTCGTGGAGTTTCAGGACTTTTGGAGTCGCACAGAATATGTCTCCAATATTTGCTCCTTTTCGAGCCCAGAATTCCAGCTGCCGGCATTCTCCCTCTTCATGTAAACCTTGTAAAATAGGAGAGAATAGCCATAAGTATTGTGACATAACGTGAAATAACAGCCCATAATGCGATGAATATCGATATAAAAGCATGATGCAAAGTGGACGTATCAACTCCCCCAAGCTTAGACCTCGCTTGTCCTCAAGCGAAAAGCCGATAACAATAAATATGTCCTCATGTTTAGAGGTAGAGGCGTCGATAAAAAATAAGATACGGAGATGAAGGCATCATGATTATTCTCATAACAGCAACATATATAGATTTGTCATATGATTACTTATGTTCAAGTGATGATCTTTTCACAATGCAAAAGTATGAATCAGAAACTTTATTGGGTACCAGCAAGGTATAACCTCAGTCATTGAAGCAATTGCAATTTATCATAACATCGGAAAGAGTCTATGTCAGAGCTTAAAAACAAGTCCACATACTCAACTATCACTTAGTCCTTCATAATTGCTAGCACTCACGCAATACTTGTGGTTACGGAGTTTCAATCGGACACAGAGAAATATAGGGGCTTATAATTTTGCCCCACAACCTTTTACCTCAAGGGTAATGTCAACAATAACAATTCATGCTCCCCTACATCCAATTAGATATATATATATATATATGTATATATATATATATATATATATATATATATATGTATATATATATATATATATATATCAGGTTCTTTCCAACATGCTGGGCTTGCCAAAGGATAAAATGAAAAAGGAAAGGTGAAGATCACCGTGACTCTTGCATAAGCTAGAAGATAATAATAAAAGATAGGCCCTTCGCAGAGGGAAGCAGAGGTTGCCATGCGCTTTTGTAGTTGGATGCACAAAATCTTAATGCAAAAGAACGTCACTTTATATTGCCCCTTGTATGTGGAACTTTATTATGCAGTCCGTCTCTTTTATTACTTCCACAACAAGTTCGTACAAAGCTTATTTCTCTGCACTAATAAGTCATGCATAATTAGAGATCAATTTTTATTGCTTGCACCGATGACAACTTACTTGAAGGATCTTACTCAATCCATAGGTAGATATGGTGGACTCTCATGGCTAAACTGGTTTAAGGGTATTTGGAAGCACAAGTAGTATCTCTACACAGTGCTTGAGAATTTGGCTAGCATGAGGGGGAAAAGCAAGCTCAACATGTTAGAGGATCCATGACAACATACTTTATCTCAGATACAAGAAAACATAACTCATTATGTTGTCTTCCTTGTCCAACATCAACTCTTTAGCATGTCATATTTTAATGAGTGCTCCCAATCATAGAAGATGTCAATGATAATATATCTATATGTGAAACCTCTCTCTCCTTAGTACTTCCTATTAATTGCAATGATGACCAGAGCCATATTTGCCAACTCCCAACAACTTTTAATCATCATACTCTTTCTATGTGAAGTCATTACTTTCGATAAGATCAATATGAACTCTTTGTTTCTTTTTATTCCTTTTCTTTTATTCACCCAAGATCATGGCAAAATAATCAAGCCCTTGACTCAACACTAATCTTTATTATATATAGCTCACGGACTCGATTACATAGAGGGATCATAAAGCAAAACTCCAAACTAGATCATGCCATGACTTTATTCTACTAAATCAAGATACTACTAATAGGATCGAACTAAGAAAAACGGTAAAGGTAGAAGTTGTGATGGTGATACGATACCGGGGCACCTCCCCCAAGCTTGGCAGTTGCCAAGGGGAGTTCCCATACCCATGTGATTATGTCTCCTTCTTTGTTGTTGGAGGAAGTGGAGGTGTTGTTGATGATGCGGGCTTGTCGTCCACCTTCCATGGCATAGGCTCACCATCATAAAAGGATGATCGAGTCTCCGGAATCCTCAAATCTGCAGCCAAACTCATTCTTTTGAATATATATTCATACTCACAGTTTTGATTTTTCAGATCATAGATTTGGGCATGGAGGTGCTCGATCTTCTCATGTAGCTTGAAGATGGCTTCCTCGGTGTTCTTGGCATCCGGCTCGTAGTTGTGGGTGAACTCCGCGAGCATCTTGTGGCTAGCGTTAATTCCACGCTCCACCATCCCCTGGCACTTGAAAACTTCT
This sequence comes from Aegilops bicornis, assembly GCA_021605145.1. NCBI lineage: Eukaryota > Viridiplantae > Streptophyta > Magnoliopsida > Poales > Poaceae > Aegilops > Aegilops bicornis. The sequence continues at coordinate 678,095,439 of CM038674.1, forward strand.
TGCTCCATTGCTTCGAGCCTCGCCTCCACGCTTCCTGTTCCCTTGGGTCCCTCAACATCATGATGTGCAGCAACCCATCACGCATCTCAATGGTTTGAGGGTGTCGCAGCACCTCCGCGAGGTAAGGGTTGATCACCTTCTCAAAGAACTTGTCCTTGGAAGCCCTTGGGGACGTCATGATGATCTAGATCTGTCAGAAAAACAGCTGGAAACAAGGACAGGAGATATTTGCGTGATACGGGAGTCAAAACCTTCGGGAGAATATATAATGAATTTTTACCGACCAAAATACGTATTGTGCAAGAAAATGGAGTCCGGAGGGCACATGAGGTGCTCACAAGGTAGGGGGCGCGCCCAGGGGGGTGGGGCACGCCCTCCACCCTCGTGAAGGCCTCGTGTCCTTCCCGGACTTCCACTTATTTTTCTATTTTTCTAAATAATCCAAAACGGAGAAATATTGCCTTAAAAATTGTTTTGGAGTCGATTTACTTACCGTACCACATACCTATTCCTTTTCGGAGTCTGAAACGGTCTAGAAAGTGTCCCTTATGTATTCCTCCGGGGTTACGGTTTCAATAATATTGGTTTCAACATTTATGGGATTACCTGAGATATAATGTTTGATTCTTTGACCGTTTACCACCTTTGGATTTGTGCCTTTGAAGTTGTTGATTTTTATGGCACGGGAACGATAGACCTCCTCGATAACGTAGGGACCTTCCCATTTAGAGAGAAGTTTTCCTGCAAAAAATCTTAAACGAGAGTTGTATAGCAATACATAATCACCTACATTAAACTCACGCTTTTGTATCCTTTTGTCATGCCATCTTTTAACTTTTTCTTTAAATAACTTGGCATTTTCATAGGCTTGGGTTCTCCATTCATCAAGTGAGCTAATATCAAATAACCTCTTCTCACCGGCAAGTTTGAAATCATAGTTGATCTCTTTAATATCCCAATATGCCTTATGTTATAGTTCGAGAGGTAAGTGACATGCTTTTCCATAAACCATTTTATACAGAGACTACCCATAGGATTCTTATATGCAGTTCTATAGGCCCATAATGCATCATCAAGTTTCTTGGACCAATTCTTTCTAGACCTATTAACAGTCTTTTGCAAAATTAATTTGAGCTCTCTATTACTCAATTCTACTTGACCACTAGACTATGGGTGATAAGGAGATGCAATTCTATGATTAACGTCATATTTAGCAAGCATTTTATGGAAAGCACCATGAATAAAGTGTGAACCACCATCAGTCATTAAATATCTAGGGACTCCAAACCTCGGAAAAATAACTTCCTTAAGCATTTTAATAGAAGTGTTATGATCAGCACTACTAGTTGGAATAGCTTCTACCCACTTAGTAACGTAATCAACAACAACTAAAATATGTGTATATCCATTAGAGGCAGGAAAAGGTCCCATATAATCAAAGCCCCAAACATCAATGGTTCAATAACAAGTGAATAATTCATAGGCATTTCTTGACGTCTACTAATATTACCAATTCTTTGACATTCATCACAAGACAAAACAAACTTACGGGCATCCTTGAAGTGAGTAGGCCAATAAAAACCGGATTGCAATACCTTATGTGCAGTTCTATCTCCAGCGTGGTGCCCTCCATAAGCTTCGGAGTGACACTTGCGTAGGATCTGTTCCTGTTCATGCTCAGGCACACAACGTCTAATAACACCATCTACTCCTTCTTTATAAAGATGTGGGTCATCCCAAAAGTAATGTCTCAAATCATAGAAGAACTTTTTCTTTTGTTGGTATGTGAAGCTAGGTGGTATAAATTTAGCAACAATATAATTAGCATAATCAGCATACCATGGAGTGCTATGAGAAGTACTTATGACATTTAATTGTTCATCAGGGAAGCTATCATCAATAGGTAGTGGGTGATACGTCTCCAACGTATCTATAATTTTTTATTGCTCCATGCTTCTTTATCTACTGTTTTGGACTATATTGGGCTTTATTTTCCACTTTTATATTACTTTTGGGACTAACCTATTAACCGGAGGCCCATCCTGAATTGCTGTTTTTTGCCTATTTCAAAGTGTTTCAAAGAAACGGAATATCAAACGGAGTCCAAACGGAATGAAACCTTCGGGAACGTGATCTTCTCACGAGCGTGATCCAGGAGACTTGGACCCTACTCCAAGAAGTGCTGAGGCGGTCACGAGGTGGAGGGCGCGCCTGGCACGCCCCCTACCTCGTGGGCCCCCGACGCTCCACCGACGTACTCCTTCCTCCTATATATACCTCGTATCCCCAAACAATCAAGGGGAGCCAAAACCTAATTCCACCGCCCGTACCTTCCTGTATCCACGAGATCCCATCTTGGGGCCTGTTAGGAGCTCACGGAGGCATCCACCATAGAGGGCTTCTACATCAACACCATAGCCCCTCCGATGAAGTGTGAGTAGTTTACTTCAGACCTTCGGGTCCATAGCTAGTAGCTAGATGGCTTCTTCTCTCTTTTTGGATCTCAATACAATGTTCTCCCCCTCTCGTGGAGATCTATTCGATGTAATCTTCTTTTTGCGGTGTGTTTGTTGAGATCGATGAATTGTGGGTTTATGATCCAGCTTATCTATGGATAATATTTGAATCTTCTCTGAATTCTTTTATGTATTATTGAGTTATCTTTGCAAGTCTCTTCGAATTATCCGTTTGGTTTGGCCAACTAGATTGGTAGTTCTTGCAATGGGAGAAGTGATTAGCTTTGGGTTCAATCTTGCGGTGTCCTTACCTAGTGACAGAAAGGGTTGCAAGGCACGTATTGTATGTTGCCATCGAGGATAACAAGATGGGGTATTTATCATATTGCATGAATTTATTCCTCTACATCATGTCATCTTGCTTAAGGCGTTACTCTGTTTTTTAACTTAATACTCTAGATGCATGCTGGATAGCGGTCGATGAGTGGAGTAATAGTAGTAGATGCACAATCGTTTCGGTCTACTTGTCACGGACGTGATGCCTATATACATGATCATACCTAGATAACCTCATAACTATGCTCAATTCTATCAATTGCTCAACAGTAATTTGTTCACCCACGGTAGAATATCTATGCTCTTGAGAGAAGCCACTAGTGAAACCTATGGCCCCCGGGTCTATTCTCATCATATCAATCTCCATCACTTTATTTACTTGCTTTGCTTTTACTTTGCTTTTACTTTTTACTTTGCATCTTTATACCAAAAATACAAAAAAAATATTATCTCTATCAGATCTCACTCTCGTAAGTGACCGTGAAGGGATTGACAACCCCTAATCACGTTGGTTCCGATTAGCTATCATTTTGTGCAGGTATGAGGGACTTGCACGTGGCCTCCTTCTGGATTGATACCTTGGTTCTCAAAAACTGAGGGAAATACTTACGCTCCTGTGCTGCATCATCCTCTCCTCTTCGGGGAAAACCAACGAAAGCTAAGACGTAGCAGTGGGTCATCAAGAACATTCTCTAAATTAGATAAGTTATCTGCAACGGGGTTCTCAGCTCCTTTTCTATCAACAATATGCAAATCAAATTCTTGCAGCAAGAGAACCCATCTAATAAGCCTAGGTTTAGCATCTTTCTTTTCCATAAGATATTTAATAGCAGCATGATCAGTGTGAATAGTTACTTTAGAATCAACAATATAGGGTCTGAATTTATCACAAGCAAATACAACTGCTTAAAGTTCCTTTTCGGTAGTGGCATAATTTCTTTGAGCATTGTCTAGAGTCTTACTAGCATAATGGATAACATTTAACTTCTTATCAACTCTTTGCCCTAGAACAGCACCTACAACATAATCACTAGCATCACACATAATTTCAAAGGGTAAATTCCAATCAGGTGGCTAAACATCAGGTCCAGAGACTAATGCTTTCTGAAGTATTTCAAATGCTTCTACACAATCATCATCAAAGACAAATAGTACATATTTTTGTAATAAATTAGTCAGAGGCCGAGAAATTTTTGAGAAGTCCTTAATGAACCTCCTATAAAATCCGGTGTGACCAAGAAAACTTATTATACCTTTGAGGTCCTTGGGACATGGCATCTTTTCAATAGCATCAACCTTGGCTTTATCAACTTCAATACCTCTTTCAGAAACTTTGTGCCCCAAGACAATACCTTCATTAACCATAAAGTGGCACTTTTCCCAATTCAAAACAAGATTAGTTTCTTCACATCTCTGCAAAACTCGATCAAGATTGCTTAAGCAATCATCAAAAGAGGATCCACAGACGGAAAAGTCGTCCATGAAAACCTCACAAATCTTTTCACAAAAGTCAGAGAATATAGCCATCATGCATCTTTGAAAGGTAGCAGGTGCATTACATAAACCAAAAGGGCATGTAAAAGTAGTCTTTGATTGATCTTTAGCCGACACAGGTATTTGAGAAAAACCAGAATAATCATCTAGAAAGGAATAATGTGTATGTTTGCATAATATTTCTAGTATTTGATCAATAAAAGGTAAGGTGTAATGATCTTTCTTAGTAGCTTTATTTAATTTGCGGAAATCAATTACCATCCTATAACCTGTGATAATTCTTTGTGAAATCAATTCATCTTTATCATTAGGGACAACAGTAATACCTCCCTTCTTAGGGACACAATGGACAGGACTTACCCACTGACTATCAAAGAACGGATAAATTATACCTGCCTCCGTAAGCTTGAGTATTTCTTTTCTTACCACTTCTTTCATTTTAGGATTCAAACGTCGTTGAGGATCACGAACTGGTTTGGCATCCGCTTCCAAATTTATTTTATGCTGACATAGAGTGGGACTAATGCCCTTAAGATCATCAAGAGTATATCCAATAGCAGCACAGTGCTTTTTCAGAGTTTTCAATAATCTTTCTTCTTCATGCTCTTAAAGGTTAGCACTAATAATAACATGATATATTTTCTTTTCATCAAGATAAGCATATTTAAGATTATCAGCAACGGTTTAAGCTCAAACACGGATCACCCTTGAGTGGAGGAGGATCCCCTAGGATTTCAACAGCAAATTATGTTGCGTAATAGGGTCTTGTTTAAAGAATACTTCATCTATTTCCCTTCTTTCATTCATGAACATCTCATTTTCATGGTCTAGCAAATAGTGTTCCAAAGGATCACTAGGAGGTACGGCAATAGAAGCAAGACCAATAATTTCATCCTTACTAGGCAATTCTTCCTCACGATGTTGTTGACTAAATTTAGAGAAATTAAACTCATGAACCATATCATCCAAGCAAATAGTAACAACATTATTTTCGCAATCTATCCTAGCATTAACAGCGTTCAAGAAGGGTCTACCAAATATAATGGGACAAAAGCTATCTTGTGGAGAACCAAGAACAAGAAAATCAGCCGGATATTTAGTTTTCCCACACAAGACTTCAACATCCCTAACAATTCCCACTGGTGAAATAGTATCTCTATTGGCAAGCTTAATTGTGACATCAATTTCTTCTGACTCAATAGGTGCAATATCATGCATAATTTCTTTGTATAAGTCAATGGGTATTGCACTAGCACTAGCGCCATATCACATAAGCCATGATAACAATGATCTCCTATTTTAATAGAAATAATGTGCACGCCTACCACATGTTTATGTTTATCTTTAGCACAAGGTTTAGCAATTCTAGCAGTTTCACCACGTAATTGAATAACATGCCCATCAATATTATCGGACAAGAGATCTTTAACAATAGCAATATTAGGTTCTACTTTGACTTGCTCAGAGGTGTATAAGTTATAATATTGCTCTTATGACCAACCCTTGAAGCTTGAGCATGATCCTTTACTCTAACAGGGAAAGGTGGTTTCTCAACATAAGAGGTAGGAACAATAGGATCATTATAAGTGACAGTATTTTCTTCAACTTTAATAGGTGCAACTAATTTTACTTCTATGGGAGGATGATATTTAAACCACTTCTCTTTAGGGAGATCAACATAAGTAGCAAAAGATTCACAGAAAGAAGCTACTATCTCAAAGTCAAGTCCATATTTAGTGCTAAACTTACGGAAAATATCGGTATCCATAAAAGACTTAACACAATCAAACTTAGGTGTCATACCTGACTCCTTACCTTCGTCGAGGTCCCAATCTTCAGAGTTGCGTTTAATTCTATCCAATAAATTACATTTAAATTCAATAGTCTTCATCATAAAAGAGCCAGCACAAGAAGTATCGAGCATGGTGCGATTGTTATCAGAAAGCCGAGCATAAAAATTCTGAAGAATTGCCACTTTTGAGAGCTCATGATTGGGGCATGAATATAACATTGATTTAAGGCTCCCCCAAGCTTGAGCGATGCTTTCTTCTTCGCGAGGCCAAAAATTATATATATAATTGCGATCACGATGAACAAGATGCATAGGGTAATACTTTTGGTGAAATTCCAATTTCAATCTTTTATAGTTCCATGATCTCGTATCATCACATAGCCTATACCATGTCATGCGTCTTCCTTCAAAGATAAAGGAAAGACCTTCTTCTTAACAACATCATCAGGTATACCTGCAAGCTTAAATAATCCACAAACTTCATCCATATAGAGTAGATGTTCATCAGGATGCTTTGTTCCATCTCCTGTAAAAGTATTAGCCAGCAATTTTTCCATCATACCCGAAGGAACTTCAAAAGGAGTTTCATTTTCAATTGGTTCAGTAGGTTGAGGAGAAACTCTTTGCTCTACTGGACGGGGTGAAGATACCCCAAACAAGCCCCTCAGAGAATTACTTTCCATAGTAACAAGTGACATAAAATTTCAGCACACTATATAAAATTTTCCTTACCAAATTCCACTTACCAAAGGCGCTACACTCCCCGGCAACGGCGCCAGAAAAGAGTCTTGATGACCCACAAGTATAGGGGATCTATCTTAGTCCTTTCGATAAGTAAGAGTGTCGAACCCAACGAGGAGCAGAAGGAAATGATAAGCGGTTTTCAGCAAGGTATTCTCTGCAAGTACTGAAATAAGTGGTAACAGATAGTTTTGTGATGATGTAAATTGTAACGAGCAACAAGTAACAAAAGTAAACATGGTGCAGCAATGTGGCCCAATCCTTTTTGTAGCAAAGGACAAGCCGGAACAAACTCTTATAATAGGAAAAGCGGCTCCCGAGGACACATGGGATTATCGTCAAGCTAGTTTTCATCACGTTCATATGATTCGCGTTCGGTACTTTGATAATTTGATATGTGGGTGGACCGGTGCTTGGGTGCTTTTCTTATTTGAACAAGCATCCCACTTATGATTAACCTCTATTGCAATCATCGGCAACTACAACAAAAGTATTAAGGTAAACCTAACCATAGCATGAAACAAGTGGATCCAAATCACCCCCTTACGAAGCAACACATAAACTAGGGTTTAAGCTTCTGTCACTCTAGCAACCCATCATCTACTTATTACTTCCCAATGCCTTCCTCTAGGCCTAAATAATGGTGAAGTGTTATGTAGTCAACGTTCACATAACACCACTAGAGGCTAGACAACATACATCTCATCAAAATATTGAACGAATACCAAATTCACATGACAACTAATAGCAAGACTTCTCCCGTGTCCTCAGGAACAAACATAACTACTCACAAAGCATATTCATGTTCATAATCAGAGGGGTAATAATAGGCATAAAGGATCTGAACATATGATCTTCCACCAAATAAACCAACTAGCATCAACTACAAGGAGTAATCAATACTACTAGCAACCTACTAGCACCAATCCCGGACTTGGAGACAAGAATTGGTTACAAGAGATGAACTAGGGTTTGGAGATGAGATGGTGCTGGTGAAGATGTTGATGGAGATTGCCCTCTTCTGATGAGAGGAGCGTTGGTGATGATGATGACGATGATTTCCCCCTCCCGGAGGGAAGTGTCCCCGGCAGAACAGCTCCGCCGAAGCCCTAGATTGGTTCCGCCAAGGTTTCGCCTCGTGGCGACGGAGTCTCGTCCCGAAAGGTTGTCTCTGATTTTTTCTCATCGAAAGACTTCATATAGGAGAAGATGGGCATTCGGAGAGCCACCAGGGGGCCCACGAGGTAGGGGGCGCGCCCCCCCACCCTCGTGAGCAGGGTGTGGGCCCCCTGGCCTTCATCTTTGGCGACGATTTTTCTTTATTTATTTTGAGATATTCCGTGGAGTTTCAGGACTTTTGGAGTTGCATGTAATAGGTCTCCAATATTTGCTCCTTTTCCAAACCCGAATTCCAAATTTACCAAGATTCTCCTCTTCATGTAAACCTTGTAAAATAGGAGAGAATAGCCATAAGTATTGTGACATAACGTGAAATAACAGCCCATAATGCGATAAATATCGATATAAAAGCATGATGCAAAGTGGACGTATCAGGGCCCACCATGTGGGTTAAAAGTAGGAAGGCGGTGACGATTTGCACGATCATGTAAGCAAGGCATGCCAGAGGATAGCCTGTTAGTTATGTCAAAAACAACATCGGTACCAAGGGCGAGGGACGAAGAGAACCATTCTCCTGCTTGTTGAACGAGGCGGACCAATAGCCAAAGTTCTCGCCCATCGGTGGTTACCGGAATGTCATCAACAATAGTAACACGGTCTTACAGACAGAATGGTACAACAAGGTGCCTACCTAAGCAGGGAATTATCTCTGCTTAGTTAAGTCAGATTCAGGAATGGTTAAACAAAAGAATGGAAAGGAAAACACGATTATCAGATTAAACAGAACAATGAAAAGGAAATTTGTGATTACACCCAATTATTAGGAGTATATCCTTCCCATGTACAAGCAGAACATGGTATACAGGGTAGGAGAGCAAGTACCCAACCATTTAGATAAGAGGCAAGGATTAATCAAGATGTTACCCATACAACAATGTTTGGATAATTTGATTAAGAAAATTTAGCATTGTGCTTCAAGTGTTCTTATTGATGATAGGAGTCACTACAAAAAAAATACACTTCCGTGATGATACGTGTTTGTCACACTAGGTCGCGTTTTTTGTCATGCATGTACATCCATGACAAATTTATGATAGAATCAAGATAGTCATACCTATGCTGTCGTAGAAGTGTTCCATGACATTACCAAAATTATCATCACGGAAGTGTCCACTTCCATGACGATAAATTGCACGTCACAGAAATGCTTTCGTCAAGGGTGACCGACACGTGACATCCACCGTAACGGAACAACATTAAGCTATCGGGTCGGGTTTTGGATCCGATAACCCGTTAACAGCCCCGACCAATGGGGATTTTCCACGTGTAAAATCATCATTGGCTGGAGGAAACACGTGTCGGCTCATCGTTGGGACAGATGTCATCCACTCATTGGACAGAAGGCGCCTATGATACGTTGACATGTGGCACGGCCAATCAAGTTTAAATGGGCCGGCCCAACTAAAGGCCCACAAAATTTGGCGACCATAATGGGCCGGCCCAGTTAAATGCCCACGAGATTTTGCGGACTACAATGGGCTAGCCCAGCTAAAGGCCCACAAGATTTCACGGGCCATAATAGGCCGACCTAGGTAAAGGCCCACAAGATTTTTGTGTGCCATAATGGGCCGGCCCAGGTAAAGGCCCACAAAATTCTTGCGGATCATTATGGGCCGGCCCAGCTAAAGGCCCACGAGATTTCGCCGACATTAATGGGCCGGCCCAGCTTTAGGCCCACAAGATTTTGAAGACCCTAGTAGGCGGGCACATTAACTGGCTGCCATGTTTTGGGCCAAATGCCGGCCCATAAATGATCCGGTCCATTAATGGCCTGCCACGTTTCGGGCGTAGTAATGGCCCATATAAGATCCGGCCAGTTAAATGCCTCCCCCTTTCTGGGCCAAATCACGGCCCAGATCAGGTCCGGCCCTTTAAGAGGCTTTGGGCTCAATTATGGCCCATATCAGATTCGGCCCGTTGACTGGACGCTATGCTTTTGGGCCCACTTGCTAAATGCCCATTTAGTAATTCGGCCTGATATTAGTTTCGGCCTGTTAAGGGCCCATTTAAAATTTCGGCCCTATATTAATTTTGGCCTGTTAAAAGCCCGTCATATAGTTGGGCCTAACTACGGCCCGGTTTGCATCCGGCCTGCTCGCAGCCGATATCGGATTGGGCCAAACAAGGACGGAGACAACTTTGGCTTGTTAAAAGCCCGTGAATTGATTCGCACAATCATGGGTCAGGGTCCATTTCGGGTTGCCGCCGGCCCGTGAGCTATTCAAAGACGCTTGTGCCCAAATTACTTCTCAAAGATCCTAAAAGCCCATTGAGTTTTTCTTGCGAAAAGAGGGTCGGGGGTTACTCGGCCTATTAAAGGCCCGAATCTACTAGTGGGCCAGTTTGACGGGGCCCATGATGCGGACCATACATCGTGATTGCATGACGGCTCGATTATGTACCGTAATTTTACGGTTTGGCGGTTTATCATAAGACATGATATATATACAGTAAAATAACTGCAGCATCGTGAATAAGAAAAAACCTAGACTATACAATAAAGAAATTACGTTATATTACATCCACCGGGCATCAAAGTTCGCCACTATGATAATAAAGCACAAGCAGACAGCATATTACATACACTGGGCATCAAAGATCGCCACAGTGCAAATAAACACGCCGACAAAATAATATACAAAACCGACAGCACTTCAATAGAGTTCAAGAAAGGTTAGCCCTGATGCGGAGCAGCAGCGCAAGCAGATGAGCAAGATGAAGATAATTCGCTTGTTGAACACTTAAATCTACCTCACACTGAAAGATAAACAAGCGCATGTGATGATGTGTTTTGCACATAAAAGTATCAAGGTTTACAATTCATCACATTTCTTCGATTTAATAAAGTGACACAGTTTAAAATTGCATTAACACAATATGGTATTGTTCAGGTCAAGACATGGCAGGAATTGACATTGTGAAGGAGTTGGCAGCTTCACGACACCTTTGGATTACGATCAAGAACTCATAAGTATCAATGGTTAGTGTCTTTGTCAATTTAACCCATTTCAGATTGGCAAATAAAGAGGCGGTTTAAATAACAGTTGAATGATATGACATTGTTCATAGTTAAGACATTGCAGAATATGACATTGTGTCAGAGTGGGTAGGTTCACCACACCACCGGATTACGGATGAAGAATGTAGCATACATGCAAAGTGCAAAAAGAAGATCACTTGCTCTATATAGTTTAATTTACATGGTATGAAGAAGGAACTTGGTTGTACAACTGAAAACTTAAATTGAGAAGGACAAACTTTTGTTTATGAACTACATAATAAAACACCAAAAATAAACAATTGTTGCAGTCATGCCTAACCAAATATACACAACAAAGTTTGAAGGCTTGAGAAGGACAAACTTACATTACTCGTGAAGACATGCTCTATAAAGCCCTTGTCCATGCTGATGGGGGGGCAATTCAAGAAGTTTATCACATAATGTTCTTCATAAGCATTGCCTTTATTCTACATTTTGTTAAGAGTAAATATAGATGTGATAATATACGAAAAAATGGAGAATATTTAAGATAAGATGAAGAGTGATGCTACATAACCAAGTAGCTATAAATGTATGTGCAAATGAACAGCAAAAGGCACAGCCAAGAGCAATGCACAGCTAAACTTCTTCAGTATCAACCTTATGGTAAGAGTAAATATAGATCTGATGTGTAGAAAATGGAGGGCAAAGGAAAATAAGCTGCAAAGTGATGGTACATGAACAACTACCTGTCAATATAAGTACACTGATAAAGGACAACATGTACTTACAAGAACAATGCAGAGCTAAAAAAGTTCATTGGCATTGGATATATTCTACACTAATGTAACCATTCATACAGATCAGATAATTTGGAGCGAACAATTGATAAGCAAGCTATCATGCATACTGCTATCACATAATGAACCAGGTATGTATGCAAGTACAGTGATACAGGACAACAGGTACTAACAAGAGCAAAGCAGCGGGCAGCATATTTGCGATATCCTGTCGTTCTTTTCAAACCGGAATTCTTCTTCGAGCTGAGTCCCTGCAAAAAAGATCCGTAAGGCACATACGGAAAAGTAGAAGTTCAAATTGTCATGTGATTTCATAGACAGTACATCATCCTGGGAACGAGGCCAGTGCATAACAAGGTTTTTCCATTCAATGTCTTCTAAATTTAGCACAGGAGACTTCACCAGAAATTCGTTTATAGACTTGCCATCAAAGTGTGATTTCCTCAGGTAACACCGATATCACTGCAATGCTTCCTTGAAAAGCACAAGCAAGCTTTTCTCGTCATGACTATCCAGATTGACCCTCACCTAGTTACAACAATGTAATGTAAATCATTGATGTGTTCGATCAGCGTAAAACAGAAAATAATAACCATGAATAATAGCACTTACACGTAAGTTGGACAGGAAGATGTGAAAATGGTGCTTGTCTTCACTATAATCTTCCCATGATGGGAATATATGCACGTAGTCCCTAACAACATTGAAGGCATTGTCTTTTAAACTGGGAATAAATGGAATGGGGTTCCAATCTGCAGGAATTGGCCGTCTTTGCAGTTGGGGTAGGTCTTCGGCCGGTGGACTTGCTGTACTTTTTCTTTGGAGTGGGATTTTTTTACGTGGTAATACTGGTGCTATGGCAAATGAAATCGTTATACCTTTTGGCTGGAGTGCAGGTCCCGTGTGGTGGGGCTAGTGGTGTGGCCAAGTGAAGTATGGGTACAAATTACCGAGTCGGTCCTATGTTTTGTGTCACTGGTTGTACAACCAATATAAGTGGGGCGCTGTCTGATTTCTCCAGCACCACCACGTTTTTCAAGGACTTTGCTGGTGCTCCTTCAGGTTCGGCAATCACCCTCTTCCTTTTTGATGTCTGATGCACAAGAACATCATTTGAGTGGAAAAACATGGTATGTCAATAGATGGAATATGTATTGATAATGGATGGGCATAGCATCTCGAGTTATATGATGAGTAAACTAAGCAGATGGTGGTGCAACAAAGTAGAAGAAATGCAAGACAACATATGCAAGATACGCGCAATCGATAAAATCTTGCCAAATTAGAACAGGCACCTTGATGGGTGAACAGGACATGCCATCTGCCTTTGACTCCTCGAGGTTAGAATAGTCATTAGAATGATATTCTGTACAAGAATCAACAGGTGGGGAGCGTACGACTTTCATTGCTTCCAAAATGGCACTCAACGCCTTGGTGCCAATTTTGTAAGTCATTGCAGTGTTCCACAATATTCTTCTGATGCGCGGATTCTGATATTCACTGTAATTGCATATAATATCTGAGAACCATGAAAACATAAATAGTTGTGAGATTATCTTTGTAATGCGGATGATATTCTAATATAGGGCGCCTCAGAACACTTATGTGCTATCACCGATTACGATGAGAGAGCTCATGTGTGTTGTAATATCGTGCATGCATTTATATAATCCGCACAAGTACACAAAAATGGCTCGTAAGTAAGGATAGCTGGCAGATGATAGGTTCATAATATACTGTATAGATAGTTTATTGCAAACCATGATAACAAGAGCACACAACAACTAGGCAGATCATAGTGTACATAACAGGGGTACACCATAACCACGATATATAAATCGGGAAAGTGGAACTGGCTTGAAAATACGGTGTTCTATTGCCGCTAGTAATTGAAAGCCTATCGATCGCGTACAAGCCAGCACTATTGAACATGGTAAAGAAGAGCAAGCAGATTTTGGATAATAAAATGTTGGTTGCGCAGTGCCCACACATGATGAACTAGAGCGCATTAAGAATGCAACTCCCAGCTGTCTCTCGACCATTTCAAAGTGTTGGATGAAGATCCCACGCCTCCTAACCCTTCTTCTTCCTCGTCTGTGATTCTTCCCATACATCAATCAAGACGGGCCAACGGCCGGACCACCAGCCCCATCGCCTGTGTTCCTCCGCCACCCCTCCCCCACCCGCGCCGAAGTTTTCTTCTGCTCGGCGAGGCCCCACAACCACCCGAGCCCCTTGGATCGCACCGCGAACTCCGGCGAAGCTCAAAAATTGACCACCCAATTTTGAAATTTAGTCTACTATGATTTAACTAGCGTGGAATATAAAAGGGAAAACCATAAGCATTGGGAGTATAGTGTTGAGCGTGCCATGGCAGATCTGAAGGTGCAAACCGACAAAGGCAACCGCAACCAAGACAAGAAATCGAGTAAAGCAAAGTGGCGATCTAATTTCTTGCTGCGATAAATAAGTTGAGTAGATACGAAAGAGTACCGCCTCTGGTGCGGCGCCGTGTACGCATCTGGTGAGAATTTGACGGTGCTGCGGTAGCGATGACTGTCGGTGGCGTGGAAGCAGATCTAGGATGGTAGACGGTGGCGGCGGGGCGCGGTGGATGAGGCAATTGTAGGAGCGGTGCCGGCAAGGTGGACGACGGCGGGGATGAAGCGAGAGGACGGGATGCAAGGTTCCCGGTCCGAAGGCATGGATGAGAGAGGTCGATCTCTTGTAATGGACGGCGGCGTCGGGGTATCAGCTTCGGCATTGTGGAGGAGGACGGCGGTGGATGGGGTGGCGGACGGCGGCAGACGGAGGAGGTGGGGGTGGAGAGGGTGTTTTGGCGCCCACGGAGTACGAATGGGGAAAAGGGACACTACAGGAATCCAGTATTTTGCCGTCCGCCACGGCGGACGGCAAAGGCACGGACGGCGGATTTGCAGAGCTTTGCCGCCGCCAGCACGGCAAAGAGTGACGGCAAAGACAGGGTCGGCAAACAGGTCCTTTGCCGTCTGCTTTTCACGGCGGACGGCAAAGAGTCCTTTGCCTACAGTGGCGGACGGCAAAGGGGACGGACGGCAAAGAGTCCTTTGCCTACAGTGGCGGACGACAAAGGGGACGGACGGCAAAATACTTGACGTCCGCCAGCGTTAGTCCGTTAGGTGGCTAACGGCGGCCTTTGCCGTCAGCCAAGGACGGCAAATTTGACCACCCCTTTGCCGTCCGCCAGTTGACGTCAGCAGTGCGTCAACGCCCATGGTGGTTTGCCATCAGCCACGGCGGACGGCAAAGGTTTTGTCTTTGCCATCAGCTTTTCTTTGTTGCCGACCGGTGGCACGGCAAAACCTTTGCCGTCTGCCACGGTAGGCAAATTTGCCAAATGGCACAGTGCCGGGGAAGCAGGTGGGCGCCACGTGTCCCCTTTGCCTACAGTGGCGGACGGCAAAGGGCTCTTTGCCGTCAGTGGCGGACGGCAAAGAGCTTGCACTACCTCTTTTTAATTCTATTTTTCTTATATATAACAATTATCACAACACATATCACATATATATCCATCACATAAATATCACAGCACATATATATATCACAACACATATATATCCATCACATAAATATCCAGCACATATATATCCATCCATACATACATAGTAGGTTGCACATAGTCCCATCAATCCATACATATTACAATATGCAAAGTTTCATCATAGCAAGCGAGCGGAATACAAGAAGTGCATCAAAGGAAAAAACAAGCAATCCATCATATGATGCTGGCTTCCGTGAAGTGAATGAAACCTGCAAAATGACAAATAAGAAAGTTAGAAAAAGAATAGAAGAAGAAGAAGAAGTATATGCCATTTATTAGCTAACTTAGGTGAACTGGATCATTTATGAGCTAAATTAGTTGAAATGGATCGTTTATGAGCTAAGTTAGGTGAAATGGATCGTTTATGAGCTAAGTTAGGTGAAATGGATCGCTTATGAGCTAACCTAGGTGAAATGGGTCGCTTATGAGCTAACCTAGGTGAAATAGGTCGCTTATGAGCTAACCTAGGTGAAATGGGTCGTTTATGAGCTAACCTAGGTGAAATGGGTCGTTTATGAGCTAACCTAGGTGAAATGCATCATTTTGGAGCTAAGTTAGGTGAAATGGATCGTTTATGAGCTAACCTAGGTGAAATGGGTCGTTTATGAGCTAACCTAGGTGAAATAGGTCGTTTATGAGCTAACCTAGGTGAAATGGGTCGTGTATGAGCTAACCTTGGTGAAATGGGTCGTTTATGAGCTAACCTAGGTGAAATAGGTCGTTTATGAGCTAATCTAGGTGAAATGGGTCGTTTATGAGCTAACCTTGGTGAAATGGGTCGTTTACGAGCTAACCTAGGTCAAATGCATCATTTATGAGCTAACCTAGGTGAAATGGATCATTTTGGAGCTAACTTAGTTGAAATGGGCTGTTTATGAGCTAACTAAGGTGAAATGCCACGTTTTTGAGCTAACTAAGGTGAAATGGGTCATTTTGGAGCTAACCTAGGTGAAATGGGTCATTTAGGAGCTAAGGTAGGTGAAATGGGTCATTTTAAAGCTAACGTAGGTAAAATGGATCATTTAGGAGCTAATCTACGTAAAATGGGTCATTTTAGAGCTAACTTGGATAAATTGGATCACTTGTAAGCTAAATAAGGTAAAATGAGTCATTTTAGAGCTAACTTAGGTAAAATGGATCGTTTATGAGCTGACTAAGCTAATTATGCAATTTTTGACATAAGTAAGCTAACTCTAGGTCATTATGGTAAGCATATTGGAGGAAATAAAGCTAAGTCTAAGTCTAGAGAAACTTACCGTGATCAGGGAGGTGTAGTAGCAGGCTGGCTCGTGCCGGTAGCTGGAGAAGGATCGTGCGATGCGTTTCTGGAGTTAAGCTGCACCAAAGATCATTTCCAATGTCTCGTTAGCATTATGACACTCAAATGTTAAGACTAGCAAGTAATGTCCATTCAAATTAAACTCGTTAGCATTATGACACTCAAATGTTAAGACTAGCAAGTAATGTCCATTCAAATTAAACTCACCGTTCTCCCAGGAGCAATGACTGGCATCGGCGGAGCGGTCTGACCGGACTTCTCGCACACAAACTGCACATTTGGTTTTCACAACAGAGTCATACTAGTTAGTAATGAGACTCAAATGTTAAGACTAGCAAGTAATCTGCAGAAGAAACTTACCACAAGGAGCTCATACATGGCCCTTGCCTGCATGTCATTCCGTGCCCTCTCCTCCTCCAACATCTTTGTCGTCCTCTCCTCCAACTCCTGCTGCCTCTCCGCCGCCTCCGCCAGAAGTTTCTCCGTTCTATCTCTCTCACTCAGAGTAGCAGCCTGCAACACCACTCACATGACCATTTGTAATCATTGATGGAAGCGCACACAATGTAATGAAGAAAGATAGCTGAGTACATATAACTAACCTTGATGGCGAGTTGGACCGGCCGTTCGAGGCCTTATCTCGTGAGCGGAGCTGGATCGGGCGCGCCTTGATCTCCGGGAGAGTGCTAGGACAACGGATAAGTCCATCTCCCATGGCTATGGAGCCATGGGACCTCCCGCCACCGAGATATCATCAAGAACTCAGATCAATGGGACCACAGCTCGGGTTAAAGTCCTCCCTTTCCTCACCTTCCCCGATCTCTATATTGCACGAGCTTGTCGTGGGCGGAGATGTTGGTGAAGTTCTTTGCATCATCGAGGTCAGACGCAGAGAATGCCTTGACTTTCTTGTAAGGGCCAGTGTGGGCCATGGCATACAGGTCGTACACCTCTGGCACCTTATCCGCCTTATTGTTACGTGCCTAGAAGAGAGAAACAAAGTAAATTAGTAATTAAAGGGCTAAAGCTAGCATGATGAATGAATTGCATGAATCATGAAGCAAACCACATACCCAGTTCACCCGTCTTTGAAATAAGTTGGAGCTGCCTTGGTGGTGTGGCACACCTTCCATTTGGGAACGTTTGTCCTTGGCCTCGTTGTGGGTGGCCCGCCATTCTTGTGAGCACCACGCATTGACCAACACCTCCCAACAATCCATCCGATCCGCACACCATCTCGGAGGGGCCTAAGTTAGCAAATAGAAACTTCAGCGCTACGGCTATGAATTACTAAATGAAGGAATTAAGTACAAGGCCTTAAGAATTACCTTCATGTACTGCTCCTTACTCAAGAACTTATCGCGGCACTCCTGCTTGGGCTTCTTGATACCACGCCCGGCGTAGTAGTCTCGAACAGCCTGCACCCGAGCCTCATGCCGTAAGTTCTGAAGTAGGCGCTTGCACTCCTTGTGGATAACATCTGCCGCCTCCTCGTATCCCTCCTCACACCTGTAGAATGTCTGCAATCAAATGAGACAATATTGATTAGTACAATTAATAACTAGCTAGTTGAAGATTTTTAATTGTGTAAAGGAGAAATTACCTGTAACTTTCTCGATCACCACGTGCCCTCGTCTTGCACAAGACACCGTCGATAATCTCACCAGCGGGGCCAGGCAGCCAAGTAGTGCTCCCAACTCAATCCAACCTCTCGAAGCCGACCCTCACCAGCAACGTGACAAACCCCGGAAAGTTTTGCGAATCAGAACTCCAAGGACGGAGTTGGGCGGCGGACACTTTCATGGTGGTCCCAACCCCTGCAGATGACAAGGCCAACGCATTAGTTATTTGTAGAAACGTGAATGCGAAGGTACAAAAAGATTAAATGCACTTACCTCTCCCCATCGTGGAAAATCAACCACCTCTGCTGGTCGCCGCACGGACGGGAGCCGTAGCACCACGCCGGTAGACGCGTTGCCCCCTCCTCCCCTCCTCCTCAAAATCAGTCGGCTCCCGCCATCATCAAGATGGCCACTCGGCTCCCGCCATCATCAGCATGGCCACTCGGCTCCTCAGGCTGACCCGACCAAGTACCCCATCCAGACGTGTGCTCCTCCGGGGTCTCGTGGGCCCAACTCTCGTGGGATGAAGCCACGCAATCACCGGCATTACCCGCTCAATCCATATGTGCCAATCATGACTCTTGAGACCAAATATCTTCAATTTATCAAGATTCGCTCCCCTCTTTAGATTCGCTGCATACCCATCGGGGAACATCAACTGTTGTTGCACCCACAAGATAATTTCCCTCATAGCTGGCCTTCCAAGATTGAACCATGCCTTTGGCTTCGTCCAGTTCTGCTTTCCTTTCGGTTCTTTCATGTTTTGTAACGGCCTATCACATAGCGCCTCCAGATCGACTCTAGCCTTAGTATTATCCTTTGACTTCCCATCTATGCCGAACAATGTACCAAAAAGTGCCTCGGCGATATTCTTCTCAGTGTGCATCACGTCGATGTTATGTGGGCAAAGGAGGTCTTTGAAGTAAGGCGATCCCATAAGCATGTTTTGTGAGTCCACGCGTGCTTAGTATTATACCCCTTGAAGTACCACGACGCTGTGGATCCGCTCGAGAGCGTTTAACTGATCCAGGGTCTGTTGGCCTGTAAATGCAGGTGGTGCAGAGTTTTTGACAACTCTAACTCTGATGAACTTCTTCTTGTCTTTCCTGAACTTATGGCGAGGATCCAGGAACTGTCTATGCATGTCGAAGCAAGAAAACTTGCAACCGGCCTGAAGCCAACGAAACTCAAGAGCTCCCTTGCATGTGGGGCACGGGAACCTTCCATGCACACACCAACCAACGAATAGCGTGTACGCCGGCAAGTCATGCGTCGAGTACATGTACCAGACACGCATTATGAAGTTCTGTTTGCTATAGGCGTCGTATGTCTTGAACCCATTATCCCAGGCTTCTTGCAATTCGTCCTTAAGCGGCTGCATGTACACATTCATATTTTCCCCGGATAGTTGGGCCCTGGAATTATCAACGTCGGAAAATGTTCTTTCTTTGCATAATCTGTCCGGGGAGATTGAGTGGAAAGACAAATACGGGCCAACAATCATATTGGGCTGCCGTCATACCAAACACACTGAACCCATCCGCCGATGCCGACTCGAGGATGCCTCGGATCTGACGCTTTGTCAACATGTAATTCATCAAACTTTTTCCACGCAACACCTTCCGATGTGTGTACCATCATCAGATTCCTATCTGTATCTAGTTCGGTTCTTTTGCCTGTTTTGTGCCATGTCATCTGTCCGCCGCCTCTTCGACCATGAAAAGACGTTGAAGTCTTGGTACGATTGGCATATACCGAAGAACACTAACGGGATTTTTGGTCATGTCTTCTCACCCATACCGTTGTCTACCACAAGATACCGAAGACTTGCAAATGGGACAATAGTTCAAGTCCGCATAGTCAAGCCTAAATAAGGCACATCCTTTCTCACAGGCATGTATCTTCTCATAGGGCATCTTCAAAGGCACGGAGGATTTTCTCACAGTACAGGTTTGCGGGCATTACATGGCCTTTGGGTAGAAAGCGTCCAACATCATCATAATTGCGTCATAGCATCCTCTGCCCAAGTTGAACTAAGCCTTCAGAGCCATTACTTGTGAGATGGCATCCAACTGACAAAGCTCAGTGTGCTCGTGGAGCGGACGTTTTGAAGACTCCAACATTTCATTGAAGGCCTTTGGAGATTCCTCCATCTCCTCGTCCAAATCCCGAGCATCATCATAGTCTGGCACCATGTTTTCCATCCCGGTACCATGCTCGTCGGTGCGACGATGATCCACCTCAGCCCGGTCACGTTGGGCAGACTCACCATGAAATGTCCACACCGTATAATCGGGCGTAAAACCATTCTTCTGCAGATGTTTGCTCATTTCAGCCTCTGTCCTCTTTTCCCAATTGCCGCACCGTAAACAGGGCACCAGGTTTTCTTCCGCCATTTGCAATGCGGCTTGCACAAACCCCTTGGTTTTTGTGAACCATTCAGTGCTCCATTTGTTCGACCAGTGTGGACGGTATACATCCACGCATCGATCACTCATCTTGACTTTCGTAGCTACCGGACACACAACAATTATATATGTAATTCACCATGTATATATTCATCAGTTGATCTACTTTGTCAATTTTATTACGTCCATGCAACCTACACTCTAATAGGTAATGATAGGTCCTAATCCCACCGGTGTATGTGTAGATTGGGTTCATTTTCCCATGCTATGCTCCGGATCCGGCCTTAAAATTTCGGCACCTCCCGCTGTTCTCCCGATACACGTCTACGCAATAAACAGAGAGGATGTGTACTCGGAGAACAACAGGGAGGCAATCAGCGAAATTTATGCGTCGGATCCGGAGCAAAGCATATGAGAAAACGAACCCAATCTACACATACCGGGCTGTCCATGGATAGCGTTGGACAATTCGAAGAATCAAGGTTATAAATATGCAAATGCATGCATATTTATAACTATGACGCTTTCGAACGGGAGACACATATTGGTTACGCATACTGATGATTCAAGACACATATATAGCTAGCTATCAAGTTTCATCGGAATAGATCAAATAATTAATGGGGGAGGAGGACATGTCATTTGTGCTCACCCACGAACGAAGGGGCAGAGCTCGTCAAACGCACGGCGAGGTCGTGGAACACCAAACCTCACAGCGATGAAACAACTGCACATTTAAAACTACCCGATCAACACAATTATATATGATGTTTTTCATAACAAAATCGAAAAATATATGACCTAACTAATAATTCACAAATATATGACTCCGTCGGCCTCGAAGGCCAAAGAACACCTTTTCGAGGTGTCGGGGTCGGGTGCCGTGTCGGGTCGGGGTGTCGGGTCGGGGTGTCGGGTCGGGTGCCGGGTCGGGTCGGGGTGCCATGTCGGTGTCGGGTCGGGGTGTCGGGTCAGGCCGGGGTCGGGGTGTCGGTGTCGGGTCGGGTCGGGTCGGGGTCTCGTGGTAGGGGTGTCGGGTCGGGTGCCGGGTCGGGTCGGGTGTCGTGTCGGTGTCGGGTCGGGGTGTCGGTGTCGGGATCGGGGTCGGGGTCGGGGTGTCGGGGTCGGGGTCGGGGTCTCGGGGTCGGGGTGTCGGGTCGGGGTGCCGGGTCGGGGTCGGGGTGCCGTGTCGGTGTCGGGGTCGGGGTGTCGGGTCAGGCTCGGGGTCGGGGTGTCGGTGTCGGGGTCGGGGTCGGGGTCGGGGTCTCGGGGTCGGGGTGTCGGGTCGGGGTGCCGGGTCGGGGTCGGGGTGTCGTGTCGGTGTCGGGGTCGGGGTGTCGGTGTCGGGGTCGGGGTCGGAGTGCCGTGTCGGTGTCGGGGTCGGGGTGTCGGGTCGGGGTGTCGGTGTCGGGGTCGGGGTCGGGGTGTCGGGGTCGGGGTCTCGGGGTCGAGGTGTCGTGTCGGGGTGCCGGGTCGGGGTCGGGGTGCGTTGTCGGGTCGGGGTTTTTCCCTCTTTTTTTCCTTTTCTTCTTCTTCCTCTTGTTCCTTTTCTTCCTTTTCTTCCTTTTTTTTCCTTCTTCTTCTTCTTCTTCTTCTTCTTCTTCTTCTTCTTCTTCTTCTTCTTCCTCCTTTCCTTTTTCCTCTTCTTCTTCTCCTCCTCTCCTCTTTTTTCTTCTTCTTCTTCCTCTTCTTCTTTTTTCTTCTCCTCCTCCTCTTCTTCTTCTTCCTTTCCTTTTTCCTCTTCTTCTTCTCCTCCTCTCCTGTTTTTTTCTTCTTCTTCTTCTTCTTTCCTAAAACTGAACTAAACCTAAAACTAAACCTAAATCCAAACTAAACATAAATCTAAAACTAAAAAAACAGAAAAAAGGAAAAAACTAAATCTAAACCTAAAACTAAACTAAAACTAAACCTAAACCTAAAACTAAACCTAAAACTAAAACTAAAACTAAATCTAAACTAAACATAAACCTAAACTAAAAATACAGAAGAAAAAAAAGGAAAAACAGAGGAGAGGTAGAGCTCACCTCGGCCGGTGGAGGAGGTGGCGGTGGAGGAGGGGGCGGCTGCTCGGGGCAGCGGCGCCGACCGTGGCGGGCGCTGGGGGGGCCGGGCGCCGAGACGGCAGGCGGCGGGGCCGACGGGCGGGGGGTGCGACGGCGCCGGGCGGTAGTGGCGACGAGGCGGGGCCGGAGGAGGGGCGGGCGGCTGAGGCGGGCGCCGGGCGCGCGCTGGGTGCCGGGGCCGGGCGCGCGCCGAGACGGGCAGGGCGGCGGGGCGATGGTCGGCCCGTGACGGGCGGGGCGGGAGACGGGCGGGGCCGGGCGGCGGGGAGGTGGTGCGACCGGGCGGCGGCGACTAGTGGGGCGGCGGCGCGCGTGTGGGAAAGAAACAGAGAGAGAGGGGCGGGGTGGGGGCGCGCAGTTAGATATGTTTAATCTTTGTCGTCCGCCACCTTTGCCGTCCGCTAATATGCTCTTTGTCGTCCGCTAGTAGACGACAAAGAGGGGGGGGGGGGCGTTAAGTATTTTTTAACCAGCTCCTCAGTGGGGCCCCCACCCTCTTTGCCGTCTGCTAACGGACGGCAAATAAACTTTGTCGTCACTAGCGGACGACAAAGAACCGGCTGATGGCAAAGGCTTTCTTTGACATCAGCCAGTTCTTTGCCGTCTGCTTTCGGGTAGCTGATGGCAAAGAGCTTCTTTGCCGTCTGCTAGCAGACGGCAAAGAGCTGGCAGATGGCAAAAGTGGCTGATTCCAGTAGTGGGAGGTAGAGAGGAAGGAGGGAACCATGTAGTCAGGGCGCGCTTGTCTCAAATGCGATTAAATTTACAAACTTAGCCCCCGTTTCAAATTTCTACTACATCACAACAACATTAGTTGGTTGGGGATACGACGGTAATCTCGCATACACCGAATATTTGTCGACGAGAGTTTGTTTTTGGCGCCCACCGTGTATGAATATGAATCGGGGAGGGATTCGATTTCGGCTGAGGGCACACTGTGTTTTGGCGCCCACCGTGTATGAATCCGGGTGAGAGGCGGTTACGTCACGTTTGGGTGAAATTACAAACCTACCCCTATAGAAACCTATAGAAATCCAGCAAATAGGCTTTGCACGACAGGGATAGGCAGTAGTGATTTCCATCTCGCATATTTTGGTTTCGGGCGGTTACTGCGACTTTCCCCGCTTCGTTCAAATTTTGCACAGATATCGCCATCGTGCCAACTCAATTCGAATCCCGCTTGTATTCTACTATTTTTTCTAAGGGAACCATTTTCAATTGGAATTACATTCTATATACATCATTTTTTTACATATATACTTTCAAAAGCACAACACCATTTATACATAAATATGGTTTACAAATGGCATGATCTCATATTCATAAGGTTGTATCCATCAATTTGGATTTTCAAATATTTGAAACCACTTTATGTTGAAATCCAATGTATGCATTCCTCGCTAACTGTCTCCAATTAATGTGTGTTTCATGCGGGTTTTTTAACTTCTCAAACATGTATAATGTGTTTCACACACGCAACATATAGTGTAATCCCGTTTAGACACTAATTGCATATAAACCATGCATTGTTTGTAATTGAAGAATCTATGGATCACCAATATTGATAAACTATATAACATTACATCGTGCCCAAATTCAAATGAATTTGCATGTTTGATACACCAATTTGCGTTATGATATTATCGATGTCGTGATCTCCAGTTTAAATATTTG
The DNA here is from genome assembly GCA_021605145.1 of Aegilops bicornis. NCBI lineage: Eukaryota > Viridiplantae > Streptophyta > Magnoliopsida > Poales > Poaceae > Aegilops > Aegilops bicornis. The sequence continues at coordinate 678,119,843 of CM038674.1, forward strand.
AATACCCTTTAATCCAGATATTCGTCTCATATAGCTATCACTCATGCTTATATAGGACTATCTCTCTGGACCTATACGCGTTCATCGTCTCTCAGGCATCTCTCGTGCTACCTGTATGTCGACAATGATCTTTTATCTTCGTAACACAATGACGGTACTCTCTCCATCGACCTTCATCACTCTATCTCTCTCTAAGTATATCTCGCTCCCTGCTATGTGTCTCTAGCTATGATTCTCCATGTGGAATCTCTTTCTCTCACACAAACACAAAACTTTGTCTCCCGGGGTCTCATTTCTCTCAACTATTCCCATGTGTACCACTCGCACACCCCTCATACAGAGATGTCTTTCGCTCCTTAGATATGAGAACCTACGACTCTTCCTCTTCAATATCTCTTTCTCACACACAAACACAAACTCTGTCTCCCAGGGTCTCATATTTCTCCATTGTTCTCTTCTGTGTCGCTCAAACACACCCTCTCTCCCTAGAGATATCTTGCGTTCCCTCATATGTCTCTCTAGCTATCACTCTCGTTGTGAAATATCTTTCTCTCTCATGAGACACAAAACTCCGCCTCTCTGGATCTCATTTCTCTCGATATTTGTTTGTATGTGACTCACATGCACCCTCTCTCTATCTCTCTCACACCCACACACATAACCCAGCCTTCCGATCCACTCGACTCCTATCTCTAGCGCACACTAGCTAGCATCTTTATCTTTCTATTTATCTGTTTCTCCATCAACCTTCTTTCTCGCCCTCACTCTTGATTCCTATCACGCACACTACATATGTTTCTCTCTACATGCAGGCAGTCAACTGCCCTCTCACACACATATATAACTTCACCCTTTGAACCACCCGATGGTCATCTCTGACACCCAAACTAACAGATGTCTCTCTAGCTAGCATCTCCATCTCTGTATCTATCTGTAGTTTCTCCATCATAATTTCTTTCTCGCACGGAGTCTTGCTTCCTATCACCCACACTATATATGTCTATCCATACATATGCATTTATAGGTTGATCTCTTTTGCACAATCGTTGCGCCTCACCTCCTCTGCTCGCCATAGATGCATGCTCCAGCCCACGCCACTATCTCTTAAAGACAAAAATATATGCTCAATTGTCGGGCCTTCTTCCCTGCATTCTCACATGCATGCATATTGTCATACCGGTCTGTCTCTCCCATGTCGTTGATCTTAGGAATTATGTCCTCTTTCTTTTATCTCGATCATGCGCGCGCGCACACACACACATCCCACGTATACATGTATACCTCTCACACATGCACATTGAAGGTCTCTATGTCTCCATACTTAGTTAATTACCCTCAATCCTAACGCCACACCGAATTGTTCTCCTCTTTTGTGCACATAACTTCCGCCTGGATGGGCAAAACACACACTCACACTTAACAATCTCCTTCTAGCTACCCCCCGCCAGCCGCCTCTCACTCTTCCCCTATATCCCCGAAACCAATAAGACCAGCCCTTTGTTTAATTCCCGCCTACATGCACCATCGATATATAGTAGTCTTCCGTGGTGTGTCTCGAACAAACACGTTCTTTCGATGTTGACTCCTCTCACGCGCACACACCTTCTCTTCCCTCCTACGGGCATTTTCTCTCTCGCACCCTATCATTGGTGGCCTCTGCCATACACATCACCTCTCTATGATGAAGCCATGCACACTTAAATTACATCCTCCATAGAGGACCCCAGGACGCACACACACACGCATGCACACATGCACGCACGCACGCACCCCCCCCCCCACACACACTAAGAATCCATCTCTCTCTCTTACACACACATACACAAACACACACCCCCCACACACACTTAGACTCCATCTCTCTCTCCCTCACACACACAAACTAAGACTCCATCTCTCTCTCTCTCTCTCTCTCTCTCTCTCTCACACACACACACACACACACACACCACACACACTAAGACTCCATCTCACACACACATGCTCTAGGCGGAGCATTTGTTCCTACCACCCTTCATCCAACCTTACCCGTATGATAAACAATCACCTTTATTTACTTGCATAACATGGACAGATTCCACTTTACTTTTGTAGTCAGCAAACTTATCATCTGTATACCCTTATAAAAAACGAGTTCGCGATGATGGTGTGCCTGCCATCTTGTAATACAGACCGTATGATCTATATCTGACGAATAGGAAGCAAACTATGATAATTTTACAAAAGATACCCGCACCCCTCTCCACATCATTATCTCCCGCAACCTCATTGCTTAGCAATTAAAAAAGGAATAAGTCTCTAGAACAATCTAGCATGCATGGTGGCCGCTGCCACGCCCGGCCCATCCCCATGCCTCCGCCCATTCTCGACCACCAGTCACCACCACGCCCACTCCTCCTCGCCTTATCTCTCATCTTTCATTTTTGATGACATTCTCTAGATACTAGTTTTCCGATAAAATTCTCGAGATATCATTAGTTTTTACACATGGGATTACTCCTGCATGGGTCAATCACAACAGGTGTTTTGTAAAAAATGCATATTGATGTTCCGCAATGCACGAGAATCTTGCTTGTAATTATATAACGCAAATCACGAGCAGGAAGTGACATTTTTTGACACAACCACGTTAACATGGCCACGTAAATCACGAGCAGGAAGGAGAAGGGAAGCGGGCTGTGGAGTAACGTTTTTTACCACAATTTCTTAGGAAACTGAGTGCAATAATTGAGTAGTTTTGCAAACTACTATTACTACTACACCTGAAACAGTTCAAAACCTATACTCCCTGGCCAGCGCGCGCTTCCCGCATGAAACGGTCAGCATCGCCTGGAGCGTCGGTGCCGCATTAATGCCCGGCCAGAGTGGAGGCGGCCTCTCACTGGTACCGGCTTTGAAGTGGCGCGACGGCCGAGAGAGCGCCGCTTCCCGGTGCACGTGACTGCTCCGCGTCGAGACTGGCCATAGGCCCTGTTTGGATCCATGGGTTAGAGTTAGTTTGAGCTAGTTGGGGCTCAAATAGCCCTAAAGTATCCAAGCATGAGGGTTTAAATTGGAGCAAGTTGCACCGAACCCACCAAACAAAACTATCCCACCCAAAAGGTGCTAATCGGAGATAGTTCTCATTGGGACCACCGAAAATCACTTTTCTCTCTCCATGAAGTGCATTTATTGTCAATCTAACTCTATCACCCAAACACCTCTTTGGCTACAGTTAGTTCAGGGTTAGTCATGAGTTAGTCTAACCTCTAGCTAAGTTAGAGTATCAAACAGGAGCAGTATAGGACATGCAAGTTGCTCAAAGCATACAGGCAAATTCATACGTGAAAGGATTTTTTTTCTTTTTGAAAACGGAACGTGAAAGGAATTTTTTTTAGAATGCTCTTGGCATGTCGCTAACATGAGATAGTTAACCGACCTCAATAGACAGCAGAAACACCAGCCGGCCGCACTTTGATGGAGACAAGGAGGGAGAAGCGTCTGAGCTGCTGGATTACTAGAGATAGGTGTCGCATCGGAAGCCAAGAAATATGGTGATAGCGTGGGTTAGCCATGTACTAGTATGATGTAACTACACCTTTGGGCTGCCGTGTTTCGTACTCTTCCAAATTCCACCGGAGATGATTGGTTAATTTTATATCGCTGAATAATATTAAATATTATGAGTGCAAACGCTCCACCACGAGGTTCCTTACTCCACCACGAAATATGTAATGAATTTCGTCCAGTTTGTAGGAAAAGTTTTCGAAATGTAATGAATTTCATCCGGTTAATTTCATCCAGTTAATTTGAAATTTGCTTTGTTTGCATGAATTTCGTCCGGTTAGTTCATATAGTTGTCGAAAGGGATGCGGGCAGCATCGGATGGCATCCATCAGTGTCCTCAGACAGATGGCAGTGTAAATTTGTGGTCCAGCGCTGGAGATGCCCTAACTATCATGCTATAATCGCTAACAATCCTCCATTATTTGGCAGGTACAGTTATCCCTCGATCAAAATCAGATCCGCAGTGTTTCGCACTCCTCCCGCGTACGAGTGTAAACTCTTGCTTACATAAAAATGGAGCAAGTGGACGGCACTGTAGCACGTCATATCACTCGAACAAGCCCGCCTAACGAGCGAGAAAGAACCGCCCTCGTCATTTTGTTCTGGATTTCTATCGATCGATCGCGCGAAATGTTACACTTCGCAAGTTCTAAAGGAAAAGGCGGCACACTTACGACTCATATGCGTCGCAACCCCGACACTCTGGCTCGCACGCCGCTCACCAAAGGGGACACGCGTTGTCTTTCAATTTCACTGACATGTGGGACCGTAATTGAATGATCCGTCGATAGCCGAAATCTAATCGCTCGGCGGGCGTCGGCTGAGAAGAGAGAAACAAGGGAGGGAGAAGAGATAGCCCGCCCGCCGGGCACAGACTCCAAGAAATATATGGTGATAATGTGAGGTGGGCCATGCTGGAGTCCGGACCGCTTCCGGAGCCCGCTCTCACCGGCCTGGCCCTCAAGACGCCTTGACTGCCCGCTGCATGCATATCAAGTAGTCCCGCTTATGTGGAGGAGAGAGAGGCATTGACAAAGTCAAGGAGTAACAGTGGAGACAATAGCTTTCATAAAAAATAAACAATGAATACTCGTTGCTCGTCCTCTATATCGGAAAGAATACTTTCATTCGCTGACATGTGGGACGTCGACCATCCTGGTCCACCTGCGATGCACAAAAATATCCTGGTCTACCCCGGTCGTATCGCAGGCCCAACCTTTCCCACCGTAAGTTGTTCGGACGAAGGAACCATCATGACTTCATTGAATTCCGCTTCTTCAAGAAAACTTACTGTACCCGCAATACTGCTACCACACGTGAAGAATGGACAACACTGTACCACGTCATATCGCTGAAACCCACTAGGCCAAACTAGCCCGCCTAGGTCATCTATTTTAGAATGGAGGGAGTACGTCTCTGCACTACTATGATTTTGTGTTGCACGTTCTCTGTACTTTTGCTACGATTTTCCTACCCTATGAACCAAATGAGGCCTGAATGTGTGTCGACTATTGTCTGACCGATCGCTAAGCCTACAATTTTAGGAGCTAGGGCTATTGGTCGATCGACGAGGGATAAGTATAAGCGTACCACGAGCTCATCAGCCCCAACGTTTCTCTTTGGTGAGTGTTTTGCAAGTATTATAGCTCGCACAGTATCTAGCCTACTAACACCAAGAATCATCAAACAAGCCCTGATTATATGATAAACAGTTCAAACTTACATCTAAGCATGCCATATATTACATCAAAAGCTGGTGAGGATACATCTGTTTCCATAACTCGGAGAGGGTTCGCATGATTCATCGCATGATTCACTATCAAACAAAAGTAGCAAGATCCGCCCACACAAGATAGTGCACTAGCCCTAAGATGGTTTGATAACACGCATCTTTCTGGTAATTAAACACAGGCAATGCAAACTACCTCGAAGGATTAAGCGCGACCAACTATTTCTTGTCATCGATCTCTCGGCAATGACCACAGACGGACAGCGGCATGGGAATCAATTTCTGGGCGATGTCCACAGGATCGACCGCGACATCGGAATCGATCTACGGGCGATGTCCACAGGATGGACAGCGGTATCGGAATCGATCTCCGGGGCGATGCCAACAGGACGGGCCACGACATCGGAATCATCAAGGACAACCACCGGCACCTGCGCAACACTAACATATTAGCAAGCACATTGCAAATAATCAAAAATCAAGCACATTGCAAATAATCAAAAACCACAACTATGGTAATAAGCCATTATTTTTACCTTGTGCAGCTCACTGGGATCTCATCCTCCGGGGCCATCTCCTCGTCCTCGATGGGGGCCATCACCTTGCCAGGGGAATACTGCTTCTCAACAGCAACTATATCCTCAAACTCGGTCTTGAGCCTCACATAGGTGACAATCAGAGCTCCTGGGGTAGGCACGGTGGGGCCCTTGCTGTTCTTCCAACTTTCTTTGAGGAGTTTATCCGCCAACGTCCTCAACTCTTTGGCCAGTGCTTGTTTCTTGGAGTTCTTCGTCTCCATGGGTTGGCCCGCCAACATGGTCAACTCGTTGGTCGATGCTCGCTTCCTGGAGATCGCTGTCTCCAGTGGGTTGTCCGCCGGCAACTCTTTGCCTAGTGCTCCGTGATCCATCAATGAACCGACAAACAAAAAGCAATCGAAAGGAAACCACAATCGCAATGAAAACGGGAAAAGAATAGGATGTGAGAATCGGTCGGTGCTTCGCAAAAAGAAGATTATTGGAATGAAAATATAGCAGCATAACTGATTCGCCCACCTTTCCTTCGTCGGTAGAGATGAAAAATGGCAAAAGTGAGTAGCCTGGAGTGAGGTTCTCTTCAAGAAAGGGAAGAAAGGGCTTGAATGAGCGTTCCAATGAAATGATGGTTGCTTCGTCCAGTCTAACTTGGAGGCCACCTTACCACTGCTGGTAAAGGTGTGGATTTTGTGATATGACGGGTCATGACGGCCACACCGGGGTGACAGGTGAGTCTCGACTGTAGCAGCTCGCTGTGATTTGGTGGATGGCACGCGGGCCCGGATGCTTTGAAATATCATTAACTTGATTTTAGTCTCTTTAGTATTTGGATCCAAGCATGGATGAGGCTAACAAGTTTTAGTCCCACTACTTTTAGTCATGAGACTAAAACGTATAAAAGCACTCTCTCAGTTGGTCATAGTGGGGAGTAACTTAGACTAGTGTCATGCATATGACACTAGTGTAAGTTACTACTCCCTCCTTTCCGGTTTATAAGGCTCAATTCAAAAATCTCATCAACCAAGGTAGATGGTGAGTGGTGGAATACTTTTTGTAGTTTGCAAAAGCACCCAATTAATGCTCTTGTTTTCCTAAAAAAAAGTATGTTTACCAATGCATTATTTGCAATGCATGCATACATAAATTACATGCATTGGTCAATTTTCTCTTAATACTTGCATGCAATGATTTAATGCACCTTGAAATCTGAACATGTGATTGGGAACAACCAAATTGAGCCTTATAAAATGGAAAACGAAAATTTTAAGATAAGCCCTATAAACCGCAAAGGAGGGAGTACCTCCATAGTGCAAAGTAACATAGTAGTAGTATCATAGATTGCTTCATTTATTATCTCATAGACTCATTTTGCCTCGGAAAGAGCTTTGTTACAGTAACATATTATGTTACCACAAGCACCTCTTTGCTCATTAAATACTTGCCACATAAGCAAAATTGTCTTGGGATGTGTTAAGTTACTACCTAAGTTACTCCCACTATGGCTAGCCTCAATATTGTGCACCGCGACCAAGGCGGAGAGGAAAACGAGAGAACTATGTAATTAATGCATGACTTTAATTAGGGTAGTTTTGTAAAGTACGAGATACATTCCTCCAATCGCAAAATGCCTTGGTTCATGAGATTTGAGATTTGAGCCCTATAAACTGGAGGCGAGGGGGTACTGCACACGGTGTAGTCTAGTCACTTGTTTTTTTTAGCCGAAGTCTAGTCACTTGTTGAAATCTCTAGAAAGGCAAATACTCCTTTCTGGTTTACAGGTCTATACTACTCCCTTCGTCTAGGTGTGTAAGTCATCTTACGAAAACCAAATAGTCCCAAAACACTTAGGCGCGGTGCATTAACACTACAAGAAATATGTCAACTTGTGACCACCACTATTGGTCACTGAAAGGTCATGGTATTTCATTGCGACCTTTTTGTGACCAAAAACAGAAGGTCAAAAGCTGGCGGTCGTAAACTGACTATAGCGACCTTTCTTATGGAATGGTCGAAGACGTTTATGACCAAAATATGTCCACTATGGCGTTTTGGTCACTAGCAACCTCCCCAGTCCACGTAGGCATCCAGCGTGGCAAGTTGATGTGGCACAAGATTCAACACGGTCCAATTGAGTGTTTTACATGGGCCTAGCCCATTAATTCAGCCTTTTATATATGCTTTTTCCTGTCAATTTACGCTAGCTACATGGGCCAAGCCCAGCAATTCGGCCTTTTTGGTTTCTAAGACAGAACTTTACGGTCCATTTCTTTTTGGGCCTCGGCCTTTTAAAAGTTGACTTCTTTTTTGGGCCTCAGCCTTTTTGCACGCTATTCACGTTTTGGGCCTTGGCCTCTACCAATAAGTAAGTCCCACTCATCAACTTTCTATTTCTCACATTTTCACAGTACAAAGAAACAGAACTATTTCATGACAAATATTTCAAATGAAACAGAAATATATACTTGAAATGACCGCATCAAGATAACTGCATCAGTACAAAATACAACCAGAACAATAAGTGTAGCCTATTACAATCTTTACATACTGTTCATACAACCAGAACAGTACAAAATACAATGAAACTAGCTATGAAGTACAACCAGAACGCTTCATCGTCTTCCTCTTCCAAATTCCAAGAAACAAATCACCTAGCATTAGAAGGATCATGCATCAGAAGCATATAAAATCTTTCAACCATCAATATAGTTTGCTTATAAGAAAACATATGGTCTGGTTTCAAAATCCATCAGAAACACTTGACCCAAGAGATGCAACTACCCGAATAGTTCATTCAATATTTAACACAGTAACTCTACAGGCAGAAAGTAAACTGAAGGCAACCTCTTTTCACTTCACTTATTTATGAACAGAGGGAGTGATATTCAGCTTCTGCAGTCAAAGGAGACCCGTGAACTCATTGCACACAGTTGCAAAAACACATTATGCAACAGCAATACAGCATCAGCGTGTGTGTGTGTGTGTGCTTGTGTGTGTGTCGCGCTTACCTACATATCCTACTAAGCAGAGCCGGCAGTTAGGTTGTTGGTCTTGTACTTGTCGAACTAACAATCTATGGATTTTGCAATCTAATTGAGACCAGTATAAACTAATTGCACACAATGGAAGCAGCACCATCGAACCAACGGACGAACAAACCGACCCAGTGAGACCAAGAAGGAAAACAAGCAGATCAGGGGTGGTTACCATCCTGGCGCGCTCGCCCTTCTCCTGGATGGCATCATCCTTGAGCACCCTCTCCATCTGCCCAACCACAGAGACGGAGAGAAAAAATGTCAGGAACGCATCGCGTTGATCCAGCCACGGAGAACAAGTGTAGATATGATGTGCCAGATTGCCAAAGAACACTGCTTACATGCATCTTCATATTTCAAAACGCCAATCAGGTTAGCAACAGTGCTAGACTAGTTAGCTAGCAAAACACTAAAGAAGGCATATACAGAAACAAAGGTAACGTGCATCACATCAAAAAATAGTAAGCACTGAACCTACATCATATCTACACCAATCAGGTTGCATGTGTATGCTAGAAATCAAGAATCAAAAGGACTTCAGCTTGTTTAAAATATCTTGCCTCTATTGCTCTCGCTCAAGAAAGAAATGGTCGAAAGCAAAGGAGCGCTTGCTTCAAGAACTTGGCAAAGGCAAAATAGATTTCGTGTGGAGCACAAATAGAATACCTGGAAAAGAAACATAAAGAGCTATACAGTTAAGTAAGCATCATTGGTTGTACAAATAAGTGGAGAACAATAAAGAGCTATACAGTCTGTTGAGAACAATAAAGAGCTATACAAATTCATATTCAAGTTTGACTACATGCTAACAGACTCATGATCAAGTTTGACTACAAGCTAACATATCATTGTGAATACGAGATGATTTTCGGACTAGAACCGCTATGCAAGTTCGTGTCGTTTGAAGTTTTGACAACCAGCTACAAAATCAAGTTAAATCAATAGTAGTATTGCAAGCAACAAATAGACTCTCGAGCGTAACCAATGCACAAGAACGGACCAGCAACTACTAGGCCCAACAACTAAGATATGTAGGAAATTTCAGATGTATCACTTCATAGATCAAGCATAGGCGCAACATAAAAGGCTCATGAGCGCTACAAAGTCTGAACGATTCAGCAGGAAGGGAGCGGAAACAATCATCTAGACATGCGGACAACAGAGGAGCAGGGGAAGAAGCTCCTGCACCGGCAGAAGAAGACACAATCTGGTCCCACCAACAGGTCAGCCATGCCAACATCTCCAGAGAACATAGGAGCAATGGTGTCAGAAATCTTAAGCTTCTCCATAACAGGATCGTGCCCAACAAGACTGACTTGGTGCAGAATCATCCCAGTCTATCTGCAGGCAGATACATTAAACAACAAAGTCAAGGAAAATGAAACTGAAATAAAGCAAACACAATGGTTGGATACGAGCAGAATCATGGGAGACATCTATAATATAAAGAATACAATAAGATATAAAATCAACAAGGAATCATGGAAGTACCACAAGATTACATTGCACCAAGCCACAACATAAACCATAAGTTATTATTTTTCACCGCTAGCTACTGATGTAATAAAAACATTAACAAGTGGAGTTATGATTGTTCACCACTAGCTACTGATGTAATAAAAACTGATGTAGCAGCAGAAACCGGCATCCAAAAGGGCATGCAAACAGTTCATAGCAAAATCATATATGCCCCATGCTAGGAGAGCCAGAGCATCACAGAGTACTACTGACTGACCCCAAGACAGAGCATCACAACAAAAGACTTAACCAGGGGCCATCCATCCACATAACCCACCATCCCGAGATCTCAATTCTCACGGGTAAAAAGCAAGCAAGAAGACCAGATCACCTAGGGTGTGGTCTGCTTGTACTTGGACACCTCAGTGAGTAGCTTGTTGTAGGTGGCCTGGTGGAAGATGCATATCATTCAGTTACCAGTAGCAATCCTTGTAGCTGCATATTTACCACATCAATTGGTAAGTATACAGACAGAGTTGTGCACTTACTAACTAGTGTGTTGTGTGTTCACCCTTTGCATGCACCCATGGGCATCTAAATTAAATTGAAACAAGCCACCAATGGTTGGCTAATCTAGAACATGGCAGGCATTTATATGATGGTAGTACATAGCTAGGAAACAAACAGCAGTCCATAATTGCATCATCCACAGCAAGATCAAATAACACTACTGAATCAGCACCCTCTCTCTCAATCTAAATAGCAGCAGCGAGCCCGGCAGGAGAGCGAGTTGGTTATCCAACGGGAAGTCAGACCAATATGACATGGAAAGGAATCATCCACATCACTCATATAGCACTACTGAAATGTACAGTATTTAACTAGAAGACCAAAGTTGTAAGGCATTCATTCATTCATTAAGCAAGTGTATTCAGAAAGCAGCAAGTTGAGGCCAGCGATTGCCGCGAGAGGGGGAGGGGAAGGGAGGTGCTACCTGCAGGGAAGGGAGCCATCCATTGACGGAATGCAGGAATCAGGGAGCTTGTGTCTTGGTCATCCTCGCCGCCTTTCTTGCTGCTTGGAATCGAGCAGATTGACGGGGCTTGGGAAACAGCACCGATCTGGAGGTGGATGAAGCAGAGGAGCACCACCGCGCTCGTCCCGGCCGGGTCAGGCGGCCTCCACCTCGTGCCTGCTTGGTCGCCATGGTGTAGAGACGCGCGCGGTTCCCTCTTGATTCGGTTCGAGTCGAGTCGAGAAGAAGCGCACCTTGTACAGTCGTACTAGCCTGCGTGCGGTTGGTGAGCAGAGTGGAGGAGTGGAGGTTGCTGGCGATGCTGCACCTCCTGCCTGCCTGCTCGGCCGCCATGGCTAGGGCTTCGGGCGCGCGCGAGGAGGGAGGTAGGGAAGGTTGGAGGGCAAGGTGGTGGCGAGAGGAGCCTCCTCCTCTCCGCCACGGATCTGGGCGCCACTGTGGGTCGAGTCGATCCGGCGGATTTTGGCCGAGAGAAGGGAGGGAGATGCAGATGGTGGGGGTCGCCGGCGTTGGGGTAGAAGGCGCAGGTCGTGGGTGGTCCGCGATGGGTAGTGGTAGTCGGCTGGCGTTAGGCGGAGGTGCTTGGCGGCGGGGCTGGATTTGGGGGAGAAGAACACCAGGCAGAGACGGATCTGGATTGGGGAGAGGGGCGGCAGGGGAGGGGTCTGGATCGGGGAGAGGGTTTCTCTGGAAGGAGGGGGTCGAGGGAGGAAGGGAGATACGCTGGATCAGTAGGAGGCGGACGGCTCAGATCGAATACAGTGGGGTGACCCGTGTGCTGCGTCCTGATTGGTTCAAAAATGAGCTATTAAAATTTCCTCTTCTTAGTGTTAAAAACAAGGGAGGTTTGTGAGGCAGCTACCAAAAATATTTTGCAAAATGGCATCACTAAAATTTTCACTTAAGTTAGACCACCTTTCATCGATGATCATCAATTTGATTGCATTTCCTATCTTTCTAGGTATTTTGAGAAAAAAAAATTGAACTACAGGTATCTTATAGTTTGGTATTTATTTTCTAAAAAATCATTTTTAGATACAAAAGTAGCTATTTCATCATAGACAAACCAATAGTTTTGCATTATTAACCACCTAACTAAGAAGGGTCATGCGGGCAAATGCATTTTGAAATCAGCATAGGACATTCACAAAAAAATGAAAAACCTTCACATTGTGTGATTATACATCTACGAGGATGCATCTTGGAATGGCAAACAATGTTGCCTAAGGAAGTATTCATTTTCTTTGGACGAAAAAACCATTTTCCATTTTTCGAGTGCCCAAAAGGACGTTTTTTGTGAAGGACCTCCCAAATAATTGTTGCAAAATTGACCAAATGGTTGGGTGTCAAAAGTTTTGATCCACCTCTGGTGAAAAAGACAAATTCCCATCGATTCAGGTGGAAGCGGGTCAAATTTGAACTGCAGCTGCCTCGTAGTTTGCTCTTTATTTTTACCAAAAATCATTTCTAGGTACATAAGTATCTATTTAATCAGAGAAACACCAAAAAAATTCCAAGATTCAACAACTAGCTAGGAACGGTCAAGCCTGCCGTTTTGACCGCATTTTGAAACGGGCATAAAAAATTCAAAAAATTAGAAAACCTTCGCATTGTGTCATTATATGTGACCAAGTTTCCATGAAAAATAATAAACTTGTAATATGGTAATTATTTTAAAAAAGTGTTCTCAGAAATGAGCTATCATGCGTGAAGATTCATGGTTTTCAAGCCAAATGATCAATCTTATGGCCAAATTCATGGCATAGTTTGTTTGAATGATCTCATATTGTGCACAAGGGTGCATCTTGGAATTCCAAACAATGTTGCCTAAGGGAGTTTTCCTTTTCTTTGCACGGAAAATTCATTTTCCATTTTCCGAGTGCCCGAAATGAGGTTTTTTTGTGAAGGTACTTCCAAATAATTGTTGCAAAAATGGACCAAATCAATTTTATAAACTACTAGGCCATGTTTAATGAACAATTGACAAAATGGTTGGGTGTAAAAAGTTTTGATCCACCTCTGGTGAAAAAGACAAATTGTCGCCGATTCAGTTCGAAGCGGGTCAAATTTGAACTGCAGCTGCCTCATAGTTTGCTATTTATTTTTTACAAAAATCATTTCTAGGTACATAAGTATCTATTTTATCATAGAAACACCAAAAGTTTTCCAAGATTCAACCACTACCTAGGAACGGTCAAGCCCGCCGTTTTGACCGCATTTTGGGACGGGCATAAAAAATTCAAAAAAAATCAAAAAATTGGAAAACCTTCGCATTGTGTCATTATATGTGACCAAGTTTCCAGGAAAAATAATAAACTTGTAATACGGTAATAATTTTAAAAAAGCGTTCTCAGAAATGAGCTATCATGCGTGAAGATTCATGGCTTTCAAGCCAAATGATCAATCTTATGGCCACATTCATGGCATAGTTTGTTCAAATGGCTCATATTGTGCACAAGGGTGCATCTTGGAATTCCAAACAATGTTGCCTAAGGGAGTTTTCATTTTCTTTGCACGGAAAATTCATTTTCCATTTTCCGAGTGCCCGAAATGAGGTTTTTTTGTGAAGGAACTACCAAATAATTATTGCAAAATGGACCAAATAAATTTTATAAAATACTAGGCCATGTTTAATGCACAATTGACAAAATGGTTGGGTGTAAAAAGTTTTGATTCACCTCTGGTGAAAAAGAAAAATTGTCGCCGATTCAGCTGGAAGCGGGTCAAATTTGAACTTCAGCTGCCTCATAGTTTGCTATTTATTTTTTACAAAAATCATTTCTAGGTACATAAGTATCTATTTTATCATAGAAACATGAAAAGTTTTCTAGGATTCAACCACTAGCTAGGAACGGTCAAGCCCGCCGTTTTGACCGCATTTTGAAATGGGCATAAAAAATTCAAAAAAAATCAAAAAATTGGAAAACCTCCGCATTATGTCATTATATGTTACGAAGTTTCCATGAAAAATAATAAACTTGTAATACGTTAATTATTTTAAAAAAGTGTTCTCAGAAATGAGCTATCATGCGTGAAGATTCATGGCTTTCAAGCAAAATGATCTATCTTATGGCCACATTCATGGCATAGTTTGTTCAAATGATCTCATATTGTGCACAAGGGTGCATCTTGCAATTCCAAAAAATGTTGCCTAAGGGAGTTTCATTTTCTTTGCACGGAAAATTCATTTTCCATTTCCCGAGTGCCCGAAATGAGGATTTTTTGTGAAGGAACTACCAAATAATTGTTGCAAAAATGGACCAAATCAATTTTATAAAATACTAGGCCATGTTTATTGCACAATTGACAAAATGGTTGGGTGTAAAAAGTTTTGATCCACCTCTGGTGAAAAAGACAAATTGTCGCTGATTCAGTTGGAAGCGGGTCAAATTTGAACTGCAGCTGTCTCATAGTTTGCTATTTATTTTTTACAAAAATAATTTCTAGGTAAATAAGTAACTATTTAATCAGAAATACATGGTTTTATGGCGAGACATCGACGGTTGGACGGTAGCCGAGGGCCCCAACTCTAGAGCGCGTAAGCTCGCATGCCCGCCGCGTGGTCACCTCGTGACCGTAGCATTGCCATGTGTTCTGGGCGGCCTAGGCATGTCTAGTGGGTTGGGCACTCCCCAGTTAGGTGCTAGGAAGAAAATTACAACATAAGATTCTCATGAGGAGATCGATCGATGCTCAAACATGAATAAGCAGCCAAGTGTTTGATTTGCGGTACGGGAAATGCACATGGCTAATGGGCGTGAGTTTTGGCTGAGGATGATCAATTACTAAGAAGACCGTCTTCACAGTTTTTCACCTCAAAAGGAGGAGCCTAGGTGGTACTTGCTTTACAAAGTACCACACTGGACATAAATACAAATGTTGAAGCTGGGCTCAAAATAATGAATGGATTGAGCTGGCATTTGGTGGAGGATGGTTATTTGAGCATAGGAACGCACTGTAGAAAATGGATAGCATTTGGACATGCCAAAGTGGTACTTCCTTCACAAAGTGCTACTCTGAAAAGAATAGGAAAATGAATATTTTCGATTTATTTTTAAACTAGGCAAGGAATGTTTTTGACACATTTGATGAAGATATGATCCAAAACATTTATGAGAATTTTTTGGGAATTTTTGGAATAACAGAAATATAGGTTGCTTCACAACCTAGGGCAAAAACTGCCACATGGACATGACACATAGGCAAAACTGAT
This sequence comes from Aegilops bicornis, assembly GCA_021605145.1. Classification (NCBI taxonomy): domain Eukaryota; kingdom Viridiplantae; phylum Streptophyta; class Magnoliopsida; order Poales; family Poaceae; genus Aegilops; species Aegilops bicornis. Next base: position 678,135,393 of record CM038674.1, read on the forward strand.
GAGATGGCGCCTAGTCATCACAACCCACCACAATCTACAAGGCTATGACCATCTATATTGGTCATTAACAACTAGAAATAAGGCAGCGGAGTAGCACTGTTTGCTTTGTGACCATTTCGTGTAAGGAAATTACGACCTTTCTGACCAAAATGGTCGCAATGGTTTAGGGTTTGGAGCCCCCTGGACAGCTTTCGACCAATTGGTCTGAAATGGTCATAGATCTATGACCAATTCTTCCAGGGTCACTGACAGAAGGTCACTAGTTGACATATTTCTTGTAGTGTAACTTCTACCTTGTTTCTTGTTTCTTGACATACATATCAACCAATAAGAGATGAGAGGTGTGCATGCTTTTAATGACTTGCAATGGCTAGTTCATTGCATGGAATGCTATTAATTAGCAAATAAACATTGGTGACCCCAGAGGAAACGGTGCTAAGCGCTGCGTGGACCTATGCTGAATGAGTATCAACCAATGGATAATGGAGTTTAATTGTTAAACAATAGCAATTTTGTCTCATGCAAGAGCCTGGCTAGTACTCCAAGGAACCGCACCACGCGAGCGTTTGCAACTGCCACGTTCGGTTTGCACTTGGCTCTTCGCCTCTTCGAAAAGACGAACAATGATGTTACCCCTACTTCTACAATATCGAATCCACTACTGCATGTCCGTCCACCTCGTGCGGGATTGATAGCGTGTAGCGAAAGCTTCTACTTACTGCTCCTGCCTTTGCGTCCATGACAGGTGGGCCCAAAAGGTGGTTGGCCCACCTGTCATGCAGCTAAAGGCAGGTGTAGTTAAGGCACCGGAGCTTAGTCCGCGAGGGAGAGGGCGTCGTAGTAATCAAATTTCTCGGGCTTGTACGAGTTGACGCGACACATCAAAGCACTGCATTCGATAAAACTCTTTTTACACATTTCAAATGGGCTACTTCGTATGTAGGAGTAGACATATTCTGCCAGATGTACTCCTCCTGCTCCAAAATATAAGTCTTTTTAGAGGTTTCACTATGAACTGGAGTACATACGAAACAAAATGAGTGAATCTACACTCTAAAATATGTCTATATACATCTGTATGTAGTTTGTAGTGGAATCCCTAAAAAGACTTACATTTAGGAATGGAGGGAGTAGTCACTTGTTGCAATCTCTAAAAAGACTTATATTTGGAAACGGAGGGAGTACAACGAATGCATGCATGCCGTGACTTTCTTTTTGATATTGCATTTGTTGATTTGATGCACCTTGCCAAATTTTGACTATAAATTTAACTAACCAAATTTTCATGCATGTCACAAAAAATCACGGGGCTGTTTGGATTGTGACTATGTTTGTCTTATGTTGCCACATTATTTTTCCCACACTTGCCACACTTGCCTAACCTGATTGCTCAAATTGTTACACACTTTGGCTTGCCTAAGGTAATCTTGCCACAATTTTTGTGTCGATGACATGTGGGGTTCACTGCTAATAAAAAAATTCTTGTCTTACGTGTGGCTAATAAAAAAGACTTATATTTAGGAACGGAGGGAGTAGAAAATATAAATAATAATGCATGTTGGGGCAACCCACGTTTCCGCTAATTTTAGCCGTGGGCTTGTTCACAATTTTTACGAGGGGGTGGTTGTTCATTTAATGGAGGGACTTGTAGTACTACCAGACTTGAACGATAAAAAGTGCGACCTGGCACACCGTAACACCACTTGGAACAAGCGGGTAGCTATCTCAAAAAACAATCAACAACTAAAAAAACCACGACCTGGCATGTAAGTATAGTACACAATTTTAAATGATTGTTTTGATGGAGTGAAAAAGGAAAACTACCCCACTACTTATATATAGGCCGGAGCCTCCGCGCTTGCTTGCTAGGGCTGCTCTATTCACACACTCTCATCCTCTCCAGATCTAAACAAGATAGGGGTAGTAACCCTGTCTTTCTCCCTTCAAAAAACACCGGCTTTCTATCCTCACCACCGTTACAGATCCGGACGTATCCCCTCCGCCGGTGAAGGGAGGAGGGCAGCGTTGGGCCGTCGTCGACAGCGAGGAGGAGACCCACCGCCGGCCGCACCGTTATCTCTCGCCGAGCGCCGCGCTGGATGTCCTCCGATCCCTTCGTCGTTTCCTGTGGGCGGATCCGGCCTCCCGCCGCCCACCTATCCACATCCCGACGACCTTCAGGTATATCTTCGTTCGAAACAACCTTAGCTCTACTTCCCCAGCTCCCTACGTCGCTACAAGTGCATCATTTTCTACCTCTCAGCCCCTCTCGATCGGATGGTCCAACGTCACCTATTTTTTTTCTTCTATTGTTAGAGGTAAAGCTACTTCATGGAGTCGAATCTTGTACTCCCTCCGTCCGAAAATACTTTTCATTGAGATAAAGTGGGGGTGGGGGGATTTAGTATGTACATCGGACTTGGTACAAACAGGAAGGAAAGGGGATGAAAGTAGTACAGACTGGTCATCCAACCGGTCTCTTGGTCGAAAAGGGAAATATAGGGGTAACGTTGTACACAATGGTATGACCAGGAATAGATTTTCTATCCACACATAGGAGTAGGTGGCTAGAGTGAACAAAAATGGGACCAACCCAGATATGTTTCTTGGATGTTTGTTTCTCGGGGCAACAAACTATGAATCACAACTTTATGCCCCTGTTTACGTACATGCTGATGTACTGCTGGAGCACCCACTGTCCCAAGACCATATACCAAATATATAGGCTCCTAGGAATAAAGGGCAGAAAACATAGGTCTTGATGAAAATAGAGGAATAGGAAAGGAATGTAGGTATAAAACTATGGAAAAGCGAACCGGAGGAAACTCTCAAGAGAATGTGTTCGGATGGACTACTTAAATGTACAGATTTGTTTTTTTAGAGTAGCATGCTTGGCAGTATGAGATGCTATTTGTTTATTCAGCTGCACAATGACTACTCTTGTCCTCACCTCACGTACCACACATAGGTTGATTTTTTTATTTCGGCAAACACAACACAGCAATCTGTCTAACGCATGGCAGCGAGCGCCTGCCTCGGGCTTCCGCCCAAAAAATGAGCAGCGCGTGGATGTTTCTAATCCGATGGAATCAGTACTACCAGACCAGCTTTCCTATGAAACACTATTCACCTTTCCCGTGTTCCGAACGGTTGGAAGGGAAAGAATACGGTAGGAATTGTGTTCCTACGAAAATCCTGCACCAAACCTGTGAACCGAACGCAGCCTTAGCTGTTCTTAATATAATGTCCCTGGTAAAAATGAAGCCATGCCACTGTTTTTGCCTGTAATTGTTTGAGACTCTGACAAGTTTAGCCAAATGTTTTTGCCTGTAATTGTTTGAGACTCTGACTGTTTCCTCTGTGCCTTTTTTTGCAAACAGGGATATCCAATTCACCAGTTGTCAAGTTGTGTCCTTTTGGTGCATCGCACAAAACTCTTCTTAAAAGAAGTGACTTTTGTGCTGTTTAACTGGAATGTCAGATGGAATAGTTGGTTCATTTTGGTGGAACTGCACAAAGGGAGATCTGTGTTCCAATCCTCATCATCCATATTGGCGCAATAACCTTCCTTTAGGTAAGAATGATATTTAATGCATGTGTTCATCTCTATTTTCCGACTGCCATGAGAAAATAATGTTGTTTTTTACTAGTACACTTGTACTCCCTCACTGACAAAACCAATTCTGAATTAGAAGGCCAATCATGTACTTGGTTTCACCAACTGGTGAGGGGAAAGAGAAACATAGCATGAAGAGGAAGAAGAAGAAGAATAAACAGTGCCAAGACGATCTTGCTGAAGCCAGAGGCCTCAGTCGAGGCTATTCAAGGGCTCCGGCAACGACTACCTTACATGTGAGACGATCCTCCAGGGAGCCCTTCCACTTCTGCTGTCTCACTCAATTAATTAGGAGCACTTAAGTACCACTAAATTGTTACTGCCTAATTTTCCTGTTGGAGTTAAACAAATCTTTAGTAGGACCCTATGCTGAATCATGTACGTGTGAATGTTTGTCTATGGAGGTGAATCATGTGGTGGAGCAGGGGGGAATATTATTAGTGTCATGACATAATAGTGCTATTGTTTTGCATGTCAATTTATTGCCATTGGTTCAATGAGGCAATGTTTTATGTATTGTCCATCATGAATTTGATGCTACTGTTTGAGTAATATGCTAATGTCTTCCTATCCTTTCTCACTAAGCTAATGAAGGTTTCACCTTGTTCCTACTTGTGCAAACAGGGATCATGTTGTGCCAATCATACATTTTAGTGGAACTACACAAGACAATACAATGAACTGTATCCCAGCCAAAGGCTTTAACTCATGGAAGTTCTTGATAATCTTTCGATATAATCTCAAAGACTGGTAAACAAGAGTGATTTCAACCATACATTTGAAGTGCACAAAAATATATACTATTGTGTGATTCCAGTGAGTGCTTTATCATCTCTTATGGGACTACATGAATAAGCTTTTTTCTCAGTTGGTAATGGCCTAAGGCCTTCATCCATATTAGTTTGTCATTATCTCTATTTGTATCGTACATACCGTCATGAGAAACTCCTTTATCTTTGCACTTTTAAGTTTTGCAACCTATGATAAATGGCAATGCTTTGAGTGTTGAGTTGAGCTAATTGGCACCGATTAAATAAACTAATACCTCTCTTTAAGCAAGACTACTATGTTGCTAACTTTACCCATTAAGATAATGAGGGTGCTTCTATTTGTTAGTGTATGTTTCATCAACTAGTCCCACTATTACAGTAATCTCATTCTCTCAATATATGTGCCAACAGGGATGCTCGATTTTGGTGGAACTGCACAAAAACTTTGGGTGCTTCATTGCCTCGACAGCTCATTCTTTCCTCGCTATTCGCTAATATCCGCTTCCTTTCTTCCTTTGTCATTACCGCTTGGCTTATCTCGGCTTCGATCAAAGGAAATAGTAATTGATATGCTACCTCACACAAAGTTGGTACTGGTCTTTATCCTGATTATTGTGCCTGTCATATGTATTGGTAATTTGGTATTGTGCTACTGTTTGCCGATTTCATAAAGGAGTAATTTGGAGCCTAAACTCGTAGGCAAATCATTACATCGGGTTGATTTCAGTAGAACTACACAAAATGATTCGATGGACAGGTACTTATGCTGCTGCTATGTACTCCAAAGTTCACTCAGACAAGCATCGACGTTGACAGGAAGTGCCTATATTCATTCGAGTATCAACCGGCGTCAACCAATTGTCAAACTCCAAGTATTAGGAGAGTGAACGCCAAAAATATTGCTTGGTGCATAGCCCAGAAAAACGTAGTCCAGTCTTTGGTCCCAACTTGTGCCTTTTGGTTATCGGCAGTAGCGAACTGTATGGCATGGAGTCTAAAGATTCCGCATGTTGGTTGACGCGTATATTCATCTGGGACTTAATCAGTCTGCACGCCAAGGATGCTCCATTTCAGTTGAACTGCACAAAAAATTTGGGTGGTTCATTTTCTCAACCGCCTCCTTTCTCGTCTGCAATGTAGAATTTTGGTGAGATACAGGACCAAGATGAGCCAGTAAACTAGTTGGATGAAAGTAGTGGCCAAGTTGCTCAAACCTCCGTCGGCACGAGGCCACTATTTGAGGATAAACCTACAAGAAAAGTTCAGATTGTCTGTGTTGCCTCTTATGTACTCGAAAGTTTACTCGTACAAGAACTAATTTTAGCAAGAAGTACCTCTGATTGAACACCATTTACCAGTCTGTACCCTAGGTAATTAAAGTTTGTCCATGGATCATATTGGCTGTGATCTCAATCATTTGGATGCATAAACATACTGAACATGTGTATATCTGAATCTTTTTGTGAATTATGTATGAATATTGTCGTGTGATCTATCAATCATTTGGATGCATAGATATGCTGAGCTTGTGTATATATGAATCTTTTGAGTTGTTGATAGTGAATGTTGGCTATGAATATGAACGTGTCCTGTGAACTTGAGTTTGATTTGAATTGCAATAGAACCAGTTATAACCCTTCTCCTCCTCTCAATCTGCGACTCCACTGCCGCGTTTTCCCATCTCCGAGTATTTCCCGTCCGGGGCCTCGCCGTCGTCCACCGCCTCGCTGTGTTCGGTGCGGCATGGTCAACAAACGAGAGTCATCGGAAGAGGACTGTACGTGGAGAGCCTGACGGCTGGGACCCACGAGGTCCATGGTCGCACGCAAGGAAAGTTCCTCCTTATTAAGCTAAAAAATGTTTCCTCCACCTGACAGCTGGGACCCACCGGTGGTATCTTCGCACGGAAGGAAGTGCCTCCTTGTTTTGGCGAAAAAATTATTCATCCTGCTGATACCGGGAACCGCTGACGGTGACTGACTTGTGGGCCTGCTAAGCGGACGTGCTCCTTCTTCAACCTCTGTTCTTGCTCCTGTCTCACGTGGGCGGCACCGCGGCTGTGTTGTCGCGCACCCGAACCAGTGAAGTTTCCCACTCCTCTCCATCTGCGACTCCACTGCCCCGTCTTCCCCATCATCGGGTCGTTCCAATGCGCGCTACGCAGTGTGGTCAACGTGGTCAACAACCGAGAGTCATCGGAAGATGACTGTACATGAGAGGCTGATAGTGGGGACGCACCACGCCCATGGACGCATGCATGCAATGGAACTCGGCGTGGTCAACGTGGTCAAGGAACGACTTCCATCCGGCGCATATCAGATGTGGAGAGTCTCACCGGGTCCATGGCCGCAGCAAGTAAGTGCCTCCTTATTACGCCGGAAAATAATGATTCCTCCAACTGACAGCAGGGACCCACTGGACGGGCCACCGTATTTTGTGAAAAAACGTTTGCCCCCTGACTGCTGGGACCCACCTGACGGGCCACCGTATTTCGCGAAAAAACGTTCCCCCCGCTATCAGCTCGGACCCACCGGAAGTGCCTCCTTATTACGCACAAAAAAATGAATACTCCCCCTACTAGCTGGAACCCACCTTGGTGGGAGGCTGACTTGTCGGCCTACTAAGTTGACGGGGACGAAGGGCTTTGTCAACTTAGTCAATATGAACGATTCTAGCTCCAGGGACCGTACGATGTCCATCCAACGGCCATAGTGCTTCTTCAACCTCTACTCTTCTTGCTCCAGCCGCCCAAACCAGCGCTGGTCGTGCCTCATGCTCCTGCCTCCCGTGGTCGGCTGTGCTGCCGCGGAGGACTCACCGCCCCCTACTATTCCCACCGCTGGCCAGGCCCTGCAGCGACGGCAGCCTCACACCGCAGCCGAACCAGTGAACCCTCGTACTCCTCTCCGCTGGCTTCATTGCCGCGTCTTCCCCGGCTCCGCGTTGTCCCCTTCCTAGGCCTCGCCGTCGTCCACCGCCGTGGTGCACTCCACGCGGCGTGGTCAACATGGTCAATGAACGACGTCCATCGGAAAAGTACTGTACATGGAGAGGCTGACAGCTGGGTCCACGGCCACAGCCCAGTTTTTTTGTGATTTGCCAAGTAAGTCGCTTTGTCAGGCCTGTTGGGCTGCAAATCTTTCAAGACGAGGATAGCTTTCATTCGGCTGGCCGAGAAAATGGCCCATCAGTAATGAGAAATGGGCTGTACATTTTTAAAACACATCAAGCCGGCAATTAGTTTCAAATATCTTTTTTTTTCATTTCAAGATTTTAAATTACATTAATTTTTATGCATGGAGAATTTGTTGGATTTTATATTGATATACATTTAGTTTTAAAATCAGTTTGAATGTGAGTCGAAATTTCGGGATTAAAAACAGTTCGGACCGCACCGAAATATGCAAAATTTCGTATATTTTTTGACCGTGGCCACAATATGGGCTGTAATGATAACAAAAAGAATATGGGATCCAAAAAAAACCTTACGAAGTAGCAAATGGGCTGTAAATTATTAGAAATAATGGCAGATGGGTTGTATGTTGTTTTGCACAGATTTGAGGCATTCCTAAAAAAAGGTTGACGACAGCAAAGGATCGTTGGATGGCCATCCAACGGCCGTCGTCTTCTTCAATCTCTGCTCTTCCTGCTCCACCCGCTCAAACAAGCGGCCAAGGGACTGCCTGCTCCCTCCTCCCCGCGGCCGGCTGTGCTGCCGCGCAGGCCTCACCGCCCCACCATACTCCCATCGCTAGCCTAGCCATCCCTCTACTCACCACACCTGCTGTTATTCTCCGGAGACGGCAGACAAACCAGTAAACCCTCGTTCAGTCGTCCTCCCCTCCACGTGGGAAACAACTGTTGAGTCTTCCCTGCCTCCGTGTCGTTCCCTTCCTAGGCCTCACCGTCGTCCACCGCCCTGGTGCTCTCGGCGCGGCCTGGTCAACGTGGTCAACGTCCGATATGCATATGAAGTGGAATGTATGTGGAGAGGCCGACAGCTGGGTCCACGGCCGCACGCAAGGAAATGCCTCCTTATTACGCGCAAAATAATGATTCGTCCACCTGACATCAGGGACCCACCGAAAGGGCCTCAGTATTTCTTGAAAAAACGTTATCACTACCGACTCAGACTCCACCAGCTATATCTTCGCACACAAGGAAGTGCCTCCTTATTACGCACAAAAAAATGAATACTCCCTCTGTTAGCTGGGACCCAGTATAGTGGCAGGCTGACTTGTGGGCCTACTAAGTTGACGGGCATGGAGGGCTTTTTCAACTTAGTCAATATGCACGATTCTAGCTCCACTGACCGTACGATGTCTATCCAACGGTCGTAGTGCTTCTTCAACCTCTGGTCTTCTTGCTCCAGTCGCCCAAACCAGCACCGGTCGTGCCTCGTGCTCCTGCCTCCCGTGGTCGGCTGCGATGGGCGGAGGCCTCACCGCCCCCTACTACTCCCACCGTTGGCCAGGCCATCCCTCTACTCACCCACACCCCCTGTTATTCTGCGGCGACGGCAGTCTCACACCGCAGTGAACCAGTGAACTCTCGTACTTTCACGCTGCGGGCATCCACCGTCGCGTCTTCCCCGGCTCGCGCCGTCCCCTTCCTAGGCCTCGCCGCCGTCCACCGCCTGGTGCTCTCGGCGCGGCGTGGTCAACGTGGTCAAGGAACGGTTTCCATCGGACATGGACTGTACGTGGAGAGGCTGACAGCTGGGTCCACGGCCGCAGCAAGGAAGTGCCTCCTTATTACGTGCAAAATAATTATTCCTCCACCTGACAGCGGGGACCCACCGGACGGGCCACCATATTTCGCGAAAAAACGCTTCCTCTTACCGGGACCCACCAGCTACACCTTCACACGCAAGGAAGTGCGTCCGGGCAAAAACAAAACGATTCGCCCCCTGACTGCTGGGACGCACCAGCTACATCTTCGCACGCAAGGAAGTGCCTGACAGTCGGGACCCACCTGGTCATTCTGGTCGCGAACGTGTACGTACATATATACTGGTGGATGTAGAGGCGCGCACGTGTCGTAGTAGAGGCGTGCACGTACATCAGCGAGGGTGCAAGAAAGAAAATACGGCCACGTACGTACATACGGGCAGGGTCTCTAACGCCTATCGCGCATATGTACATGGCTGGGTCGGAACGGAGAAACAGCTTCGTCGTCGTGTTCATGGGGAGCCAACCGGTTGGGTCGGAACGGAATGCGTGGTCGTGTTCATCGGGAGGGCTTGGATGGAACATGCGATGGAAACAAGGCCTGGCGTACCGCACAACGGAGGAAACGGCATTGTGTTCGACCGGCCACGTTCGAAACAGGGTCCTGTTGATCGGGAGTGGCTCGCGCATCAAAAACAGAGGAAACGGACCTCCTACGGTTGAAACGGGGTCCCGTTGATCGGGAGGTGTGGCGCATCGCAAAACGGATTTAAACGGACCTCCTACGGTCGAAACGGGGGTCCTGTTGATCGGGAGGGGTGTGGCGTACCGCAAAACGGACGAAACGGACTTGTGTTGGAGCGGTACGATCGAAACGGGGGGGGGGGGGAGGGGTGTTGCATACCGCAAAACGGGACTCCAGGGGATACTGTTCATCTCCACCGTCGACCTCCTCCAGCCTCCACGGGGCTACCGTCGACCTCCTCCAGCCTCCACGGGCCCTTGTTCATCCAGCCTCCACCGCGGCGCTTACTCCACCGGCCATCGCTCAACCATCCCTCCACACGGGCACCCTCCACCGCTTCATCGCTCATCCAGCCCTCCACACCACGGGGTCCTGTTCAACCACCCTTCCACGGCCACCCCTCCATCGTCTACTGTTCATCCAGCCCTCCACACCACGGGTTCCTGTTCATCCAGCCAACCAACCGCCCTCTGCAACGCTCATTGTTCATCCCAGAGGCAGCATCGATCGGCTTCAGTTAGTAGCAGTAGCGAAGGAATCGCTCCATCGGGTTCAGTTATTAGCCGTCGACCGATCGTTCGGGTTCAGTAATGCGTAGCCTGCAGTGCAATCGCTCGGGTTCAGTTAGAGCCCAACGCCTCGCTCGGGTTCAGTTAGAGCCAACGCCTCGCACACACGCGCGTACGTACGAGAGAAACGTGCATCGCTCCGCCCCCGACCTCCCACCGTAACCGGCAACTCCCCGAAATTTTCCTCCCCCTCGCTTCTACCACGGTTTTTTCCGTCATGGACGGCCCAAAGAATGTCATGCAGCTGCGTCTCCGGCCCGCCCAGGACGAAAAGCCCATTTTCTGTCATGATTTTTTGTCATAGAAGTAGGAGCCCACCACATCTATGATGATACCGGGTTTTGTCATAATTATCATCATAGAAGTGTCATATGTATGACAGAAAAAAAATTCGTTCGGCCCAAAATGTCATGGATGTGTCTTTTTTTTGTAGTGAGTACCACATACATGCTTCGAGATAGCGTTGACATAGTCTTCAAGCAAAGGTCGGACTTCGGATACACGAAGGATCCATCAGGATAAACTTATTAAACAAGGCATTCAATTTCCTCATGGAAAAATGGTTAACCTTGTTAAAAAGGAAAGTATATCAATGGGTCCTCCAGCCCTGTGCGCTAGGCATGACATCACCTTACTGGGCTGTACAAAGTCCAATGTTACGGCTTTTGGAAAATGTCCCAACCATCATATCTGACCGAGATTCAGTTCTGATTGGTGTCAGGATACCTCAGACTCATGATGCCTGAGAAGGAAGGGGTGCAACAAAATTTGACGAGATGGAGTTGCAAAATTTTCGGGAAATGAACTTTGGAAGTGAGTTTCGAAACTAGAGTTCACCAGTAAACCAAGGAGAGGATGAGGAGGTGGCTGATGGACTCAGCAACAATTCATCGAGAGTTTCAAAGGATGGATTTCCACAATTATGTGAACAAGGAGATAACATTTGTCAGATCAAATGATATAAGGGTGTATGCTTGAGGAATGCATAGACAGTTAAATATTGGTTGAAAGGTGCATCGAAATATGGGCTTAAGTAGCACAATCAGTGTTAGAATGGTGATTCAATAACCAATGGTCTAAGAATGGAATGTCGACCATTAACTTCAAAGCAATAGGATTACTAGAAGTTTTGAATTCGCACATCCAAGTTCAATTGTCGGTTTTTCGGTTGGAAACAACACGGGGACCAAGAAGGAATGGTGATGGTGAGAAGTCTTACTTGTATCAAGAATTCCCAAGTGGTGGTAAAATTCCCACGACATTCTTGACATAAAAGGTGGTAACATTCCAAGGTAAAGAACAAATGCTGGATAGCAAGGAACTCAAGGTATAACACAAAACACGAACAAGTTTGTGTTGGAGGGAAGGCAATAAAGTGGCCGATGATAACACAAATCATTGAGGGCAAGGATGGTATTTTTCATCATGAATTCGATTGATATCCTGAAAGGAGTCAAAATGTTGATGATGATCATGACACATTTTGTCGAGAGGCTCCACGAAGAAGCAATTGAACATCGACTGCATCAAGCAAAAGGACTTATGCAGCAAAAGATTATTGGAGCCACAGATACGGCACAAACTCGGGGTCAAGTTTATTGTTCAAGGTGAAACGATAAGATGAGGAAATTGGTGAAAGCTTATCTCATCATCGAAAGTTGTGCTCCGGGAATAAGGACCAGGTAGCACAGTCAACGATTAGCATGATGATGATGATGAAGTAGTGAATCTGCCGGGAATGACATGATCGAGTACAAACTCGTAAGCAATGAAGTTTACTAAGTGTTGTTGAATCGCATGACGGACTCGATTCACCTATTAGTGTCCTTGAGTGTCTAACAACTCAGAACCCGTGGAAAATTGGAATCAGTGAGAAATAATAGTTGAGGAAAAACTCATAAGAAGTTATGTAGTTCCGTGATATTCTCGAGATACCATAGGGGAATACTCGAAGGTAGAGCAGAATCAAGGTTGGGCAGGCATATTGATCTGCAGAAGACACTCGATTTAACTTGTCCGAGAAATGGGATCCAAGAAGAATAATATGGTTGGAACCATAGCTGCAGGGGATCCAATTTAATGACACCGAAAGAATTACCCAAATGGTTAAATATTTTGCAAGAAGCTTCCATGATAAGTTCCACATCGGGTCCATGGGCATGAACACAAGTTCAAGGTCGACTCCCACTTCTTCAATGTATAACCTTCCATTCACCTCTCGCTTTTCAAAAATGACATTAGTTGTTGAAAGTTTTACCTGGTGCAATACCAGATAAGTATTACACGTGAAATCTTTCGGGTTCACACAGATTAAGGAAGGCATAGGTTAAACCCATCGGGTTATCTTGGGAACATATACCACAAGCTTCAATAATAATTAACACAAGCTCGATAGTAGAGCATGGTTGACAAAAGTGGAGGATAGGATTTACCAACGGCATTATATATCAGGGAAAGAACTTCTCGAGGTTTTTGTATACGAAGGACACTGTCAGATGATAATTCAACAAAGGATCTGACGTTCCATAACAAAGCTGACGTGAGCATCGGCACACAATAGAGGAAGAAAACAATGCAAGGACATTGGATTATAGAAACAACTGACTAATTCAAAGTTCAATTGTAAAGGAATTATGATTTCCAAATGAAGGGAGCAGGAGAAAATGCTCTGATTAAGGATGGATAAGTTGAGTAGGCTTAGGAATGCAATGGATGGCAATTTTATTGGTCGAGATCCAACTCATGTTTAATATGACGACTGAGCCGGATGGATGAATTCTAGGATGTGATTAAGGATTGCGAGCATTCGCAACATATTGATTCTAGGGACTCAAAATGATAATGACAAAGGATACTAATGAATATTTCTATTCATATGGAACGCAACCATAATGCAAGCAAGCAAGAATTTCAAGAGCAACAGACTGCTGATGACTTTTGGAAGATCGAATGGTACTTCAAAGACTTTTGTGAAACACCTGAACAACCGGGGATGAGCGGATACTCGGTAAGTGCGAGGAATTATCCGTAGGGGTATTAATGCGAAAAAGAGTTGCAAGGCAGTAGGCACAAATGATTCTCGGAACAATAAAGAGAATTCCGGGGTATCTTGTAATAACAAGATCAATGGGGAATGATTGTATGAATGGCAAGTGTTCGTGGTTATCCATAGGGATATATCGATGATAGGGAATTGCAAAAGCAACGGGCACCAAGTCTCGAGGGAACATCGGAGAGTATCTTCGGAATCTTCTGGTGCAGCCAGCGATCATCTGGACTGAAGGGGCTCTCCGGGAGAAAGTATTTTCGAGAACCTAAATTTAGATTTTTAGTAAATTCATTAAACCCGAATAGAAGAGAGATCAGAGTCCCAGAGTATAGGTCGAGGAATAAAAGATCCTACTACCACCCAAATGGCGACGTGGGCCCGTAAGACACACAACCATGTTAGTAAAAACTTTTGCAATGTCTAGACTCGACTTCGGCCAAGGAGTGTGGAAGGGGGATTCCTACAGCAATGGGCTCGATACCAATCTTAGGACGCTTCGATTCAATCGTACACTAATAATACACACAAACGTGTACGATCAAGATCAGGGACTCACGGGAAGATATCACAACACAACTCTACAAATAAAATAAGTCATACAAGCATCATAATACAAGCCTGGGGCCTCGAGGCTCGAATACAAGTGCTCGATCAAAGACGAGTCAGCGGAAGCAACAATATCTAAGTACAGACATAAGTTAACAAGTTGCCATAAGATGGCTAGCACAAACTGGGATACAGATCGGAAGAGGCGCAGGCCTCCTGCCTGGGATCCTCCTAACTACTCCTGGTCGTCGTCAACGGCCTGCACGTAGTAGTAGGCACCTCCAGTGTAGTAGGGGTCGTCGTCGACGGTGGCGTCTAGCTCCGGGGCTCCAGCATCTAGTTGCGACAACCAGGAAGAAAGGAAAGGGGGGAAAGGGAGAGAAAAGAAACCGTGAGTACTCATCCAAAGTACTCGCAAGCAAGGATCTACACTACATATGCATGGGTATATGTGTAAGAGGCAATATCGGTGGACTAAACTGCAGAATGCCAGAATAAGAGGGGGATAGCTAGTCCTATCGAAGATCGCGCTTCCGCAGCCTCCGCCTTGCAAAGATGTGGAAGAGAGTAGATTGAAGTTCTCCAAGTAGCATCGCATAGCATAATCCTACCCGCGATCCTCCCTCGTCAGCCCTATGGAAAATTGATCATCGTGTTGTCTGTGGAACTTGTCCGGTGTGTTTTATTAAGTATCCGGTTCTAGTTGTCATAAGGTCAAGGTACAACTCCGGTCGCCCTTTACCAAGGGACACGGCTATTCGAATAGATAAACTTCCCTGCAGGGGTGCACCACATAACCCAACACGCTCGATCCCCTTTGGCCGCACACACTTTCCTGGGTCATGCCCGGCCTCGGAAGATCAACACGTCGCAGCCCCACCTAGGCACAACAAAGAGGTCAGCACGCCGGTCTAAATCCTATGCACGCAGGGGTTCCGCCCATCGCCCATTGCACACCAAGACGCTATGCGGGCGGCCGAAGCAGACCTAGCCTCCCTAATACAAGAGCAAAGCGTTACATACCAATCAAGGCGCTACCGCCGCCACGACGCCTAGAAGGCTTCGGCTGATACCACGACATCGAGTGCCCATATCTTTCCCGCGTAGTTGTTTAGTGCATATAGGCCAGTGGCCAGACTCAGATCAAATACCAAGATCTCATTAAGCGTGTTATTATGAAGCAACCGTGAACGCCGACCAGGGCCAGGCCCACCTCTCGCCTAGGTGGTCTCAACATGCCCTGTCGCTCCGCCTTAAAGTAACAGTCGGGGGCCGTCGGGAACCCAGGCCCACCTCTACCGGGATGGAGCCACATGTCCTTCCAGCCCCCACATCGGAATCACTTGCGGGTACTCACCGAGTCGACCCGACTTTAGTCACCACCTGAATAGTATGTATGTATAGTATATACCCGTGATCACCTCCCGAGTGATCGCGGCCTGATAGTAGTGCATAATGGTAAACTAGCATCCTATACTAAGCATTTAGGATTGCAGGTAAGGTATCAACAGATGTAGCAACAATGACGGGCTATGCAACATAATAGGATTAATCGAAACAGTAACATGCTACACTACTCTAATACAAGCAGTAGAGGGTAGAATAGGCGATATCTGGTGATCAAAGGGAGGGCCTGCCTGGTTGCTCTGGCAAGTAGGACGGGTCGTCAACACCGTAGTCGAACTGGGGGGTCGTTGGCAGCCTTGGGGTCTACCGGAAAGAAGTAACGGAGGGGGAACACAATAAATAGCAGAGCAATCAAAGTATCAAAAAGCGTAGCAAGGCAATACGCGGGGCTAGATGTGACCTAACGCAGTAGGAGGTGATACCGGTGAAGGGGGGAAACATCCGGGAAAGTATCCCCGGTGTTTCTTGTTTTCGGATAGATGAACCGGAGGGGAAATGTTGCGTGTTCGCTATGCTAGGGATGTGTGGCGGACGAACGGGCTGCGTATCCGGATTCGTCTCATCGATTTGAGCAACTTTTATGTACAAAGTTTTCCCATAGGAGTTATGGTTTATTTCATATTAATTTTTAAAGATTTTATTCAATTTATTAATTATTATTATTAATTAAATTCGAAAATGGTATTATCAAGATCAAGATGACGTCAAGATGACATCATCACCAACAGAGGGGTGTTGATCGGGTCAAGTCGACGCAGGTCCCATATGTCATTGACTTAGATTAAACATGTTAATTAGCTTAATTACATTGATTAGTTTAACTAATTTTAATTAGCCTAGCTAAACGTAATTAATTAACTTAATTAGCCAACTAATTAATAAATTAATAATTATTTATTTATTTTATTAACTTCTTTTCAAAAAAATCGTTCCAGGGGCATGGGCCCCTTGTGTCATTGTCCCATGGCCAAAGTGGGTTCGGGCGCTCGCGTCCAGTCCGATTGGGCATACGCCCAGATCGAAAGGGGGGGGGGAAGCCGCCGGCCACGGGCACGGCAAGGCCAGCCGCCTGAGGGGGCAGTGGCGAGGCCAGGCGAGGTGAGGCAGCGCGTGCGCGCGGTGGGGTGACCAGGGGGCACACGAGAGGAGGCGAGGTGGCGCGGCCGGGCGAGGACGGCGCCTGAGCGTGGGGCGGTACGGGCGCGGCCGCGGAGTGCAGAGGCACGATGGCCGGGGCGAACGCAAGCTCGGGCAAGTTGGGGCGGCGCGTACAGCTAGCGAACGGCATCGAGAGAGAGAAAGGAGGAAACGGGGGGCTCACATTGAGCCTGTAGAGGTGCAAAGCTGGCTCGGAGGAGGCTCGACGGCGACGAAATCGGCGACGACGTGCGGGTGGCTGAAGGTTGAAGAAGACGTCTACGAGCTCGATGCAGAGGCGCTCCCGCTCAGGTGACTCGTCGGGGAGGAAGAGGAGGTCGAAGCGGTCCTGTGCCGGCGGTCGAGGGCGACGGGGTCGAGCGGCGGGCGTCGGGATGGATCGAGCCCGATCCCGATCCAGATCGGGAGGAGGCAGAGGGAGAAGACGACGTTGCGGGCGATGCTGCGGTGGCTCCAGGCTCGGTCCGGTGGGCACAGACGATGTAGACGAGCACGGTAGGGTCGTGGACGGACTAGCTGGGCTCGGGGGCAACGGGGAGCGTGAGGCTGACGGCGGCCATGGCGGTGCGGCTCGGGTGCGCTTAGGGGAGAAGGAAGCAACGAGGTGGATCTGAAGGGAGAGGGAGAGGAGTGAGGAAGGGAACCCGAGGAGGCGCGGCGTGGCGATCTTATCCACCCGCCGACGACGGCGAGGTGGTCGGGTCGACCTGCTCGGCGCTGCTACTGCTCGGCTCGAACAGCAGCGTGGGGAAGGCGACAGAGGAAGTGGGGCTGGGCCAGCCGAGCTAGGTGGGCCGGTTGGCCACCTGGGCCATTTGGACCGGCGGGGTGCTTCTCCTTTTTCCTTTTTTTAGTCTTTGTTTTTAATTATTTTCTCTTTTTTTTGTTTTCTATTATGGTTTCATTTATTTTAGTTTTATATAATACCAAGTTATCACCTAAATTAGTACCATTAACATAGGACACTGCCAAACCTGGTTTGGACCCAAAATAAGATAGTTTAATATTTTTATAATTTAAAAAGCAATTAAATTGTTATTCCAACCACTGTTTTTATTTAGTTTAGGGCATTTAAACATTTTTAAAAAGGTTGGTTTCAACACCAAAATTAGTTAGGGGTTATTTTCCACGTGATGAACATTTTATTTTTCATGTTTGAGAAGTTTAGAATTTCACTTGTTATTTGAATTTGAATTTGAATGGGACTTGATTCACCGGGAGATTAACAACAGTAATCGCGGTGACGTGGCATCATTAGCAGAGGATTATTGTAGCTTAACTATCCGGGCGTCACATCGTGGAAGCAAACTTCTGCTTCCACGAAAGCACAACCATGCTACAGCCAGAAGCACATCCTGTGCTTTTTCTTTTTGAGAAAACTTTGCTTCCTAAAAATATAAAAAAGAACTCTAAAATGGGCTTTTCCACCAAAACGTAGGGAAAGTTAGGAAAAATCCAGAAGACCAAAAAACCAAAAACATGTGCAGAAACAAGGAGAATCCGTGCCCCTGTGGGTGCACCCAACACACAACACGCGGCGGCAAGACGCAGCTAGGGCGCTCCCATTGCGAGCCCCCAAAAGGGATGCCCATTCAAAAAAAAGTTAGCTCTTTTAGGGGAAAAAAAGTTAGCTTTTTTAGGGAAAGAAGTTAGGGATTTTTTAGGGTGAAGCTAAGTTTAGCCAGATTGTTTTTTTGGCAAAGTAGGCCAGATATAGCCCTGACGTTCTATGGGCCACTCCCAAGTAGTGCGGCTTCAACTATTCTACAGGGCCGACCCCGTTCCTATTCTTATTGGGTCCGGCCCACTTCTTGACCTCCTATCTTGCTTCCACTAGCTGAACCTAACCTCACGATTAGGGTTTCTGATGTGATTCTCAAAAAGAAATATTTCAACCTACCGTCACGATTAGGGTCTGCGGCGGCGCCGCTGGCAATTTTCTGATCGCCGGTGGGATCGCTGTCATCTGATTGATACCGAATCGCGGCTTCCCAGGAGGCCACGAGGGGAGATACAAGCGAGGACCCAGCCATGGCGGAGAAGGGCTCTTCCTCGAAGATGAGGCAGTCAGTTGAGATCAATCTGGAGGAGATGCTTAGAGGTATGGAACTCCTGGACGAGGAATTGGACCCAATAGTGATCGGGAAGGCTGAAGCGAAGAAACTCGAATCTGAGGCAGGATGGTTGGCGATTGCTAGGGTTAACACGGACAGGCCGTTCAGCTCTACAACGTTCTTTGAAAACATGAAGTTCATCTGGGGTTTGGCCAAGACACCAAAGTACCGGGAGGCTGGGGAGAACTTGTTTATTTTCCAATTGTTCTGTCTTGGAGATTGGAGGAAGGTCGTGCATGGAGGTCCCTAGCTATTTAAGGGGCTTGGGGTGATCATAGAGGACTATGATGGCAAGACTGATCCTGAAAAGGTGGAACTAGATGGTCTGTATGTGTGGGCTCAAATCCATAAAGTTCCTGAAGTCTACCGACAGGAACAGGTAGTTGATCAACTGGCCCGCAAGATTGGCAGAGTCAAAGAGGTTCAACTCCGTCCCAATCTCTACTATGAGGGAGACTACGTCCGGGTGAGGGCAAAGGTTTTGACTGCCAAACCTCTTACTCGTTTCACGCCGCTGATGATTGAAGGAGAAGGCACACGTATGCTGATAGTCAAATATGAGAAAATTCCATTCTTCTGTCAGATTTGTGGGTTCATGGGACATAGTTATGATGAATGTGGAAAGGGAGTAAGGAAGGAGGAGGATAAAAATGGGGCTGATGGATGATCGCCCAGCGTCGGGAGGTGGACTATTCGCAGCCTAGGGGAGGAAGATTTGGTACCAGAGGTGGAAGAGGACGAGGTCGAGGGGGTACTAGCCATGGTTTTGCTCCATCTCAAGGGCAAGGCTTTGGGGCACCTACAGGGACTATGGCTGCGGACAGGAACACGGAGGAGGCAAAGGGCAAAGGGAAAGAGTCAGACTCTAATCGGGACCGAGAAGCAGATATAGTGCAGAATGAACAGAAGCAAGGGAAAGCTCACGAGATCAATACCAGTAACAAAAGGCTTTCTGCAGATAATACGCAGGCCGATCTTGCAGCGACTGTGGTACACACAAACTCGGAGGAGGATTCTCAGAGGGGCATCATGATCACGACAGATAAGCAGCCAGCGGGGGTGCCTCCCCTACCGCCGGTGTATGTGTCGCCAAGGAAGACAAACAAGCAGCTTAAGAATGGGTCTGATCGGGGAAGCCGCAGCAAATGGATCAAAAAATGCATTATCAGCGGGCTCCCAGGTGGGGCACCGCCGAGCGTAATGAGTATTATTAGCTGGAATTGTCGGGGCGCGGGTAAAGCCTCGACAATTCACGAACTTCGCGAGCTCGTGAAGGAATTGACCCCCACCATACTTTGTATCATAGAAACTCAAGTGGACAAGAGTAGGGTGGAAGTTTTAACAAGTTCAATAGGTTTTGACAATTGTTATGCAATGAGTAGCAGTGGTAGAAGTGGTGGCATTGGAATCTTCTGGAATAATTCAATAAAAATTGATGTTGTTGGTTACTCTGTGTATCACGTGGATTGTGAAGTGAGAGATCCTGGGTTTGATCCATGGAGGATGACGGTGGTGTATAGGGAATCTCAGACACACCTGCGCTACCAAACCTGGGACACTATGAAAAATATTTCAAGTTTGAACAACTTACCGTGGCTGTGTATATGAGACTTCAACGAAGTGTTGCACCCGGATGAGCATGAGGGCATTGGAGAAAGGAGTAATGCACAGATCACATGTTTCCGTGACACTCTGGATATTTGTATGCAGATGGATATAGGTTTTAAAGGCAGATTCTGGACATTTGAGAAAAAAGTATCTGGGGGAACGTACACCAGGGTAAGGCTGGATCGAGCTCTTGGTTTACCTTCCTGGAATTCCCAGTTTCCATTAGCGAGTCTGACGCACCTCACAACAGCCTCCTCTGATCATGGTCCTATATGTCTTGAGCTGAATGCAGGCGACGAGCGAAGGAGAGTCCAAAGTCCGAGTTTTCGCTATGAAATGGCATGGGAATCACATGATAAGCTGAAAGAGACTGTTGAGTCTTCTTGGTCAGCGTCTCAACCTTGCTCGAGAGTGGAGGATATAAAACAAAAATTGTTCGCTCTTTCCAATATTTAAAAAGGTGGGACAAGAGGACCTTTGGTTCAGTCCGACGAGAGATGAAAATCATGAAGAAGGAGATAGAGGAGATGAGAAAGGACCCGGCCAGGACAGGGCCAAGCCATGCAGAACTCAAACTGAATGAAAGATTAGTAGATCTCTATCACAGAGAAGAATTACTTTGGCGACAGTGATCAAGAATAAACTGGCTCAAAGCAGGAGATAAAAACACAAAGTTTTTCCATATGAGGGCTAATATAAGGAGGAGAAAGAACATGATAAAAGCCTTGATGAACTCTCTAGGGCTCATGGTTGACGACCTAGCAGAATTGAAAATGATGGTTACAGATTTTTATAAGAATTTGTACACATCAGAGGGCGTGGCGAATATGGAGGTGGTGCTTGATCATGTTCCCAGGAAAGTAACGGCTGACATGAACTCAATTCCGTGTGTTGAATATAAAGACGAAGAAGTTAAAACTACCCTGTATCAAATGTTCCCCACAAAATCTCCGGACCTGATGGCTTTCCCAAGACATTTTTATCAACGGCATTGGGATGTATGTGGGGAGGAAGTGACAAAGGCGGTCCTTCAGATTATCGAGGTGAGGAAAGTCCGGAGTGTATCAATGATACTTTCCTAGTAATCGATTCCTAAGGTAATGAACCCAACATTATTAGCTCAGTTTAAGCCCTATCATTCTATGTAATGTTCTGTATAAGATTGCTTCAAGGTGATTGCAAATAGGTTGAAGCAAATCCTACCGGATATTATTCCGTAAGAGCAATCAGCTTTTGTCCCGGTAGGCTTATCAACGACAACATAATTACTCATGTATGAGTGTCTTCATTTTATGAAGAGAAGCAATGCCAAAAGCAACAACCATTGTGCTTTAAAGCTTGACATGATGAAGGCATACGACAGGCTCGAGTGGTCATATTTGGAGGCTATTATGATCAAGCTTGGTTTCGCGCGGTCTTGGATCAATGTGGTCATGAGTATGATTAAATCAGTCTCTTTTTCAGTGTTATTTAATGGTGAGAAGTTAGAACAATTTCAACCCACGAGGGGTATTCGGCAGGGAGATCCAATCTCCCCTTATCTTTTCTTGATAGCAGCTGAGGGCCTTTCATGGCTACTAAAATCCGTTCCTCAGTCGTCAGCTTTTATTGGAGTTCAAGTGGCACCGACAGCCCCGGTTGTTAACCATTTGCTCTTCGCGGACGATGGCCTGTTGCTATTCAAGGCAAGCACAGAAGGGGCCGGTATTGTATCAAACCTGGTTGATACCTATTGTAATGCATCAGGCCAAACGGTGAACAATGACAAGTCCAGAATTTTTTCCAGCAAGGGGTGCCCTCAGTCAGTTAGGGACAGTATCAAGAACACCCTTCAGCTTTATGATGAACAGCTTACTCAGAGGTATCTAGGGATGCCTACTGATGTGGGACTTTCGAGGAATGGCACTTTCAAGTATCTGAGGGATAGAGTGTGGGAAAAGATTAAAGGATGGATGGAGAAATTACTTTCTTATGGGGGTAAGGAAGTTCTGATAAAAGCAGTTGCCCAAGCTATTCCAGTATACTCAATGTCTTGTTTCGGGCTACCAAGAGGCATTTGTGAAAGTGTCACATCAATGATTAGGCAATTCTGGTGGGGGAGCAAGAGAGGGAAGAGAAAACCTCGCTGGATATCTTGGGATGTTTGCACAACGCCAAAAAATTTGGGAGGCCTAGGCTTCCGGATTTAGAACTTTTAACCTGTCTCCTGGCTAGACAGGCTTGGCGATCTTGCAAGACCCCATGACACCGAAAGTGCAAGGGTTCTAAAAGCCAAGTATTTCACAAATACATCCTTGCTTGAAGCTGAACTTGGAAACAATCCTTCACAGATTTGGAGAGCAATTTTAGATGGAAGAGAAGCATTGTCAAAAGGATTAATAAAGAGAATTGGGACAGGTGAACAAACGAGGATTTGGGAGCAGAACTGGCTACCTCGGTCAGGTCTGATGAAGCCGATTGTAGCCCTTGTCAATGATAAACCTCTACTCGTCTCTGAGCTAATTGATGCATCATCAGCTGCTTGGCGAGAAGAGAAGGTTCATGATGTTTTTCTTCCGGTGGATGCAGAAATTATCTTGAGAATACCTTTGTGCACAAAGAGAATTGATGACTTTTGGGCATGGGGAGAGGATGAAAGAGGATTTTTTTCTGTAAGTTCCGTATACAGATTCCTGCTGAAGCTTAAACTACAGAGTGCGGCTGTATTGGAGCAAGTCGGAGGCCAATCGAATTATTCAAACGAAGCTCGAGATTGGTCGGCGCTGTGGCACATCAAGGTTCCATCAAAACTGAAGTTGTTTCTATGGAGATTATGTCATGAATCATTACCAACAGCGGACCTTTTGAATCATCGACACATGTCCACTACACATGTTTGCGCGTTATGTGCATCGGAGGATAACTGGAAACATGCCCTCTTAGACTGTGCTATGGCAAGAGCTGTATGGTCGCTCGCTTCAGAAGAAACAGTTGAGTGTATGGTCAAGAACCAGACAATGAATGAAAAGAACTGGTTGTTCCAGATGCATGACAAGCTACCGCAAGGTGAGTTCATCTGCATGGTAGTCACGTTATGGGCGATTTGGCGATCGAGAAGAAAGGCCATACATGAAGAGATTTTTGAAACTCCTTTTGCAACCAATTCTTTCATCAAATTTTTCCTTCGGGACCTTGAAATTATGGAGAGCAGAGCTCCTGTAGCATGCAGGGAAGCAACAATCAGGCAGCGAGGCTGGCAGCCCCCGCCTGATGGCTTTGTTAAATTAAACATGGACGCGGCCGTAACTAATGATGGTTCTCATGGAGCGGTTGCAGTTGTTGGCAGAGATCAGGGAGGAAATTTTCTAGGAGCATCTACAATTACTTTCAGATACATTGCAGAACCGACTACACTTGAAGCCTTGGCTGTATGGGAGGGTTTGACAATTGCAGAGGATCTCTATGTTACGCAGATTCAAATTGCATCGGATTGCTTGAAGGTGGTGAAGGATATCAAACACAAATCATCAGCGACCCATGGAGCTATAGTGCAGGAAATAATAGACCGTTCGAGGGGTTTTTCATCTTGTAACATAGTTCATGAATTCAGGAGCTCGAATTTCGAGGCTCACAATCTTGCTAATTATGCTTTAACCCTTGGGGTTGGCCGCCATGTTTGGTTAGGACAACCGGGGGAAATTCATTTCATACCTGTAAACATTTTGGAAGTTCAATAAAGCTTAGCAAGATTGTCTCAAAAAAAAGCTGGACCCAACGCAGAGCGACACGGGCCTTCCTATCTGCCCCATTCTGCGGCAGAATGTCGAGGGTTCACAAAGGTTAGTCGCCTGCCTAGACCAGGCCACGCATGCAGCGCGCGGTGTAAAAAGAGCAACGAAAAACTCAGAGCGACAGCTGGGATTCGAGCTCACGATCATGCTCTTGTACACAAATCTAGCTAGCCACTACTACTGATTCATGTTTGTGGTCAAATGGCAATGCGACTACATTAGAACTAGTCACATCGACAGATTCACATTATTCTTCCTTTTCAATTTTTCTCTTTGTAAATTCTGAATATATTTTTTAAAGTCCAAATGTTTTTGGCAAAACACACACGAGTTTTAAAAAAAATGTTAACAATTATTCGAATTTTAACCAAATTTCAAAAACAGGAACAATTTTTCAAAATTCCAACAAATTTTGATAAACACGGACAAAAGTTTCGAAGATTCAAAAACATGAATGTTTCTTTGAATTGTGAACCGAATTTAAAACAGAAACACTTTTTGAATTTGTGAATAAATCTTGCAAAACGGGGACATTTTCAAACTCCGAATTTCTTTTGACATCACGAACAAGTTTTGACTAAATACGAACAAATTATGAATTTTTCAATAATTTTCTTAAAGGAATTTTTAAAAAAATTTGAACAAATTTTCAGAACAGAAAATTTTTGATTTTTTGATTTTTTTTAAAAAGGGAACATTCTTGGAGAACACGAACAAGTTTTAAAGATGTGAACACTTTTTGAATCTGCGAAGAAGTATAAAATTGGAATCTTTTCTGAATTTGTGAGATATTTTGAGATTTTTTCAACAGATGTGAACTAGCCTCCCCGGCAACGGCGCCAGAAAAGAGCTTGATGTCTACTACACAACCTTTTTCTTGTAGACGTTGTTGGGCCTGCAAGTGCACAGGTTTGTAAGACAGTAGCAAATTTCCCTCAAGTGGATGACCTAAGGTTTATCAATCCGTGGGAGGCGTAGGATGAAGATGGTCTCTCTCAAGCAACCCTGCAACCAAATAACAAAGGTTCTCTTGTGTCCTCAATACACCCAATACAATGGTAAATTGTATAGGTGCACTGGTTCGGCGAAGAGATGGTGATACAAGTGCAATATGGATAGTAGATAAAGGTTTTTGTAATCTGAAATAATAAAAACAGCAAGGTAACAAGCGGTAAAAGTGAGCGTAAACGGTATTGCAATAATAGGAAACAAGGCCCAGGGTTCATACTTTCACTAGTGCAAGTTCTCTCAACAATAATAACATAATTGGATCACATAACTATCCCTCAACATGCAACAAAGAGTCACTCCAAAATCACTAATAGCGGAGAACAAACGAAGAGATTATGGTAGGGTACGAAACCACCTCAAAGTTATTCTTTCCAATCAATCCGGTGGGCTATTCCTATAAGTGTCACAAACAGCCCGAGAGTTCGTACTAGAATAACACCTTAAGACACAAATCAACCAAAACCCTAATGTCACCTAGATACTCCATTGTCACCTCAAGTATCTGTTGGCATGATTATACGATATGCATCACACAATCTCAGATTCATCCAACCAACATAAAAGTACTTCAAAAAGTGCCCCAAAGTTTCTACCGGAGAATCAAGAAAGTGTGCCAACCCCTATGCATAGGTTCATGGGCGGAACCCGCAAGTTGGTCACCAAAACATACATCAAGTGGCACATGATATCCCATTGTCACCACGGATAAGCACGGCAAGACATACATCAAGTGTTCTCATAAAAGACTCAATCCGATAAGATAACTTCAAAGGGGAAACTCAATTCATCACAAGAGAGTATAGGGGGAGAAGAAACATAAGATCCAACTATAATAGCAAAGCTCGGGATACATCATGATCGTGCCAAATCTAGAACACGAGAGAGAGAGAGAGAGAGAGAGAGAGAGAGAGAGAGAGAGAGAGAGAGAGAGAGAGAGAGAGATCAAACACATAGCTACTGGTACATACCCTCAGCCCCGAGGGTGAACTACTCCCTCCTCATCATGGAGAGCGCCGGGATGATGAAGATGGCCACTGGTGATGGGTTCCCCCTCCGGCAGGGTGCCGGAACGGGCTCCCGAGATGTTTTTGTGTCTACAGAGGCTTGCGGCGGAGGAACTCCCGATCTATCTTATGTTCTGGAAGTTTTAGGGTACGTAGGTATATATGGGTGAAAGGAGTACGTCGGTGGAGCTATGGGGGCCCCACGAGGCAGGGGGCGCGCCCGGGGGGGGGGGGGGGCGCCCCCACCCTCGTGAGCACCTCCCGTATCTTCTGACGTGGGGTCCAAGTCCATCAGGTGGGTTTCCTTCCAAAAATAACTTCTCCAGTTGATTTCGCCCGCTTAACTCCGTCTCGATATTCTTTTTCCTCGAACACGTAAATAGGCATAAAACAAAGAATCTGGGCTGGGCCTTCGTTAATAGGTTAGTCCCAAAAATAATATAAAAGTGGATAATAAAGCCCAATATTGCCTAAAACAGAAGATAATATAGAATGGAGCAATCAAAAATTATAGATACGTTGTAGACGATCAAGCATCCCCAAGCTTAATTCCTCATCGCCCTCGAGTAGGTAAATGATAAAAAGCGAATTTTTATGCGGAGGATACTTTGGCATAATTTCAATGTAAATCTTCTTAATCATGGTATGAATATTCATATCCGAAAGATTCAAGACAAAAGTTCATATTGACATAAAAATAATAATACTTCAAGCATACTAACTAAGCAATTATGTCTTCTCAAAATAACATGGCCAAAGAAAGTTATCCCTACAAAATCATATGGTCTAGCTATGCTCCATCTTCCCCACACAAAGTATTTAAATCATGCACAACCCCGATGACAAGCCAAGCAATTGTTTCATACTTTAACATTCTCAAAACTTTTTCAATCTTCAAGCAATACATGAGCGTGAGCCATGGATATAGCACTATATGTGGAATAGAATGGTGGTTGTGGAGAAGATAAAAGGAGGGAAGATAGTCTCACATCAACTAGGCGTATCAATGGGCTATGGAGATGCCCATCAATAGATATCAATGTGAGTGAGTAGGGATTGCCATGCAACGGATGCACTAGAGCTATAAGTATATGAAAGCTCAACAAAAGAAACTAAGTGGGTGTGCATCCAACTCGCTTGCTCACGAAGACCTAGGGCATTTGAGGAAGCCCATCATTGGAATATACAAGCCAAGTTCTATAATGAAAAATTCCCACTAGTATATGAAAGTGACAAAATGAGAGACTCTCTATCATGAAGATCAAGGTGCTACTTTGAAGCACAAGTGTGGTAAAAGGATAGTAACATTGTCCCTTCTCTCTTTTTCTCTCATTTTTTTATTTGGGCCTTTTCTCTTTTTTTTATGGCCTCTTTTTTTTATTTATTGTCCGGAGTCTCATCCCGACTTGTGGGGGAATCATAGTCTCCATCATCCTTTCCTCACTTGGGACAATGTTCTAATAATGACGATCATCACACTTTTATTTTTCTTACTACTCAACAATTACAACTCGATACTTGGAACAAAATATGACTCTATATGAATGCCTCCGGCGGTGTACCGGGATGTGCAATGATTCATGAGTGACATGTATGAAAGAATTATGAACGGTGGCTTTGCCACAAATACAATATCAACTACATGATCATGCTAAGCAATATGACAACGATGGAGTGTGTCATAATAAACGGAATGGTGGAAAGTTGCATGGCAATATATCTCGGAATGGCTATGGAAATGCCATGATAGGTAGGTATGGTGGCTGTTTTGAGGAAGGTATATGGTGGGTGTATGATACCGGTGAAAAGTGCGCGGTATTAGAGAGCTAGCAATGGTGGAAGGATGGGAAAAAGTGTGTATGATTCATGGACTCAACGTTAGTCATAAAGAACTCATATACTTATTGCAAAAATCTAGAAGTTATCAAAGCAAAGTATTACGCGCATGCTCCTAGGGGGATAGATTGGTAGGAAAAGACCATCGCTCGTCCCCGACCGCCACTCATAAGGAAGACAATCAATAAATAAATCATGCTCCGAAGTTCATCACATAACGGTTCACCATAATGCATGCTACGGGAATCACAAACTTCAACACAAGTATTCTTTAAATTCACAACTACTCAACTAGCATGACTCTAATATCACCATCTTCATATCTCAAAACAATTATCAAGCATCAAACTTATCTTAGTATTCAACGCACTCAAAAGAAAGTTTCACATATCTTGAATACCAAGTATATTAACATTAAGCAAATTACCATGATATTAATGACTCTCAAAATAATCTAAGTGAAGCATGAGAGATCAAGTTTCTTTAAAACAAATCCACCACCATGCTCTAAAAAAATCTAAGTGAAGCACTAGAGCAAAATTTATCACGCTCAAAAGATATAAGTGAACCACTATGAGTAGTCGGATAATTATGCAACTATGTAAAGACTCTCCCATTTAATAATTTCAGATCTTGGTACTTTATTCAAACATCAAGCAAAGCTAAAGAAAATGACATGACGCTCCAAGCAAAACATATATCATGTGGTGAATAAAAATATAGCTCCAAGTAAAGTTACCGATGAACGAAGATTTAAAGAGGGATGCCTTCCGGGGCATCCCCAAGCTTAGGCTCTTGGTTATCCTTGAATATTACCTTGGGGTGCCTTGGGAATCCCCAAGCTTAGATGCTCTTGCCACTCCTTATTCCATAGTCCATCGAATCTTTACTCAAAAATTGAAAACTTCACAACACAAAACTTAATGTAAAACTCGTGAGTCTGCTAGAATAAAGAAAACAAAACATCACTTCAAGGTACTGTAATGAACTCATTCTTTATTTATATTGGTGTTATACCTACTGTATTCCAACTTCTCTATGGTTTATAAACTATTTTACTAGCCATAGAGTCATCAAAATAAGCAAACAACACACGAAAAACAGAATCTGTCAAAAACATAACAATCTGTAGTAATCTGTAACTAACGCAAACTTCTGGAACTCCAAAAATTCTAAAATAAATTGGTGGACCTGAGGAATTTGTCTAGTAATCATCTTCAAAAAGAATCAACTAAATATCACTCTCCAGTAAAAATTTCTAGCTAATCTCGTGAGCGCTAAAGTTTCTGTTTTTTACAGCATGATCATAAAGACTTCGCCCAAGTCTTCCCAAAGGTTCTACTTGGCACAAACACTAATTAAAACATAAAACCACATCTAAACAGAAGATATATGGATTATTTATTCCTAAACATAACCAAAAAGCAAGAAACTAAAATAAAGTTGGGTTTCCTCCCAACAAGCGCTATCATTTAACGCCCCTAGCTAGGCATGATGATTTCAATGATGCTCACATAAAAGATAAGAATTGAAACATAAATAGAGCATCATAAAGAATATGACTAGCACATTTAGGTCTAACCCACTTCCTATGCATAGGGATTTTGTGAGCAAACAACTTATGGGAACAATAATCAACTTGCATAGGAAGGTAAAACAAGCATAACTTCAAGATTTTAAGCACATAGAGAGGAAACTTGATATTATTGCAATTCCTACAAGCATATATTCCTCCCTCATAATAATTTTCAGTAGCGTCATGAATGAATTCAACAATATAATCAGCACCTAAAGCATTCTTTTCATGATCTACTAGCATAGAAATTTTACAACTCTCCACATAAGCAAAATTCTTCTCATGAACAATAGTGGGAGTAAAGTCAACAATATAACTATCATGTGATTGAAAATTAAGATCAAGATGACAAGTTTCATGGTTATAATTATTCTTTAAACCATACGTGTCATCACAATAATCATCATAGATAGGATGCATGCTTTCATCATAGTAAATTTGCTCATCAAAGCTTGGGGGACAAAAAATATCATCTTCATCAAACATAGCTTCCCCAAGCTTGTGGCTTTGCATATCATTAGCATCATGGATATTCAAAGAATTCATACTAACAACATTGCAATCATGCTCATCATTCACATATTTTATGCCAATCATTCTATGTAATTCTTCTTCTAGTACTTGCGCACAATTTTCCTTTCCATCATACTCACGAAAGATATTAAAAAGATGAAGCGTATGAGACAAACTCAATTCCATTTTTTTGTAGTTTTATTTTATAAACTAAACTAGTGCTGAAACAAGAAACAAAAATATTCGATTGCAAGATCTAAAGATATACCTTCACTTACCTAGCCTCCCGCAACGGCGCTTTTAAAAGAGCTTGATGTCTACTACACAACCTTCTTCTTGTAGACGTTGTTCGGCCAGCAAGTGCACAGGTTTGTAGGTTAGTAGCACATATCCCTCAAGTGGATGACCTAAGGTTTATCAATCTGTGGGAGGCGTAGGATGAAGATGGTCTCTCTCAAGCAACCCTGCAACCAAATAACAAAGAGTCTCTTGTGTCCCCAACACACCCAATACAATGGTAAATTGTATAGGTGCACTAGTTCAGCGAAGAGATGGTGATACAAGTGCAATATGGATAGTAGATAAAGGTTTTTGTAATCTGAAATAATAAAAACAGCAAGGTAACAGGCGGTGAAAGTGAGCGTAAACGGTATTGCAATGTTAGGAAACAAGGCCTAGGGTTCATACTTTCACTAGTGCAAGTTCTCTCAACAATAATAACATAATTGGATCACATAACTATCCCTCAACATGCAATAAAGAGTCACTCCAAAATCACTAATAGCGGAGAACAAACGAAGAGATTATGGTAGGGTACGAAACCACCTCAAAGTTATTCTTCCCAATCAATCCGGTGGGCTATTCCTATAAGTGTCACAAACATCCTTAGAGTTCGTACTAGAATAACACCTTAAGACACAAATCAACCAAAACGCTAATGTCACCTAGATACTCCATTGTCACCTCAAGTATCCGTGGGCATGATTATATGATATGCATCACACAATCTCAGATTCATCCAACCAACATAAAAGTACTTCAAAAAGTGCCCCAAAGTTTCTACCGGAGAATCAATAACGTGTGCCAACCCCTATGCATAGGTTCATGGGCGGAACCCGCAAGTTGGTCACCAAAACATACATCAAGTGGCACATGATATCTCATTGTCACCACGGATAAGCACGGTAAGACATACATCAAGTGTTCTCATAAAAGACTCAATCCGATAAGATAACTTCAAAGGGGAAACTCAATTCATCACAAGAGAGTATAGGGGGAGAAGTAACATAAGATCCAACTATAATAGCAAAGCTCGGGATACATCAAGATCGTGCCAAATCAAGAACACCAGAGAGAGAGAGAGAGAGATCAAACACATAGCTACTGGTACATACCCTCAGCCCCGAGGGTGAACTACTCCCTCCTCGTCATGGATAGCGCCGGGATGATGAAGATGGCCACCTGTGATGGGTTCCCCCTCCGGCAGGGTGCTGGAACAAGCTCCCGAGAGGTTTTTGGTGTCTACAGAGGCTTGCGGCAGCGGAATTCCCGATCTATCTTCTGTTCTGGAAGTTTTAGGGTACGTAGGTATATATGGGTGAAAAGAGTATGTCGGTGGAGCTACGGGGGCCCCACGAAGCAGGGGGCGCGCCCGGGGGGAGGGGGGGCGCCCCCCACCCTCGTGAGCACCTCCCGTGTCTTCTGGCGTGGGGTCCAAGTCCATCAGGTGGGTTTCCTTCCAAAAATAACTTCTCCAGTTGATTTCGTTACGTTTTGACTCCGTCTGATATTCTTTTTCCTCAAAACACTGAAATAGGCATAGAACAGCAAATCTGGGCTGAGCCTCCGGTTAATAGGTTAGTCCCAAAAATAATATAGAAGTGGATAATAAAGCCCAATATTGCCTAAAACAGTAGATAATATAGCATGGAGCAATCAAAAATTATAGATACGTTGGAGACATATCAATTGTTCAGAAATAAAAGAGGGCGGTGAGTCCAACCACAAGTTTGGTGGATCTCCGAGGCCATTTTTCGCTAGCACGTGATCTACCTTATTAGAGTCCGGATTACAGTGCTCTAAAACAACCTTCCCAAAATCAACTAGTAGTAACCTGCAATCTTCTAGGATTGGCCCTTCGATCATCGAATGCCCCAAGTTTTGTTCTAGAGCCTCCACAAGAATTAGGCTGTCTGTTTGAACAAAATTACAACCAGCCGTGTTTGCGAGTTTGAGACCCTCCCGTAGAGCTGCAGCCTCAGCCGACAACACATTGATATGTCTCCAACGTATCTATAATTTTTTATTGCTCCATGCTATATTATCTACTGTTTTGGACCATATTGGGCTTTATTTTCCACTTTTATATTACTTTTGGGACTAACCTATTAACCGGAGGCCCAACCCAGATTTGCTATTTTTGCCTATTTCAAAGGTTTCAAGAAACGGAATATCAAACGGAGTCCAAACGGAATGAAATCTTCGGGAACGTGATTTTCTCATCAGATAAGATCCAGGAGACTAGGAACCTCGGTAAAGAAAGGAGGGAGGTGGCCACGAGGGTGGAGGGTGCGTCCCCCTGCCTCGTGGGCCCCTCGAAGCTCCACCGACGTACTCCTTCCTCCTATATATACCTACGTACCACCAACAGATCAGATACGGATCCAAAAACCTAATTCCACCACCGCAACTTCCTGTATCCACGAGATCCCATCTTGGGGCCTGTTCGAGTTCACCGAAAGGGAATCCACCATAGAGGGCTTATACATCATCATCATAGCCTCTCCAATGAAGTGTGAGTAGTTTACTTCAGACCTTCGGGTCCATACTTAGTAGCTAGATGGGTTCTTCTCTCTTTTTGGATCTCAATACAATGTTCTCCCCCTCTCTCGTGGAGATCTATTTGATGTAATCTTGTTTTTGCGATGTGTTTGTTGAGACCGATGAATTGTGGGTTTATGATCAAGATTATCTATGAGCAATATTTGAATCTTATTTGAATTATTTTATGTATGATTGGTTATCTTTGCAAGTCTCTTCGAATTATCTGTTTGGTTTGGCCAACTAGATTGGTAGTTCTTGCAATGGGAGAAGTGCTTAGCTTTGGGTTCAATCTCATGTGTCCTTTCCCAAAGGATAGTAGGGGCAGCAAGGCACGTATTGTATTGTTGCCATCCAGGATAACAAGATGGGGTTTTTATCATATTGCATGATATCCCTCTACATCATGTCATCTTGCTTAAGGCGTTACTCTGTTTTCATTAACTTAATACTCTAGATGCATGCTGGATAGCGGTCGATGAGTGGAGTAATAGTAGTAGATGCAGGCAGGAGTCGGTCTACTTGTCTCAGACGTGATGCCTATATACATGATCATACCTAGATACTTTCATAACTATGCTCAATTCTGTCAATTTCTCAACAGTAATTCGTTCACCCACCGTAAAATACTTATGCTCTTGAGACAAGCCACTAGTGAAATCTATGGCCCCCGGGTGTATTCTCATCATATTAATCTTCCTACACTTTTATTGTTGTTTTCTTTTTTACTTTGCCTTTTATTTTACTTTGCATCTTTATACCAAAAATACCAAAAATATTATCTATCATCTCTATCAGATCTCACTCTCGTAAGTGGCCGTGAAGGGATTGACAACCCCTATTCGCGTTGGTTGCGAGGGAGTTATTTGCTTTGTGTAGGCACGAGGGACTTGCGCGTGGCCTCCTACTGGATTGATACCTTGGTTCTCAAAAACTGAGGGAAATACTTACATTACTCTGCTGCATCATCCTCTCCTCTTCGGGGAAAACCAACGCAAGCTCAAGACGTAGCAAGAAGGATTTCTGCCGCTGTTGTGAGTCTATGCAAAAGTCAACATACCAAGTACCCATCCCAATCCCTTATCTCCCGCATTACATTATTTGCCATTTGCCTCTCGTTTTCCTCTCCCCCACTTCACCCTTGCCATTTTATTCTCCCTCTCTTTTCTGTTTGCCTTTCTTTGCGCTTGCTTTTTGTTTGCTTGTGTGTTAGTTTGCTTGCTTGTCGCAATGGCTCTACCTAGATTTGGTGATCTTCACCTTAAAAGGTTGGAAGAGATCGAAAGCAACGTCAGGAGTTTTATAGTCTTGCAATTTGAGCATAATGATTTCTTCAGAAACGACCTTAAGGAACAAAAAAGTTTTATGAATTATATGAATAAAGAGCTCGATGATATGTCTAAAGAATTTGAAGGTTTAAGATCCCAAATTTCTCGTCTTGAGAAGTTGACTACTGAAATATCTGATAAGCAAGCTACCTTGGTTAATAAGATGGCTGCTAAACCTGATTTCCATGAAAATAAAGATGAAGATCTAAAAGTTATTGGTGTCTCCCCTATCAAATCTTTGTTTTGCAATATGAATCTTGATAATGATGATACTGAATATGATCCACCTTTACCTATAAGGCGTTCCAAAAATTCGGATTTTTTAGATCTTGATACTAAAATTGATAAAAGTGGGATTAAAGAAAGTAAAATCCTAGATGTTGCTAAACCCACTATTTTGGATTTCAAGGAATTTAATTATGAAAATTGCTCTTTAATTGATTGTATTTCCTTGTTGCAATCCGTGCTAAATTCTCCGCATGCTTATAGTCAAAATAAAGCGTTTACCAAACATATTGTTGATGACTTGATGCAATCTTACGAGGAAAAACTTGAGTTGGAAGTCTCTGTCCCTAGAAAACTTTATGATGAGTGGGAACCAACCATTAAAATTAAGATTAAGGATCATGTTTTATGCTTTATGTGATTTGGGTGCTAGTGTTTCCACTATTCCCAAAACTTTGTGTGATTTGCTAGATTTCCGTGATTTTGATGATTGCTCTTTAAACTTGCACCTTGCGGATTCCACTATTAAGAAACCTATGGGAAGAATTAATGATGTTCTTATTATTGCAAATAGGAATTATGTGCCAGTAGGTATTATTATTCTTGATATAGATTGCAATCCTTCATGTCCTATTATTCTTGGTAGACCTTTCCTTAGAACGATTGGTGCAATTATTGATATGAAGGAAGGGAATATTAGATTCCAATTACCGTTAAAGAAAGGCATGGAACACTTCCCTAGGAATAAGATAAAATTACCATATGAATCTATTATGAAAGCCACTTATGGATTGCCTACCGAAGATGGCAATACCTAGATCTATCCTTGCTTTTATGCCTATCTAGGGGCGTTCAACGATAGCGCTTGTTGGGAGGAAACCCAATTTTATTTTTAGTTTTTTTTGTTTCGGTTTAGGAATAAATAATATATCTACCTTCTGTTTAGATGTGGTTTTATGTTTTAATTAGTGTTTGTGCCAAGCTAAACCTATAGGATCTTCTTGGATAATAGTTATTTGATCTTGCTGTAATTTCCAGAAACTTTCGGTTCACGAAAACAATAGTTAAAAATCACCAGAACGTGATAAAATAGTGATTCCACTTTATGCTGATCAATAAACAAATTGCCTAGGTCTTCCTATTTTTTCTGAATGTTTTGAGTTCCAGAAGTTTGCGTTAGTTACAAATTACTACAGACTGTTCTGTTTTTGACAGATTCTGTTTTTCGTGTGTTGTTTGCTTATTTTGATGAATCTATGGCTAGTAAAATAGTTTATAATCCATAGAGAAGTTGGAATACAGTAGGTTTAACACCAATATAAATAAAGAATGAGTTCATTACAGTACCTCAAGTGGTCTTTTGTTTTCTCGCTAACGGAGCTTACGAGATTTCTGTTGAGTTTTCTGTTGTGAAGTTTTCAAGTTTTGGGTGAAATCTTTTGATGGATTATGGAACAAGGAGTGGCAAGAGCCTAAGCTTGGGTATGCCCATGGCACCCCCAATATAATCCAAGGACATCAAAAAGTCAAAGCTTGGGGATGCCCCGGAAGGCATCCCCTCTGGCGTCCACTTCCATCGGTAACTTTACTTGGAGCTATATTTTTATTCACTACATGATATGTGTTTTGCTTGGAGCGTCTTGTATTATTTTCGTCTTTGATTTTCAGTTTACCACAATCATCCTTGCTGTACACACCTTTTGAGAGAGCCATAGATGAATTGGAATTTGTTATAATACTCTATGTGCTTCACTTATATCTTTTGAGCTATATAGTTTTGCTCTAGTGCTTCACTTATATCTTTTAGAGCATGGTGGTGGATTTGTTTTAAAGAAACTATTGATCTATCATGTTTCACTTAGATTATTTTGAGAGTCTTAAATAGCATGGTAATTTGCTTAATAATAATATGCTAGGTATACAAAAATAGTAAAAACTTTCTTATGAGTGTGTTGAATACTAAGAAAAGTTTGATGCTTGATAATTGTTTTGAGATATGGAGGTGATAATATCAAAGTTGTGCTAGTTGAGTAGTTGTGAATTTGAGAAATTCTTGTGTTGAAGTTTGCAAGTTCCGTAGCATGCACGTATGGTAAACGTTATGTAACAAATTTGAAACATGAGGTGTTATTTGATTGTCCTCCTTATGAGTGGCGGTCGGGGACGAGCGATCGTCTTTTCCTATCAATCTATCCCCCTAGGAGCATGCGCGTAGTGCTTTGGTTTTTGATGTTTTGTAGATTTTTGCAATAAGTATGTGAATTCTTTATGACTAATGTTGAGTCCATGGATTATACGCACTCTCACCCTTCCATCATTGCTAGCCTCTTCGGTACCGTGTGTTGCCCTTTCTCACATTGAGAGTTGGTGCAAACTTCACCGGTGCATCCAAACCCCGTGATATGATACACTCTTTCACACATAAACCTCCTTATATCTTCCTCAAAACAGCCACCATACCTACCTATTATGGCATTTCCATAGCCATTCCAAGATATATTGCCATGCAACTTTCCACCATTTCGTTTATCATAACACATTCATCATTGTCATATTGCTTAGCATGATCATGTAGTTGACATAGTATTTGTGGCAAAGCCACCGTTCATAATTCTTTCGTACATGTCACTCTTGATTCATTGCATATCCTGGTACTCCGCTGGAGGCTTTCATATAGAGTCATACTTTGTTCTAGTATCGAGTTGTAATCATTGAGTTGTAAATAAATAGAAGTGTGATGATAATCATTTAATAGAGCATTGTCCCAAAAAAAGAGAAAGGCCAAAAGAAAAAAAAGGCCCAAAAAAAGAGAAATAAAAAGGGGCAATGTTACTATCTCTTTTTCCACACTTGTGCTTCAATATAGCACCATGTTCTTCATATAGCGAGTCTCATATATTGTTCTACAAAGTAGCACCATGTTTTTCATATAGAGAGTTGCATATGTTGTCACTTTCATATACTAGTGGGAATTTTTTATTATAGAACTTGGCTTGTATATTCCAACGATGGGCTTTCTCAAATGCCCTAGGTCTTCGTGAGCAAGCAAGTTGGATGCACACCCACTTAGTTTCTTTTGTTGAGCTTTCATACATTTATAGCTCTAGTGCATCCGTTGCATGGCAATCCCTACTCCACTACTAGGAAAAGGGCTATAGATAGGACTGATTCTAATGGCGCACCAGGTAAGTAGTGCGCCACTACTATATTAATGGCGCACGGTTGCTCGTGGCGCCATTAGTGTGGAAGACACTAATGGCGCACCGTGCTCACGGTGCGCCATTACTATTTATTTTTTCCCCATTTTTCCATACAAACTAATGGCGCAGGATGGCAAAGTGCGCCATTACTAGTTAGAACTAGTAATGGCGCACGACCAAGACAGTGCGCCATTAGTATATAATTTTTTTTTACTTTTTTGCAAACCTACTAATGGCGCACTATGCCAAAGTGCGCCATTAGTAGTTTAAACTACTAATGGCGCACTGTGCCACGGTGCGCCATTAGTATAAAAATTATATTTTTTACTTTTTTGCAAAACTACTAATGGCGCATGTCTCTGTGGTGCGCCATTAGTATGTTGGGTTACTAATGGCGCATGGCTTAGTGGTGCGCCATTAGTAACCCGGGACCAGCTAGATATTTTTGGACAGCCACACCTACACACTCACTTTCCCCACTTCATTCCCCCCACCTCCTTCTCTAAGCTTGTCGGCTGCCTCCTCCTCCTCACCTCATTTGCACCATAGATTCATCAAAATTAAGTGGTGAAATTACCTGGGTTTGATAGGTAAGTAAGGGGAAAGATATCTTCATGATGTAGATCTACTTTTTTTCTCCCTAGCTCGTTCCAACAACGTGCACATGCACTTTTTGTGGCCTAGCTAGATCTATGTATGTTTGTGGTGTTGCTTGTGTTTGTGGTGTTGCATATATGTTTGTGTTTGCAGGTACCGGTATTTGAAATGCGATAGTTGCCAATATTTTGCCGGAATGTTGATTCATTTCCGTTTCGGCGAGAATTTTGGCACTATGCATTCTTTTTGGTCCTATTTTTAGGGAAGGTCATGCCAAAAAATTTCTTGGTTCTAAAATATCGTTTTTCTCTACCCCGCAGGCGACCATGGTCCGCACGATGACCGAAGGCATCGTGAATAGGTTTTTGAGCTCCGCGAAGGCCGAGATGCTTCAAAAGAACGAGACGGAGATAAGATGTCCGTGTCGAAGATGCAAGTCAAGAGCCTTATTGCGGACCCGGATTCCGGGCAGGTGCGGGACCACCTGCTCTTGCGTGGTTTCATGGATGGCTATCGGTGGCAAGGTGATGAAGATGACTATGAAGTCGTCCATGGGAGCCGGGCAAGAAATGAGGAAGGGCAACAAGACAACCACTGCGGCAAGGGCGGTCGAGAAGACGAAGAATCTCCAGGACATGATCACGACGGTGATGATGTACACAATCATCATGTACATGATGATGAGGAAGATCAAGACGAAGGGCATGATCATGAAGATGAAGATGCCAGAGCAGACGACGATGGAGGCTGGGTGCAG
Source organism: Aegilops bicornis (assembly GCA_021605145.1). NCBI lineage: Eukaryota > Viridiplantae > Streptophyta > Magnoliopsida > Poales > Poaceae > Aegilops > Aegilops bicornis. The sequence continues at coordinate 678,174,282 of CM038674.1, forward strand.
GACCCTCATATTCAAGAGCTGCTTCGCAAGCAGACGGATAACGCAAGAGCTGCCGCCCGAGAGAAAGCCAAGCTGGATCAACTTGAGATAGACGCGGTTAATCCATTGTATGAAGGATGCAGGCCCGAGGATACCCGCCTGAAAGTAATGCTCATGGCTCTGGAGATGAAGGTAAAACACAAAATGACCGACGATGCTTCACCGTAATACATGTCATTCTCGCACTAACGCCTTCCCAAGGGGAACAAGTGCCCACCAGTTTCGAGGAGGCGAAGAAAATCGTGTGTCCTTTGGATTTACCGTGACGTGAAATACCATGTGTACATGAACAATTGCATCATTTATCGGGACGAGCACGCGGAGTCTACCATATGTCCGGTGTGCGGCGTCACTCGATACAAGAAGAGGAAGAAAGCTCCTCGAAAATCGGTGTGGTACTTTCCGATCACTCCTCATCTGCAGCGGTATTTCGCGGACCCTAAGGTAGCAAAGCTCCTGCGTTGGCACGCGGATAGGGAGGAGAAAAAGCGGAAGATGACGGAAATGATCCGGAGAAAATAAAAAGACAAGATGCTGAGTCACCGTAAGGATGCGAGCCAGGCAAGCGTTGAACTTCAATACCCAGAATTTGGGAAGGATCCAAGGAACATCGTGCTTGGCGCGAGCACCGATGGAGTCAATCCGCTTGGCAGCCAGAGAAGCATGCATAGCACCTGGCCTGTGTTTGTGTGGATGTACAACCTTCCCCCGGTTGTGCATGAAGAGGAAGTACATTCACATGAGTATGCTAATTGAAGGGGCGAAACAACCAGGAACGACATCAATCAGATCCGGGCTGCTGAAAGAAGAGCTAGACACGTTGTGGAAAACGCTAGCCAATACGTGGGACGCCGCAGAAAGAATATTTCCCTATGAGAGCCGCACCGCTCACGACGGTGCACGACTATCTCGGTTACGGATATCTCGCTGCAGGTAGTCCACGGATTTTCCGGATGCGTAAGGTGCATGGATGACACATCGTATCGCCAGCTAGATAGAGATCCCGGTCTTCAAAACCGTGTTCATGGGACATCAAGGTGGCTTCGCGACGATGACCCGTGGAGGAACGCAAGGATCTGTTCGATGGTGAAATCGAACCCCGAAAACGCCCGTGTACGAGGAGCGGTGAGGAAATAGACGAGCTGTTGAAAAATTGGAAAGACTGCCCACTGCCGGGAAAAAAGGCGCCAGAGCCGGGAAAAAAGCGAAAGGCGCCAGAGCCGCTGCTGAAGGTATGGAAAACGAGGTCTGCTCCGGGACTTGCCGTCTTGGAAGATCCACCGTGTGCCTCACAGCCTTGATGTCATGCATATCATGAAGAACGTAAAGTAGAGTCTGCTTGGTACCCTGCTCAACATGCCAGAGAGGACCAAAGATGGGCCGAAAGCAAGGGCGGACTTGAAATCAATGGGCATCAGGCAGGAGCTTCACGCTAATGATGATGATGATGATGATGATGAGGCGAAGCAGGACACAGAAAGTCGTCACAAAGGTAAAAAGGCCAAGAAGACCGGAAATGACTACCCTCCCGCGTGCTTCACTCTAAGCCAGGAGGAGATCGAGCAGTTTTTCACCTGCCTCCTAGGAGTAAAACTTCCTTACGGTTACGCGGGGAAGATAAGCAGATACCTAGACCCAATGACGAAGTTCAGCAGGATGAAGTCTCACGATCGCCACGCGGCCGATGACGCAGACATACTTCCGGTTGCAATCCTGGTGGGATCATGGACGCCAAGACGTCCGTGAAATGCTATTTGGCCTATGCAAATTTTTTCGACGCCATCTCGGAAGTCGATTGGCGTGAGGCAACTCGTAAGGCTACAGGTGAAGAGATCATGGTGATACTATGCGAGCTTGAGATGTACTTCCGCCCGCATTCTTCGACGTTATGGTGCATCCGCTGGTCCATATCATGGAGGATATCATCCAACTCGGGCCGACGCTCCTGCACAAAGCATGATGCCGCTTGAAAGGATGATTGGTGTCATCAAAGGATATGTTCGTAACATGTCACGCCCGTAGGGAAGTATAGCCAGGGCTTTTCGAATCAAGAGTGCATCTCCATCGCACGAATTATCTTGGCATCGAGAACGCCGTTGGTCTGCCCGTCAACAGGCACCTCGGCAGGCTCGCTGGATGGGGTCACCGTGAGGGTCGCCGCGAAATGCATGTCGACTACGAGGGTCTGCTCGCCGACTTTGAAAGAGCAAACCTAGTCGCGCTACAACACATAGACGTGGTCGATCCTTGGGTGGTAGAGCACAAAACCTTTATTGAGAAGACGTACAATGACCGAGGCCAACAGAGGACGGACGGAGATATACTCAAAGAGCACAACTCATGTTTCACGCGTTGGTTCAAGCAGAAGCTTCGTTGCATCTTTACATGAGGATTCTTCCGCTGAAGAACAACTCATATCCGCTTTGTCACAGTGGCGCCGAGCACAACCTGATGACCTATGAGGCGTATTTATTTCAACGGCTACACATTCTACACCGAGGACAAGGACATGAAGAGCGATGGTTATCGTAACTCCGGTAACGATGGAATCCTACACCGGCAACGACAAGGACAGATACTACGGAAGGATCGAGGAGATCCGGGAGCTGAGCTATGCTAGAGAGAAGGTCCCGATGTTCCGTGTCGATGGGCCAAGAGCGCCCTAAAAGAAGACCGGTATTTCACCACCATGGTTATACCCAAAGCCAAATCCAAGATCATGGGCGCAAACGTCATCAAAAATGAGCCATCTGTACTGGCTTCCCAAGTGGACCAATGCTTCTTCATTACCGACCCGTCAAAGCCCAGTCGTGTTGTCGTGAGGAGAGGCAAAAGGAAGATCATCGGAATTGACGGAGTAGCCAATGAGCAAGACTTCGACAAGTACGGCGACTCAAAGATCGAACATGACGACGACGATGAAGTAGCAGCACACACCACAAGAAGAAGCATGACCACCCTACCTAAAGGACGTCCGTTCCACAAAAGAACTCCATTTGCGAAAAAGAAGGGCAAGAAGATTGTGAACAGATAGCTAGCTAAGATCGATTGTATTTAAATCGTAGTCTTCATTTCTCGATTGTATTTCATAGGCACTTTTTGATATCATGAATATTTTTAAATTTCATGGGCACTTTTTAAATTCACGAGGACACTTGATCTCGATCCCCCTCCATCTCGATCTCGATTCCCCCTCCATCTCGATCTCGATCCCCCTCCATCTCGATCCCACACGCACCTCCCCGCTTAGCTCCACCGCCACGACGACTCCACCGCAACCTCCTCGCTCCACCGCCACGACGAGCACCCGCCTCAAGCACTCGCCTGGCCTCCACCGCCGCCAACGGGCACCCCCACACCTCCCCGCTCCACCACCGCCAACATGATATTTTCAAGTAACAAATTTGAACATATTTTTAAAAAAATTATTACTGTTTTTATAAAAAAATTACTGTTATGATTTAAACAAGTTTGAACATATTTAAACACAAATAAATATCAAACAGCATTTAAAATGCATAAAAAAATATTGGCGAGCCTGGGAATCTAACCCAGGACCTCCTGGTGTGTGTACTGTGTGCTGACCAGTCGGGCTAGTGGGCGGGTTCTGATGTAGATAGGGTTAGGTGGTATATAACCAGACAAGTCGGGCTAGAATAAAACAAAATTCTAATGGCGCACCGAGGGGAGGTGCGCCATTAGAATAGTCGTACTTATGGCGCACGAGGGGTGGTGCGCCATTAGAACCCTCCCCCACTCCACCCACTCGCCTCAGACTGTGGTCCTCCCTCCTCCCTCGCCAGATTCTCCTCGATCGACTTAACCAGACGCCACAAGAGTCAGCCTGCCTCCGTCTCCAGAGAGCCGCCCACGCCGCCCGCCTCCCTCTCCCCTTCCTCCCTCGAGCACCGCCTCCCCGAGCCCCGCCTCCCTCATGAGCGCCGCCCCATCCGGCCCTCCGTCCCTCCGTCTGGCCGTGCCTCAGACGCCCCTAGGGTTCCGGCTCCAAGGTGGGTGGCAAGCTCGACACGCCGCCTCCTCCTCGACGCGCCGCCTCCTCCTCGACGCACCTCCTCCTCGACGCGCCTCCTCCTCGGCGTGCCGCCTCCTCCTCGACGCGCCGCCGCCCGCCGCCTCCTCGACGCCTGCGCCCTCCTACGGCAGCCTGCCGTTATCCCACAGGTGATTCCTCACCTCTCCCCCCTTCCCCTCCTCCCGCCTAGGCTACCTCCCGCGAGTACCACAGCCCTCTTCCCCCGTGTTCTAGGGTTAGCAAATTTGAGTGTCCTCTCGTGAGCCTCTCTTCAACTGTTTTTGCTGCTGTTTGGTTCTGAGGATGAGTAGCAAGTATAGTAGGAAGATGATGCATAGTAGGAAGATGATGCATAGTATTGATGAATTTTTTCTTATGAAACTGAAATTATTAACTCCCTCTGTAATTTGTAAGACATCCAGTAATTTTCCTAAGTAATTGAGAAGAATTTATATACCGTAACATAATAAGAACCCTAATTAGTACAGCTCCGTTAGCACACTGGTAAGATATAACTTACAACTTTATAAGTATCTCTAGTCAAGTCTGATATTGCTTTTGCTTATATGCGGTCAATTTCTCAACTTGATAACTAGTAGATCAGTAGTTTATATATTGTCACATTGACTAGGTTTCATACAAAAAATCCAGGTTACATAAATTTGTAATTTTATATGGCAATATTATATAGTGGTGAAAGGCTCAGCTCTGTCTGACTAATGCTATGCAATGTTATAAAATGGCTAACAGCCACACATGTGAATCTGTTCTTGATACACCTTTTCCCTTTTCTTAGAATCATCATATACATCTTCATATTTCAGGTTTCCAAGGAGGTAAAGGAATTGAAGTTCGCATAAAGGCATCAGCAGCAACACCTCCAAGGTGAGAAATATGTTCAGTTAGGTACAGTTAGCATCATGTAAGAAAATGGCCATAATGTGCCCTGATAATGATGTATTTTGTCATAAAAATATATAGTGGACTGCCATGATAATGACATGGTCCTGTGTTTGCAAGCTGTCATAATCTTCAGTTTACTTGACTTTTGAGCCTGCTAGTAGTTTACTTCCATGAGTTATTTTATTGACATGGCACATTTGCAATGGAGTTTTATATATCTTTAGCCACTGTTCATTAACAGCAAGTCAGTTTTGTTTATAGTTGAAAGTAAGTGTGTGGTTTGAAATTTTGACTGTTAGCGTAGTATTGTAACTAGAAGACCATGTATTTTCAGAATTGAGCTAAAGATTTGGGGGTAGTATTTCTGATTTTAGGGCACCTTTGTCGGATGTATTTTACAGCAGCTGTTGGAATCAAAACAATGCTTGTGGGCTGTCCTGTTAAGTTGAGTGAGTCATTAGAGGGCAGATAGAGTGACCCACACCAATTAATGTTTATGAAGAAGAAGAATAAACCTGTTGTCTGCTGTTATGCAACCTGGGAGGTTCTGGTTTGCTGTATCTCCACCAGTTTGGGTTGGTGAATGTGGATGATTTTATTATCCTGTGAACTCATTGTACTGCTACAAGAATTTGGTATCATCATAGTGTAATTTTGTTAATATTCTGGTTTTGTTAGATAGTGGCTACACTAATCTAGAGTGATACAATTTTCCTTCCCATTTGGTATCATCATGTTCAGTGTATACAGTTATAACACCATGTGGGTTTTTTAAGTCTATTTACAGCTCATGTGGGTTTTAACATCATGTGGGTTGGTGAATGTGGATGATTTCTTTATCCTGTGAACTTGAATGTTGCAATGCTGTTTTCTTCAGAGGCTGCTGTCAAAAACTTGAGCAAAGATAGGCCCTTGAGTTTTCCGGAATGTCGATTAACTTCCGTTCCGGCAAATTGGTATTTATATGTCCTATTTTCAGCAAAGGTCATGCTAAAATTTTCCGTGAATTTTAGCATGACTTTGCTAAAAATAGGACATATGGGGTACTTGCGACTAATGCCTGTTATCATGCATGTTTTATGATCTGTTGTAAGGGTACTAATTGGTCTCTTTTGCTGCTTAATTATCAGAGATGGCGGGAAGCAGCCACCGCCGCTCTGCGACCCCGCAGTACGAGTTGGATGTTTCCGAGTTCTTCACTATCATACTTGGGACTTCAGTATCATCCATGACGCAAGTATATAAAATGAGAGATCTCCCCTAGCTTCACCCATCTCATTATGATATCTGTTGTTTGCCTACATTACTCATTGTCCCAAACTGCAGAGGCTGCCTGACAGTTTTAAGAACATGCTGATGGGTGAAGATCCGCCAAATAATGTGAAGGTGCGATAGGCCGGCAGCGGGTTTCGTAGGCTGTGGGATGTGGAGTTGGTGATCAAGGAGGGCCACATGTACTTGTCTCGTGGGTGGGAGAAGTTCTACCGTGCCTACGACCTGCGGCTGGGGTACTTCCTTCTCTTCACGTACGACGACGCCGCCACCATGCTCATCGTGAAGGTGTTCAACGCGACTATGTGTCGCATGCGCTACGCTGAAGATTATGATGCCGGTACGTTCTGCCTCTTCTTATTCCTCTACATTTGGCTTTGTCTCACATCGATTGTTAACGGTCATTGTTGCATTTGGACAGGTAATGGGAGCAAAGAAGAATGACAATGGCTACAGCCAAAGCAGCAAGGACCATGGCTGTAGTAGTGACCATGGTCAGAAGCGAAAGCAGCGACCATGGTCAGAGCGAAGCAAGCAGCAGCGATTCTGGTCAGAGCGAAAGTAGCGATTCGCAGCAGCATAGACAACAAGAAGGATGATCCGGACTGGAGTGCAGGAGAAGAGGAGCAGAGTGGGGATGAGAAGCTGCAGGATGACGATGGGCATCAGGCTGAGGATGACCTAGCGCTGGTAGTGGCTGACCAAGGGCAAGAGATGGTGGTGGCTGACCATGGGCAAGAGATGGTGGTGGCTGACCATGGGCAAGAGATGGACGTGGCTGAGGATGACCTAGTGATGGTCGTGCTCAAGGTGGCCTCGCGATGGTGGTGGTGCTCGACAATGACCACGCACCGTGGTGGCGCCAAGATCCCACACCGGGCGACATGACCACGCCAATTGAGGTAGAAGACTACATCCCACTGCCTCCACCGCCTCGCCGCTCTTGGCGCATCAGACTGAGGAAGGAGAAGGAGAAGAACAATGCATGAGAACTGAACTTTGTCAGGTATGTCAGATCTCCAAAATGATATATATATACTTAGTTACCTATGTTATCTCTAATATGCTTAGTTTCCTATAGGTTAGCTTCATTTTACCTAAGTTGGCTCTAATATGCTAACTTAGAGCTTATATGCTTAGTTTCCTATAGGTTAGCTCCAAAATAACTTATGTTAGCACAAAATGATCAAGTTTACATAATAAGCTTATAGTCTTTTTCTTATTCTTCTTCTTTTCCAAAATGACATAGGTTAGCTTCATTTTACCTAAGTTGGCTCTAATATACTAACTTAGAGCTTATATGCTTAGTTTTCTATAGGTTAGCTCCAAAATAACTTATGTTAGCACAAAATGATCAAGTTTACATAATAAGCTTATAGTCTTCTTCTTATTTCTTTTCCAAAATTCTTCTTATTCTTCTTCTTCTAGTATTCTTCTAGTCTTCTTCTTTTTCTTCTTCTAACTTCTTGTTTATCATTTTGCAGATTTGATTTAATTCACGGAAGCTTGCATGGATGGAGTGCTTCTTTTCCATTTGTGTTTTTATTTTGTATCAATGTGAAACTTTTGTGAAACTTTTGTAATATGTAACGATGGAACTTGTGTTGGCTATGTATGTATATATGATGGAACTTGTGTGTTGGCTATGTATGTATATATGATGGAATTTGTGTGTTGGCTATGATTGTTATATGGATGCTTGTTGTATATATATGTGTTGGATATCTCATAGGTGAAATAGTGACCTGAGATTAAGAAAAAAAATTAAAAAAATTGTTACTAATGGCGCATTACAGTGTGGTGCGCCATTAGTATAGCAGACACTAGTGGCGCACCGTGGGCAAAACTAATGGCGCTGGTGCGCCATTAGTAGCCCTTTTCCTAGTAGTGCTCCTTGCATTAACATCAATTGATGGGAATCTCCATAGCCCGTTGATTAGCCTCGTTGATGTAAGACCTTCTCCTTTTTTGTCTTCTCCACATAACCCCCATCATCATATTCTATTCCACCCATAGTGCTATGTCCATGGCTCGCGCTCATATATTGCGTGAAAGTTTATAGGTTTGAGATTACTAAAGTATGAAACAATTGCTTGGCTTGTCATCGGGGTTGTGCATGATAAGAGCGTTCTTGTGTGACGAAAATGGAGCATGACTAAACTATATGATTTTGTAGGGATGAACTTTCTTTGGCCATGTTATTTTGAGAAGACATAATTGCTTAGTTAGTATGCTTGAAGTATTATTATTTTTATGTCAGTATGAACTTTTGTATTGAATCTTTCGGATCTGAATATTCATACCACAATTAAGAAGAGTTACATTGAAATTATGCCAAGTAGCACTCCGCATCAAAAATTCTCTTTTTATCATTTACCTACTCGAGGACGAGCAGGAATTAAGCTTGGGGATGCCTGATACGTCTCCAACGTATCTATAATTTTTGATTGCTCCATGCTATATTATCTACTGTTTTGGACCATATTGGGCTTTATTTTCCACTTTTATATTACTTTTGGGACTAACCTATTAACCGGAGGCCCAGCCCAGATTTGCTGTTTTTTTGCCTATTTCAGTGTTTCGAAGAAACGAAATATCAAACGGAGTCCAAACGGAATGAAATCTTCGGGAACGTGATTTTCTCATCAGATAAGATCCAAGAGACTTGGAACCTCGGTCAAGAAAGGAGGGAGGCGGCCACGAGGGTGGAGGCCCCCTGTGGTGCGCCTGCCTCGTGGGCCCCCCAAGCTCCACCGACGCATTCTTCCTCCTATATATACCCACGCACTTCAACAGATCAGATACGGAGCCAAAAACCTAATTCCACCGCCGCAACTTCCTGTATCCATGAGATCTTGGGGCCTGTTCCGGAGCTCCGCCGGAAGGGGAATCCACCACGGAGGGCTTCTACATCATCATCATAGCCTCTCCGATGAAGTGTGAGTAGTTTACTTCAGACCTTCGGGTCCATAGTTAGTAGCTAGATGGCTTCTTCTCTCTTTTTGGATCTCAATACAATGTTCTCCCCCTCTCTCGTGGAGATCTATTTGATGTAATCTTCTTTTGGCGGTGTGTTTGTTGAGACTGATGAATTGTGGGTTTGTGATCAAGATTATCTATGAGCAATATTTGAATCTTCTCTGAATTCTTTTATGTATGATTGATTATATTTGCAAGTCTATTTGAATTATCTGTTTGGTTTGGCCAACTAGATTGGTAGTTCTTGCAATGGGAGAAGTGCTTAGCTTTGGGTTCAATTTTACGGTGTCCTTTCCCAGTGACAGTAGGGGCAGCAATGCACGTATTGTATTGTTGCCATCGAGGATAACAAGATGGGGTTTTTATCATATTGCATGAATTTATCCCTCTACATCATGTTATCTTGCTTAAGGCGTTACTCTGTTTTCATTAACTTAATAATTTAGATGCATGCTGAATAGCGGTCGACGAGTGGAGTAATAGTAGTAGATGCAGGCAGGAGTCGGTCTACTTGTCTCGGACGTGATGCCTATATACATGATCATACCTAGATACTCTCATAACTATGTTCAATTCTGTCAATTGCTCAACAGTAACTAATTCACCCACCGTAAAATACTTATGCTCTTGAGAGAAGCCACTAGTGAAATCTATGGCCCACGGGTCTATTCTCATCATATTAATCTTCCTACGTTTTATTATTGCTTTGCTTTTTTACTTTGCCTTTTATTTTACTTTGCATCTTTATACCAAAAATACCAAAACTTTTATCTATCATCTCTATCAGATCTCACTCTCGTAAGTGACCGTGAAGGGATTGACAATCCCTATTCGCGTTGGTTGCGAGGAGTTATTTGCTTTGTGTAGGTACGAGGGACTTGCGCGTGGCCTCCTACTGGATTGATACCTTGGTTCTTAAAAACTGAGGAAAATACTTACGCTACTCTGCTGCATCATCCTCTCCTCTTCGGGAAAAACCAACACAAGCTCAAGACGTAGCACACATCAGTTACATAACCAAGTTTTCTCGTCGCAGCTCCAATGAATAAGCCCCTATAATCCCGCGGGATTGCTCCACAAGCCCCCGTATGATCCTCTTCTGAGAATGCCGCATTCACATTCAAAGCTATTTGGTTCTGGAGTGGTTTCTTCCATCGATCGACATGAGGGGCCACCACCGGTTTACAGGCTGCACGTACATAATTCAGAGACAAGGCTTGTATTGCTTGGCCTGTTCGTTCCGGGAAATGAACCTCTTCTTTGCGAGCCATACATCTTCTCTGCCACCTAATGTACCAACTCGTAACAGCTGTAAGCTCTGGTAGTAAATCACGGAGATGAGTTCATTGACTTTGGCGGTCAGCTCCGTGTTCTTTTCTTCAATAACATTGGCCCTCTTCTTTATCTTTATCTTTACTACTAACAAACAATCAAATAAAAACTTTCTTACGTGCACCCAACAAACATACACAGATTCATTACCACCGCACGATTACACCCGGTAAACTTAATCTAACGGTTAGCCTTAACCTGATCTGTTTTGTGGTGTGCACTTTGCAATTTGCAACGACTGACCGTACTCCACCACGGAGGAATGTGAAACTGCACGCCCGCAGCCCCTACAATCACGGAAGGCACGTAGAAACAGGAAACTGATTGCAAACGGATCCCTTCACCCTCAATCACGACGATTCCCTGTCATCACCGCGTCAGACGCCCCCAAGACAACGAGGGCTCCCTCGCCGCACGACAACACGGTCTCCTTCCTGGACAGCGAACTCGCCGCCGCGGGAGGTGCTCAGGTGATGAGATGTGGAGAGGCGACCAGAACGAGGAAGGAAAGGGGATGGTGGAAAGAGGGATGGCCACAACAATCTATCATGGATGGATCACTAACCCGCGCCGCGCGCTTCATCGGATCAGCAGAGAGGTTGAGGAGCCATGGGGAACCTCTAGCGATCCCACGCGAACATAACCAAGGAGAAAAGCAAGAATAAATCACCGGAGAAGATGAGAGCGGAGGAGGAGATGGCGGGCGATCCCAGCGAAGTCGCCATCGTCGTCGACGCAACCGAAGAAGAGGAACTGGAAGAAGTTGGGAAGAAGATGGTGGTGCTACAATGGCTGGACCGTGGACCTGGTGGTGACCGAGGCGGAGGCGAGCCAGTGCGGCGTCCAATTAGAGCACATGATCATCAGGTATGAGTACGACACCTATGCCCCGGCCGACGGAAGCAGCGGCTAGCGCTACCCCCGCGTCCACTTCCGTGTCGACTCTGCTGCCCTCTCCCTGATCCTCCACTGCTCCAGGCATACCCACGCCGACCCGGGATGGGCCGCCGCCGGCCCGGCCTGGACCACGCCATGCTCGTTGACCTCCAAGGATCTCGACAATGGGGGCCTGCTGGACCACGCGTGCAACACCGTCGCCGCCATGGTGGACGGGAAGTCGCCCGATGAGATCCGTGCCATGTTCGGCATCAGGCCCGCCTGCGGCTCCGCTACTCGACCGGACCCAAAGGTAGAGAAAGCGCTGCTGGCTCTCCACTTCGTCCGCTACCACGGCGATGGCGTCTCCGCGTACGACCCCAAGCTCCGTCGGTTCGTGGCCACCCGTTACTGTCGCAACTCACACCGGCATCGCAGGATAAACAGTGTAAGTCCTCCCCACACAAACTAAATAGGGAGGAGAACAAGTAGGCGACGTGACGGCGGTGATTGTGACTGCAACGGCGTCGCAGGTGAGTCCCGCCAGCCCCTGAATCCTTCTTCCTCTCTTCCCCTTCTCCATGCCGAACACCTGTACACCCGCCTGCAGTAACTCCTGTATTCTTCGCATGTTCAGTTGCTCCTCTACTCACGACTCTTTCTTGGTGTTTTTCTTTGTATGTCTACTAAGTACAGTAGGTGTACTGAGTACTGTTCTATCCTTTTACTGATTTCTTCAGCCATCTTTTGTTCTATATACTTCGTTAGTAAATGCCCTAATATTTCTTGTCTAGCCAGCATGTATTTCGTACTACAGTGAGTTGATGTGAAATCCTGCAATATTTTGTAATGATCATCTAATTAATTTTGAGTGGCATTTACTTGCAGGTTTTTTAAAGGAACTTTTGGCAAAAAATACACAACCGTGTCATTCAGTGTTGGACCTCTGTTATTGGCAAGAAATACACTAATGTGTAGCTCACTGCTGAGGTCACACCAAATTCGTCTAATACTTGTTCTCGCATGTAGAAGTAAAATGCTCTTTCAGAATTCAGTTATTAGTGTCAATTGATATTCTTCAGTTTTACAAACTACGATTGATTGCTCTTTATGCTAATCTGCAGAAGTTTAGAACCATATGTATTCTGAACATTTGGCAAGTCCGCTTACATAAATTCTTCTATTTCTCTATTGCAATGAGAGAAAAAAAATATACATGCAGTGCCAGTGGAGAACTTGGACCAATTGATAATATACCCATCTTGGGCACTATACATCTATTTCATATCAATGTTTGCTACTGACGTTGTGATAGTTAATGTTTCATACTTCACATTTTTTCTTCTTCAGAAAAATCAAAAACCATCTATCATATTATTCACCTTCTTGCAAATTTCAGTTATTTCTTTTTTAGAAAAGCTACTTTCTGTCTTTGAGTGCCGGTAAATCTAATTGAATTTTTTTAATCCATTTACGTCTTTCTAACACCGCAGATGTTTTTTTAAGCGATCCGGTATATGACATTTCTTGGCCGTTCATATTTCCAACTCCAGTTTTTAACTTCATATGAATCAATTATTGTAAGTCAAAGCTAAAAGTGCGTATTGATATATTTGATTCCCAAATTAGGTTTCTCACCGCTGTAAGCTCATAATCTATGCACGTGAATTCTCATATAGGGTTCTAATATTTGTCAAGACGTGTGTTGCACATGCACACTTACTAGTGGTGGTAAATCTTTCAACATGTTGCGGTACGCCAGATTGTATTTTGCTTCAGCAAAGTAGGCCAGCCTTTTTTTTAATAATAGTAGGCCAGATATAGCCCTGCCGGTTTTTTTTTTTTTGAGTAATAGTAGTCGACTGTTCTACTGGCCTGCCCCGATCCTATTCTTATTGGGTCCGGCCCACAGCTTGACCGCCTATCTTGCTTCCACTAGCCGACCTCAACGCAGAGCGACACCGCCGCCGCCGCGGGGCCTCGCCGGAGAAGCAACCCAGCTTCCGCGTCTTCAGGATGGCGGCGACTCTGAGGAGCCTCGGGATCAAGACGCGGACGTGCAGGAGGGCCGTGAGGGAGCTGCGTTCGTACGAGGAGGAGGTGAAGAAGGAGGCGGCCAAGACCGCAGCCATGAAGGAGACAGGCGCCGATCCCTACGATCTCAAGCAGCAGGTGAAAAATCTCCCAACTTACAAGACTCTTTCTTTTCTTGTCTTCTTGGTAGTTCTACTTCTAGTCCATCCCATTTTTGCCCCGAAAATATTAACCTAAACAAATACTCTGCATAATTTTCTTCATCTATTGTCACAATAGAATATTAGACAATCTATTGTTCTTCAGGCTTCAGCCAGCAAAGAAAATCTTCTTCTACTCTTCATATATTGTCACAGTAGAGTACTCCCAACCTAGACTTGGTGGTGGTTGATTGAGTTTCTGTCTGTGGCTTTTGCCCATGTTAGAGAATCTATTATTCTTCAGGCTTCAGCCAGCATATAGAAAATCTTCCAACAAGAACTGGTTTGCATTTCTTGTTTGTATGTATGTATGCTATTGGTCGGACAGCCTATCTAAATGTTACAAATAAAGCATCTTGAAGCCGTGATGGGCATAGCATACGACCAACCGTAAATCAAATGAACATGTGTTATATGCCCTCTTTAATTACATCCCTTTTGACAAGTATATTTTTCCATTATTATCACATTTTTCAGGTTTAACGTGTAGCTACAACCACAGGCTTATAAGATATTACAATTCACATGTGTTTGGAGAACTCTGACATGTTTTTTTTTACTTTTTTGTAATTGAGATCGCGAATGACCATTGCTGTCAATGTCTAAGATCCTTTATCTAAGTGCGCCTCTTTAGATGAGGAAATGCCAATTTGTGATCATACAAATCTCTGAAGTTGTAGTTCCATGTGAATTGCACTGTATCTTAATGTCATTTACTTCTTCAGGAGAATGTTTTGGCTGAGTCAAGGATGATGATCCCAGACTGCCATAAGCGTCTTGAAGCCACACTGGCAGAACTGGAAGCAACTCTGGTACCGTTTCTGAAACATTTGAGCTAAATTTGACATTATATATGTGTGATCTTGTCATGAGCTGTTCCAAGCTATTTGCAGGCCGAATTGAAGGAGTTAGGAGAACAAGGTGACGAGATAGGAGAGGCGGAGAGCGCGATCACAGAAGTTGAAACTGTATTCGAGCAATTCGAAGATCAACGCACTAGTCAAGAGCGCCGGTGTGTTGAAGTTTTAGCAAGCATCTTGATAAAATACTTGCCCTGACTTGTAAAATACTGATTGCATGAGATGTTTTAAACCGTTGTTGGTACCTTGGAAACTCATTCCATGAGATGCTTTCATGTCAGTTGGTATATCTATTTTATTTGGTGTTTGGTTGCAATCTCATTATTACGCAGCTGAGAGCGGTTGACTCAGAAATTTGTCCCAGATGAATCAGATGGAGTTGTGACATGATATTTCAGTGGATACAGTAGACATGCCAATTCAGATTCTGTAAAATTTTCAGCTTGTTTGGACTATCTGGACCAGGGGAAGGTCTCACGAAAAATGGCATAAGCTGCAACAGGCGCAGGCCTGAGCTGCCAGATTCGAGATTTTGCCTGTGCAAATCATAGAGTTTAATTAGCTATATTGAACCTCGCAGTGCCGGAGCAGATGTGCAGTGTTACTATCTAGTCAAGGAGAGGAGGATATTTGTAAGAAAGAAAAAGGAGAGAAGGAGCTCAGTAATTCACACCATGACATTCTCGGCCTATCAACTGTGATGCGCGTTTTATCTGTAGTCCTCATGGGTCATGGCATCCGTTTCACATACTCAATCGTTTTTTGTCGACCGACAACGCTAGGAGACAATTACCATTTTTCTACGGCTGATGAGGTTGGGAACTAATCACGCGCCCTGATCAACAAAACTGTCCATCTATTTTTTCTGACCAACATTCTCCTCGAGGTTGGATATTCCACATCTGCTGAACATTTCAAGTTTGAAGACGACGTCTATCAACACAGCTTAATTGGAGGTGTTATGTGGGATTAACCATTGGTTATAATTAACCAAATTGTCTTGCAAGGCCCCTAAAACCTGAAACTACAACATAGTCGATTCAAGTCAGGTGTTTAAAGAATAGTACAGTATATTGTTATCATTTGGGAAATTGTACTTTGTAATTCTCTACAACATTAATAAGTAAACTGTTTTCCTATCTTTAATTGCCTTTTTATCTCTGCTCCTAATGGAGCAGTTGGTGAATAGTCTCCACAGTTTATTTTCGCTGGTTTTTTCGTCTCTCCTCCCACCACCCCCTCCCACAGTGGTCCATCGGTTTATTTTTCTCTCGACTCTTTATTACAACCAGAACTTTCCTAACATATAACAAATCACGGATCTAACTTCCTTCAATTATGCAAATCAATCGATTCCTTTTATTGGTTCAATTTGTCTTAGGAAACAAATAACAGATTTTCAGGAAACAAAAAATATATTTTAATCTAACTTTTCTAACTTATCTAAATCAATCGATTTCTCTCATTAATGAAATTTGTTTTAGGAAACAAATAACAGACACGTCACAAACTTTCCTCCTAATAAATAGTTTCTTAACATTTGCAAACTTTCATAATCAGACACGTCATAAACGGGCAGATACTGATATCACGTTACCAAACAATAAAACCCCATTTGCATAGAAATCAGTTCAAAATCCTAACTTTCCTAAATTTTTACCTTTCCTTGATAACAACCAATATTTCCTATGTTTTCCACATATAGAAGGAAATCACCCCTCCATCGATATTAGCATTTTTTTGGAATGAGATATCCAGGTTATGATTTTTTTTGCAATTCTTTCCAATTGTGACCTCTCCTTCCGCTCCGGCTCCTTCTCGCATAAACACATCCACCACAGCCAGCTGACGCCACCCCAGACCTCCTGCCTCTCCACACCTTCTCCATCACCTCCTCCTCGTACTCAATTGACAATCCGTCTGCCATGTTTGTCCACGGCGGTGTCGAGGACATGGCACAGCAGCGTACCAGCGGTAGAGCAGCGCATAGCAGCAGGAAGCAGCACGCAGCGGGCGAGGCAAGCGACCGGCGTGGCTGAGGGAGGCGGCCGGCAGAAGATGGCCGTGACAGGAGGGGGCGCGAGGCAGGGGCGCGACTGCGGGGCGAGCGAAGGGATAGGCGGCAGCAGACGGGGCGAGCGCAGCTAGCGAGAGTGTGGCGCGTGGCCAGGGTGTGCGTCGCGCGGGTCACAGTGGTGCGGTGGCTGCGGCGAGCGCGACGGCAGTGGCGGGCGCGATCGACGCGGTGTGGCACAGGCGTGGGCATGGAAATGGAGTGGCCCCGCGGGCGCGGAAGAAGAGCAGCAGGCTCGGGCGAGCGCATAGGAGCGGGCATGTGCCATGGGGTCAATCCGAGGAGCTCGGTGGCTACCCCTGCAATGGCCATGGCGGACGGCGGTTCTCGGCCACGACGAGATACCTAACAAGAGCAAATGAGAGGGGAAACAGGGGAAAGGCTAGAGGAGATCACGACGGTGTCAATGGCGCCCTAGGGGAAGACAGGGAAGCTCGGGGCGGCGCGGATCGAACGGCAATGTTACGGTGGCCGAAGGTTGAGGAAGACGGTAGCGACGGTGATGCGGGGGTGCTGGACTTGATCTCGTTGGCGCAGACGAAGTAGCGGAGAAGTTCGGAGCTCCTCGACAAGCTCCTAGCCTGCAGGGAGAGCAGTGGCTGTGTGGACGGGGTCGGTCATGGTGGCCATGGCATCTGACTTCGTCCAGATCGACGGGATCGAGCGAGCGAGGAGGAGAAGCGGATCTGGGAGGGGGCGTCGAGTAGTGAGGCCATTGGGGGCAGGGGAGGCATGGCGTCACCCTTATCCATTCCCCTTCGATGCCGGCGAGGTGGTCGGGCGGGAGCTCGGCTCTATAGCGACGCGGCTCGGGGAAATATAAGTTGTGGTGGCAAATATAATACACATAATCCATATTGTTATGCACTAGCACGTGTGCGTGTGAAATAGATGAATTATGATCCTGTATCCAATAAGATGGATGTGTGTGTGTGTTAGAGAGAGAGAGGGAGAGGGGGAGAGAGAGTGTGTGTGTGAGAGAATTTGATGGTAAAAAATGTCGCCAATGTCATTTGATATGTATGAGAATAGTAAATGTAATATTAACATAACTGATATTGAACTCTTAAAGTTAATGTGGCCCCGTTGCAACGCACGGCGTTCTTCTAGTGATTGTATAGGTATGTATGTTGGCAGACTTCATATTTATTTACAGCATTAGAAAACTCCTCCACTTAGTGCGTTTCCTCGGATGCGGCCCTTCCTCACCTGCTTGAATGGAATGAATATGTCCTTCATCTAGTCGACGAGGGAAAACGCCCAGTGTGTGGTACAGGACCGTGACCCTTCTAAAACATTACATGACAGAGAAGTCCATTTGTGTCATGATCGATCCACGCTTTACCATAGTACCCGGAGAAGCATACCTACTTCTAGAAGATTAAATAGTGATCCACTGGAAT
Source organism: Aegilops bicornis (assembly GCA_021605145.1). Taxonomy (NCBI): domain Eukaryota; kingdom Viridiplantae; phylum Streptophyta; class Magnoliopsida; order Poales; family Poaceae; genus Aegilops; species Aegilops bicornis. The sequence goes on from CM038674.1 coordinate 678,192,287, forward strand.
CGGCCTTGGTGACGCCTCCCTAGTCATCGAGGCACATTACTATATTACTAGCAAAAGGGCCCGTGCGTTGCAACGGGAGAAAAAAATACCACACGCTTTTAATTTACAAAAAATGGTCTATAATCTGAGTATTTGTAACTACGACCCAAATAAAGATGGTCTTTGCCCACAAAAGGGCAAGTTCAAGATTCCACATGTCTTTGTAGATTTAATACGTACAAAGAAACGGGCAAGTGATCTTCAATTTCGTCTCCAATCCCGATTTTGCTGAGATGTTCATCCAGAAGCCGGATCAGTACCGATATGAAAGAAAGACGAATAATGCACTGTTTATTAAGATTGCACCATAAATAGTATTTTTTAAATGGTTAACATGTAAAATAACATTATATTCAGATTCTATATATTTTTCTAATCAAATTCCATATATAACATATTAAATTTGAAGTTACTGTTTAGAAGATATGAGTATTTTAAAAAACATTTAATATGTACTGCGGGTTTAATATAATAAACATCAGGGGATTTTCCATAAAATAGCATGACGGACTAAGAATACCTATTTCTTTTATTAATAGGTATAGATATAGATATAAATTCTGAAGTTTACACTAGGCTTACCACGTCTATAACACAAGCTTAATTCAATAGTTGTACCATCATCCCTAACTCGTCTCCCCTCTAAGTCTAGGAACATGTTTTTAGACAGTTACTCTTGCTTACCCTCCCACCCTAAAATTTAGAATCCTAACTCGTCGACGGTAGTGAGCTATTTGTACTGGGGAGGAAGCGAATAATCTAAAAACGAGAATGAGACTCAAATCTAATATACTAAGTTGTTCGTATTACATCAAGCATTTGAGAGAGACAACAATCAGACCAGAGGTGATCTATATATCGTAAACACATATTTCTTGCAACGCAACATAGATCCTTATATTTCTTATTCTCATAGTAAATTGAGCATTCCATCTTAATTTAGAACGCGATCAACCTACAGATGTCCGGAAGAACCATCTTGGCAGGGTCTATATATCTTGCTAAAGTGTTCCATCATCCATGCCAGCAAAAGTGGGGTCTTGGCGGCGTCATGGAACTCCCTACCATAGAGCTGCTTGGTTGGTTGCATCCATGCCGACCATACCACCCAACATGACATCAAAATACTTGACATTGTCTCCGCCAAAGAAAGGCTTACCTCTGCAGCATTCCGTCAGTGACCGTTCTTGTGTATGTCCTCCGATGTGAAAGTCTGCTCCCTTCCTTCGTCTTTCTTCTTGTCTGTCTCCCTCGCGAATATCTTCCACCATGGTGCAACTAGCTGCAAGGTCGCATACATATACATAATTTTCTTTTCTATAACACAAAACTTTGAGCTCTGATTTTGTTTATTTTTTTGGTGAGGGATCCTCGAATGTTATGTGCGGATCAAATTTTGCAAAAAGCTAAAACTTTTGATCATGTTTGATGTCCCAAAATTTTAGTTTTTTATTTTGTTCTATATCTTTTGTGAATTTACTGTTCATGAAGGGTGTAGGTACACCCGGGAGTAGAAAATCCACTCCAAGATGGTGAGTGCTAGGAGATGAGGGCGCATAGAAAAATATTCGAGAGGGAAAAACCGTGCACGTGCACTACTAGGGAAAACCTTATATACAGAAATGAGTAAAATGCATCGGAAGTCACTGTTTTTGCTCCATCTGCTCACTTCGGTCACCGTACTTAGGGATACATGCAATACGGTCACTATATACGACAAGACATGATTATACGGTCACTGTAGCACGTATTGAGCTCAGACACCGCCTTTTGACCAGTCCGCACACTCCACGCCATATGGCCGACTTGCATGCGGGGGATTGTGCAAAACGCTATATGGCTCAGACACCGCCCCTTTTATCCCCTCCCCTTCTCCACCCGCTCTCTGTTCCCCTCCCCTTCTCCAAATCCCTAGCTCCCCTGCTCTCTTTCGCCCTCCCCGTCTCCAGCCGCCGCCGCCGCCACGTTAGTTGCCCACCGCCGCCGCCGCGGCCGCCATGTCCGTGAGCTCGGCGATGTCATCTCTCGGCGGCCGGGCTGTGGAGGTCCCTCTCATCCGATGCCCTCATTACGCACGCTGGTGAAGTTCTACCTGTCGAACACGTACAAGCATGAGGGTTGGGTGTTCTACAAGTGCATCAATGTAAGATCTTCATCCTCATGTTGTGTTATTGTTGGATCTGTTGGTGTGCTTAAGTTTTTCTTTTTCGTGGTGTACCTAGGGTCCTTGTGGTTTCTGGCACTGGGAGTTGGAGTATATTGTGTATCTTGTTGAGCATCGCTTCCTCAATGGGAATGAAGCAAGGATGCAATTACGCTGCAGAGGATAGGAGGGAACAGCTCCTTCGAGAAAGGGAAGAAAGGGCTAGGCTTGCGTGCATTGCAGCTGGGATATATGACAGAGGCCTTCAGCAGTCCCATGACCAAGCAGCAGCAGATGCTCTTTTATGTTTAGGTAGAGAGATGCTTCTGGTTTTGAAGGCAATGATGGGATCATTCTTATTGCCGTGTGTCATGTTTGGTATCTCCCTTCAAGAAATAATGTGACTCGTGCTTGGTCAGGATGTAATGTAGTTGTTATGTAGGTTGCAAAACTCTTTTCGTCAAGATGTAATGGTTTGGTCAAACCTCTTTTGGGGATGATGTAGTGGCTTTGAAAGGAAGCTGGTAATGATTTGTGACTTGTGTTAACTTTTGTCTTAACTGATTGCTGTTCATTTGAAAGTTAAATGATGGCTGTTAGTTAACATTCAATATTGCTGGGTAGAGTGTGGTTGTTGTGCTTGATGATGACATGACCAAGAAAGTGTACTCATCAGCAAATATTAAGTTGCTAAAACTAGTGTTGTTCAAAGAAGTTCATTGCCTAATGATGACAAAGAAAGTGTAATTCATGATCAACATTTGTTCCAAACTCACAAACTGACATCAGTATGGATCAAATGTTACATCCTGAGTGACCAAAAGACAACATTGCAAGTTTGACATAAAGATAGAAGAGTACATCCTGAGTGTCACAAAAGCCCAGCATTGGTATGATCACCTGAAAACATCAAACATAGATGTTCTCTTGGCTTTGTTAGGCAGCACTTGGTCTTCCTGAACCTTTCTCTTACCAAAGAAGAACATCTGTTCTTCTCATCTCCTCCTTCTTTGCAGCTTCTCTTTCTGCAGCAGCAGCTAGTCTTTCTGCTTCTCTCTCTGCAGCAGCAGCTTGTCTATCAGCCTCTCTCTGTGCAGCAGCAGCTTGTCTATCAGCCTCTCTCTGTGCAGCAGCAGCCTGCCTCTCTGCAAGTTTCTTTGCAGCTATTGCTTCCTTCTCAGCCTTCTTTTTAGCTTCCTGTTTTGCTTTGTTCTCAGCTGAAATGGCCTTCATTGTCTCTGCAATTATCTTCTTTGTCTCTTGTGCTGCCTTCTTATTTAGTTCAGCTTCTTCTATCCTCTTCTCCCTTTCTTGAGCTGCTGCCTGCCTCTTCCTTGCTGCAACTAATGCCTTCTTCTCAGCTTGGTCATGCCTTTTCCTTGCAATATCTTCTGCTTTCTTCTGCTGTTCTTCTCTCCTTGCTGCAAGCAGAGCTTGTTTTTTGTCCTCCACTTCCTTGTCCCTCTGCCTCTTCAATGCTAGCAACTTCTTAGCTAACTCTCCTTGCTGAATGGTGTTTATGCTAGAGCTTGGTTGTGATTGGTTCATCAAAACTTGTACAGCTGAGATGAATGTGGACTCTGGAACAGGCCTTGCCTGAGCCACTCTTTGAACTGGCCTCTGCATGAAGTTAAAACAAACAACATTGTGAATAACTACATTGTTTTCTGTGGAGTTCTCCTCCTGTTAAAACAAACAATATCAATGAATGCCACTGGACACTAGTGAGACTTACCTGCTGCATCAAGAGATCCACCATAAGATCTTCAATAACTACATTGTTTTCTGTGGAGTTCTCCTCCTGTTAATAAAATAGTAAGTTATCCAAGTTAGCTACTTTTGACTGCATGCACTTGCTGTTAACCCATAAGAGTAACCAGGAAATAAAATTAAGACCTGGGCATTTGCTTGTTGACTAGGATTGGCTTCTTGAGTTGGATTGGCTTCTTCATTTGGATTGGCTTCTTGGCTTGGATTGGCTTCTTGAGTTGGATTTGCTTGTTGATTTGGATTTGCTTGCTCCCCATGATTTGCTTGCATGTGTGGAGGAGGCAGCCCTGCCTTGAAGTGTGGGCAACCCTTCTTGTTATGATCTGCCTCACCACAGTAACTGCAATGGATGATCACACCATGCCTAGACAATTTCTTTCCACCACTGCTGCAAACCACCTCTCCTGGGGCTTTCCTTCTGCTTGTGCTAGGTCTGCCTACTTGTTTTTCATAAAGTGGGGGCTCAAGTGGAGGGCCATTCATCTTCTCCCACTGTCCCTGTCTTTGCAAGGGTATATGATGTTTATGTAGGATTTCTTGAACATCTCAACTGAGTAGCATCCATTCACTAGTTGTAAAGGATCAACTCTTTCATGTCTTGCACAAGCTATGGCATGTACACAGGGACCCCACTCTTCTCCCATCTCTTGCAGCTGCATTCACTATTATGCCAGTCCACAATGTAGTCTGCTCCTCTGTCTCCAACCTGAAACACTCCATCTCCTGCCCCATGCACATAGCATGTACTTGCCCACTCTATCAGTTTCTCCACTTGTTTCTTGATCTTGGGGCAGATGTTTCCTGTCATCTTCTCAGCCTCTTGCAGTTTGGTATAGTGCCTTGTCATCAATTGACCTTTGGTCCTTTCTAACATGGATAACACAGGAAGCTCCCTTGCCTCTAGTATATATCTAAGAACATGAGTAAGAACATGAGTAAGAACATGAGTAAGAACATGAGTAAGAAGTTCTCTTACTTGTTGAAGACCTCACAAATGTTATTAAGTAGGATATCACACTTTGGTAAATCACTTTGAAAAGCTCTGACCCATGTTTGTGGCTCCAGTTCATGCAACCAAGTGTATGCATCCATACTCAACTCCTTCATCTCATTCATATATTGCTCATATTTAGTTGATGTGGTGCTTCTAGCAATCTTCCAAAACTGATTCTTTAGTGCATCACCTTTGTGTAGCTGTTGAAAGTTCTGCCACATGTGCCTCACACAGAATCTATGTTCTGATTCTGGAAACACCTCATCCACAGCATTGATTAGTCCCTTCTGTTTGTCACTCATAATTGACCATGGGGCAGTGTTGATGATTGCCAGATCATATTTCAATCTCTCCAAGAACCAACACCAGTTGGGTTTGTCCTCCACTTCAACAATAGCTATTGCAATTGGAAAAATACAATTGTTTGGATCTATTCCTACAGCACATAGCAACTGCCCTCTATACCTTGTCTTAATGTGGCACCCATCTAGAAATATGATAGGCCTACACCCTTGAAGGAACCCTCTCTTGCAAGCATCCAGACACATATAGGCCTTATTGAACCTTGCTTGTTCATCAAGTGCCACAAAGAAAGAGCTGCCTGGGTCATTGCCATAGTCCCACAGCAATTTGTATTGCCCTTTCTCATCACCATGTATGATCTTCATAGCCAGCCTCCTAGCCCTCTGCAATTTGGTCCTTGTTGGGGTCATGTGCCACTCCTTCTGCACAACCCTGGAGAAGTTTCTCATGTTCATATCCTGGTCAGCTCTGAAGCTCTCCAAATACTTTTGGGCAATGAATGGAGCAGTGAAAGCCTTGATCTTCCACTTCTTTGTGCAGGTGTGTTCACTGACATACTTCTTGACCATAAAGCACTTGGTTCTACTATCATAAGAGGCCCACATATACCAAGTACAGTCATCATCACATTTGGCCTTCAATCTTTTTCTATCATTCACAGGCAACTTAACATCCACTCTATTCTTGCAGCAATACTCTTTTATGGCTGTACTCAGTAGCTCAACTGTTTGGAAAACTTGGCCAACATGAAATTTAGGACAGTGTAGGTCCTCTTCCCTAAATGACTTGAACTTCATGTACAACTCTTCATCATCTTCATCTGGTGGCCATAGATCATCACCTTCAGACTCATATAGTTCATCCTCTTGCTTCTCTTTGCCTTTGTCTCCAACTTTATATTTTCCTTTATTTGAATCATTTTCTTTTGCACTATCTTTAACTGACTGTTTCCCTCTCACTTGTTTGTCTTCAGGTTCATCCATGTCTACATTGTCTGCATATAGATCATCATCACCATCATTCATGTCATAATCACTATCTACTATGGCACCAGGATCAAAATCTGAATCATCTGAATCATTGTCATCATCTGTATCTTCTTCTTCTTCTGCCATTGCATAAGAATTGCACTGCCTTCTTGTTCTCCTGGTCACAACTTCCTCCTCTTTCTCTTCTGCCTGATGTTGTGGTTGTTCTGCCTCATGTTGTGGTTGTTCTGCCTCATGTTGTGGTTGTTCCATCTGAGGTTCTGCTTCTCCTGCCTCTTCTTGAATGACAACAGTCTCTGCATCTTCCATATTTGCATCTTCATCATTGACAACAGAGCAGTTCCTGTTTGCAAACACATAGTTGCTACCATCATCTGCTGAATCTGCGGGTAGACCACCAGATAGGAATAGGTTGTGCTCCTTCCGATCTATCCGCTCATTGTTACATGCTCTTCTAGGACTGAATATCGGAGGCAGGTGAGTTATTGGGAAATTCACCACATCATCCTCAAGACGGTTGGAATCCAAGCTGTTGTCATGGTCCAAATATAGACCGAAGAGTTATGACCAAGAGACAAAATGTCAAGATCTCGATCGGTTCCGCATCTCCTCCGATCTCTCTCAATCCATTTTGCGTGATTGACAAGATAGGAATCAGGTAGTACACTTTCAATCTGCCTGCCATTTCCCACCCAATCTCTTCCACTATGTTCTCAACCACAAGTGGAGACCATGTCACTTCATCAAGTTCATCATACCGCATAACATGAGCATTCACATAAGAACGGTTGCTACCACGGCCAAGGAAATATCCTCCATGGTTGATCTGAACTGAATTTTTTTTTGCTCCGTGTGCCTTGTAAAAATAAAACATTTACACAAGGATCAAAACATCGACAAGGCACCACCTTTACACCCTTAAACCCCCAAATCAGAGCACTAAACCCTAAGCGGAATCGTAAGTCCAAAGGCGGCCGGTCCTATGCAACTAACCCAAAATTGATGATGTCCAAGCCCTACTCTGATCCAAATAGGTACAAATTCGTCACAATCAAGAACAAACATAAAACCCTACTCTGAACCCCAAAATCCCGCGCAAAACCCTTGCCTACGAAAATATGGACTCCAATGCGAGGAACCCTAGAACCAACTGAAGATTTCTTATGCCTGCACGAGATATTGGAGATTAACAACCCAAAAATCCAAGAAGAAAGGGGAAATTTTGGGACTTACTGTACTTCGGGGGCGGCGCGCCGTCAGGGCGACGAACTGGTGCCATCGCCGCCACGCCTATGCACACCCCCGACGAACAGGGGTTGACGAACCGCGCGTCTCCACCCTCGCCGGCGCGTCCGACGCCGATGAGCCGGTGCGCTGCGACGATCGCCTCCCTCTCTTCTGCGCCGCTTCCTCTGCTTCGGTGGTAACGAAGACGAACAGGCAAGGGGATTTGATCCATTTCCAATGACACGGGGGGTTTTGTGCAAAATGGTCGCGCGGACGGCCGCTCCGTGCCACCTGGCTGTTCCATTGGTCAAAAGGGGCGGTGTACGAGCTCAATACGTGCTACAGTGACCGTATAATCATGTCTTGTCGTATATAGTGACTGTATTGCATGTATCCCTAAGTACGGTGACCGAAGTGAGCAGATGGAGCAAAAACAGTGACTTCCGATGCATTTTACTCTACAGAAATTTAGCAACAGCGCGGGTCAAAAAAGGGCGCTAGTGCTAGATAGCAGTGGCGGTTAAAAAAAACTGCGCTGCAAATAAAATTATAGCAGTAGCGCGTGTGGCCGTAAAACCGCTACTACTAATATTCCCATTGGTGGAACGATAGGCTATGCATAGCAGTAGCGGGCTTGGAGGAAGCGCGCTACCGCTAGGGCATGAGTAGCAGCGTGTTTCCCAAGAAGAGCGCTACTGCTAATGGAAATAAAATAAAATGAAAAACAAATAGAAAAATAAATTAAAATGAAAGAAACAGAAAAAGGAGAAAGAAAAAAATAAAGTGTAAAGCAAAATAAATGAAAAAGCAAAAAAACAGAGAAAGGCATAGCTGTAGCGTGTGTTCGTAAGAGGCGCCATAGCTAACGTAGCTGCAACGCGTTTCTAGACCCCCGCTATATAAATAGAAAAGGAAATAAGAAAAGGGAGAAAGTTACATAGCTATAGCAGTAGCGCGTTTTCTAAAAAGTGCTATAGCTACATTAGCTATAGCGCGTTTTGCGAAACGCGCTGCCGCTAATTTTGACTTAACCAAAAAACCGTTTCCTCCCGGTGCCCCAAATCTCTCGACCCACCCCGTCGCCATCTCCCCGGCCTATTCGCCATCGCCCCACTTCGCCGCCGTCTCCTGCCGACGTCGACGCCCCCGGAGCCGCCCCCAACGCCACGGAGCCGCGCGGCCTCATCAACGCCACCGGAGCTGCCGTCGACGCCAGCGGATCCTCCCTCGCCACAACTGCCTCCCTCGCCGTCACCGGAGACGCCCCTGCCTCCCTCGCCACCACCGGAGCCATCGCCCTGTAAGCCCCACCCCTCCTCTCTCTCTCTCTCATGCATAGGTTAATTATCTAGGTTATTTAGGCAAAAAAATTAGTTAGGGCTTTGACAGAGAACTAGTCAGGTTAACTAGTTTAATTAGGTTAATTATCTAGGTTATTTAGGCCAGTTTTATTTTAAAGATGATCCCTTCCTAGACTTTTATTGTTGATTATATCTTTTCATTGAAGTGGTCATGTTATATCTTTTCATTGAAGTGGTTCGGTTGTGCCCAAGTGGATTTGTTGTTTAAATGAAGCTGAGTGGCCTATATATGTTTTGCCGGAATGTTGATTCATTTCCGTTCCGGCAAATTCAGGTTCTCGATTTGTCCACTTTTTAGCAAAGGTCAAGCCGAAATTTTCCGTGAATTTCGGCATGACTTGTGCTACAAACTAGGACATATCGAGTGCCCGGGATTTGCCGCACCAGGAAGGAGTCAACGTTCCTGCAAAACAATAGGCCTCTTTTATGTCATTATTCATTTTATTAGGTCTAGAATTAATTGACTAGATTTATTCATAGGAAACATGGCTAGCAACGATGAAGGACGGGTTACGGTGATTATGCGACGACGCTCACCGGGCGGCGTATTTAATTTTTTAGCCTTACCGACGATCAACCGATGTTGTTGCTGGGCCCACCGGTGGCATCGGGGACTGAGACCGACACGCAGACCGGTGCTGAGACTGAGACCGGCACTGAGACTCAGACCGGCGTCGAGACCAGCGCTGAGACTGAGACCGGCGCTGCCACGGGGAGCGTAGAACCGAAAGCAAAGAGGCAGCGGCTTCCTAACAAACTCAGGACTACTAGACTGGTGGTCATGGAGGTGGACGACGACAATTTTGAGCCAAAGGCACCTGAGGAAGCGCGTCGATGCTACGGCAATCAAATAGGCTGCATCGTACAGACAACCGCCATCATCAACGATAAGAAACTACAGAAGATAGAAAATATGAGGAGCTCCCTCCTAAAGAAGTTTCACCAGATATTCTTGTTCCCGGGCCGGAATGAGAAGGATTATGAAGATCCAGACGAGGACCCGGCAATGAAGAAGATAAACAAACAAGCCATGACCAAGTTGAGCGACGTTGGCCGCCTTGAAAAGTCGAGTGAAAGCAATGATCTTCGACAAGTAGGAACCCTACTCCGAGATTGTAAAGGATAATCCGACAATCACGGAAGAGCAGTTTGAAATATTCAAGGAGGCTTGCGAGGCCGAAGCTGCCAAAAAAAAGTCTAAGTACATGAAGGGGCTTCAAGAGAGGAACATTGGGAGCCACCACCTCGGAAGCCGTGGTTACGGCGGAAAGAGGTCCAAATGGGCCAAGGAGGACGCCAGAAGCCGCGAAGTCTGGGCATCCTGCACCTTGGCGGATTTCACCGTCCCGCAGGAGCGTGACTTCCTGAGGGCCCGGCACCGTTGGGACCTAGTGAAGAAGGTTTACGAGACAACACCGGTCATTACGGAGTTCATGAGACTGCTGGTAATTTTAGTTTCTGAACAATTCGACTGCACACGTTAGTCATATTTGTAAACGATCCTTGTGCCTTTTGCAGAGAGAGCAGCACCGGATTGCGGCCGAAAGCGACTCGCCGTCTGAGGCATTGGCGAGGCCCAAGTGGGACACTCCATTCAACCGGCCGTTGAACATGTTGAAACGACAACCGGTGGATACTCGACCATCGTATGGACGCGTGCACGGTGTCGGAGACGGCGCCACATGGAAGAAGTACTACCGTGAGACCACGGAGGAGAGAAAGGAAAGACGGAGGTTAACTGAAGAAAACATGGACAAGAAGGTTGAGATTGCGGTTGAGAAGAAATCATCTCGAGACGATAAGCAACAGCGATAGCTGCCGCCAAAACAGGTGGTAGTAGATTTGTCTACTTCCTTGGTGACGGGCGTTTTCACTTGGACAAGGCAAAATCCAGAAGCAAATGCAGAGGACTTTCCCTTGTCGACTTCTTGGGAGCACTCGCTCCCGCACCTGCTTCCTGCACTGCTCCCGCACCGGACGTGCTTTCGGCGGTGCTTCGTCTTGGCTGAGCTCGACGCCCTCACGGTATCTGGCTACACCGCCCCTTAAATATAAATGTATAATTTCCCATTTTCGTTGCGTTTCGGTTGTCTCACGTGGCAGAATTTTCTTTCCAGGCCGACGTAACCCCGTGCACCATATTGTACACCATCGGCGACCAGAAGGTGGACGTGGGGAAGGCGACGATAATGGAGCCAAAGGAACCATTGTTCCACAGCCGGCCGATCCCCTCGAACGTCTTCAAGGTTTCCGTGGCCAGTGTCGAACCGGGCCACGAGAATTTGCCTCCTCCAATACTACTGGTGGATGACGAGGAGACACCGCGGCGGCTTGGTGATTGTTGCAATGGGTGGGTCCTGTTGTGGCCAAAGAGTCTGCTTCATCTGGAGGCGGTCGGGAGCACACCCACGAGCACGCAGCCTCAGCAAGGTATGAACATCAACACCCCACCTACCCAATTAGCGTCGGGTGTCGGGTTGGGTGATAGCGGAGGGGTTAAGGATGAGGCTCCATTAGTCGCTGATGACGTCGCCATGGATGAGGATGAGGACGACGGTGGCGCTGAACAATATGTCTATACTGGCGCCTCCTCAGGGTTTGAGCGTCATGAGTCGGTGCCTGAATTGCCGGTAGTAAAGAAGTCTAGGAAGAGAGCGAGGAAAGGCAAAAAAGCTGATTCTATGATCCAGCTGCCTCAGCAGCCTCGGCTTCAGGACCGTATAGATATCCACGATGCGGATAAATGGCATATCCTCGGTCAACCAATCCTACCTGCAAGAGCGCTAGGGGCCAGATTCGGCGATCTAAGGAGACTTCATGACGATGTGCTGCGGGTAGAGAAAGGCCTCATCGCCTCGACAGATCCAGGATACCCACTCTACGTGGTTAACGTTCCGCGGCAAATGTCGTACGTCGACAGCTTCCCCGCGGATAAGTTCTTCCTCCGATTCGATTACATATTCGACATGTTTCACGTGAAGAAGCTGGATTTTACGTTTGTCCGCCTTTATGCCTTGCACATGAACTACATCATCGGGTTTGAGCAGATATCTCATATCTGTGTCGCTGACCCGTACTACATGCACGAGGGCTTCTTGGGAGTCTGCGCAGAGCACCGTGTATACGCGAGGGAATACATCGTCAATTTCATGCTCGCCAATAAGGACAAGGAGGTGATTCTCGTGCCTTATCATCCCGTGTAAGTCATCCGCGCTGCTATCCTTCCTTCGATTTCAATCATTCATTTGCACGGTGGAGGCTAAGTAATTTGAGGTGTACTTATTTTGCGCAACGGCGGGCGCGCCGTCCTCATCATCCTATACCCCCGATTCTCCCACGCTCTTTACTTGGACTCATCGAAGAACATTCACAAAAAGGATTACACCCACATCAAGGATGTTCTCGACAGTGCTATGTTTTACTACCAAGCAAGGGGTGGAGAGGTTAGGGACAAGAAGAGAAGGGGCGGCAGGCTCGCCTTCGGCCATAAGACCGACTTCTGCTGCATCCAGCAACCGAACGATTCTCTTAATGATGGATTCTATGTCCTACACCACATGCTGGAGTACAGACGGGATCACCAGAACCTTTGCATGTCACCTACATCTGGCGATGCCCATATTCTGCAATGGGCAAAGAACGTAGGAGATATCGAGGATCATCGACTTCGAGCCGAGTTCTATCACATCCAGCGCGAGCTTGCCCAAATCATCATGAAGGAGGTCGTCGAAAAAACAGGGATGTTCTACGAAGAAGGACAGATGTCACGGGAAGACGTCCGAACACGGGTAGCCGCTCAGCGTCTCGACCTGAAGCCTTTCACTAGGCTCGGGGACTATCTCCCTGACATGGATGGATGGAACAACATGTTGGAGTGATTGTCGATATATGACAATGTGTCCGTTTAGTCCATACTTTCTGTATGACAAAACTTTGAGTTATGCACGGTGAAACTTTATTTGTGATGTAATTAAACCATCCTCCTCCTCGACTAGCGAAAATCACTCTAGTTAGGGCATTTTGGGGTACGATGAACTTTGTTATTTATGCTTATGATATGTTGTTTCTATTTTTGCCAAGTCTGTCTCTTTCTGTTGCTCAACTATATATATATGTTGCATATCATCGACTCATGTGACGATGCAGGTGCATAGATCATCGATGGTGAATAAGTGCTACGCCAGGAATATATATACGACAAGTGGTCGGAGTGTCAGGCCCAGGTGTAGCGGTTTCCGGTTTCCGAGCGACAGGCAGTAGTAAGTTTAGGTTCACGCTAATGCGAGAGAGGGATACAAACTCATGTAGTCAAAGTGATAGCTCTTCTCGCGTATATCATTGTTTAGATGGATGACGATGTATTTGCAAGTAATCGAGACTTGTATCACTATTTTCGAGATGATGACGAGAGACCACTTTGTGTTGGATGATGATTATGATGAGACTATTTGTATGTATATGCTATGATTACATTTGTGGTCTCATGAGCATTTGTATGTGTATCATGATGACATTTGTATGTGCTAAAGATTCTTCTATAAAGCCTGTTCAAATACAAAACAAATATGCCGAAAAAAACAAAAAACTACTAAAATTAGTAGTAGCGAGTGTATGAAAGTTAGCAGCAGCGCCGCGATAGCAGTAGCGCGTCCGGCTAGAGCGCGCTAGAGCTACTAGCAGTAGCGAGCTTACACTAAGCGCGCTTCTGCTACACTTGTGTAGCAGTAGCGCTGGTGAGCACGTGCTACTATTATGTGTTAGCTGTAGCGCCTTATTAGTAGCGCCACTCCCCACGCTACTGATACACCTAAAACCCGCGCTGCTGCTAGCCTTTTCCCTAGTAGTGGTGGCAAGGTTATCCGTTGCATTGGATGTTCGAAAATCAAATTAAAAATATTAAAAAAAACTGAAAATAATTTAGCATCTACACATGATATATTTCAACCATGCCACAAAAACAAAAAGTAAATTTGAACCACAGCTTGAGAAACAAAAAGAACATAATTAACACTAATTGTGTTAATAGATAAAATTTACTTCGGGAATGGGTCACATGCTTCTGTTCGTGGCATTGGCACAATGGATCTGAAGTTTACTTCGAGAAAAATCATGAAACTAAGGAACGTGCAGCATGTCCCAACTATGAACAAGAATCTAGTTAGCGGCTCCCTTCTATGTCGAGATGGGTTTAAGGTAGTTTTAGAGTCGAATAAAGTAATTGTGTCAAGTTTTGGACACTTTATAGGCAAAGGCTATGAGTGTGGACGCTTGTTCCGCTTTTCCCTTTCAGATTTTTGCAATAAGTCAGTAAACCAAATTTGTGCTAGTGTTAATGATGATGCAAGTATTTGTCACTCTCGTTTATGTCATATTAATTTTGGTTTAATGTCTCGGCTATCCAGTATGAGTTTAATTCTGAATTTCACCGTTGCCAAAGGTTCTAAGTGCCATAGTTGTGTGCAATCGAAGCAACCTCGAAAGCCTCATAAGGCTGCCGAGGAGAGAAACTTGGCACCTCTAGAACGCATACATTCTGATCTTTTTGAGATGAATGGTGTGTTGACAAAAGGTGGAAACAGATATTTCACGACTTTGATTGATGATGTGACTAGATTTTGCTATGTTTATTTGTTGCAAACTAAAGATGAAGCATTAGACTACTTTAAAATCTATAAAGCTGAAGTTGAAAATTAACTAGAGAGAAAGATCAAGTGTCTTAGGTCCGATCGTGGTGGAGAGTATTTTCCCAAAGTATTTGATGAATTTTTTGACGAACATGGTATTATTCATGGGAGGACGCCTCCCTATTCACCCCAATCAAATGGAGTTGCTGAGAGGAAAAACCGCACATTGACTGACTTGGTGAATGCCATGTTAGACACTGCTGGTTTATCTAAGGCATGGTGGTGGGAGGCTCTTTTGACTTCATGTCATGTCCTGAATAGAGTTCCTAACAATAATAAGGAGAAAACCCTTTATGAGGAGTGGGTTATATAGGAGAAAACCATCACTTTCTTATTTGCGCACTTGGGGATGTTTGGCAAAGGTCAATATTCCTATTCCTCAGAAACGCAAACTTGGACCAAAGACAGTGAATTGTGTCTTTCTAGGGTATGCTCAACAGAGCATTGCTTATAGATTTTTAGTGGTAAAATCTAAAGTACATGATATGCATGTTGATACTATAATGGAATCTCGTGATGCAACATTTTTTGAGAACATATTTCCTATGAAAGATATGCATAGCATTGCTAGATTTTCTTCTGAGATAATTCCCGAATCTAGTACAACTGATGAATATTTCGAACAATGACATGAGGAAGTCCTTGAGAAGGATAACAATGAAGTTCCTATAAGGAACAAGAGACAAAGGATTGCAAAATCCTTTGGTGATGATTTCATTGTATACCTTGTGGACGACACACCCAAGACGATTGCAGAGGCATATGCATCTCCGGATGTAGATGATTCGAAAGAAGCTGTTCATAATGAGATGGAATCAATTCTTTCTAATGGAACTTGGGAACTAACTGATAGACCATATGGTTGTAAAGCTGTGGGCTGTAAGTGGGTGTTCAAAAAGAAGCTAAAGCCTGATGGTACTATTGATAAGTACAAGGCATGGCTAGTGGCCAAGGGATACACTCAGAAAGAAGGCGAAGATTACTTTGACACCTATTCACCCGTTGCTAGAATGACCACAATTCGAGTGTTACTTTCCTTGGCTGCCTCTTATGGTCTTATCATTCATCAAATGGATGTAAAGACAAATTTCCTCAATGGAGAGTTGGAAGAGGAAATCTATATGGATCAGCCTGACGGGTTTGTGGTAAAGAGAGAAGAGAGAAAGATGTGCAAGTTGTTAAAATCTTTATATGGTCTGAAACAGGCACCTAAGAAATGGCATGAGAAGTTTGAAAGAACTCTGACTTCTGCAGGATTTGTCATTAACGAGACTGATAGGTGTGTTTACTATCGCCATGGTGGGGGCAATAGTGTCATATTATGTTTGTATGTGGACGACATACTGATCTTTGATACAAATATTAATGCAATTAATGAGCTCAAGTCTTTTCTATCAAAAATTTTTGACATGAAAGATCTGGAAGAAGCCGATGTAATTCTAAACATCAAACTTGTTAAGGATGAGAGTGGGATTACGCTAACGCAATCTCACTATGTTGAGAAGTCTTGAACCGATTCGGTTTTATGGATAGCAAGCCTTCTCCAATACCGTATGATCCCAGTGTGACACTCAGAAAGAACAAGAAAGAAACGAGAGATCAATTAAGATACTCTCAAATTGTCGGTTCACTCATGTACTTAGCTAGTGCTACAAGACCAGATATCTCTTTTGCTATGAGCAAACTGAGTAGGTTCATGTCCAACCCAGGTGATGATCATTGGCATGCACTAGAAAGGGTCTTGCGCTATCCGAGAGGTACTATGAGTTACGGAATTACTTATTCAGGGCATCCTGCTGTGCTAGAAGGATATAGTGATTCAAATTGGATCTCCGATGTTGATGTACTCTACGCAACAAGTGGTATGTATTTACTCATGGAGGTGGCGGAGTGTCATGGAGGTCTTGCAAGCAAACCATATTGACGAGGTCAACTATGGAAGCAGAGCTAACTGTTTGGACACATCTACTGTTGAGGCAGAATGGCTGCGTGAGCTCTTGATGGACTTGCCTGTGGTTGAAAAACCTGTACCGGCTATTCTTATGAATTGTGACAACCAAACGGTTATCACTAAAGTGAACAATTCTAAAGATAATGCAAAGTCATCAAGACACGTGAAGAGACGTTTGAAGTCTGTCAGGAAGTTGAGAAACTCCGGAGTAATAACTGTTACATATATTCAAACAGGCAAAAACCTGGAAGATCCCTTTACAAAGGGACTATGACGAAATGTGATAGATATTTCATCGAGGGATATGAGTATGAGACCCATATATGTTACATCATAGTAGTAACCCAACCTTTGTGATCGAAAATCCCGTGAATTAGGATCTGGGAAGAACAAGCTATTGGTTAACTGAGGAGAGTAAAAACTAATGACCGTCTCCAAGTGAAGATGCAAAACCCTCAGAGCTGTAAGGCAGGTTGTGTAACACCCCAAAATTTCTAGCCTTGTTTTGTTTATTAAAAAAATTCCAGGAAACTTAAACTTTGGTTTTCTGGATTTTCTTTTGATTTCAGAACCTTTCTTCCCTTTATTTTTATGGAGTTTTTACCTCAAGTGAAAAAAAACTTCCCAATTTTATTGGACCCTTTTCCCCTCTCAAATAAAACAATTATTTTATCAGTAGGATTATTTATATAATTATTTTCCGCTGAGCTTTATTTCTCTAATTTGGTTTTTCATAAGTTTAGGGTCCCTTTGCACTGCAACCCTTTTATAAATTCATTCAAAAATTCCACCAAAATTTGGAGATGTCATGTGATGTTTCTATACCACTTTTATGCAAAAATATATTTCATTCATTGAATATTTTGAGTTCTACACCAAGTTTTCAAATCTGGTCAAATCTCACTTTTGCACTACAACCTATTTAAATATTTCTTTAAAACTTCTACCAAAATTTTGGGATGTCAGTAGGAGCATATTATTCAACTTTATGCAAAAACCCAGCTATGTTCTTGGAAAAATTTGAGTGAATCAACCTCATTTCCATTCTGGTCCAACTTGAGGATTTGTACTACAACTATATTTTTACTTGCTCCTTTTGCTGTGATTCCTTTTCCTACTTGTAGTCCTCTCTGCTATACACTTACGTCCAAGAGGTTGGGCTCATTGGAGCAATTCTAGTGCTTGCAATCATGCCCTGTCCTTTCTGTCCAAAACTGAAGATTTGCAAAACTTGCACTAGCAAGTTTCTTCTTTTGGCCAAATGACCTTACCACTCTCTTTTGCACCCAAAGAGGCACTAATCTGGAGATTATGACCACTCCAAGAACTGCCTAGATTCCTCTGGCATTTTGTCAAACACCCTGTGTGCATAGACAGATTTGGCATGGTTGAAAGTTTTGTGTTGTGAACTTCCCCCTTGTCCAAACCAAGTTGTCTAGTAGCCTTCTAACTGTCTCTAACCTAGGCCTGTGGATTCTCATTGGCTCTCTAGCAATTTTTGGTTGCCCTGGCATTTCGTCGAACGAGTGCCGTGCAGACGCCAGAGCGCGAAAGCAGAGCATCGCTGCTTTGCCCGTGCCGCGCCCGAGCCGCCGCGTCGCGCCCCTGGGTTTTGCCCGCTCTGCAGAGCCGCGCCACTCACTCGACTACTCACCGCATCACGCCAAGCAGCCCCTGGTGCCCTACAGCACCGCCGCCAGAGCCCTTGGCGGCACGCCGGCGTCCGCAGCGCGTCTCTGCCACGATCGGTGCCGCCCAAGCAACACGCGCGCGCCAGCTCGCCCCTTGAGCAGCGTGGAGTGCGCCAACCAGCTACAACCGCCTCCACATCGCCCCTAGCTACAGAATGACGGTTTGCCGGTGAACTTATCCCTGGCCGCCGCGGAACCACCTTGACTCGCCTATTTAAGGAGCCCCGAGCTCCTCCGAGCACTCGGGCAGCCTCACACCGTCCTCCTAGTGCCCCCGTTGCCATCAATTGAAGAGGAAGAGGCCGTCTTCCCCGACTCCGGCCAGTTCGGCCACCGCCGCCTCCCGGCTCCGTTCGGCACAACCAGAGCCTCCCCGGCCCTCCCAACGCCACCAAACGACTCCACTTCGTCTTGCGGAGCCACCCAGACCCCCAGCCGCGACGGAAAGCCACCGTAGCCCCAAACCCACTTTGCCACCGAAGCCACCGGCCACCGCGAAGCTCGCCGCCGGCGATTCCCTCCACCCCCGACGACCTTACAACCACCGGAAGGACCGCCCTAGATCCGCGGATCCATCCCCACCCTCAGTTTCCCGAACGGTGCCGCCGTTCGCCGGCGAGCATCGCCAGAGTTCCGCCCCCGCTCGAGCAGAGGAAGAGGAGGGAGGAGAGAATAGTCAAACCTGACCAGTGGGCCAGGCGGGCCCACTGTCAGTGACACACGCGCCGTCCATGCTGGAGTAAGTGGAAGCATAAATCCAAAATAAGCCTTCGACGTGGTCAGTAATCGAAACGTTTTTCTTTTTCTTATTAATTTTAAAAACAGATTTTGACCACAACTTTGACTGCCTATAACTTTTTAATTATAACTCCAAATGAGTTGATTCTTTTTCCTACCTTCCTCAAATTTTGTCTAGTTACTTTAAGATTTATTTCAAAATTCTTCAGACAACTTTTTGGTACTGTTTTTGAAACTATATATTGATTCAAAAAATATTTTAAATAGGATTTTTTGGAGAGAGGAGAAAGCTTTCAGAAGTTTTGGAGTGCACCCTGCCTCTCCACACCTTGAAGGCAAGCATTCTGAACCCTGGCATAATATTTTTTCATGCATTCGTTGACACGATTATGACACCAGCTCGATACGTAAAACTCGTTATTTTATGTGGAGATATGATCTTTTGCATGAATGCTTATTGGAAACTTCCTTGCTGTTGGAAATGGTCATGCTTGTGATAATGATCATCCTCGTATGCCTTTCATGCCTACCGGAAGGAAAACGGGAAAGTCTCTGTCTTGGGTAGACCCGAGGTTGTCCCTAGTTCCTCGTCGGGACGAGTGTGTCCGACATGGCATGAGGGGTATGATGAGTGGCGATTACATGCATTGGATGAAATATATTCGTTATGCTAATCATGCAGGAAATACTTAAACCTCCTGAGTCGACCCTAGATCGAGTCTTGTTCCAGTAACCCCATACTTGTTTCGTACTACCACTTGTCTCTACAACAAGTAGGGTACGGTTCAGTAAGTCGTCAACCCCTTTCTAGCACACACCGTCTGAGAGAGGCCATGGTGGAAGATACGGTTGTAGCTGGTAGGCAGGCCACCTGGTCCGGGGCATGGGTGTTTCGGTTGAGATCGAGAGGAGGCCACCCCTTAGAGCGCGATATAAATTTGATCCCATGCTACGCGAGGTTGTAGCCTCCCACTTAGAGTTTTGCTTGACAAAGGCGTCGTGGGTGATTCCAGACACCGGTAAGTTAAGCTGGTGTGTGCAAGTTAGGTGTGTTTTCAACTAAAAGGCCGTAGACGGAATTAGTCCCGATGGAGTAAAGGAATCCGTTACTCGTGGGTAAAAAGTACACCCTCTGCAGAGTTTAAACCTATTCGAATAGCCGTGTCCATGGTTAAGGATTTCAGTCTGGGATAGGTCAAGTGTCGGTCTCCGGAGGAGAACTGTTAAACCAAACTTGGATTCCGACTTGTGACTTGTGAGGACCATGATTATTATTTTGTTATGGACTAACCATTATATTTTTTGAATTATTGAGTATCCCTCGGATGGTTCTACCTCCTGGATATTCACTGTATTTACTTTATAAGCCCTTTATGTGGTGTCGCTGAGACGCCCGACTGTGGCATGCTTGTTATTTATTTACTTTATAAGCCCTTTATGCGGTGTCGCACAGACGCCTCGATCGTGGCATGTTTGTCATTTATTTACTTTATAAGCCCTTTATGTGGTGTCGCTGAGACGCCCGACTGTGGCATGTTTGTTATTTATTTTACTTTATAAGCCCTTTATGTGGTGTCACTCAGACGCCCGACCGAGGCATGCTTGTTTTTTTTCCATCAATTCGAGACGTCGCTTCAGACATCCGAATGGTGCATTTTTATTCCTACTTTGTCTTTTCATATTCATTATTCATATTAATAACCTGCTTGCATGCATCCAGGATTTTATTTTTATGTCTGACGTTGTGATTCATAGAATATTTTCAGAGCATGAGTTATCGGTTGTTATATTATACCTGTGTTCATAATGTTTGCGAGTACATTCAAAGTACTCACCGGCTTGTCCTCGCTATTGTCTTGGCCAGATTTCTTGTGGAGAGGAGCGACCGTGATGACAGCCCCGGAACCTACGCAATGGTGATAGCAGCCTTGCGAAGATAGGAGTTAACCTGGTCAGCTGTTCCTGTGGGAAATGGAGTCCCATAGACGCTGATGATCCACAAACCGCTTCCGCCATCAACCACTAGAAACCATTTGTTGTACTCACAGACCAGAATGGTCTTGTACTGCATATTTTGTATTTTGCTTGGAATTTCTGTATCAAGTTGGTGCCTCATCAGCTAACAGTAATCCTGGGGCTGGTGAGCACAAGGGCCATTTTCTGAAAATTAATACCCGGAAAACCGGTCGTCACAAACTTGGTATCAGAGCCAGGCTGACCATTGGCTAATCCTATCCTAGCCAGGTCGAAAAACCTAGGTAAGCCAAATCACCAGACCTTAACCTAAACCCAGCCAAGCTTCTCGTGCAAGATAGCCACACGGTGACCCGGACACTTTTGGCAGTCGGTGCCCAACCTATCAACCTAGCCTGTCGATCACGCGCGAGTGACCGATGCCTATGATGTCTCATTTGCAAGCGTGCGAAGAAAGACTTAGTCCCCTTTTTTCTATAAAAAGGGCACGCTCGCCCCAAACCCAGCACATCACAGCCTCTACCCCTAACCGAGCCATAATGCCTGGCCCCGTAGTGCACAATGAGACCACAGCAACCAACCTTGGAGATTTTGTGACCATACTCGCAAACCTCACCCGTCGTGCCTATGCGTTAGAAGAGCCCCCAGAATATGTTGTGTACCAAGGATCCATGAGTGGTGAGAGCCATCAATTACAGGCCCTTTGTGCACATCTATGGTAGGGGTCTGCACGCGAACGCCCCTACAGGTTCACTGGAAGGACAACTTCCTTCGAGCCACAAGCCATCCAGCTAGCTGCTCGAGAGGCTATAGTTCAACTCCGGCAGTTGTCGCCCAGAGTTAACTGTCGCTCGTTCTACTACTACCCCAGACGTGAAGGGTATGGTAGACCACCCCAGGTTGCCCACGGAGATCACGAGACGGATCCTGCATTGTTGCACCTAGTGTGCTGTGTAGGTGCACTAGAGGAACTGTTCGATCAAATCACCATTGATCTGATCGCAGCTCGTGGAGAGCTGGTTCGTCGAGCCCCGGCGAGAGGAGAAGATGAGCCCGACGCCGACAGCCCAGTCGTGCTGTTCGGACAACCAATCGAGACCTTGAGGTCACCCCTAGCCGTCAACCAAAGTGCTTTGATGACCCCAGAAGTGCTTCGTCGCCTTTTGGGAGCACACTCCAACGGGATTGTGGCCAACAATCCCCGCGATGGTCATCATCGCCACCCCGACCCTGCAGTCCCTCAACCACCTCCAGCTAATCCCGACGGTGAGACCCGTGGAGAAGTCTCGACATCCACAAGGCAAGCTCGTTTGGATATAAACGAGGTAGACTGAATAACTTGAATAGTACCGAGTCTCAGTGTATCCACGCCTTATAATCGTGTGACCTTGTAAATAAAAACAGCATGTTGATGTGCCTCTGTTTTAGATAGTAACCTTGCATAATTATGTCAGCACGCAGTTGCATATTTTCCGGGCACAGCTACCAAAACCACCCCGACAACCCCCACAGTAATACATCACTTTAGTGAGATATGGCTTTGACCCCGACCCTTGGAGCTGAGCTGGCATATTAATTACCCTTCACCACGGTAAAATGACCCAGCTCCAGTGCTATAAAAAGGCCACCTCGTGACCTTGCCAAGCACCCCTCACCTTGTGCACCACCCTCACCACCATTTCTTGCCATGCCGAGCCCTAGTATTTATCTGAGAACCCCAGATGCAACCCCGGGTAGTTTTGTCAAAGTATTGTGGGATTTTACCTGCAGTACCATGGGCTCTACCCAGCCACCCCAGTACGAGCTGTTCAAATCGAGAATCACCCCATCCACCTCGAAATATTGGGCAGTAGTACACATTCCTCCCGTAGATCCAAACCAAGACCCAACGGAAGTTTCCTTCGTGGGGAAATCTATGCCAGCTCCACTAATGGCCATAGAAGCGGCTGCACACGAAGCACTGGCCCGCCTTCGATTCGCGGTACCCTATGCCAGTGAAAGAGGATATTATTACTTTCTGAGCCGTGCAGCACCCGGAGAAGTAACATCTTTTCCCGGTGGACGAATTGAGAGAGACCCAGTACTGGCCAACCTGGTCCAGTACGTCATCGCTCAAGAACGATTGACCCAGCGAGTAATGAGTTATCTCCAGAGTCTCACAGATTTAAATCCTCAGATCGCCATCGGCAGACCACTGAGGCCCGACCAGGAGAGACACATTCATCGGCTGGTCAATCCGCTTTCCCCGATAGAAGAGGAGTGCATCCCAGTACCAGAGACGTTTTCTCGGGACCCCATCTAGTTACCGTTTGCATTATAGACGTCGCTGCTGTGTTTATTATTGCAACATTTATTTATGCGTTGTAACTTATGTGTGGTACCCCGAGTTTGTGCGGCGAGTAAATTATTTAGTTTCTATTAATTTGAGTAGTTTTTGTTACGGTTTGACTCTTAATATTATTTTTTCTCTCGCGAAAAATCCTGGAGTGAGATCTCTTTTCCCTGAGTTGCTGCAACATATATCTTCCCACGACTTGGATTATTTTTATTCACGCAACACCACCACCACTCGAACACATACACTGCTTGCAAAAAAACACGTAACCGTGGAGTATTTGTTTTTCAAAACAGCTCTTAACAAATCTCGAGGACGAGATTTTTTCTTAAGGGGGGTAGTGTTGTAACACCCCAAAAATTTTAGCCTTGTTTTGTTTATTAAATTTTTTCCAGGAAACTTAAACTTTGGTTTTCTGGATTTTCTTTTGATTTCAGAACCTTTCTTCCCTTTATTTTTATGGAGTTTTTACCTCAAGTGAAAAAAACTTCCCAATTTTATTGGACCCTTTTTCCCTCTCAAATAAAACAATTCTTTTATCAGTAGGATTATTTATATAATTATTTTCCCTGAGCTTTATTTCTCTAATGTGGTTTTTCATAAGTTTAGGGACCCTTTGCACTGCAACCCTTTTATAAATTCATTCAAAAATTCCACCAAAATTTGGAGATGTCATGTGATGTTTCTAAACCACTTTTATGCAAAAATATATTTCATTCATTGAATATTTTGAGTTCTACACCAAGTTTTCAAATCTGGTCAAATCTCAATTTTGCACTACAACCGATTTAAATATTTCTTTAAAACTTCTACCAAAATTTTGGGATGTCAGTAGGAGCATATTATTCAACTTTATGCAAAAAACCAGCTATGTTCTTGGAAAAATTTGAGTGAATCAACCTCATTTCCATTCTGGTCCAACTTGAGGATTTGTACTACAACTATATTTTTACTTGCTCCTTTTGCTGTGATTCCTTTTCCTACTTGTAGTCCTCCCCGCTAAACCCTTAAGTCCAAGATGTTGGGCTCATTGGAGAAATTCTAGTGCTTGCAATCATGCCGTGTCCTTTCTGTCCAAAACTGAAGATTTGCAAAACTTGCACTAGCAAGTTTCTTCTTTTGCCCAAATGACCTTACCACTCTCTTTTGCACCCAAAGAGGCACTAATCTGGACATTATGACCACTCCAAGAACTGCCTAGATGCCTATGGCATTTTGTCAAACACCCTGTGTGCATAGACAGATTTGGCATGGTTGAAAGTTTTGTGTTGTGAACTTCCCCCTTGTCCAAACCAAGTTGTCTAGTAGCCTTCTAACTGTCTCTAACCTAGGCCTGTGGATTCTCATTGGCTCTCTAGCAATTTTTGGTCGCCCTGGCATTTCGTCGAACGAGTGCCGTGCACGCCCGGAGCGCGAGCAGAGCACGCGTTTTGCACGTGCCGCGCCCGAGCCGCCGCGTCGCGCCCCTGGGTTTTGCCCGCTCTGCAGAGCCAGGCCACTCACTCGACTACTCACCGCATCGCGCCAAGCAGCCCCTGGTGCCCTACAACACCGCCGTCAGAGCCCTTGGCGGCGCGCCAGCGTCCGCAACGCGTCTCTACCACGGTCGGTGCCGCCCAAGCCACACGCGCGTGCCAGCTCACCTCTTGAGCAGCGTGGAGTGCGCCGTGTTGGAGATATGCCCTAGAGGCAATCATGTATGATGATATTTCCTATGTGTTTATGAATAAAGATAGTCCTTGGACATTATCAATGATGTGTATCAGCAAGTACGTGACTTGTTTGTGGGACTATGCATTGTATGATGACTATCCTAAAAGGTCCCTAGTCGAAAGGGTTGTGTGGACGCGCAGCCGACTAGACTAGCATATGACACGGTCGATGGCTCGGTCTCACTAGCTATGGAGCATAGGATGCTAACCGGATAATATGGACTTCGAAAGGTCTGGTCGGATTCGACATAGTCGGATCCGAGTCGAGATTAGGTCCGAGTCGGACAGACCCAACTATGAGACACAGCGATATGTCATCTGTGAGTCTCTAGTACAACATACGTTCTATGTCCTAAGACCTGAGCTGACGCATATACTCGAGATGGTGATAGACTTGCTTTGGGCCGACCAAACGCTACTCCGTGACTGGGTAGTTACAAAGGTAGGTTTCGGGTTTGTCCAATCCCATGCTGCGAGACATGGTCGTGCAAGATGGGATTTGCCCCTCCGATCAGGAGAGATATACTCTAGGCCCCTCGTGTGATCTGACGAGGGAAAGCATGGCCATGCGACAAGGATTATGAGATAATCCGGATTGTGGTCGGTATCACTGGAACGAGAAAGAGGTCGGGCTAGCACAAGGATGACAGTCTCTCCTTGAGCCCGACAACGTATATCGTGCGGCAAAGGGAACAGTAGTGTGACACGTTGTACAGGTTCGCCTAACCAGCTTCATAGTCAGCTTGGTGGTCGGCACGCCTTGCTAGAGGCCGCTACCAACCGTACAGGTCGGAGGTGATCCGAACTATGACCAAGCCGACTTGAACCTAAAGGGGTCGCCGCTAAGGGAAGGAACCTACGAGGTCGATTCGTAGGACACTTTGGTCGGATGTGATCCGAATCGACTAGGAACGTGACCGAGTAGACTTTGGGCTTTAGGGTCCGTGCGAGGCCCAAGTGTTGAGCCCGCGGCGGACGCCTATATAAAGTGGAGGTGCGGCACACTCATTAGTTCGATCGCTTTGGCGCTGCGACTAGGGTTTGCATGTGTTGCGAATAGCCACCTCCACTCGCCGCCGACTGTGTGATCGGACCTAGCAGTCCGCCGCACGACGTTCCTCCCGCACGCGCGGATACCGTTAGAGGCGGTGCACTTGCGCCGCTCCGGCGAACTCGTGCGTGGGATCGGAAGACCGGCCGCCGAGGGAGATCGAGCGAGGAGGAGGCGATCCACGCAGACGCTGCCCCAACTCTTCTTCCGCTGCACGGCACTGCGCGTCTAGTGGTAACGAACTGTGATCCATCTCCCGTAGCATGTTCCTGGATGTTCTGCGCGTAGGAATTTTAATTTGCAGTCGACGCACCCTACCGTAGAACCCAACACGCCGACCAGCTCCAACCGCCTCCACGTCGCCCCTAGCTACAGAATGACGGTTCGCCGGTGAACTTATCCCCGGCCGCCGCGGAACCACCTTGACCCGCCTATTTAAGGAGCCCCGAGCTCCTCCGAGCACTCGGGCAGCCTCACACCGTCCTCCTAGTGCCCCCGTTGCCGTCAATTGAAGAGGAAGAGGCCGTCTTCCCCGACTCTGGCCAGTTCGGCCACCGCCGCCTACCGGCTCCGTTCGGCACAACTAGAGCCTCCCCGGCCCTCCCAACGCCACTAAACGACTCCACTTCGTCTTGCGGAGCCACCCAGACCCCCAGCCGCGACGGAAAGCCACCGTAGCCCCAAACCCACTTTGCCACCGAAGCCACCGGCCGTCGCGACGCTCGCCGCCGGCGATTCCCTCCACCCCGACGACCCTACAACCACCGGAAGGACCGCCCTAGATTCGCGGATCCATCCCCGCCCTCGGTTTCCCGAACGGTGCCGCCGTTCGCCGGCGAGCATCGCCGGAGTTCCGCCCCCGCTCGGGCAGAGGAAGAGGAGGGAGGAGAGAATAGTCAAACCTGACCAGTGGGCCAGGCGGGCCCGCTGTCAGTGACCCACGTGCTGTCCATGCTGGAGTAAGTGGAAGTGTAAATCCAAAATACGCCTTCGACGTGGTCAGTAATCGAAACGTTTTTCTTTTTTTGATTAATTTTAAAAACGGATTTTGACCACAACTTTGACTGCCTATAACTTTTTAATTATAACTCCAAATGAGTTGATTCTTTTTCCTACCTACCTAAAATTTTGTCTAGTTTATTTTAAGATTTATTTCAAAATTCTTCAGACAACTTTTTGGTACTGTTTTTGAAACTATATATTGATTCAAAAAATATTTTAAATAGGATTTTTGGAGAGAGGAGAAAGCTTTCAAAAGTTTTGGAGTGCACCCTGCCTCTCCACACCTTGAAGTCAAGGATTCTGAACCCTGGCATAATATTTTTTCATGCATTCATTGACATGATTATGACACAACCTCGATACGTAAAACTCGTTATTGGAAACTTCCTTGCTGTTGGAAATGGTCATGCTTGTGATAATGATCATCCTCGTATGCCTTTCGTGCCTACCGGAAGAAAAACTGGAAAGTCTCTGTCTTGGGTAGACCCGAGCTTGTCCCTAGTTCCTCGTCGGGACGAGTGTGTCCGGCATGGCATGAGTTGTATGATGAGTGGTGATTCTGTTTGTTGGATGAAATATATTTTGTTATGCTAATCATGCAGGGGATACTTAAACCTCGTGAGTCGACAATAGATCGAGTCTTGTTCTAGTAACCCCCATACTTGTTTCGTACTACCACTTGTCTCTACAACAAGTAGGGTACGGTTCAGTAAGTCGTCAACCCCTTTCTAGCACACACCGTACAGAGAGGCCATGGTGGAAGATACCGGTTGTAGCTGGTAGGCAGGCCACCTGGTCCTGGGGCATGGGTGTTTCCGGTTGAGACCGAGAGGGGAGGCCACCCCTTAGAGCGCGCGATATAAATTTGATCCCATGCTACGCGAGGTTGTAGCCTTCCCACTTAGAGTTTTGCTTGACAGGCGGCGTGGGTGATTCCAGACACCGGTAAGTTAAGCTGGTGTGTGCAAGTTAGGTGTGTTTTCAACTAAAAGGCCGTAGACGGAATTAGTCCCGATGGACTAAAAGAATCCGTTACTCGTGGGTAAAAAGTACACCCTCTGCAGAGTTTAAACCTCTTGGATATTCACTGTATTTACTTTATAAGCCCTTTATGTGGTGTCGCTGAGACGCCCGACTGTGGCATGCTTGTTATTTATTTACTTTATAAGCCCTTTATGTGGTGTCGCTGAGACGCCCGACTGTGGCATGTGTGTTATTTATTTACTTTATAAGCTCTTTATGTGGTGCCGCTGAGACGCCCGACTGTGGCATGTTTGTTATTTATTTTACTTTATATGCCCTTTATGTGGTGTCGCTCAGACGCCCGACTGAGGCATGCTTGTTTTTTTTCCATCAATTCGAGACGTCGCTTCAGACATCCGAATGGTGCATTTTTATTCCTACTTTGTCTTTTCATATTCATTATTATATATTAATAACCTGCTTGCATGCATCCAGGATTTTATTTTTATGTCTGACGTTGTGATTCATAGAATATTTTCAGAGCATGATTATCGGTTGTTATATTATACCTGTGTTCATAATGTTTGCGAGTACATTCAAAGTACTCACTGGCTTGTCCCTGGCTATTGTCTTGGCCAGATTTCTTGCGCGGAGAGGAGCGACCGTGATGACAGCCCCGGAACCTACGCAATGGTGATAGCAGCCTCGTGAAGATAGGAGTTAACCTGGTCAGCTGTTCCTGTGGGAAATGGAGTCCCATAGACGCTGATGATCCACAAACCGCTTCCGCCATCAACCACTAGAAACCATTTGTTGTACTCACAGACCAGAATGGTCTTGTACTGCATATTTTGTATTTTGCTTGGAATTTCTGTATCAAGTTGGTGCCTCATCAGCTAACAGTAATCCTGGGGCTGGTGAGCACAAGGGCCATTTTCTAGAAATTAATACCCGGAAAACCGGTCGTCACAGGTTGGCAACATGCCTTAATGTGGTTCTATTGGCTATAATTAGCAAAGATGCTGTCCTACAGAGCAGTCATGAAAGAACACACTTATATGAGTTCCGACTATAAACGTCGCAGTCTAAGAGACCAGGGAGTATGACGTATAAGCTCCAAACCGCGGGGTAGCCTACTGACGGTCAGGTACAGGTTAAGACTTTGAGTGAAACCTGTTCACACAAAACTAGCAATTCAAGGCATAGTCCATTGTTAAGTTATGAATGGATGTAGCTTAAAGTTCTAGAAAGAAGTTCAACTTAACAGCCTCTGCTGAAACACAGGTATATTAAACAAGTGGTGAGAGAAGGCAAATCTCTAAATGGGTATTTTAGATCTGGTGGGGGATTGTTAGAATTAGTGCGCTAGGCCCATAGCAATTTCTAAAATCTCAAATAGTGGCCCATGTGTAAAATGGCAAGTGATGGTGCTAAAGTTTAGTCTCACCCCGGAAGTTGAAGAAGGGTTGGACATCTTTATATAGTGGATTCTCTCCACCACTCTAAGTGGTGTGTGAGAAGAGAAAGGGAAGACCACACGCGCGCGCTCGCTCGCCTCGCCTGGCCGGGCCGTGGCGAGACGAGGCGGCGCGTACGTGCAACATGCACGTGAATGGTCCACCGAAATCCAGTCCGTCTCCTTGCAGGGGCGCAACTTCCTTTTGCCGTTTTATTTTTTAGCAGACAAGGTTATGATTTCTTGTCCGCTAAATATACAAATTAGAAACCAAGTCGGTTTGGGATTGTGATCGCGACACAATACCGCCTCTGGTCCTAATATATATACAGCTACCGGCTGCAGCCAAAGATACACCGAAAACACCTAGAGTTTTGCCTCATCTCGCAACTTGCGCCGCTGTCCTAGTCTACTTCATCCCAAAAGCCGGCGTGCATCGGCGCATGGGAGAGCAGGTCCCTGGACTGTTCGTCCTTGCGATCCTGTACCGGAAGAGGACGAATTTGGTTTTTGGAAAGCGCTCTGCACGACTGCTCAAATTCATCATCACGGGTCGTCTTCCGTCCAAGTTGGGCGGTGCTACTCATCGTCGCCTTCATCGCCGTCAGTAGCAGATCGTCATCAACACCGTCAGACCCACAATAGCTAACGAAGAGTACGTCCAACATCATTTGTTCATGTCTGTCTCTACAGCTGTTGTTTCGTGTACGTTGTTGTTTTGCATGTTCTGTTGTTCCTCTAGTTTGCTAGATCGTTGCATGCTAGTATCTATTCTAGTTATGAATTATTTACTGGAATTAATCATGAACTTACCTAATTTTCCAACACTAACTCGTCGATGGTAGTGAGCTATTTGTACTGGGGAGGAAGTGAATAATCTAAAAACGAGAATGAGACTCAAATCTAATATACTAAGTTGTTTCGTATTACATCAAGCATTTGAGAGAGACAACAATCAGACCAGAGGCGATCTATATATCATAAACATATATTTCTTGCAATGCAACATAGATCCTTATATTCCTTATTCTCATACTAAATTGAGCATTCCATCTTAATTTAGAACGTGACCAACCTACAGATGTCCGGAAGAACCATCTTGGCAGGGTCTATATATCTTACTAAAGCGTTCCATCATCCACGCCAGCAATAGTGGGGTCTTGGCGGCGTCATGGAACTCCCTACCATAGAGCTCCTCGGTTGGTTGCATCCATGCTGACCATACCACCCAACATGACATCAACATACCTGACATTGTCTCCGCCAAAGAAAGGCTTACCTCTGCAGCATTCCCTCAGTGACCGTTCTTGCGTATGTCCTCCGATGTGAAAGTCTGCTCCCTTCCTTTGTTCTTCTTGTCTGTCTTCCTCGTGAATATCTTCCACCATGGTGCAACTAGCTGCAAGGTCGCATACATATACATACATTTTTTTTCTATAACACAAAACTTTGAGCTCTGATTTTTTTTGGTGAGGGATCCTCGAATGTTATTTGCGGATGAAATTTTGCAAAATGCTAAAACTTTTGATCATGTTTGATGTCCCAAAATTTTAGTTTTTTATTTTGTTTTATATCTTTTGTGAATTTACTGTTCATGAAGGGTGTAGGTACACCCGGGAATAGAAAATCCACTCCAAGATGGTGAGCGCTAGGAGATGATGGCGCATAGAAAAATATTCGAGAGGGAAAAACCGTGCACGTGGCAGGGTTATCTGGTGCATTGGATGTTCGAAAATCAAATTAACAATATTAAAAAAACTGAAAATAATTTAGCGTCTACACATGATATATTTCAACCATGCCACAAAAACAAAAAGTAAATTTGAACAACAGCTTGAGAAACAAAAAGAACATAATTAACACTAATTGTGTTAATAGATAAAATTTATGGCCCAATATAAAACGAGTCATATTCACACAAAAAATGGACATTTTTGTTTCTAGAGTTGTACTGAAATTTTGTGATATATTTTGCGTATGTGTAAACTTATCTTCACATTTTGAACACATGTGGAGTGTGCTCCGGTAAGCTGTAGCACCAAACATCATGTCAGATGCTAGAATTAGAAGCCTTTTTTTCACGAGACCCCCAACACAATATTGCTCGTAGCGTGGTTAATAAAATACTCCCTCCGTTCCCAAATATAAGTATTTCTAGAGATTCTACCAAGTGACTATATACGGAGCAAAACGAGTGAATCTACACTCTAAAATATGTCTACATACATTGGTATGTTACATTCCATTTGAAATATTTAAAAAGACATATATTTAGAAACAGAGGGAGTAATAAATAGTTGGCCGT
This sequence comes from Aegilops bicornis, assembly GCA_021605145.1. NCBI lineage: Eukaryota > Viridiplantae > Streptophyta > Magnoliopsida > Poales > Poaceae > Aegilops > Aegilops bicornis. Next base: position 678,223,975 of record CM038674.1, read on the forward strand.
GCGTTGGTTGGGGCTAGAACCGCGTATTGAGCCCTCGTCTTATGCATTCTGACCACTACAATACGAAGTGCTTTTGGTTTATGGTAGATCACATAATGTATATATTCTAAGCATGAATGAAAGTTGAGCTTTGGGACTGCATTAAACACAGATAGTTGTGTGTGTGTGTGTACGTAATTCTCCTAACATCGATCATGTGCGACTAATATCTTGATGGAAATTCAAAACTATGCAAATACCAATATTGATACTTGTTTCTACAAACGTTGATCTATGCTTCTCTTCATCGGTGACCGTTACTATTCTGGTGCGTTGATTCTGTGGGCCTTAGCACGATGACTTTTCAACTGCCTACTACAACAAGGTTTCCCGACTCACATAAGGGAGGGGTGATGATGGCAGTGCGTCTTCGGCTCGCTCCAGTGCTTGTAGTTGTCGGCAGGTGGTTCACGGACCTGGATGAAATTTTTGTTACTTTTGGATTCTTTGTACCGCCATGACTATTGATGAATATATCAGAAGATTTCCCTGTAAAAAAAATCTTGGTTGAGCATGTACAATCATGCGTCTGTGTGCTTAGATATAGAGAGACTAAGGCAAAGATAAAAGAGTCTATGTGTGTGTGCACGCACGTGCGCGTGTGTGTTTGTGTGTGTGTGGCGGGGGGGGGGGGGGGGGATCTAGCGAAGTTTGTGTTATATGATAGAGGGAAGGATATACCTAGAAAGTGAGTATGTGAGATAGGCATGCGGAGAGGGAGAGAGGTGTGTCTTACAGGGAGACAGAGAAATTTGTGTGCATGTGAGTGAGAAAGACCTATGAATGAAGAGAACTACAGGGGAATGTCCTAAAAGAGAGTGATACAGAGAGGGATCCAGAAAGATGGGGAGGTGTGTCCGTGTATGTGTATGAGAGAGAGAGAGAGAGAGAGAGAGAGAGAGAAATAGAGTGACCTAGATAGTGTGTGTATGTGTGAGAGGGGAGACATAGAATAGAGAGGCGGAAACGTGTGTGTGTCTTTGAAGAGAAGCATATGGAGATAAAAACAGACATGAAGAGAGCTTGAGAGGGACCCAGATGGATAGTGTGTGCAAGATAGATAGAGTGGAGGGCTTGATTTGGGAGAGACAAATAGAAAAATGTGTGTGTGTGTGCGAAAGACATATGTACAGTAGTGTGTCCTTGAGAGGGAAATAAAGAGAGGGGTTTGTGTATGTAAGAGGCATGGGCGAGGGAAGGAGAGTGGGCATGTATGAGAGAAGTCAAGAGTGTGAGAATGAGATAGATCTGTCGAAAAGAGAGAACGGTTTGTGTGTGTGTGTGAGAGAGAGAGAGAGAGATGTCATATATGTTTGTGTGGGGATAAACCTAGATAAATAAGGGGAGAGAAAAGGGTGTGTGTGAATTTGATACAGTAGATAGTGATGGGTAACGTAGTAATTTCAAAAAAAAATCCTACGCACACGCAAGATCATGGTGATGCATAGCAACGAGAGGGGATAGTGTTGTCCACGTATCCTCGTAGACCGAAAGCGGAAGCGTTAGAACAACACGGTTGATGTAGTCGTACATCTTCACGGCCCGACCGATCAAGCACCGAAACTACGGCACCTCCGAGTTCTAGCACACGTTCAGCTCGATGACGTCCCTCAAACTCCGATCCAGCCGAGTGTCGAGGGAGAGTTCCGTCAGCACGACGGCGTGGTGACGATCTTGATGTTCTACCGTCGCAGGGCTTCGCCTAAGCACCGCTATAATATTATCGAGGACGACTATGATGGAGGGGGACACCGCACACGGCTAATAGATCTCAAGGATCAATTGTTGTTGTGTGTCTGGGGTGCCCCCCTGCCCCCATATATATAGGAGCAAGGGGGGAGGTGGCCGGCCTACGGAGGAGGCACGCCAAGGGGGGAGTCCTACTCCCACTGAGTAGGACTCCTCCTTTCCTTGTAGGAGAAGGAAAGAGGAGGAGTAGGACTCCTCCTTTCCTTGTTGGAGAAGGAAAGAGGAGGAGAGGGAGAAGGAAAAGTGGGCTGCCCCCTTTGTCCAATTCGGGCCAGAGGGTGGGCGCAGGCCTCCTTCCTTTTGGCCTCTCTCCTCTATTCCCGTATGGCCCAATAACGCCCATATACTCCCCGGCGAATTCCTGTAACTCTCGGTACTCCAAAAAATACCCGAATCACTCGGAACCTTTCCGAAGTCCGAATATAGTCGTCCAATATATCGATCTTTACGTCTCGACCATTTCGAGACTCCTCGTCATGTCCCCGATCTCATCGGGGACTCCGAACTCCTTCGGTACATCAAAACTCATAAACTCATAATATAACTGTCATCGAAACCTTAAGCGTGCGGACCCAACGGGTTCGAGAACAATGTAGACATGACCGAGACACGTCTCTGGTCAATAAACAATAGCGGAACCTGGATGCTCATATTGGCTCCCACATATTCTACGAAGATCTTTATCGGTCAAACCGCATAACAACATACGTTGTTCCCTTTGTCATCGGTATGTTACTTGCCCGAGATTCGATCGTCGGTATCTCAATACCTAGTTCAATCTCGTTACCGGCAAGTCTCTTTACTCGCTCTGTAATACATCATCCCGCAACTAACTCATTAGTTGCAATGCTTGCAAGGCTTATAGTGATGTGCATTACCGAGTGGGCCCAAAGATACCTCTACGACAATCGGAGTGACAAAACCTAATCTCGAAATACGCCAACCCAACATGTACCTTTGGAGACACCTGTAGTACTTCTTTATAATCACCCAGTTACGTTGTGACGTTTGGTAGCACCCAAAGTGTTCCTCCGGTGGCAGGAGTTGCATAATCTCATAGTTACAGGAACATATATAAGTCATGAAGAAAGCAATAGCAATGTACTAAACGATCAAGTGCTAGGCTAACGGAATGGGTCATGTCAATCACATCATTCTCCTAATGATGTGATCCCATTAATCAAATAACAACACATGTCTATGGTTAGGAAACATAACCATCTTTGATTAATGAGCTAGTCAAGTAGAGGCATACTAGTGACTATATGTTTGTCTATGCATTCACACATGTATTATGTTTCCGTTAATACAATTCTAGCATGAATAATAAACATTTATCATGAAATAAGGAAATAAACAATAACTTTATTATTGCCTCTAGGGCATATTTCCTTCAGTCTCCCACTTGCACTAGAGTCAATAATCTAGTTCACATCATCATGTGATTCAACACTAATATTCACATTTGTATGTGATTAACACCCATAGTTCACATCATCATGTGACCAACACCCAAAGGGTTTACTAGAGTCGGTAATCTAGTTCACATCGCTATGTGATTAACACCCAAAGAGTACTAAGGTGTGATCATGTTTTGCTCGTGAGAGAAGCTTAGTCAATGGGTCTGTCACATTCAGAGCCGTATGTATTTTGCAAATATTCTATGTCTACAATGCTCTGTACGGAGCTACTCTAGCTAATTGCTCCCACTTTCAATATGTATCCAGATTGAGACTTAGAGTCATCTGGATCGGTGTAGAAGCTTGCACCTATGTAACTCTTTACGACGGGCTCTTTTATCACCTCCATAATCGAGAAATATTTCCATAGTCCTCACTAAGGATATTCTTGACCAATGTCTAGTGATCTACTCCTAGATCACTATTGTACTCCCTTGCTAAATTCAGAGCAAAGTATACAATAGGTCTGGTACATAGCATAGCATACTTTATAGAACCTATAATTGAGGCATAGGGAATGACTTTCATTCTCTTTTCTATTTTCTGCCGTGGTCGGGATTTGAGTCTTACTCAATTTCACACCTTTGCAACACAGGCAAGAACTCTTTCTTTGACTGTTCCATTTTGAACTACTTCAAAATCTTGACAAGGTATGTACTTATTGAAGAACTTATCAAGCGTCTTGATCTATCTCAATAGATCTTGATGCTCAATATGTAAGCAGCTTCACCGAGGTCCTTCTCTGAAAAACTCCTTTCAAATACTCCTTTATGCTTCGCAGAATAATTCTACATTATTTCCGATCAACAATATGTCATTCACATATACTTATCAGAAATGCTGTAGTGCTCCCACTCACTTTCTTGTAAATACAGGCTTCTCCAAAAGTCTGTATAAAACCATATGCTTTGATCACACTATCAAAGCGTTTATTCCAACTCCGAGATGCTTGCACCAGTCCATAGATGGATCGCTGAAGCTTGCACATTTTGTTAGCTCCTTTAGGATTAACAAAACCTTCTGGTTGCATCATATACAACTCTTCTTTAATAAATCCATTAAAGAATGTAGTTTTGACATCCATTTGCCAGATTTCATAAAATGTGGCAATTGCTAACATGATTCAGACAGACTTAAGCATAGCTACAGTTGAGAAAATCTCATTGTAGTCAACACCTTGAAATTTTCGAAAACCTTTTTGTGACAAGTCGAGCTTTGTAGATAGTAACACTACTATCAGTGTCCGTCTTCCTCTTGAAGATCCATTTATTTAACATGGCTTGCTGATCATCGAGCAAGTCAATCAAAGTCCATACTTTGTTCTCATACATGGATCCTATCTCAGATTTCATGGCCTTAAGCCATTTCGCGGAATCTGGGCTCATCATCGCTTCCTCATAGTTCGTAGGTTCATCATGGTCTAGTAACATGACTTCCAGAACATGATTACCGTACCACTCTGGTGCGGATCTTACTCTGGAAGACCTACGAGGTTTGGTAGCTACTTGATCTGAAGTTTCATGATCATCATCATTAACTTCCTCTCTAATTGGTGTAGGAATCACTGGAACTGATTTATGTGATGATCTACTTTCCAATAAGGGAGAAGGTACAATTACCTCATCAAGTTCTACTTTCCTCCCACTCACTTCTTTCGAGAGAAACTTCTTCTCTAGAAAGGATCCATCTTAGCAACGAATAACTTGCCTTCGGATCTATGATAGAAGGTGTACCCAATAGTTACCTTTGGGTATTCTATGAAGACGCACTTTTCCGATTTGGGTTCGAGCTTATCAGGTTGAAACCTTTTCATATAAGCATCGCAAATCCAAGCTTTAAGAAACGACAGCTTAGGTTTACTGCTAAACCATAGTTCATACGGTGTCATCTCAACGGATTTAGATGGTGTCCTATTAAACGTGAATGCAGCTGTCTCTAATGCATAACCCCAAAACGATAGTGGTAAACCGATAAGAGACATCATAGATTGCACCATATCTAGTAAAGTACGATTAGGACGTTCGGACACACCATTGTGGTGTTCTAGGTGGCGTGAGTTGCGAAACTATTTCACATTGTTTCAAATGAAGACCAAACTCGTAACTCAAAAATTCATCTCCACAATCAGATCGTAGAAACTTTATTTTTCTTGTTACGATGATTTTCCACTTCACTCTGAAATTCTTTGAACTTTTCAAATGTTTCAGACTTATGTTTCATCAAGTAGATATACCCATATCTGCTCAAATCATCTGTGAAGGTCAGAAAATAACGATACATGCCGCGAGTCTTAACACTCATCGAATCGCATACATCGGTATGTATTATTTCCAATAAGTCAGTAGCTCGTTCCATTGTTCCGGGGAACGGAGTTTTAGTCATCTTGCCCAAAAGGCACGGTTCGCAAGCATCAAATGATTCATAACCAAGTGATTCCAAGATCCATCTTTATGGAGTTTCTTCATGCGCTTTACAACCGATATGACCCGAGCAGTGCCACAAATAAGTTGCACTATCATTATTAACTTTTGCATCTTTTGGCATCAATATTATGAATATGTGTATCACTACGATCGAGATCCAACAAACTATTTTCATTGGGTGTATGACCATCGAAGGTTTTATTCATTTAAACAGAACAACAATTATTCTTTGACTTTAAATGAATAACCGTATCACAATAAACATGATCAAATCATATTCATGTTCAACGCAAACGCCAAATAACATTTATTTAGGTTTAACCCTAATCCCGAAGGTATAGGGAGTGTGCGATGATGATCATATCAATCTTTGAACTACTTCCAACACTCATCGTCACTTCCCCTTCAACTAGTCTTTGTTTATTCTCAGAACTCCTGTTTGAGTTACTAATCTTAGCAACCGAACAAGTATCAAATACTGTGGGCTACTATAAACACTAGTAAGGCACACATCAATAACCTGTATATCAAATATACCCTTGTTCACTTTGCCATCCTTCTTATCCACCAAATATTAAGGGTATTTACGCTTCCAAAGGACCATTTCCTTTGCGATTAAGCACTCAGTTTCAGGCTTTGGTCCAGCTTTGGGCTTCTTCGCAGGAGTGACAACTTACTTGTCATTCTACTTGAAGTTCCCTTTCTTTCCCTTTGCCCTTTTCTTGAAACTAGTGGACTTGTCAATCATCAACACTTGATGCTCTTTTCCTGATTTCTACCTTCGTCGATTTCAGCATCACGAAGAGCTCGGGAATCGTTTTCGTCATCCCTTGCATTATAGTTCATCACGAAGTTCCAGCAACTTGGTGATGGTGACTAGAGAACTCTGCCAATCACTATCTTATCTGGAAGATTAACTCCCACTTGATTCAAATGATTGTAGTACCCAGACAATCTAAGCACATGCTCACTAGTTGAGTGATTCTCCTCCATCTTTTACCTATAGAACTTGTTGGAGACTTCATATCTCTCAACTCGGGTATTTGCTTGAAATATTAACTTCAATTCCTGGAACATCTCATATGGTCCATGACGTTCAAAACATCTTTGAAGTCCCGATTCTAAGCCGTTAAGCATGGTGCACTAAACTATCAAGTAGTCATCATATTTAGCTAGCCAAACGGTCATAACGTGCATACGCTCCTGCAATAGGTCTATCACCTAGCGGTGCATCAAGGACATAATTCTTCCAGGCAGCAATGAGGATAAACCTCAGATCACGGATCCAATCCGCATCATTGCTACTAACATTTTTCAACATAATTTTTCTCTAGGAACATATCAAAATAAACATATGAAAGCAACAACGCGAGCTATTGATCTACAACATAATTTGCAAAATACTACCAGGACTAAGTTCATGATAAATTTAAGCTCAATTAATCATATTACTTAAGAACTCCCACTTAGATAGATATCCCTCTAATCTTCTAAGTGATTACGTGATCCATATCAACTACACCATGTCCGATCGTCACGTGAGATGGAGTAGTTTCAACGGTGAACATCAATATGTTGATCATATCTACTATATGATTCACGCTCGACCTTTCGGTCTCCGTGTTCCGAGGCCATATCTGTTATATGCTAGGCTCGTCAAGTTTGACCTGAGTATTCCGCGTGTGCAACTGTTTTGCACTCGTTGTATTTGAACGTAGAGCCTATCACACCCGATCATCACGTGGTGTCTCAAAGACGAAGAACTTTCATAACGGTGCATACTCGTGGAGAACACTTCTTGATAATTTAGTGAGAGATCATCTTATAAAGCTACCGCCCGTACTAAGAAAAATAAGATGTATAAAAGATAAACATCACATGCAATCAAAATATGTGACATGATATGGCCATCATCATTTTGTGCCTTTGATCTCCATCTCCAAAGCATCGTCATGATTTCCATCGTCACCGCATGACACCATGATCTCCATCATCTTGATCTATATCAAATGTGTGTCGTCACATGGTCGCCTCGCCAACTATTGCTCTTGCAACTATTGCTATCGCATAGCGATAAAGTAAAGCAATTATTTGGCGCTTGCATCTTATGCAATAAAGAGACAACCATAAGGCTTCGCTAGTTGCCGATAACTTCAACAAAACATGATCATCTCATACAACAACTTATATCTCATCACGTTTTGACCATATCACATCACAACATGCCCTGCAAAAACAAGTTAGACGTCCTCTACTTTGTTGTTGCAAGTTTTACGTGGCTACTATGGGCTTAGCAAGAACCGTTCTTACCTACGCATCAAAACCACAACGATAGTTTGTCAAGTTGGTGCTGTTTTAACCTTCGCAAGGACCGGGCATAGCCACACTCGGTTCAACTAAAGTTGGAGAAACTGACACCGCTAGTCACCGTGTGCAAAGCACGGCGGTAAAACCAGTCTCGCGTGGCGTCTGGCGTAATGTCGGTTCGGGCCGCTTCATCCAACAATACCGCCGAACCAAAGTATGACATGCTGGTAAGCAGTATGACTTATATCGCCCACAACTCACTTGTGTTCTACTCGTGCATATAACATCAACGCATAAAACCTAGGCTCGGATGCCACTGTTGGGTAACGTAGTAATTTCAAAAAAAAAATCCTACGCACACGCAAGATCATGGTGATGCATAGCAACGAGAGGGGAGAGTGTTGTCCACGTACCCTCGTAGACCGAAAGCGGAAGTGTTAGAACAGGGCGGTTGATGTAGTCGTACGTCTTCACGGCCCGACCGATCAAGCACCGAAACTACGGCACCTCCGAGTTCTAGCACACGTTCAGCTCGATGACGTCCCTCAAACTCCGATCCAGCCGAGTGTCGAGGGAGAGTTCCGTCAGCACGACGGCGTGGTGACGATCTTGATGTTCTACCGTCGCAGGGTTTCGCCTAAGCACCGCTACAATATTATCAAGGAGGACTATGGTGGAGGGGGGCACAACACACGGCTAATATATCTCAAGGATCAATTGTCGTTGTGTGTCTGGGATGCCCCCCTGCCCCCATATATATATAGGAGCAAGGGGGGAGGCGGCCGGCCTATGGAGGAGGCGCGCCAAGGGGGGAGTCCTACTCCCACCGGGAGTAGGACTCCTCCTTTCCTTGTAGGAGAAGGAAAGAGGAGGAGTAGGACTCCTCCTTTCCTTGTTGGAGAAGGAAAGAGGAGGAGAGGGAGAAGGAAAAGTGGGCTGCCCCCTTTGTCCAATTCAGACCAGAGGGTGGGTGCAGGCCTCCTTCCTTTTGGCCTCTCTCCTCTATTCCCGTATGGCCCAATAAGGCCCATATACTCCCCGGCGAATTCCCGTAACTCTCCGGTAATCCAAAAAATACCCGAATCACTCGGAACCTTTCCGAAGTCCGAATATAGTTGTCCAATATATCGATCTTTACGTCTCAACCATTTCGAGACTCCACGTCATTTCCCCCATCTCAACCCGGACACCGAACACCTTAGGTACAACAAAACACATAAACACAAAATATAAAATTCAACGAAACCTTAAGCGTGCGGACCCAACGGGTTCGAGAACAATGTAGACATGACCGAGACACGTCTCCGGTCAATAAACAATAGCGGAACCTGGATTCTCATATTGGCTCCCACATATTCTACGAAGATCTTTATCGGTCAAACCGCATAACAACATACGTTGTTCCCTTTGTCATCGGTATGTTACTTGCCCGAGATTCGATCGTCGGTATCTCAATACCTAGTTCAATCTCGTTACCGGCAAGTCTCTTTACTCGCTCTGTAATACATCATTCCGCAACTAACTCATTAGTTGCAATGCTTGCAAGGCTTATAGTGATGTGCATTACCGAGTGGGCCCAGAGATACCTCTCCAGAGCAATCGGAGTGACAAAACCTAATCTCGAAATACGCCAACCCAACATGTACCTTTGGAGACACCTGTAGTACTCCTTTATAATCACCCAGTTACATTGTGACGTTTGGTAGCACCTAAAGTGTTCCTCCGTAAACGGAGTTGCATAATCTCATAGTTACAGGAACATATATAAGTCATGAAGAAAGCAATAGCAATGTACTAAACGATCAAGTGCTAGGCTAACGGAATGGGTCATGTCAATCACATCATTCTCCTAATGATGTGATCCCATTAATCAAATAACAACACATGTCTATGGTTAGGAAACATAACCATCTTTGATTAATGAGCTAGTCAAGTAGAGGCATACTAGTGACTATATGTTTGTCTATGTATTCACACATGTATTATGTTTCCGGTTAATACAATTCTAGCATGAATAATAAACATTTATCATGAAATAAGGAAATAAATAATAACTTTATTATTGCCTCTAGGGCATATTTCCTTCAGATAGATAGATAGATAGATAGATAGAGAGTGAGAGAGAGAGAGAGACCAATGGAGATATAAAAGGAGAGGGGTGGGATCAAAGGCATGGCATGTCTAGCAGGATAGGTGTGGGTGGGGAAGATGGAGAGGAACACAAAGAGTGTTGGTGTGCGTGCAAATTTGGCGAGAGGTCGAGCGTGTTTGATACCCTTTGAGATCCGGTTTGGATATCAGAAGACTCACATGCATTTTTTTCAAGGACTGACCCTGAGTTATTGAACCCACGAGGGGATATGCACTATGTCAAACGCTCTGACGAAATAAATTTCAGTTTAATAGCTGGACCTTTAACAACCTAATGGATGTAAACACTAATATTAAAAATAGGTATCAGTATGAGGTCATGCTCTCACAACCTTATATTTGTGCTCAGAATGTTATGGTATTAAACGGTGCTCTAGAAAACAACCGATGTTATGTGCTTGTGATGCGAGGATGTGGGGGATGTGTCCAAAGTACGTCCTAGCTGATGCTTGACTTGTATCAAGAGTCAGTTATCCAACAGATGGCCCTTACCATCGCGAGAGGTTACATCGGTCATAAAGAATAAACATTCACACAAAGCATTGGGTGTTTAATGACTACACCTCATTCGTCTCGAAGGAATAGCTTTGTGCTACCATATTAACCCCTTCTCGCACTGTTGTTTGGGATAACGTTCCACGTCATCCTCCTCTTTACCTTCTCCTGGTCGATCTATGTGATCCAAGATACCTACAGGGCCTTAGAACGAGAAGAAGATAAGAGAGAACTCTGCTGCAAGAAGACACACATATTATTGAAATTTCTCTTGTGATCAAACAATCCTTCAAACAATATTTTCCACTTATACAATGATTTCTTACTAGATTTCATCACCGATTTCTTTTGCTCTTCGTTGGGTTCGACACTCTTATTCATCAAAAAGATTACAATAGATCCCCTACACTTGCGGGTTATCAATCCATTTTTCTAGAGGTGACATATATGGGTTCTACAATGAGTTACCATCTCTCGGTTCTTCTGTTGCGTGGTCCTATCACACGGGGTTGAATTAGTTGACTAGGGGAGACGAAGCCGACTGGTATGACTGCTGGTACGAGCAGGCCCGCAAGTGTACCAGGTTCCATCTTCTATTTTGGATAACCTTCGATGCTAGCCTTGCTCTCCCTTGATCGTCATTTCGTATGGTTTGTTATCCTCACATAAATTGACATGATATTTACCCATTACAATGATGATTTTCTATTAATGCTTCAAATGACCTTCTCGTTTAGTATCCTTCTAAAATCAGACAAAAAGAGCATGTAAGCACAGTAGAATCCGAAAATCCTCAGACTACTATGCAAAACAAAAAGTAAAAAGTGGTGCAAAATGGACTCATCATTGATGCCTACCAATCTCCATAATATGGCACTATCATAGCTCTTATATATGGCCATGGTACCTACTATTTCATATTTGGTAGCTCTCCTTTTATTTTTCTCTTGTTCATCTTCCTTCAGTGAGAGGGGATGTCACCCATATTCTGAACATTGTTAGATTCTTGCCACATGGCAAAATTCAAGCCATACAAAATAACTCTAGAAACACACTACAAAATATCTTCATACTCAAGTTCTCTACAACATCATCCAACTCCTAGATATTTTCTTACTGCTACCTCTTGAGCATGTGTTGGTTTTCCCTTGAAGAGGAAAGGGTGATGCAGCAAAGTAGCATAAGTATTTCCCTCAGTTTTTGAGAACCAAGGTATCAATCCAGTAGGAGACTACACGCAAGTCCCTCGTACCTGCACAAACAAATAAGAACCTTGCAACCAACGCGATAAAGGGGTTGTCAATCCCTTCACGGCCACTTGCAAAAGTGAGATCTGATAAAATAAGATAAATATTTTTGGTATTTTTGTTGTATAGATTGAAATGTAAGGATTGCAAAATAAACGGCGACAGAAATAGCTAGTTGACTGGAGATTAATATGATTGAAAAAGACCCTGGGGCCATAGGTTTCACTAGTGGCTTCTCTCAAGATAGCATGTATTACGGTGGGTGAACAAATTACTGTCAAGAAATTGATAGAAAAGAGCATAGTTATGAGAATATCTAGGCATGATCATGTATATAGGCATCACGTCCGCGACAAGTAGACCGAAATGATTCTGCATCTACTACTATTACTCCACACATCGACCGCTATCCAGCATGCATCTAGAGTATTAAGTTCATAAGAACAGAGTAACGCATTAGGCAAGATGACATGATGTAGAGGGATAAACTCAAGCAATATGATATAAACCCCATATTTTTATCCTCGATGGCAACAATACAATACGTGCCTTGTTGCCCCTGCTGTCACTGGGAAAGGACACCGCAAGATTGAACCCAAAGCTAAGCACTTCTCCCATTGCAAGAAAGATCAATCTAGTAGGCCAAACCAAACTGATAATTCGAAGAGACTTGCAAAGATATTTAAATCATGCATATAAGAATTCAGAGAAGAATCAAATATTGTTCATAGATAATCTTGATCATAAACCCACAATTCATCGGATCTCGTCAAACACACCGCAAAAAGAATTACATCGAATAGATCTCCAAGACAATCGAGGAGAACTTTTTATTGAGATCCAAAGAGAGAGAAAAAGCCATCTAGATAATAACTATGGACCCGAAGGTCTGTGGTAAACTACTCATGCATCATCGGAGAGGCCATGGTGTTGATGTAGAAGCCCTCCATGATCGATTTCCCCTCCGTCACAGCGTCGGAAAAGGCACCAAGATGGGATCTCACGGGTACAGAAGGTTGCGGTGGTGGAAATAGGGTTTCGTGGTGCTCCTGGATGTTTTTAGGGTATATGAGTATATATAGGCGAAGGAAGTAGGTCGGTGGAGCTGTGAGGGGCCCACGAGGGTGGGGGCGCGCCCTCCTGCCTCTGGCTTCCTCGCTGCTTCCTTGACGTTCACTTCAAGTCTCCTGGATTGCATTTGTTCCAAAAACGATCCTCGCGAAGGTTCCATTCCGTTTGGATTCCGTTTGATATTCCTTTTCTGTGAAACACTGAAATAGGCAAAAAAAAAGCAGCAATTTGCACTGGGCCTTCGGTTAATAGGTTAGTCCCAAAAATAATATAAAAGTGCATAGTAAAGTCCATTAAACATCCAAAACATATAATATAATAGCATGGAGCAATCAAAAATTATAGATACGTTGGAGACGTATCACTTACTACACCCAAATATCTTACTCTAGAATTTTGTCATTTAGAAGTTCTCCCTAAATAGCATTCCATGGTTATCCATGTTATCCTCGAGCATCTTTGTCTCAAATACTATCAATGTAATTAACTAGTAGCGCTTGATATTTCTAAGTCGGATACATTTGCACAACCCCAAACCGTGTTACTCACCACAGTTTCATTTCATCAGTTACATTCCCAAAGAAATATCATCGGATACATTCCTAGAAAAATGAGTGTACTAGGAGGGGTTTCAAGTTTACACCATCCAATTAAAACAGGCCCACCCCTGGGTGGGGGGGGGGCAAGAGGGGTGCCTGCCTAGACCAATGAAACATATGGGCTCAAGGTATGCTATGCTAAACGAAGGTTGCCATACTGGACATCTCACATCTGGGTGTATTTTAAAAACAAAGGTGATACATTGCCCATCCCAAGTAGACTTGCTAAATCAATGTGCCATAAAAATCAATGCATTAGATATTGCATGCCGACGCCGTCGTCGGATTCGTTTCGTTTAGAAAAATATTTTTTTCATTTACTATATTTCTTCCAAGTATGATTTTTTTTTCATGCTAGATTGTGTTGTATTGTTTTCAGACTTTGAGTGTATGACTTCCTGCTGCCCCTAAAAGAATATCACATACAAACACTTTTATAAATATGATCATACAAACAAAGGGACAGATATCTCTTTTTTTAGGGTTAAGACAGTAGGAAAGGCTCCTACTGCATATATATTAGAGTATAAAAAGGCACTGTTACATGGTGGTAATTACAATGGTGGGAAGTGGGTCTAGGCTAAGATGCACAACCACTAAGTATCCTGAAGTAGTTTTCGCAAGAGGGAAGAGACAACATGTCTCTTATGCTCTAGCAATCTATACTGAAGGTTGCTGAAGTCACATTTGAACCTATCACACCAGGAGGCCACGGAAGGCGCGACGTGTCTGAAGTAGTTATTGTTGCGCTCCTTCCAGAGGCTCCAAGCTGCTACCAGGAAGACTTCCATGATCATTTTACAAGGATGTTGTGTCTTCAGATGTTCAACTAGATCCAACCTATCCCCAACAGTGGCCCAAGTGATGTTCAAACGCCGCCAGCAATCCTTACTGAAAGTGAAGTGGAAGAAGAGATGTTCCACCATTTCTTCAACGTGAAGACCACAAAGCAAGCAGTCAAGGTTGGAACCAATGTTGTAATGCCTCCTTTTTAACATGTTACGTGTATTGAGGCGATCTGACAGCAGGAACCATCCAAAGACCTTGATTTTTTGGGTACATTTGGTGCGCCAAAGCCAACGGAAGGTCACATGTGCGACCATATCACGAAAGAAAAATTGATAGTACGCGGCAGTTTTGAACACGGTTGACCCCCAGCAGCAGGACCAAACATCTTCCAGATCATCAAAAGTCACAACAACCACGTCAAGCTGCAGGAGCTTGAGCTCGTCATGGGCTTGCATGGAAAGTAGGAGCTGAAAGGTTTCATGCAGGGTGGTGGCCGTCAAGAACTCTCGGACTGGCAAATCTTCACTATGGACGTATGAGAAAGCCCTCGGGCACTTATCAGCATATATAGCATGATTCCATTTGTCTTTCCAAAAAAGTGCAGAGGTGCCTTTTTTGATTTGAATGTGGGTGATACCGCGATATATTGGCATGAGGTGAACAAGGTCGCGCCACCAGAAGGAGCCACACACGTCGGTTGCATGGGGGATCGAATCAACATAGTACGTCTCCCAAACCAGCTGCACCCAAGGAATGTCCATTTTGTTGAAGAACTTATGAAGGAATTTCAAAAGCAAACCGTCATTTTGAACCTTCAAATCAAGAATCCCGAGGCCACCACTAGATTTAGGTCGACAGACCATGGGCCAAGCAGCTAGCGAGTTATGTTTGTCACCATCAGCAGTTTTTTTGTTCCAGAGGCAGTGTCTGTGTATTTTGTCCAGCTGGGCAAGTATTTTCGGTGGCAGCCGCAATGTGCCCATAGGATAGATGGCGAGCGAGGTAATGAGCGAGTTAAGCAGAGCCAACCTTCCAGCATGAGACATGAGGGACATAGCTGTTGTGATCTTCCTTTCGGCTTTGCACACAAATGGTGTCATATCAAGAACCGAAGGCCGAGTGGTCCCTAGAGGCAGACCAAGGTAAGTAAATGGCATGTTGGCTTGAGTACAACCGAAAAGATTGGCCAGATCATTGCATGTATCAACCGCGTGTTAATAGGCACGAGCGTGGATTTGTGAAAATTATTCTTAAGGCCAATGGAGGAGGCATAGTCCTCAAGAATTTGTTTTATCTTGGCCGCTTGGAGATGACATGCAGGAAAGACTATGATAGTATCGTCCGCATACTGGATCACCGGATACTTTGCATCACCTTTGGGTGGAATAGGGTGTCTGATTAGGCCTTGATCGAGTGCCTCATTGATGGCAGTCTGCAAGAGACCAGCCGCAATGAAAAATATGAGGGGAGACATGGGATCCCCTTGGCGTACGCCACACTTACAATGAAATTGCCGACCAGGTACACCATTCAAAAGCACGAAAGACTTGCCAGAAGAGAAGATACTTTCCATCCGAGCCAGCCATTTGGGTGGAAAGCCCATTTTCTTCATGATAAGGAGCATTGCAGAATGTTCAATGGTATCGAAAGCTTTGGCAAAATCCAGTTTGAGGAGGACAATTTCTTTCTTGGAGGCCTGACACTGGTGGATGTATTCGAAAGCCCAAGCCAAGCAGTCATGAATGGATCTTCCATGAAGAAAGCCTTATTGATTTTTATGCACCACTTGAAGAATAATGTTCTGAAGTCGGTTGGCCAGAATTTTAGTGATCAGCTTCAGACAACGGTTGAGAAGAGTGATAGGCCGAAAGTCATTGACATTTTCAGGTGAGTTAGTCTTTGGTATCAGCATGATATACCCAGCATTAATGCTCTCCAAGATCAGACCACCTTGGTGAAATTCCTCACAGAGAAGATAGAAATCCTGTTTGAGGATAGGCCAACATGCTTTCAAGAAAGCACCATTGAAACCGTCGGGGTCGGGGGCACGATCAGGTGGCATTGCCGCCACCACATCATCAATCTCTTTATGTGTGAATGGTGCCACAAGGTTGGCAAAAAGCTCATCTTCTTTGAGCAGGTTGTCTAAGTTGAATTGCATAGGCAAAGGGTTGGCTTGCCCCATCCTGGTCTTAAAAGCCTCAAAGAGGATGGATTCTTTCCCACCATGATCTTCAACTGTCCCGCCATCCGAAGTTTTTAAAGAACTGGTGCAATTCCTCATGTAACGTTCAGTAGCTACAGTCTGAAAAAACTTTGAATTGTCATCGCCAAACTGAATCCATCTAATCGTGCATCATTTCCTCCAATAGTCTTTCTGGTACTGAAGAAGCCGTAAGAGGTGTTTTTTGAGGATATTACGAAAATTTCTCTCCGGAGTGCTAAGAGGCCAGCAATCTTCAAGGTTATCAAGTTCCATAAGGGCTTTATTAGTGTTTTCAATGGCAACTTTTAGGAGGGATATTCTCTTGCTACTGTGCTTGAGTGCATATCTCACAGCCTTGAGCTTTTGCCCAATTCTTGCAGCAGAGTTGGATTGTCTATTGAATTTAATGGGGTGTTCCACCACCTCCATGAACCCAGGATGAGCAATCCAGTATGATTCGAACCTGAAGAGTTTACTTTTTGGGATCGTAGTTTGAATGATCATAGAGCAAGAAGTATGATCAGAGACTGGCTTCCCTAACGGATTCACCTTTGTATTAGGGAACGAGGTCGTCCAGTTGAGCGTGGTGAAAAACCAATCAAGCTATTCAAGAAGTGGTTGTTGTTCCATATTTGACCAAGTGTACGCTCTGCCCTTGATGGGCAATTCAGTAAAGTTTTGTTCACGAATGAAGTCATTGAAGGTGAACATATCATGGACACTTCCACCCGGTTTGTTGCGATTTTCAGGCGAACGGATGTTTGTTGCGTATGCTGGTAAAATAATATAGCATTAGTTTGTTGCGTGTATTTCTATACCAAATCTTTTAAGTGTCAAAGTAAAAAAATGGTATTAGATAGAATTACTAGGCGTGTGGATCAGGTGTACGTACTTGATTGGATGCAAGGACATATTGTGTACATCAATCATTTAGTGACTAAACGTGTGACATGGTCCATAACGAGCTTATTAGGCATGTAAACATGCATAGCCAAATCCTACATATGTTCATATAATATGATTTTGATTTATAGCAAACTAGGAGAATTAAGCTAGTACCAAAACAAGATCTGACTATAAGATGCATCAAGTTCAACATAGGTCTGTTCACCGATTCTGCAACACTTTACATGTTTTAGGGAGTGAATAGGTCATATAATATGGAACTTCACGGTGGATGGGACCTTGGGAACCAAGTGTGCGTAAGCCATCTCTCTTGCATAACGACGTCTCATGTCATCTTGCAACTTATCTTCGTTGGACCTGGCCAACCATGGCTCCATGGCGCGTGTATCGATTTCGAATACATCCAACGATGGTGTGCTCCTTAGGAGAAAGTGCACGAGCTCCATCAGTTCGAATTCCCCACTAAACCCACCAATTATAATAGTGTAGAGCCTTGCAAGTATTAAACCCTCGGGCCATGTGATGTTCAACTGAGTATGTTGATGAAGCTTGCAACAACCCTGCAAGGGTAGTTGATATATGTAGGAAAGTAAGTAAATAAGTGTAGCATAGCAACATGTAGAAATAAAAAGTGTAAAACTTACATGTAGGCCAAAATATTCTATTAGAGGAGCTGATTTGAGAACATAAGCCACGGAGGAAATGCCATCTTTCCAAGGTTTCATGAGAACTAACATAACTGTTGTCAAACCAGCAAACCTTGAAGCATGCTGCAACACACGATATACCTGGAGAGGTACAAAAAGGAGACGAATTAAGAATGTATGAACTTTCTAAAGATGATCAAACAAAGAAAGGAACAAATATATTACATACCTGTAAGCATGTAGGAAACTGGATTACCAAAAATTCTAGCTTGGGAAGCTTAGGAAATGCACTTATGAAGTCTAAAGGGCAGTCATCCTTGTTCACAAAATAAACATGGAGCATTTCAAGAAATTGTGCACGTTCGCACTCAATATTGATCTTGTAGCCCATGTATGCAAATGACTCAAGGTTGTCAGCACGAATACAAATACTAACCAAGCTTTTGCAAAATTGAACAACCAAGATTTGCAACCGTGCATGAGAAGCCGTCAAATGAACCAATTGATGGCAATATTGTAGGACCATAATTTCAAGAGCACAACAGTTGGACATAATACTTGAAACGGTTTCATCAACAATTGACACACGGGCGAGTAGAACGGATTTAAGATATGAGAACCCACTCATATTTGCAGGCATTGGTCCTATACTGCAATTGAAAAGAGTTAATTCGTCCAACGAGTCGGCTCTACCATTAAGAAAAGGCCCCAAGAGAAAGTCATATGGCTCTGAAGCAGCGTTCGTGCCTTTCACACAAATTGTGCAACCTTCCTTGCAACACTTGTTATCCAGGTCAAGGAAGAGCTTTTCTGTAGAGTCTACAATTGCAGACTCAATCCAGTGATCCAGATTAGAAGCATGGGCTGAGGTTAATGGGAATCTGATAATCAATTCCTTTATTTTGTTACCATAACGACTGTGCAAAAGCCCATTTACTTTGTGAACAAACTTTGTAGCCACATCATTCCACAAAAGAGGATTTTCATGGTAACGTGACTTTTCTAACTCTTGCATCCCAAAAGTATAGGAATCAAGGATGAGATGGTCGACTTTTTTCCAAACATGCCTCCATCTGGTGGAAAGAAAACCAGTCATTGCTGCCTCGCTTATTGTCATTAGGGAAAGAATTTCAATTAAAATATCATCCGGCAGTGTGCTGATCCAATCACGGTTCTGCAGAACAAACGATATGATAGGATAAAATTAGAAAGATTTTTCTGCATATGGACATTTTACGATTTATTTTACAACATAATGCAGTAAACCACTTCCCAGTTTGCACAACGATTTTCTACGTGTCTCACTAAATAGTATAGCAAGTAGACACAACAAATCAAGCATCAATGTTCTCTTGTAATGAATCACAAAATATTTTTACTATGTATTTAGATACTCTAGACAACATGAAGCTCTGCACTTATTCTACCATTTTATAATTGGCAACTAATACGGCACCTAAAAGTTGGGTATGATTTAGAAATTTGGCACTAACGAACAATTTTCATTATTTTATTATTCAAAAGGTAATAATACTTCATATTTGTTCTTATGTAAAAACATAAATATATGTTAAACCAGTTTGCTTGAGCCAAAATATCTCCACATTGCTCAAATTCCTTGCCGCATTAAATTTCTCTATCTGTATTGACATTCAACTTACAAGCAAACTGAATTGCTTAACTAGCGATACCCTGTTGACCATTGCATTTAAACAAAAGAAATTACATATATAAATAATTATTTGAACCCATAGTGGAAATCAACTCAGGAATGTTTGAAACATATATGCATGAGTTTACTTTTGAAGTGGTATATGAAAAAAAGGAAAGCCAACAATATCAGATGTTAATAAAATACAAACCTGGACATGTTGCTCTTCATCATGGCTACACAATGCATTCTTTGATGGGAAACAATCATCTGGAGTAAAGACAAATAATCATGAGTTACTTGACTACAATGTGTTCTAGGTTCATATGTAATTCCATGTAGGCAAAGGTAAAAGCCCTCTCGCATGACCTAAGGATTAAAAATTCTCCCTTGCATTAAGAAAGGTTTAAGTGTCACACTCGAGGTGTTGGCGCGTTTACGTCACTTGGTACTCCAACCCTACCCACACATGAAAATGAACTCAATAAGCTACAAAAATAAATTGTATGGCGATCTAACTTGAAAATAAGTTACACCCTTTTTAGCTTGTAGCCGGATATTTTAGGAGGGCAATTGACAAATCAAGCACCGAACCCAAAAGATATAAGTTTATGCTTGTTCTTAACACATATATTTGGCCCCCGAAAAGTGACCATATCTCAAGAGTTAGGACTTTGGCCCATGCAAGAGTCATTGATTCACAGGATTCCTAAATTGCAAGGGCAGAAAAAACGAATGATTAGAGTGTCAGGTTCTCTTGAATCTTATAAGATTAGAAAACTAAGTGAATTTGGATCAAGGAATGTTTGATAGCAGATAAAAAAGTAAGGATTCTACCAAGAAGATTGAGTGGATGGAAAATTCTCCTCTAAAATAGAAAACAAATGAAAACTTTCTAACAATGAAAAGTTGGGATGCATCATTCTAAACAAAAGGTGTCACCCATTATGCTAATTTTCGGAATGTGATCAATCCACCACAAAATTATAATACCACCTCAATCAAGTATCAAACTAACGAGAATTTCCTTCGATAGTCAAATATATTCCTTCAAACAAAGCACAAGAGATTGGTATACAATCATCCACGTGGACTGTGTCCACAAATGACCATCTATAACCTGCTTCGACGGAAGCCGGAAGAATCCCGACATCTCTTCCCCTCTGCCCCAGAAAAAACCCTAAACCTTCCCCTACCATTCTCCGCTGGATCAGTGGACCTCTCCTAGTGGTCTAAGCGGCAACCATGGAGGCATTAATACAATAAAAAGGAAATATGGTAGATATGTTCACCTTCGGTGTTCTTCGGTTGCGGCGGCGCCGGCGGCATGAGGGAGTCCATGCCCTGGGATGCGGTCTGGCTCGACTCTCGCATTAGACAAAGAGAGGGGATTAGGGTTCTTTCAGGCCGTGCTAAGTAGTGTGGCTTCACTTGTTCTACTGGGCCAACTGGATCGTAATCTTATTGGGCCCGACCCACAGATTCACCACCCATGAGCCTCCTCAACACAACCATGCAACCGTGAGAGCTCCTATTTGCCGCCCGCGTGTGACAAATTGTTGAGCATTTGCTGAAGGCAACCACGAATGGGCCGGCCCATTTGGAGCTATCGAACTCCTGGCGTGCCATATTTTTTAGATAAAGTGACGTGCGAGTGACTCGAACACGCGACCTCCTGTCATGAGCTAGTGTAACTAACCAACTAAACTAGTGAGTTCAATTGATAGATTCACAGCCCGAAACTTTAAGTAGCGAACTTCTTTTGAAAATTTTGAAAAATACGCACGGACATTTCGTAATATCCGTTCAACATTTTATATTATACGATGAACTTTTTGTAATATAAGATGAAAAAAATTTGAATTTATGTGTTACAATGTTTGAGTGTGCACTGAATATTTTGCAATATACATTGAACAATTTTTTAATACACACTGAACAAAGTTCAAAAACATAGTGAATATTTTCAAATTTATTGAACAATTTCTAATATACAGAGAATATTTTTATAAGGGATGATGAACTTTTTGTAATATACCATGTACATTTTCTTAATATACAATGAGCATTTTGGTAACACACAATGAAATTTGTATAATATAGACAAAAAGAAACAATAAAAAATGATAAATAGGAAAAAAGGAAAAGACTAGAAATATAAACAGAAAAATAAAAGAAAAAAGAAAAAACAAATAGTAAAAAAAGACAAAAGAAAAAACTGACAGGAAAAGAACAACAGAATAACGAACAAAAAAATGGATATCAGCGCTCAACACACGCTGCCGAGATCTTGGCCGGCTCACCCGCGGGCTTACAGGCGTTTCCACGACCATTTACCACCCGCGCCCCCAACCCTAGCGCGCCGCCGCCGCCTCGTTCCGCGCACCGTCGCCGCTGCTGCCCGCCGCCTCGCCGCCGCCCCGCCCGCTCGCCGGAACCGCCCCGCCGCCTCGCCGGACCCGCCGCCCGAGGTAGTCGCCGTCGCAGGCGGTTTTCCTCAGAAAATCGCCCGGTTTTTTTTTATTTAACCGCGTTTTTTTTAAGTTTCGTTTTTTTATAGATCGGTTTTTTTTCGGTTTATTTATTTAGTGAGCGTTCGCTCGTTCGTTCGTTTTAACGAACGCGTTCATCGTTTAGATCCAGATAACGAACGTTCGTTCGTTAATCTGTTCGTCGTTTTTCTTTTTCTCGGATTTTCCGCGATTATTTCTGATCGCGATTTCTGATCCGATTTTCGTTTTAGTATAACTTTTCGCTCGTTTATCGGAATCAGGCGATTCAAGCGCCTGGAGTTTCGTCTCGAAACCCTCTTTCCGTTTAACCAACTTAAACAAGTTTTTGCTTCTGTAAAATTTGACCTAAGTCCAGATTAGTAAAACGAAGTTTTTTTGTTTCGCCGTTTGACTTTCGTTGCTTCGTTTGATTTGATTGTTTTTTTGCAAACCAGAGTTCTTAAGTTGAACTTTCTGGTTAGATCTCTTATTTGAGTTTTATCTGTGCATTAGATGAGTACTTATTGTATGCTTGTTTGTTTTTTTGCGGTAGAGTACCCGGAGTGCGCCGTCTGTTACTTCGAATCTCTAGGTTTCGCGGATCATCAGCAAGGCAAGTAACACTTTGATCATACCTTTCTACTGCCTAGTTTTTATTGCATTAGATCAATCCTCAAACATTGCATGGTTAGGATCTAACTAAATTGTGGGATGGGAAGTAGATGAGGTAGTACCTATTACCCGTTTTACTATTAAACCTTTGGGAGTTACTTCTACGTTTGCTTCTTATGCCATGCTATGATAGTAGACGTGGATTGGGTGAGTGATATCCATGACAGATGTGAGATTGTTAATAAATGGTTTATGTAAGGTGGCAACTTAAACACACATCTGGGTGGATTGAGCTACCTGGGTATTCCAGGATTGCCTGTTTCTTTTGGACCGCCACCCATGCTCAAAGGGATCATGAGACTATTCATACTAGAAACTTCCGTGTGCAGCCACAAGCCACTATGGGCTCTAGCATAGTTGACTAAGTCGTGCGAACTCTTACAGTGGTAGACTAGCTGATGTAGGGGATGTAGGTTGGTACGGTCTACCCGATCGTAAGGTGCTAGCGCTTCTGAAAGACTATGTCTCGGTCAGGTCATCCGTTTCTCAAACACCATGTAGTGCGAGAAATCCAACGGAGGAGATCGAGTCTTGAGGGGGAAAAGTGCGCAAACCTCTGCAGAGTGTACAAACTAACCATGGTTAGCCGTGTCCCCGGTTATGGACGTTTTGAGTATCTAGTACTTGGATTATCATGTGAATCTCATCATGTTACTTTAATTAATTTTTTTGGGTTTTAATGATGATGCTTAATTGGGATTGAGGATGCTATCAACCATTCTCAATGTTTAACAACCACCATGATACTTAAATAAAATTTATCCCTTTGCAGTAGGGAAAAATTGGCTTTACGCAAAACTGTAACCATAGAGCTTTCCACCAGCCATATATGCATGTAGTATAGCTTATTCTTTCATTACTCTCTATGTGTTACATTGCCAGCATATTCCATGTCTTGTGCGTTTCGGGCTGCAACGTTTCATGTTGTAGACTTTTGAACTGACGAGTAAGGTGCCTTTAGGTCGTGGTTCT
Organism: Aegilops bicornis; assembly: GCA_021605145.1. NCBI lineage: Eukaryota > Viridiplantae > Streptophyta > Magnoliopsida > Poales > Poaceae > Aegilops > Aegilops bicornis. The sequence goes on from CM038674.1 coordinate 678,247,851, forward strand.
ATACTCAGTGATGCCGTTGGAGTTGATGGACTCGCTTATCTTCCAAGCCTTCCATTGTTATCGTTATTAGATGGCCTTAAGCCATTTTTATTGTAATAAGTTCTCTCTTGAGACATTCGATGTAATAAGTGTGTGATTGCTACTCTGTTATAAATCCTTCAAGTATTGTGTGGTGTCAGCATTACTGATCCAGGGATGACACCTGAGCACAGAGATTAGACTGTTTAAGGTCTGGTCGCTACAAGATGGTATCAGAGCACACGCTGACTATAGGACACGACCACTAAGCTAAAGCCCTAGATCACTACTCTCTTCTCATTTCTGACTCCTCATCTTTTCTACTCTTTTAGGATGACGGAAGCGAGGATCAAGTTCACGCAGTCGGATGAAGATACACCCTTTGGACGACACCTGAAGGAAGTCACTAAGTACCTGAACATCGGAATACCAAGCTTCACCGGGACCTACAACGCCACTTTACCCGAAGAGGAGCGTTGGAAGATTCAAGCTCAAGTTCCAGGAAGAACGTTCGCGCCAGTCACGGAGCCCATAGAATGTACTTTTAATGCACCAACCTGGAGTCTGGGAAAGAGCATGGCAGCGCACATCACCATGGGACGCATTGGAGAAGACTACCAAGATGACCTCAAGGATACTATCTACCAGATTTGTGGGCGCCGAGATGAACAATGGGAGATAGTTAGCACCAAGAAGGATAGATCCATTGCAGCTTTCATCCAGAAGTTAAACCAGCACATTCGCCGTCAAGAGAACCAGATGTGCGCAGACATGATGGAGTTGAAGAAAGCAAAGGCTAGAATTATCGAGCTAGAAGGAGAACTGAAGGCCACTCGCAAGGATTACATGGAGGAGATCGTCGCTCTAGTGAGACAAAACGTGACCTTAAGGAGAGGATTGAAGAACTCATGGGGAATTCAGCACCCGGAGGAGAAGATGACGATTGCACTTGTCCAGACAACTACATCATCATCGACGACACCGATTCCGATCCTAGTGATGATGACTTCGAAGACGAAGCCGGAGCAGATATCATGGAGTCTTCATCGGAGCAGTTTTTCTAGTAGACCACCATAACAGTAGTAGTGTTCCACCATGTACATAGCATAGTCCAAGCACTTTTACGATAGTTCTAGACCGATTGTATGCCTTGTTTGATTGAATGAAGTGATTTTGTGTGCATTTGCCTCATGTGCATTTGGGTAGTGTTTTCTCTTTAGACCTCATTCTATTCTTAATTCTCATCTTTTCTAAACCCTCAGATGCCTCCGAGACGTGACAATGGATTTGCTTTCCCACCGGAGCTCACTCAATTGATCCAGCAGCAGAATGCTTTGATGCAGTTGTTAGTCCAGAACTAGAACCAGGGGAACAACAACAACAACAACCCACCACCGCCACCACCGCTGATCACTTAACCCGTTTTCTTAGGCTGAATCCGCGGTGTTCTCCAAAGAGCACCGAGCCGATAGTGGCGAGATGATTGGCTCCGTAAGATGTGGAGGGAGTTGACCACTGCAGGATGTACGGATGGGGAAAAGGTGAAATTTGCCGCTCATCAACTTGAAGGACCCGCAGCCGCATGGTGGGAGAATTTCACAGCCACTTACCACTGTGGATCTTGTCACATGGGATCGATTTGACAAGCTTTCCGTCTTGCCCATGTTTCAGCAGGAGCTATGGCCATGAAGAAGCATGAGTTTATAACTTGCGCCAAGGAGGACGGACAGTTGTCCAGTATGTGGATGACTTTAGTAAGCTAGCACGTTATGCCCCAGATGACGTTGCTACGGATGCAGCTAAGCAGGAGAAGTTTCTGGAAGGACTGAATGACGAGCTGAGCATACAGTTGATGGTAGAAAGCTTCAACAACTACCAGGAGTTGCTAGATTGTGCTCTTATGATTGAAGGGAAGCAGCAGCAAATTGAAAACTGCAAGAGGAAGTATGGACAGGGGAAGTACAATTCTGGAGCTCAGCAGAAACCCCGTCTTACCCCTAAACCGGGAGTTCATTTTCAGCATACCCATGGAGGAGGTAGCTCGCACAACCATAATGGCCCCAAGAATGGTAATGGGAATGGAGGAAGCAACGACCAGAACCGTACCACCCCATCAACCCCAGCCAAGAGATACCTAAGCCAAGTCATCTGTTTTAAGTGTCAGAAGACCGGACATTATACCAATGAATGTCCTGAAGGCCAGAATGGCAATGGAAGCTCTGGGAAGAAGCCGAATCCTTTCAACAGGGGACAGGTGAACCACGTTAACGTGGAGGAGGTTGAAGCTCAACCTGATGCAGTAATAGGTAAGTTTTTGGTTAAGTCATTTACTGCACTCGTTCTTTTGATACTGGTGCATCGCATTCATACATCTCAAGGGATTTGTGGATAAGTATAACCTACCAACCCAAGCCCTTAGGTCACCCATGTTAGTAACCTCGTCTGGAGCAGAGTATATGGCTAGTCGATGGTGTGATCGATTACCATTAAGGATTGGTAACTATGTGTTTCCTCGGACCTAATAGTATTGGAATCTCAAGGATTGGATGTGATATTAGGCATGGATTGGTTATCAAAGTATGAAGGGAACATTGAATGCACTAGTAAGACAATCTTGCTTACGATGCCAGAAGGAAGAAGGATCAAGTATGTATCACGGCATGTGCCGAAAAGGACTCAAGTAAATTCCTTATCGGGGAGTTGTGCGGGAGGAAGTACCGGTAGTAAAGGATTTTCTGGATGTATTTCTAGAAGAGTTGCGGGCATGCCACCCGATAGAGACATCGAGTTTTGATTGAGCTTTTGCGAGCAGGACCAATATCTAAGAGACCATACAGGATGCCCGCAAAAGATTTGGAGGAGATTAAGAAGCAGATTAAGGAGTTATTGGATAAAGGGTATATTCGCCCAAGTTCTTCGCCTTGGGGATCGCCAGTACTTCTAGTGGAGAAGAAGGATGGAACATTAAGGATGGTTGTTGATTATCGTGGATTGAACAAAGTAACAATCAAGAACAAGTACCCACTACCGATGATCAATGATCTGTTTGATCGATTGCAAGGGGCTAAAGTGTTTTCCAAGATCGATTTGCGATCAGGGTACCATCAGTTGAAGATTCGAGAGCAGGACATACCTAAGACGGCTTTTACCACCAGGTATGGGCTGTATGAGTATACCGTTATGTCATTTGGTCTAACTAAAGCACCTGCCTATTTTATGAACATGATGAACAAAGTGTTTATGGAGTTTTTGGATAAGTTCGGCGTAGTGTTCATTGATGATATTCTGGTTTACTCGAAGAATGAAGAGGAGCATAAAGAACATTTGCGATTGGTACTTCAGAAGCTCAGAGAACATCAGTTGTATGCCAAGTTCAGTAAATGTAAGTTTTGGTTGAAGGAAGTGGGATTCCTCGGACATGTTATATCCGGAGAAGGAATAGCAGTTGATCCCACAAAGGTTATCACTGTAACAAATTGGGAAGCACCAACAACAGTTGGAGAGATCCGGAGTTTCCTTGGACTCGCACGATACTACCGAAGATTTATTGAGAACTTCTCAAGGATGGCAAAGCCTATGACGGAGTTGTTGAAGAAGGATACCAAGTTCATATGGACTGAGGAGTGTGAGGCTAGTTTCCAGGAGTTGAAGAAACGTTTGGTTACCTCACCAGTGTTGATTCTGCCAGATCAGAACAAGGATTATGAGGTGTATTGCGACGCTTCACGTCGAGGACTTGGAGCCGTGCTTATGCAAGAGGGAAGAGTTGTTTCGTATGCTTCACGACAACTGAAACCTCACGAATTGAATTATGCCACGCATGATTTGGAGTTAGCAGCCGTAGTGCATGCATTGAAAACATGAAGACATTTCCTCATTGGAAACCATTGTGAGGTGTACACGGATCACAAGAGTTTGAAGTACATTTTCACTCAGAATGAGTTAAACCTCAGACAAAGGAGATGGTTGGAACTCATCAAGGATTATGATATGAGATTGCATTATCATCCCGGAAGGCTAATGTAGTAGGCGGCGCATTGAGCCGTAAGAGCCATGTCAATACACTAATGATGGGAGAGTTGCCAAAGGAGTTAGCCGAGGATCTTCGTGAGCTATGTTTGGAGATAGTTCCGATAGGCTATGTAGCAGCATTGGAGATTCAGTCGACTTTGATGGATAAAATCAGAGAAGCTTAGAAGACTGACAAGGAGATTGCCTCTATAAAGGAGAAAATGAGCAAATGAAAGGCTAAGGGGTTTTGTGAGGATGAACAAGATACCCTATGGTTTGAGGATCGAGTTTATGTGCCAAATGACCCAGAGATCAGGAAGTTAATTCTGCAAGAGGCCCATGATTCACCATATTCGATTCACCCAGGAAATAGCAAGATGTATTTGGATTTGAAGGATACTTTCTGGTGGACCGGAATGAAGAAAGATATTGCGGAGTATGTAGCAGTTTGTGATGTATGCGGAGAGTAAAGGCGAGAGCATCGAAGCCGGCGAGGATTGTTACAGCCATTGCCGATACCCGAATGGAAGTGGGATAAGTTAGGCATGGATTTTATCACGGGATTACCCAGGACTCGTTCAGGCTATGACTTAATTTGGGTTGTAGTTGATTGATTGACAAAGGTAGCTCATTTCATCCCGGTAAAGACCACTTACACCAGTGCTAAGTTGGCGAAGATATACATGACCAGAATCGTATGCTTGCATGGAGTTCTGAGGAGCATCGTATCAGATAGAGGAACCCAGTTTACCTCAAAGTTCTGGAATCAGTTGCATGAAACTTAGGGTACCAAGCTAGAGTTCAAAGACTTTTCATCCATAGACAGATGGACAGACCATGAGAGTCAATCAGATTTTGGAGGATATGCTAAGAGCCTGTGCGCTAGATTATGGATCAAGTTGGGATGACAACTTGCCATATGCTGAGTTCTCTTACAACAATAGCTATCAATCCAGTTTGAAGATGGCCCCTTTCGAAGCCTTATGCGGAAGGAGGTGCAGGACACCGTTGTCGTGGGACGAAGTTGGAGACCGCCAGTTGTTTGGACCGGATTTGATTAAGGAGTCTAAACGGAAGGTGAAGTTGATTCGCGATAGGCTCAAGGTAACCCAGTCCAGGCAGAAGAGCTACGCGGATTCTAAACGCAAGGAGAGAGTTTACGAAGTCGGAGACCGAGTTTATCTTCGAGTATCTCCACTTCGGGGAATTAAGCGTTTTGGTGTTAAGGGAAAGTTAGCGCCACATTTTGTAGGACCATACCAAGTTGTGGAACGTATGGGAGAAGTGGCCTACAAGTTGGAATTGCCCAAAGGATTGTCAGGAGTTCATGATGTGTTCCATGTTTCTCGGTGAAGAAGTGCCACGCGGAGATGGCTGATATACGGCCGAGGATACCGTGCCGTTGGAGGCAATTCGGTTGGATAACGATTTTACCTATGAGGAGAAACCAGTTAAGATTCTTGAGTTTGCCGGCCAGTCACCCGCATGAAGGTTATCAAGTTTTGCAAAGTTCAATTGGAGCCACCACCACACGGAGGATGAAGCCACAGGGAGCGAGAGGAAGATTTCTTTGAAAGACCACCCTCACCTATTTTCTAGCCAACCCAATCTCGAGGGCTAGATTCATCTTAAGGGGTAGGTTTGTAGCATCCCAAATTTTCAATTTGGAATGTTATACACTAGATCATCATTGCATATCATATTTTGTTTGCTTTTGGTTTTTATCCTAGAAATTCTCGCAACTCAAGGACCCACGGAGAGAGTTGGGGATTTAGTTATTTTCATATTTGAGTTTTCTCAAATTTTGAGAATAGGATCATTTGATTTTAATTATTTTATCTTTAATTATTTCTATTACAAAAAAATATGAGAGAGGGAATAAAATGACTTTCCCAAAATAAAGAAATATTGAGGATTTAATAATAAAATCAAATAAGATTTTATGTTGGAGTTTTTCGCTATTTTATTTGAATTTAGGAAAAATATGCGTTTTTCAAAATTGCATTTAGGCCCCAAATAAATGTTCACTTTGTCCGGCTTGATTTTAGAAGTCGGGGAAATTTTATTTCGAGATTTTTGGAGTCAGTTTAGTATTTCTTTTGTTATTTTTTCTGCATGGAATTAAATTTTTTTTTAAAAAGGTCCGAACCGACCTTGGGCCGTAACCGGCCAGGACTCCGCCTGGCCGGGGCTTTATAAGCCGCCGGGGCAGCCAGCCCACCAGCCGCACCGCCCCCAACCCTAGCCGCCGCCATTCTTGCGCACCGTCGCCGCCGCCCGCTCCGCCCACTCGCCGGAAGCCGCCCGCCTCTCGCCGGACCCGCCCGAGGTAGCCGTCACAGCAGTTTTCCTCGTAAAACCGCCGGTTTTTTATTTAACCGCGTTTTTTAAGTTTCGCTTTTTATAGATCGTTTTTTCCGGTTTATTTATTTAGTGAGCGTTAATTTCGTTCGTTAAATCTTAACGAACACGTTCATCATTTAGATCCAGATAATGAGCGTTCGTTCGTTAATTTGTTCGTCGTTTTTCTTTTTCTCGGATTTTCCGCGATTATTTCTGATCGCGATTTCTGATCCGATTTTCGTTTTAGTATAACTTTTCGCTCGTTTATCGGAATCAGGCGATTCAAGCGCCTGGAGTTTCGCCTCGAAACCCTCTTTCCGTTTAACCAACTTAAACAAGTTTTTGCTTCTGTAAAATTTGACTTAAGTCCAGATTAGTAAAACGAAGTTGTTTTGTTTCGCCGTTTGACTTTCGTTGCTTCGTTTGATTTGATTTTTTTTTTGCAAACCAGAGTTTTTAAGTTGAACTTTCTGTTAGATCTCTTATTTGAGTTTTATCTGTGCATTAGATGAGTACTTATTGTATGCTTGTTTGTTTGTTTGCGGTAGAGTACCCGGAGTGCGCCGTCTGTTACTTCGAATCTCTAGGTTTCGCGGATCATCAGCAAGGCAAGTAACACTTTGATCATACCTTTCTACTGCCCAGTTTTATTGCATTAGATAAATCCTCAAACATTGCATGATTAGGATCTAATTAAATTGTGGGCTGGGAAGTAGATGAGGTAGTACCTATTACCCGTTTTACTATTAAACCTTTGGGAGTTACTTCTCGTTTGCTTCTTATGCCATGCTATGCTAGTAGACGTGGATTGGGTGAGTGATATCCATGATGTATGTGAGATTGTTAATAAATGGTTTATCTAAGGTGGCAACTTAAACACACATCTGGGTGGATTGAGCTACCTGGGTATTCCAGGATTGCCTGTTTCTTTTGGACCGCCACCCAGGCTCAAAGGGATCATGAGACTATTCATACTAGAAACTTCTGTGTGCAGCCACAAGCTACTATGGGCTCTAGCATAGTTGACTAAGTCGTGCGAACTCTTACAGTGGTAGACTAGCTGATGTAGGGGATGTAGGTTGGTACAGTCTACCCGATCGTAAGGTGCTAGCGCTTCTGAAAGACTATGTCTCGGTCATCCGTTTCTCAAACACCATGTAGTGAGAAATCCAACGGAGGAGATCGAGTCTTGAGGGGAAAAGTCGCCAAACCTCTGCAGAGTGTACAAACTAATCATGGTTAGCCGTGTCCCCGGTTATGGACGTTTTGAGTATCTAGTACTTGGATTATCATGTGAATCTCATCATGTTACTTTAATTAATTTTTTTGGGTTTTAATTATGATGCTTAATTGGGATTGAGGAGGCTGTCAACCATTCTCAATGTTTAACAACCACCATGATAGTTAAATAAAATTTATTCCTTTGCAGTAGGGAAAAATTGGCTTTACACAAAACTGTAACCATAGAGCTTTCCACCAGCCATATATGCATGTAGTATAGCTTATTCTTTCATTACTCTCTATGTGTTACATTGCCAGCATATTCCATGTGCTGACCCGTTTTCGGGCTGCAACGTTTCATGTTGCAGACTTTTCAGACGACGAGTAAGGTGCCTTTAGGTCGTGGTTCTGTACTCAGTGATGCCGTTGGAGTTGATGGACTCGCTTATCTTCCAAGCCTTCCGCTGTTATCGTTATTAGATGGCCTTAAGCCATTTTTATTGTAATAAGTTCTCTCTTGAGACATTCGATGTAATAAGTGTGTGATTGCTACTCTGTTATAAATCCTTCAAGTATTGTGTGGTGTCAGCCTTACTGATCCAGGGATGACACCTGAGCACAGAGATCAGATTGTTTGAGGTCTGGTCGCTACATGATTTGTATTATGAGTTATGTGTTTTGGTGACCGAAGATTGTTTGGAGTCCCGGATGAGATCACAGACATGACGAGGAGTATCGAAATGGTCGAGAGGTAAAGATTGATACATTGTACGATAGTATTCGGACACCGGAATGGTTTCAGAGTGTTTTGGATATTTATCAGAGTATCGAGGGGTTACCGGAACCCCTCGGGGAAAGTAATGGGCCAACATGGGCCATTCGGGAGAGAGAGGGCAGCCCACAAGGGGTGGCGCCCCCCCCCCCCCCATGGGAGTCCGAATTGGACAAGGGGAGGGGGCGCGTCCCCCCTTTCCTTCTCCCTCACCTTCTTTCCCCCTCCGAAAGAAAGGAAGGGGGCCGACTAGGACTGGGAGTCCTAGTGGGTTTACCCCCACTTGGAGCGCCCCTAGGGCCGGCCTCCTCCCCTCTCCACCTTTATATACGGGGGCAGGGGGCACCCCAAAGCACATAAATTGTTCTTAGCCGTGTGCAGTGCCCCCACCATTTACTCCTTCGGTCATATTTGTCGTAGTGCTTAGGCGAAGCCCTGCGCGGATCACATCACCATCACCACGCCGTCGTGTTGATGAAACTCTCCCTCGACACTTTGCTGGATCAAGAGTTCGAGGGACGTCATCAATCTTAATGTGTGCTGAACTCAGAGGTGTCGTACGTTTGGTACTTGATCGGTTGAATCGAGAAGACATTCGACTACATCAACCGCGTTAAACTAACGCTTCCTCTTTCGGTCTACGAGGGTACGTTGACACACTCTCCCCTTCTCGTTGCTATGCAGCTCCTAGATAGATCTTGCGTGATCGTAGGAATTTTTTTGAAATTGCATGCTACGTTCTCCGACAGTGGCATCCGAGCCATGTCTATGCATAGATGATATGCACGAGTAGAACACAAAGAGTTGTGGGCGATCATAGTCATACTACTTACCACCAACGTCTTATTTTGATTCGGCGGTATTGTTGGATGAAGCGGCCCGAACCAACCTTACATGACCACATTCATGAGACCGGTTCCGCCGACAGACATGCAACTTATTTTGCATAAAACTGGTTGGCGGGTGTCTATTTCTCCAACTTTAGTTGAATCGAATTTGACTACGGCCGGTCCTTGTTGACGGTTAAAACAACAAACTTGACGAAACATCATTGTGGTTTTGATGCATAGGTAAGGACGGTTCTTACTAGAAGCCCGTAGCAGCCACGTAAAACTTGCAACAACAAAGTAGAGGACGTCTAACTTGTTTTTGCAGGGCATGTTATGATGTGATATGGTCAAGACATGATGTGATATACGTTGTTGTATGAGATGATAATGTTTTGTAAAAATTATCGCAACTGGCAGGAGCCTTATGGTTGTCGCTTTATTGTATGAAATGCAATCGTCATGTAATTGATTTACTTTATCACTATGCGTTAGCGATAGTTGTAGAAGCAATAGTTCGCGAGACAACAACGATGCTACGATGGAGATCAAGGTGTCAAGCCGGTGACGATGAAGATCATGACGGTGCATTGGAGATGGAGATCAAAGGCAGAAGATGATGATGGCCATATCATGTCTCATGTTTTGATTGCATGTGATGTTTATCTTTTATGCATCTTATTTTGCTTAGTACAACGGTATCATTATAAGATGATCCCTCACTAAATTTCAAGGTATAAGTGTTGTCCCTGAGTATGCACCGTTGCGATAGTTCGTCGTGCCGAGACACCACGTGATGATCGGGTGTGATAAGCTCTACGTTCACATACAATGGGTGCAAGACAGTTTTGCACGTGCAGAATACTCAAGTTAAACTTGACGAGCCTTGCATGTACAGACATGGCCTCGGAACACTGAGATCGAAAGGTCGAATGTGAATCATATAGTAGATATGATCAACATAGAGATGTTCCCCATTGAAAACTACTCCATCTCACATGATAATCGGACATGGTTTAGTTTATATGGATCACATGATCATTTAGATGACTCGAGGGATGTCTATCTAAGTGGGAGTTCTTAAGTAATATGATTAATTGAACTTAAATTTATCATGAACTTAGTCCTGATAGTTTTTGCATATCTATGTTGTATATCAATGGCCTGTGTTACCGTTCCCTTGAATTTTAATGCGTTCCTAGAGAAAGCTAAGTTGAAAGATGATGGTAGAAACTACACAGACTGGGTCCGTAACCTGAGGATTATACTCATTGCTGCACAAAAGAATTGTGTCCTTGATGCACCGCTAGGTGCAAGGCCTGCTATAGAAGCAACTGCTGGCGTTATGAACGTCTGGCAAGCTAAAATCTGATGACTACCCGATAGTTCAGTGTGCCATGCTTTACGGCTTAGAATCGGGACTTCAAAGACGTTTGGAACGTCATGGAGCATATGAGATGTTCCAGCAGTTGAAGTTAATATTTTAAGCAAATGCCCGAGTTGAGAGATATGAAGTCTCCAACAAGTTCTATAGCTGCAAGATGGAGGAGAATAGATCTGTCAGTGAACACATACTCAGAATGTCTGGGTACCATAACCACTTGACTCAGCTGGGAGTTAATCTTCCGGATGATAGTGTCATTGACAGAGTTCTTAATTCACTGCCACCAAGCTATAAAGGCTTCATGATGAACTATAATATGCAAGGGATGAACAAGACGATTCCCGAGCTCTTCGCAATGCTCAAGGCTGCGTAGGTAGAAATCAAGAAGGAGCATCAAGTGTTGATGGTTAACAAGACCACTAGTTTCAAGAAAAAGGGCAAAGGAAAGAAGGGGAATTTCAAGAAAAATAGCAAGCAAGTTGCTGCTCCCGGGAAGAAGCCCAAGTCTGGACCTAAGCCTGAAACTGAGTGCTTCTACTGCAAAGGGACTGCTCACTGGAAGTGGAACTGCCCCAAGTATTTGGCGGATAAGAAGGATGGCAAAGTAAAAGGTATATTCGATATACATGTTATTGATGTGTATCTTACTAATCCTCGTAGTAGTGCCTGTGTATTTGATACTGGTTCTGTTGCTCATATTTGCAACTCGAAACAGGGGCTATGGATAAAACAAAGATTGGCTAAGGACAAGGTGACGATGCGCGTCGAAAATGGTTGCAAGGTCGATGTGATCGCCATCGGCACGCTACCTCTACATCTACCTTTGGGATTAGTTTTACACCTGAATAATTGTTATCTGGTGCTAGTGTTGAGCATGAACATTATATCTGGATCTTGTTTAATGCGAGACGGTTATTCATTTAAATCAGATAATAATGGTTGTTCTATTTATATGAGTACTATCTTTTATGGTCATGCACCATTGATGAGTGGTCTATTTTTGTTGAATCTCGATCGTGGTGATACACATATTCATAATATTGATGCTAAAAGATGCAAAGTTCATAATGATAGTGCAACTTATTTGTGGCACTGCGGTCTAGGTAATATTGGTGTAAAGCGCATGAAGAAAATCCATATAGATGGGCTTTTGGAATCACTTGATGCTTGCGAACCATGCCTCATGGACAAGATGACTAAGACTCTGTTCTCCGGAACAATGAGGCGAGCCACTGACTTATTGGAAATAATACATACTGATGTATGCGGTCCGATGAGTGTTGAGGCTCGTGGCGTGTATCGTTATTTTCTCACCTCCATAGATGATTTGAGCAGATATAGGTATATCTACTTAATGAAACATAATTCTGAAACATTTGAAAAGTCCAAAGTATTTTAGAGTGAAGTGGAAAATCATTCTAACAAGAAAATAAAGTTTGTACGATCCGATCGCAGAGGCGAATATTTGAGTTACGAGTTTGGTCTTCATTTAAAACAATGTGGAATAGTTCCGCAACTCAAGCCACCTGGAACGCCACAGTGTAATGGTGTGTCCGAACATCGTAACCGTACTTTATTAGATATGGTGCGATCTATGACGTCTCTTACCGATTTACCACTATCGTTTTGGGGTTATGCATTAGAGACAATCGCATTCATGTTAAATATGGCACCATCTAAATCCGTTGAGACGACATCGTATGAACGGTGGTTTGGCAAGAAACCTAAGCTGTCGTTTCTTAATGTCTGGGGTTGCGATGCTTATGTGAAAAAGTTTCAGCCTGATAAGCTCGAACCCAAACCGGAGAAATGCATCTTCATAGGATACCCAAAATAAACTGTTGGGTACACCTTCTATCACAGATCTGAAGGCAAGATATTTGTTGCTAAGAATGGATCCTTTCTAGAGAAGGAGTTTCTCTCGAAAGAAGTGAGTGGAAGGAAAGTAGAACTTGATGAGGTAAATGTACCTTCTCTCGAATTGGAAAGTAGTTCATAATATAAAACTGTTTCCGTGATGCCTACACCAATTAGTGAGGAAGCTAATGATGATGATCATGAAACTTCAGATCAAGTTACTATTGAACCTCGTAGGTCAACCAGAGTATGTTCCGCACCAGAGTGCTACGGAAATCCAGTTCTGGAAGTCATGTTACTAGACCATGACGAACCTACGAACTATAAGGAAGCGATGATGAGCCTAGATTCCGTGAAATGGCTTGAGGCCATGAAATATGAGATGGGATCCATGTATGAGAACAAAGCATGGACTTTGGTTGACTTGCCCGATGATCGGCAAACCATAGAGAATAAATGGATCTTCAAGAAGAAGACTGACGCTGATGGTAATGTTACTGTCTACAAAGCTAGACTTGTTGCGAAAGTTTTTCGACAAGTTCAAGGAGTTGACTACGATGAGACCTTCTCACCTGTAGCGATGCTTAAGTCTGTCTGAATCATGTTAGCAATTTCCGCATTTTATGATTATGAAATTTGGAAAATGGACGTCAAAACTGCATTCCTTAATGGATTTCTCAAAAAAGAGTTGTATATGATGCAACCTGAAGGTTTTGTCGATCCTAAAGGTGCTAACAAAGTGTACAAGCTACAGCGATCTATTTATGGACTGGTGCAAGCATCTCGGAGTTGGAATATACGCTTTGATAGTGTGATCAAAGGATATGGTTTTATACAGACTTTACGAGAAGCCTGTATTTACAAGAAAATGAGTGGGAGCTTTGTAGCATTTCTAATATTATATGTGGATGACATATTGTCGATTGGAAATTTCTGGATAGCATAGAAGGATACTTGAATAAGAATTTTTCAATGAAAGACCTCGGTGAAGCTGCTTATATATTGGGCATCAAGATCTATAGAGATAGATCAAGATGCTTACTTGGAATTTCACAAAGCACATACCTTGATAAAGTTTTGAAAAAGTTCAAAAATGGATCAGCCAAAGAAAGGGTTCTTGCCTGTATTACAAGGTGTGAAGTTGAGTCAGACTCAATGCCCGACCACTGCAAAAGATAAAGAGAAAATGAAAGTCATTCCCTATGCCTCAGCCATAGGTTCTATCATGTATGCAATGTTGTGTACCAGACCTAATGTGTGCCTTGCTATAAGTTTAGCAGGGAGGTACCAAAGTAATCCAGGAGTGGATCACCGGACAACGGTCAAGAACATCCTAAAATACCTAAAAAGGACTAAGGATATGTTTCTTGTTTATGGAGGTGACAAAGAGCTTGTCGTCAATGGTTACGTCGATGCTAGCTTTGGCACTGATCCGGATGACTCTAAGTCACAAACCGGATACGTATTTATATTGAATGGTGGAGCTATCAGTTGGTGCAGTTCCAAGCAAAGCATCGTGGTGGGATCTACATGTGAAGCGGAGTACATAGCTACTTCGGAAGCAGCAAATGAAGGAGTCTAGATGAAGGAGTTCATATCCGATCTAGGTGTAATACTTAGTGCATCGGCTCCAATGAAAATATTTTGTGACAATACTGGAGCAATTGCCTTAGCGAAGGAATCTAGATTTCACAAGAGAACCAAACACATCAAGAGACGCTTCAATTCCATCCGCGAGCTAGTCAAGGAGGGTGACATAGAGATTTGCAAAATACATACAAATCTGACTGTTGCAGACCCATTGACTAAGCCTCTTCCACGAGCAAAACATGATCAACACCAAGACTCCATGGGTGTTAGAAACATTACAATGTAATCTAGATTATTGACTCTAGTGCAAGTGGAAGACTGAAGGAAATATGCCCTAGAGGCAATAATAAAGTTGTTATTTTATTATTTCCTTATATCATGACAAATGTTTATTATTCATGCTAGAATTGTATTAACCGGAAACTTGATACATATGTGAATACATAGACAAAACAAAGTGTCCCTAGTATGCCTCTACTTGACTAGCTCATTAATCAAAGATGGTTAAGTTTCCTGACCATAGACATGTGTTGTCATTTGATGAACGGGATCACATCTTTAGGAGAATGATGTGATGGACAAGACCCATCCGTTAGCTTAGCATAATGATCATTAAGTTTTATTACTATTGCTTTCTTCATGACTTATACATATTCCTTTGACTGTGAGATTATGCAACTCCCGAATACCGGAGGAACACCTTGTGTGCTATCAAAGGTCACAACATAACTGGGTGATTATAAAGATGCTCTACAGGCGTCTCCGAAGGTGTTTGTTGGGTTGGCATAGATCGAGATTAGGATTTGTCACTCCGAGTATCCGACAGGTATCTTTGGGCCCTCTTGGTAATGCACATCACGATAAGCCTTGCAAGCAATGTGACTAATGAGTTAGTTACGGGATGATGAATTACGGAACGAGTAAAGAGACTTGTCGGTAACGAGATTGAACTAGGTATGAAGATACCGACGATCGAATCTCGGGCAAGTAACATACCGATGACAAAGGGAATGATGTATGTTGTCATTGCGGGTTGACCGATAAAGATCTTCGTAGAATATGTAGGAACCAATATGAGCATCCAGGTTCCGCTATTGGTTATTGATCGGAGATGTGTCTCGATCATGTCTACATAGTTCTCGAACCCATAGGGTCCGCATGCTAAACGTTTGATGACGATTTGTATTATGAGTTATGTGTTTTGGTGACCGAAAATTGTTCGGAGTCCCGGATGAGATCACGGACATGACGAGGAGTCTCGAAATGGTCGAGAGGTAAAGCTTGTTACATTGGACGATTTCGGACACCGGAATGGTTTCGGAGTGTTTCGTATATTTATCAGAGTACCGAGGGGTTATCAGAACCCCCCGGGGAAAGTAATGGGCCAACATGGGCCATAGGGGAGAGAGAGGGCAGCCCACAAGGGGTGCCCCCCTCCATGGGAGTCCGAATTGGACAAGGGGAGAGGGCGCGGCCCCCCTTTCCTTCTCCTTCTCCCTCTCCTTCCCCTTTCCCCTCCGAAAGAAAGGAAGGGGGCGACTAGGACTAGGCGTCCTAGTGGGTTCCCCCCCCCCCCTCTTGGCGTGCCCCTAGGGCCGGCCTCCTCCCCTCTCCTCCTTTATATACGAGGGCAGGGGGCACCCCAAAGCACATCAATTGTTCTTAGCCGTGTGCGGTGCCCCCCTCCACCGTTTACTCCTTCGGTCATATTGTCGTAGTGCTTAGGCAAAGCCCTGCGCGGATCACATCACCATCACCGTCACCACGTCGTCGTGCTGACGAAACTCTCCCTCGACACTTTGCTGGATCAAGAGTTCGAGGGACGTCATCGAGCTGAACGTGTGCTGAACGTTCGGTACTTGATCGGTTGAATCGAGAAGACGTTCGACTACATCAACCGCGTCAAACTAACGCTTCCGCTTTCGGTCTATGAGGGTACGTGGACACACTCTCCCCCTCTCATTGGTATGCATCTCCTAGATAGATCTTGCATGATCGTAGGAATTTTTTTGAAATTGCATGCTTCGTTCCCCAACATGTTGTTCCCTTTCCATCTCCAGGTCTCGTGTTGGCAGCTCCAGTGAGGCGGCAAGGGTTGCCCGGTAATCGTGGTGGCACACGCTGGTGGGCGGATGTTGGGGTGATGCATGTCGAAATGCCTGGGGTGGTGGTGGTGGTCGTGGATCGGGAGAAATCCATGTCGGCTTGTCCGGCACTGATGCGGTGACGCTTGCAGGCGCCATCGGTCCCTCCTCAGGGGCGTCGATTGTATCCCTTCCCCACTATCCCCCGTGTACCGGGGGAAACCCTAGAACTTGTTCGGGCAACAACGGTAATGTCATCTCATCCCTTCTTGAAGGTGTTGCTTGGTGCACGATGCTTCGGGATGCTGAGAGCGTGGTGGTACTTCTTCGGAGGGTGTAGCAGTTGCTGGGCTTCCTTTCTCCGTTGATCTGCTGATGTCGGCATTTATTTCTCTTCTTTTTTCTTCTTGTTTTTCCTTTTGGGCTCTCTTGTGCTGTGGCCCTAGCAAACTGGATGTATCGGCTGTCTGCTTTATATATAAAGCGGGGGGAAACCCTTTATCATAAAGAGCGTCGGTGTGTTGAAGTTTTAGCAAGCATCTTGGAAAAATACTTGCCCTGACTTGTAAGATACTGATTGCATGAGATGTTTTAAACCATTGTTGGTACCTTAGAAACTCATTCTGTGAGATGTTTTCATGTGATTTGGTGTATTCATTTTATTCGGTGTTTGGTTGCAATCTCATTATTACGCAGCTGAGAGCGTTTGACTCAGAAATTTGTCCAAGATGATGGCGACTTTGATATTTCTAGTGCATACAGTAAACATGCCCTTTCAGATTCTGTAACATTTTCAGCCAGTTTGGATTATTTGGACCAGGGGAAGGTCTCACGAAAAAGAGCACAAGTCACAACAGACGCGGTCCTGCCAACTTCGAGATTTTACCTGTGCAGACCATAGAGTTTAATTAGCTCTTAAACCTCTCAGTGGAGGAACAGATGTGGAGTGTTATTTGAGATATATCGACTAGAAGAACGCCCGTGCGTTGCAACGGGTCCACACTAATTTTAAGAGTTCAATATTAATATTCTCATACATATCAAGTGACATTGACGACTTTTTTACCAGTAAATCCTCACACACACTCTCTCTCCCTCCCTCTTCCTCACTCTCTCTCCCCTCTCTCTCTCTTTCTCTCTAACACACACACACAGATATCCATCTTATTGGGTACGGGACCATAATCCATCTATTTCATACACACACACGCTAGTGCATAACAATATGGATTACGTGTATTATATTTGCCACCACAACTGAGGGAATTAATTTCATGTAAATGGCCAGTCACAGCTCCAAGAATACGCGGAGGAGGTGGCCTGGGTCCGCGTTAGTGCCGTCCGGCGCAGGCCAAGGGCCGGCTTCCAAGTGCGTCTGCATGCCGGCCACCCACGCCGGGTCCTTCAAGTGCCGCTTCCACAGCACCAACTCCCAGGGCCACGACCATGGCCAGGGCCAGGGAAGCCGCCCTTTTTCGCCCCCTTCACCGGCCGCGGCCAATGCGGTGTCGCGGCACCCGGCCTCGCCTTCCTCGTCCTCGGGCACCATTGTGACCCAGTGACGCAGCCAAAGCATCGGCCTCGAGAATCAAGAACGCTCGACAACGAAGAGGGAAGGGAAGATCATATACATGTAGTAAGAAAGGGAGTTTATTTACTACTCCATCGATATATTGTTTCCTTTGTTTGGAGACTGATTACCATACATGAGTTAAGGTAAGGTTAATGTGATTGAGGGATTTTTCTGAAAATCAAATATTTGTTTACTAATTAATGTGATTGAGTGATTTAAGGTAAGGTCAATTAATCTAGATTTGATCTTTAGAGATTGTTCGTGATTGATTCTACATTACTAAATAACTTGCGCCGGTATGGAAAGTTCTGATCTGTTTAGATTTCTTCCGTTGTGTGAGAGAGTGACGCGAAAATAAACCGATGAAGTGGCGGGGGGGACAAAAAAATCTACAAAAAAAACCAGCGAAGGTGGGAGGAGGTACCAAAAAAACCATGGGAAGTGGGACGAAAAAAAACCTAGAAGCAAGACTACCAACTGCTCCATTAGGAGTAGAGATGAAGTGGGGGGGAGGGGACGAAAAAAAAATCTACGAAAAAAACCAGCGAAGGTGGGAGGAGGTACCAAAAAAACCATGGGAAGTGGGACGAAAAAAAACCTGGAAGCAATACTACCAACTGCTCCATTAGAAGTAGAGGTTCAAGAAGAGGAGGATTTTTGCAAGAAAAATAATGAGAGGAGGAGCTCGGTATTAAACGGTGCCTATTTTTAATACTGAGCTCCTCCTCTCATTTGTGGTTAAAAAGTATTTTTTTAGAAAAGGAGGATGCACCCCCGGCCTCTGCATCTGAGTGATGCATGTGGCCATTTTATTTATTATTCACAAGACCTTACAAAGTAATACAACAGTAAGCCCGAGGCCACCACCTAGATGACACCTGTCGCTACTCCTATCCTGTTGATGAAGGGGTGCCGAATATCCGGGCCAAATACCAAATAGACATCGTACGAAAGACTAACATCTAAAGTCGGATGCCCCCTCCAAGCCACATAGGCGGGACTGGGTAACACTCCTGTCCGGCACACTCTCAGTGAGTACCACACGCACACGCTGCAAAGGGTCGTCACCTTCGTCTTCCATCGATCCATCCTCAAAGCATATACTGACGCATCGACCTTGTCAGGCCTCTCTGCCATCGACGCCACCATGACGCCAGACAACGTCGTCCTCCTGCGCGTGTCCATCGCCACACATCTGACATCGAGCCTCCACTGCTCCACGCCGCCGAGAACCGCCGCCGGGAATATGTAGAAAGAAACACCGCTCCACCAAAGAAGTTGTCCGCTGGTGCATCTCCAAGAATGCCGCCCCCAAGGGGCTAACGACACATGATTGCCGCCATCATCTGATCAACTGATCTAGGGTTTCCCCCGGAGGTATTGGGTGGGATTGGGAGCTTCACCTTGATGATGCCTTCATGAAGGAAACGAAGATAAGGGCATCGTCATCACCGGCTCCGGCTAATGGCCGAAGACCAAGTTTTCACCTAGATCCGTCCCACTCGACAACCTGTGCACTATCTCGACTGCCTTCAAAGCCCCAGATCTAGCCACCTAGATCCGGCGACCAACCACAACAATAGTGCCACCGTAGGAGCCCTCGCGCACTGGCCACTGCCAAAGTGTGCCACCACTGGAGCCTGGGAGGAGGGCTCCCACTCCGCCTCGCCAAACCGCGAGAACTGCCAAGATGGATCCCGCACGCTTATCACCATCTCTGATCTGAACCAATACCAATCCGTAGCAAAAACCACGAGATCACTGACGCAGATCCGCCTTGGACAGGGACTGCAGCACATCATGCCACCGCGGGAAGCCCGAGCTTCACCTGCCGCCACCTTCCAGAGTCGCCTCCCCAGAATCTAGCCGCCGCCGACAGGCCAAGCCGCTGGCCACCGCGACCAAGGCCGCCATGACCCTACGAGCCAACCGAGCAGCCAACGCCACCAGATCTTCCTTGAAACCTAGCAGCCCCGCCACCTCCACCGAGCACCACGCCACCACTTTGCGCCGTCGCCTGAGACGAACAGCCGTACGCGCCGCCGTGACGCAGATCGGGGAGGAAATGCCCCGGCGCCATGGGTGACCTGCCTCACCCGATCCGGCGCGGGAAGGAAGAGGGCCTCCGCTGCCGCCGTCAGCCGCCCGGGGCTTCGCCCGGTGACCTCCTCCGGCGGCGGCGGAGGGGAGGAAGAGGATTGTGTGCCTGGCGGCGGGGGTTAGGGTTTCCACCCGAGCCGCCCTAGCAGGGGGTGATAACCCACAAGTGTAGGGGATCGCAACAGCTTTCGAGGGTAAAGTATTCAACCCAAATTTATTGATTCGACAAAAGGGGAGCCGAAGAATATTCTCAAGTATTAGCAACTGAGTTGTCAATTCAGCCTCACCTGGATAACTTAATATCTGCAGCAAGGTATTTAGTAGCAAAGTAATATGGTAGTGGTGGTAACGGTAACAAAAGAGTAATGAAAGCAAAAGTAATATTTTTGGTATTTTGTAATGATTGTAACAGTAGCAACGGGAAAGTAAATAAGCGTAAACCAGTAGATGGAAAGCTCGTAGGCATTGGATCGGTGATGCATAATTATTCCGGATGCGGTTCATCATGTAACAGTCATAACATAGGGTGACACGGAACTAGCTCCAATTCATCAATGTAATGTAGGCATGTATTCCGAATATAGTCATGTGTGCTTATGGAAAAGAACTTGCATGACATCTTTTGTCCTACCCTCCCGTGGCAGCGGGGTCCTAATGGAAACTAAGGGATATTAAGGCCTCCTTTTAATAGATAACCTGAACAAAGCATTAGCACATAGTGAATACCTGAACTCCTCAAACTATGGTCATCACCGAGAAGTATCCCGATTATTGTCACTTCGGGGTTGTCGGATCATAACACATAATAGGTGACTATAGACTTGCAAGATAGGATCAAGAACTCACATATATTCATGAAAACATAATAGGTTCAGATCTGAAATCATGGCACTCGGGCCCCGATGACAAGCATTAAGCATAGCAAAGTCATAGCAACATCAATCTCGTAACATAATGGATACTAGGGATCAAACCCTAACAAAACTAAC
This sequence comes from Aegilops bicornis, assembly GCA_021605145.1. Classification (NCBI taxonomy): domain Eukaryota; kingdom Viridiplantae; phylum Streptophyta; class Magnoliopsida; order Poales; family Poaceae; genus Aegilops; species Aegilops bicornis. Next base: position 678,268,620 of record CM038674.1, read on the forward strand.
TCGATTACATGATAGATCTCATCCAACCCATCACCGTCCAGCAAGCCCTACGATGGAATTACTCACGCACGTCGGTGAGCATCATGAAATTGGTGATGGAGGATGGTTGATGATGACGACGGCGACAAATCCCCCTCTCCGGAGCCCCGAACGGACTCCAGATCAGCCCTCTGAGAGGTTTTAGGGCTTGGCGGCTCCGTGATCGTGTAAAACGCGATGATTTCTTCTCTCTTATTTTTTTTCTCCGAAAGCAAATATATATAATTGGAGTTTGCGTCGGAGGAGCTCCAGGGGGCCCACGAGGTAGGGGGCGCGCCCTAGAGGCGTGCCCCCACCTCGTGGGACAGGTGTGGGCCCCTGGTCTTCATCTTTGGCAAGGATTTTTATTATTTTTCTAAGATGTTCCGTGGAGTTTCAGGTCATTCCGAGAACTTTTGTTTTCTGCACATAAAAGAACATCATGGCAATTCTGCTGGAAACAGCATCAGTCCGGGTTAGTTCCATTCAAATCATACAAGTTAGAGTCCAAAACAAGGGCAAAAGTGTTTGGAAAAGTAGATACGTCGTAGACGTATCAACTCCCCCAAGCTTAAACCTTTGCTTGTCCTCAAGCAATTCAGTTGATAAACTGAAAGAGAAAAATAAAAACTTTTACAAACTTTGTTTGCTCTTGTTGTTGTAAATATGTCAAGCCAGCATTCAAGTTTTTAGCAAAAATTATAACTAACCACATTTGGAATAATTCTCAGGTCTCATGATTACTGATATCAATGGCATAATCAACTAGCGAGCCATAATAATAAATCTCGGATGACAACACTTTCTCAAAACAATCATAATATGATACTATAACAAGATGGTATCTCGCTAGCCATTTCTGAGACCGCAAAACATAAATGCAGAGCACCTTTAAAGATCAAAGACTGGCTAGACATTGTAATTCATGGTAAAAGAGATCCAGTCATACCCAATATAAATTAATAGTAATGAATGCAAATGACAAAGGCGCTCTCCAGCTAGTGCTTTTAATAAGAGGGTGATGACTCAACATAAAAGTAAATAGATAGGCCCTTCGCTGAGGGAAGCAGAGATTTGTAGAGGTGCCAGAGCTCGATTTTGAAATAGAGATTGAATAATATTTTGAGCGGCATACTTTCATTGTCAACATAACAACTAAGAGATGGCGATATCTTCCATGCTACACACATTATAGGCGGTTCCCAAACAGAATGGTAAAGTTTATACTCCCCCTCCACCAACAAGCATCAATCCATGGCTTGCTCGAAACAACGAGTGCCTCCAACAAACAATAGGTCACAGGGGAAGTTTTGTTTGCAATTATTTCGATTTAGTTTGCATAAAGCATGGGACTGGGCATCCTGGTGACCAGCCATTTTCTCGTGAGTGAGGAGCGGAGTCCACTCCCCTTGAGAATAACCCGCCTAACATGGAAGATAAGGACAGCCATAGTTGATACATGAGCTATTCGAGCATACAAAACAGAATGTTTATTTGAAGGTTTAGAGTTTGGCACATACAAATTTACTTGGAACGGCAGGTAGATACCGTATATAGGAAGGTATAGTGGACTCATATGGAATAACTTTGGGTTTTAAGGGATTGGATGCACAAGCAGTATTCCCGCTTAGTACAAGTGAAGGCTAGCAAAAGACTGGGAAGCAACCAACTAGAGAGAGACAACAGTCATGAACATGCGCTAAAATTAATAAACATTGAATGCAAGCATGAGTAGGATATAATCCACCATGAACATAAATATCGTGAAGGCTATGTTGATTTGTTTCAACTACATGTGTGAACATGTGCCAAGTCAAGTCACTTAAATCATTCAAAGGAGGATACCACCCCATCATACCACATCACAACCATTTTAATAGCATGTTGGCACATAAGGTAAACCATTATAACTCATAGCTAATCAAGCATGGCATAAGCAACTATGATCTCTAATTGTCATTGCAAACATGTTTATTCATAATAAGCTGAATCAAGAATGATGAACTCATCATATTTACAAAAACAAGAGAGGTCGAGTTCATACCAGCTTTTCCCATCTCAGTCAGTCCATCATATATCATCATAATTGCCTTTCACTTACATGGCCGAACGATGTGAATAATAATAAGAGTGCACGTGCATTGGACTAATCTGGAATCTGCGAGCATTCAATAAACAGGAGAAGACAAGGCAATATGGGCTCTTGGTTAAATCAACAATAAAGCATATAAGAGCCACTTCAACAATTTAATCATGGTCTTCTCCTATCGACCCCCAAAGAAAAGAAAGGAAATAAAACCTATTTACACGGGAAAGCTCCCAACAAGCAAAAGAAAAATGGGAAATATTTTTGGGTTTTCTTTTTAATTATTACTACTACGGCAGTAAAAGTAAACTAACTAGAAGCTACACTAATTTTTTTGTTGTTTTCTTAAAGTTTAACAAACACGCAAGAAGAAAGCAGGAAAAGAAAATAAACTAGCATGGATATTACAGTGAAAGAGTATGAGCACCGAGATCTAGCACTGAGTGTGTGTGAACATAAATGTAATGTCGGTGGGAAATACGTACTCCCCCAAGCTTAGGCTTTTGGCCTAAGTTGGTTCATTGCCAGGGATGGCCTGGCGGATACCCGTAGGTGTAGCTGGGGTCGTACTGCAATGAAGAGGACTCTGACTGCCACTGGCTGGTAGCCACGTCCGGATCGCAAGAATAAACAGACTGGCGTGGAGGCTCGTATTATGGTTTCGGCTCCGGGGCTGGTGCAGGATTCCGATAGGCTTGAACGGCCGCCCACAGAACGAGGTAAAGACCTTCAGACAAGTTAAACAAAGAAGGAGCAGGCAAAGTAATAGTCTCAGGGTGATGTTTATCAAAGTACAATTTATATTTAAGCTCCCCTACCTTGCCCTTAACAATAAAGTCATGCGCTAGCATACTCTTATAATCTAAGTAAGCATTGGGCAACAATTTTTCTTCTTTCTCATAAAGCCTAATGGGTATGTTAAAATGTGCAGCTAGGCGCGAAGCATAAATACCTCCAAAAATGGGCCTTTAGTACGGTTCAAACTTAACCGTTTAGCAATAATTCCGCCCATACTAACAGAGTTATTGAGGTATAAACCATGGAACAAAATGATAATATCAGGAACATTAAGGTTTCCATGGTTTCCACGACCAATCAAGCAACGACTAGCAAATAAGGCAAAGTAGCGTAAGACAGGAAAATGTATGCTAGTGATTCTTGCATCAGAAACCTTCCTGGTTTCTCCCACAATGATAGTGTTAATAAATGCTTCTACTTCATTACGGTGTGGTTCATCTAAGGTACCCTCAGAGGGTATTTTGGAAACCTTGCAAAGTTCAGCTAATGGCATCTTCTTAACAACGTCATATAAATGAAACTCTACTAAAGGGGGTGATTCCTTAGGAAAATAGTAGAAGTTTTGCACAAAACTATTGGTGAGTAAGAGATACTGATGACGTTGGTCGCGGAGGAAGTCGGTGAGGCCGGCGTTCCCAATTAGTGAATAGAAATCCTCATAAATCCCGGCTCTCCTCAAGAAGTCATCGGAAGGCCATTCACACGGTCGGACCTCCGCGGTACAAGGCAAATTATATTTGGGCCTCTGTGCTTCTTCATTTTGTTTTTCCTTCGAGCTTGACGGCAGGCCCCTCAAAAGTCTCTTCATTATTTTCTGAAATAATCTGAAATTTTTAGTAACTTCAAACAAAAGTGAACCAACTTCAACAAAATTGATAGCAACTACTCCTACAAGTGCCTAGAGCCTATATCAAGCATTAGAACTACTTGGAACCATATAAATTTGACATGCAAGCTCAAGAACATGGTCACCTATGCAGCACAAATTTGCAATGAATAAAGCACTAGAACAAAAACTAATTGGACCAATGGAGGAGTCACATACCAAGGAACAATCTCCCCAAGCAGTTTTGTGAGAGGTCCTTTGAGCAAGGAGATCGAAAATCATAGCAACGGGGGCTGGAACTCGCGTTTGAGCCAGATATTCGTGTTTGTGGGAGGAAGAAGAAGAGGATGGGTGCAGGAATAAGTGGAGGAGGGCCACCATGGGCCCACGAGGCAGGGGGCATGCCCTGGGGGGTGGGGCGCGCCGTCCACCCTCGTGGCCAGGTGGCAGCTCCCCCCGTGGTGTTTTCAGTACCATAAATCCTCAAATATTCCCGAAAAAATCATATTAAATTGGCATGGCATTCTGAGGACTTTTATTTTCGGGGTATTTTTATATTGCACAGATAAATCAGGAAACAGACAGAAAAATACTATTTTACTTTATTTCAACTAAATAACAGAAAGTATAAAGAGGGTACAGGAGGTTGTGCTTCTAGTTTCATCCGTCTCATGCTCATCAAAAGGAATCCACTAACAAGGTTGATCAAGTCTTGTTAACAAACTCATTCTGTCGGGGATATACCCCGCGGTATGACCCAGCCGGAGTTATGACCCGGCCGGACTTGGCGATTCACCAGAAGACCCGGCTGGAGCTAGGCGACTCACTGGCGATCTGCCTGGACATGGCGGTTTACATATAACCCGCCTGGACACTGTGACTCACTTGAGACCCGGCGGGCGGATCAGACGGACGACAAGGCCCAAGGCCCAGCAGGTCGGTTTATGCTCTGGCGGGCCGGCTTAAGAGGAAGACATAAGGAATATTCTCCTACAAAGGAAGCAAGACTAGGACTCCACTTGTAATAAAGTAATCCTAATCCTAGTAGGACTAGTCATGTAACCCGCCCCTTCAACTTATATAAGGAGGGGCCGGGTTCCCCAAAAGGGGGACAGGCAACAAGAAACAGTATCTAGGGCTAGACACAAAGGGGGAGCCGGCTTATGCGATGACTCCCTCATGAGCATAATGAGACCTAGCCAAAAACAGCATGTAGGGCTATTACCGGATGATGTTTCCCGGGGCCCGAAGCTGTCTAAATCCTTGTCTTGTGTGTTGCGTCTCTCGTCCCGATCAACCCCTCTCAAGCTACCGCATAGATGCGTTGGCCTCGCGACTAAGTCCTGACACTAAGGACATCTGCCGTGACAAATCCACGACAGTTGGCGCCCACCGTGGGGCTCGCGCACGGTGGTGATGAGTTCTTGGAGGGATCCCCTAGGGACCGAGAAAATCACAATTTTTGGATGAAGAAGACCGAGATCGGAGGAGTTTACATCATCTTCAAGTTCATAAATCCAGCTTTATGATATGTGGGATTTTAAGCTCAGGGAAAATTAGGGTTGCGGTTTTTTGCCCCCGCCGTCCTACAAATTTGCTTGGTTGTCCTCAAGTCGCCAAGATCCAAGAACGTACTGGAGTTGCTATATCTTTTGCCCGGATCAAAGACAAAGGAAAAAGGAGAAGAAAAGGAAAAGGAAAAGGAAAGTATGACAAAGGACTCGGAAGAAACTCCACCGGCCATGACCCGGATTCGTTTTCACCGGGCCGACCCGGATTCGCCTTAGCGGAGTCGCCGCCTTGACCCGCCCGGCCGCGGGCCCCCTCACCAGCAGCTGCGTTGAACCGCCACCAGGATTCCTCGGTTTTGTTTCTCCTAGCTGGACGTCGGCCCCACCTCGCCTCCGGCGCTGGTCTGCAGTCATCTGCCAAGTCAAGACCGCACAAACTGCAGCCGCACGCCGCCGGAGCTGCGCCCGCAAACCGCCAGCCTGCTCGTCATCATGACGAACTCCGCCGGCCACTGGAGCATCGCCGGTCCGCCACGTTTTTGTTCAGCTGCCACTGCCGCCGGATTGAGCCGGCCCTGTCATCGCGAGCCGCCGCCATCCTCAGACTGCCCCCTGTTCTGTTGAACCGCCAGCGGCCGCCATTACGGTCTGTACAAACCGCCACTCCGAGCAAACCGCCCCGGTCTCGCGTCTGCTGCTCCAAGCCGCCATCGCCAACGGGCCTAAGTGGCCACTGCAACCATGTTCGCTACCCTGAGCCGGCATCAGGACTAGCGTATGTACCATGGTTTCGCAAAGTTGTACACCTCCGTCTCAAAAACGCCCGGGTGGGTTCACCCGCCATGGCCTCACTTGAAGTTGTTGTTGACTCCGTGTCAGAGCCGCCGTGGCCGCATTGCGTCACTCCCGTTGCGCGACCCGGCCACCCGTCATCACCCGCAAGTCGCCTCGCCAGGGGCCTCCACAGCTGTTGCGACATTGCTGAACTACAATGAGCCGCCTCCATCTGCTGCAATGAGAGAGCGGTCGTCAGCATCAACTGCAATAGGAGAGCCGCCGAGGCCGTGATCCGCCAGCGTCCCCGTTGAACCGCCGCCGGCCCACCCTACTGCTCTGGGTTAAAACTCCACCTCGAGCGGCAGCAGGCCGGCCTGGCCGTCTCAGTTGCTGCCTCGGACCGCCCATGCTGGACCGGGCTCGACTTCGCCTTGGGCCGCATCAACTACAACCCAGAGAAGGGGAAAAGTCGCCTGTCCGATTCGCCCTGTCGCCTCTGCTGAGGTTCACCCTTGCGAAAGCCGGCCTTGTTCCACCGGCTCAACGAGGGAGTCGCCGGGTCACCTTCGATGCCGCTGCCATTCCGCCTCTGTCAAGCAGTCGTCGTCGCCTAGTGAGTCCGGCCGCCACGCCCCTGAGTCACCGCCGGGTCACCGCTAAGCAGCCTTGCCTCCCCGTGTTCGTTGCTGAGCCGCTACCTCGGCCATTGAGCCGGCCGGTTTTGAGTTGCCGTTGCCGCTTTACCTACGAGCCTCCGGCTGCAGAGTGCATCTACTTGCGTTGGACAAAGCTTGCCAGGTGATATCCATCCAAGTTTATTTTACTGAACATATTGTTTTCATCAAAGTACAATTACTTTGGTCTGTATATTTTCTTATGTGCAGCAAAGGTGGGGCCATGTTGTGCCTATGAAGTATACGTCAGCACCATCACGCACCGGCGTCTGCGCCGCTTCCTGATGGAACAGGTGTGTGCAAATCGCTGCCCGTGCAGCTTAATCTACATCCACCCGCCGGAGCCGCGTAGAGCCGCCCTTGCTGCTTTGAGCCGCCGGGGTTATATTAAGTCGGCGTTCTGCCTGAGCCGCCGCAACTATATTGAGTCACTGGTCTGCCTGAGCCACCTCTTTAGCGATAAATGGATCATCCGTCATCCGAACAAATCAGGTGATATCCATCTAAGTTTGTCTTATTAGCACATGTTTTTTCAAAGAACAGTTTATCTTTGCCTTGGTCTGCAATATTGTTTATGCAGGGCAATTATTTATGACAAAAAGTGATATTATACCGCGGAGATGGAGGCACGCCAACATCTTTTGGCACAGGTGGTCGTCGTTACTCGACGGACTCCCGCACCGGTTTACAACACCGTGCCCGTCTCTCGCGACCACGCCGGCTTACAACAAGGAGGACAACTTGCCCGTCCGCACCAGCTTACAACGCCACGGCCGGTTTATCAGTCTGTGTCGCCTCAGATGTTGCGGTCGTCTTTTACCGTCCGTCTCTCGTGGCCTGGTTTACATCAACACATCGGGCCGCACCTGTCTGCATGAGTTGTTTATTGAGTATGAGCAAGTCACTACTTGGGAAGCCCGGTTTTCTTCCAACAAATTGGAGGCAAATTATCATGTATTATTAGTCGCCATCTACACTGGATGGCTCAATGGGCAGGCGCACAAGTCGCGGCACTACGGTTTGGTTAACTTCAAACAGCCAATTGGAAGGAACCATTGGCCGAGTTGCTGACACGGTTCATACGGGATCATTTATAACCCGCCGCAGTCACCTCAACCTTCTGCGGATTCACATCGCACTATCAACGCCGATGATATACACATTCTGCTCTGGTCGAATATGGAGAATCTCAAGTCAACTCCTCGAGTCGTCTTGAGACTCGGGGGCTACAATGGTATGACTCGGCAAAATTAGCTGTTTTCAATGAATTCAAGAACTCCCGGTCATTGAAGGGAAAAATAACCCGGGCCCGGAGATTACTGCAAGATCGATGAAAATTTAAAAGCCGTCAGAAGATTTCCGGCTCAAAATCCGGTTCAGGAGACATCTCTCTCCCACAAAGCACTGAAGCTCTAATATCCGGTTTAAAAACCGGTTTAAGGGAAATTTATCTACCACAAAGCTTTGAAGCTCTCAAATCCGGTTCAAGATCCGGCTCAAGGTAAATTTGTCCCTCACAAATTTTTGAAGCTTTCAAATCCGGTTTAAAGTTCCAGTTCAAACGAATTAATCTCTCGCAAGTTCGAGATCTCAGACAAATTAATGGTTACCAAAGGGAACTTGCTGCCATGATGCACGGTTCAAAACATGGGTATCCTGCCTTACGGCTTATTTTATTATGGTCACTTGGGGGCTTCCTGCTCATCGGGCATAGCTATCAGTACCCTCTTGATCGGCGCAATGCCGAAATTTATATGGTCACTTGGGGGATTCCTGTTCAAACATATGTCGTATTCGAACCAAAGAGAACATAGCTATCAATACCCTTTTGATTAGCAAACTGCTGAACCTACTTGGGGGCTTCTTGATCGTATCTGAATCATAGCTCAATCCCTTTGGGAATCGACGTGGATCGTATTTGAATCAGCGTTGTTAAACAACTTTTAAGGTCACTTGGGGGCTTCCTGTTCAAACATAGGTCGTATTCGAACCAAAGAGAACATAGCTGTCGATACCCACTTGATCGGGATCGCCAACGCCACTGGGGGCTATATGATCGTATTCAAATCTTAGCTTAACCCCTTTGGAACGGTTTACTGATCGTATTCGAATCAGAAGCCTCAAAATTTTTGTCTGTTTTTATACAATTGCAAGTATTTGAGTTGTGACAAATATCATATGTGCCGGCTCTTACAGAGTTGAGTTATCAACTTCACTGTCCGGGTCACATAAGCCGGCGGTATAATTTAAAGGATCATAGGGATCTTGTGATCTACTTGTGTGCAGAATAAGACTACATTTGGGTGGTTACCCGCCCTGGCTTTTGACGTTGAGTCACCAGGGCATATGTTGTTTAAACTCTTTGCAGGATTTGCAGAAATATGACATATAAATGATTAAGTTCAAGCTCATTACCAAAGTTGATGCTTCAAAATGATTATCCGTTCTGGATTTTTCTCAAAGGCTATAAGCCGCCGGGTTATAAAAATTCCGGCTTACAATGGAGGTGTATTAAATCGCCATCGTCCAAGAGCCGCCGGGTATTTAAAATCTGGATTTACTTATCAGCAGATGAGGTATTCAAAGTCACTTTGGCGCAATGGCTATTATTTTATTAATGGATATGATATATTCTACAATGGAAGGAATAGTCCCGAGTCGCTGCAGGCTTACGACCCGGCACTTGGGGGCTACATTATTCAAATTGAGGTTACATCAAATATGCAAGTCTCATGTCATTGCAAGCATGCACAATGACACTTGGGGCCATTGCAAAGTCATTTTTTGCTCAAATTATTGAAGACCCGACTCATCACATTATAAATGAGTTAGCCCTTGGGGACTACCAATTGCTCCTGTCAAAAATTCAAGGTACACAAGCATTAATCCATTATATTGAGCGGTCCACTATTCAGTTGGTGGAGTACAAAGCTCTTAACCTTGTGGACGTGGGTTCAATCCCCATGGTGGAGACTATATTATATGATGTTATTATCAAATATATACAAAGTCCCAGCTTAGTATTATCTTACTAAGCCGGCCCTTGGGGGCTACACATTGCTGTTCAAATTAACATGGTTATATCTACAAAGTCCCTGCTCATTATTGCATAATGACCCGGCCCTTGGGGGCTACACTGGTTGAAATTTTCATGAGCATAAAGCAATTACAAGTCCCAGGTTGCTGCAAGCATGACAACCCGGCACTTGGGGGCTACATGTGTGGAATATTCAGTTATATGATTGGGATGAGTAAACCGGATTTCTTCAAGGTTGCAACATTTATTGGAGCAAGTCTTAAACCATCACTTTGTTCTGCTCAAGACTTGGGGGCTATAGGTAATATGGACATAAGAGAGAAAAATCTTCAAATTATCAGTTTTGAGCAAATCAGGAGGATCAATTACATAAACCGGTGTCAACAACAATTATGACCCGGTATCGTCTGTTTTATAATCCGGCAGTTTTTGGTAATGATAAACCGGCAAGTTTTACATCTTCAAGCCGGTTGAATATCAGATGAGTATTTGAAGACCAAAATTATTTAACCTGGCGCCTTGGAAGCCGACTCAAGGGGATTATTCTTCACAATATTTTTCTATGAGAAACCAACATCAACAAATTAAGTATGAAACTAGCTTATTTGACCCGGATTTTCTAGATGAAGGAAATGAAAATTGGACTTAAGGATAATCAGGTCCTGTCTCAGGAGAATATTTAACCCGGAGCACAAGGAATTAAAGATGATCAAGTGCCGGCTTACAAGAAATTTTAACCCGGAGCACAACCTGTCAAAGTTGTTCTGGTGTTTATTTTGCAGGATCATTTTAACATGGATAAATCCAAATTAAACTGGTGTATATTGTCGTGGATGTACCCGCTGTATGACCCGGCCGGAGTTATGACCCGGCCGGACTTGGCGATTCACCAGAAGACTCGGCTGGAGCTAGGCGACTCACTGGCGATCTGCCTGGACATGGCGGTTTACATATAACCCGCCTGGACATTGTGACTCACTTGAGACCCGGCGGGCGGATCAGACGGACGACAAGGCCCAAGGCCCAGCAGGTCGGTTTATACTCTGGCGGGCCGGCTTAAGAGGAAGACATAAGGAATATTCTCCTACAAAGGAAGCAAGACTAGGACTCCACTTGTAATAAAGTAATCCTAATCCTACTAGGACTAGTCATGTAACCCGCCCCTTCAACTTATATAAGGAGGGGCAGGGTTCCCCAAAAGGGGGACAAGCAACAAGAAACAGTATCTAGGGCTAGACACAAAGGGGGAGCCGGCTTATGCGACGACTCCCTCATGAGCATAATGAGACCTAGCCACAAACAGCATGTAGGGCTATTACCGGATGATGTTTCCCGGGCCCGAAGCTGTCTAAATCCTTGTCTTGTGTGTTGCATCTCTTGTCCCGATCAACCCCTCTCAAGCTACCGCATAGATGCGTTGGCCTCGCGACTAAGTCCTGACACTAAGGACATTTGCCGTGACAAATCCACGACACATTCCGATTAACATGGAACCAGAGAAATTTCGAATAACACTATGTTACCTCAACGGGAATATGCACATCCCCTATAATAAGAATATCATATTTCTTCTTGACAGTAGGAAGAGGAAATTCAAAACCTCCAAAAATAATCGATGGAATTTTTCCAATAGAGTTGATACTATGAACTTGAGGTTGTTTCCTCGGAAAGTGTACCGTATGCTCATTACCATTAATATGAAAAGTGATATTGCCTTTGTTGCAATCAATAACAGCTCCTGCAGTATTCAGAAAAGGTCTTCCAAGAATAATAGACATACTATCGTCCTCGGGAATATCAAGAATAACAAAGTCCGTTAAAATAGCAACGTTTGCAACCACAACAGGCACATCCTCACAAATACCGACAGGTATAGCAGTTGATTTATCAGCCATTTGCAAAGATATTTCAGTAGGTGTCAACTTATTCAAATCAAGTCTACGGTATAAAGAGAGGGGGATAACACTAACACCGGCTCCAAGATCACATAAAGCAGTTTTAACATAATCTCTTATAATGGAGCATGGTATAGTGGGTACTCCTGGATCTCCAAGTTTCTTTGGTATTCCACCCTTAAAAGTATAATTAGCAAGCATGGTGAAAATTTCAGCTTCTGGTATCTTTCTCTTATTGGTAATGATATCCTTCATATACTTAGCATAAGGATTTGTTTTGAGCACATCGATTAATCGCATACATAAAAAATAGGTCTAATCATTTCAGCAAAGCGCTCAAAATCCTCATCATCCTTTAACTTGGATGGTTTGGGAGGAAAAGGCATGGGTTTCTGAACCCATGGTTCTCTTTCGTTACCATGTTTCCTAGCAACAAAGTCTCTCTTATCATAATGTTGATTCTTTGATTGTGGGCTATCAAGATCAACAGCAGGTTCAACTTCTACATCATTATCATTACTAGGTTGAGCATCATCATGAACAACATCATTAACATTTTCTCTAGGTTCATGTTCATTACCAGATTGTGTTTCAGCATCAGAAATAGATATATCATCTGGATTCTCAGATGGTTCAGCAATAGGTTCACTAGAAGTTTGCAACGTCCTATCATTTTTCTTTTTCTTCCCTTTAGAAGAACTAGGCATATCATTATTATTTCTCTGGGAATCTTGCTCAATTCTCTTAGGGTGGCCTTTAGGATACAAAGGTTCCTGAGTCATTCGACCAGTTCTAGTAGCCACTCTAACAGCATAATCATTTTTCTTACTATTCATTTCATTGAGCAAATCATTTTGAGCCTTAAGTACTTGTTCTACTTGAGTGGTAACCATAGAAGCATGTTTGCTAATGAGTTTAAGTTCACCTCTAACATTAGCCATATAATCACCCAAGTGTTTAATCATATCGAATCGTATTTCAATTGTCTACCAAAATAAGCATTAAAATTTTCTTGTTTGACAATAAAATTATCAAACTCATCCAAGCATTGTCTAGCAGACTTATAGTGAGGAATATCACCTTCATCAAATCTATAGACAGAGTTTACCTTTACTACCTGTGTCGGGTTATCGGGATCAGGAGGTTCTTCAATAGGTAATGGATCAAGATCATATGTTTCTTCAACATGCGGTAGATTAAGACCATGTATTTCTTCAATAGGAGGTAAATTCTTAATATCTTCAGCTTTAATACCTTTTTCTTTCATAGTTTTCTTTGCTTCTTGCATATCTTCAGGACTGAGAAATAGAACACCTCTCTTCTTAGGAGTTGGTTTAGGAATAGGCTCGATGGTGGCTCAGGAGCTGGCTCAGGAAGTGCCCAATTATTTTCATTTGTCAACATATTATTCAATAGAATTCAGCATCATCTGGTGTTCTTTCCCTGAAAAGAGAACCGGCACAACTATCCAGGTAATCTCTGGAAGCATCGGTTAGTCCATTATAAAAGATATCAAGTATTTCATTTTTCTTAAGAGGATGATCAGGCAAAGCATTAAGTAACTTTAGAAGCCTCCCCCAAGCTTGTGGTAGACTCTCTTCTTCAATTTGCTCAAAGTTGTATATTTCCTTTAAAGCAGCTTGTTTCTTATGAGCAGGGAAATATTTAGCAGAGAAATAATAAATCATATCCTGGGAACTACGCACACAACCAGGATCAAGAGAATTAAACCATATCTTAGCATCACCCATTAATGAGAACGAAAATATTTTAAGGATATAAAAGTAGCGAGATCTCTCATCATTAGTGAACAGGGTGGCTATATCATTTAATTTAGTAAGATGTGTGATACGTCTCCAACGTATCTATAATTTTTGATTGCTCCATGCTACTTTATCTATTGTTTTGGACTATAATGGGCTTTATTTTCCACTTTTATATTATTTTTGGGACTAACCTATTAACCGGAGGCCCAGCCCAGAATTGTTGTTTTTGCCTATTTGATGTTTCAAGAAAGCGGAATATCAAACGGAGTTCAAACGGAATGAAACCTTCGGAACGTGATTTTCTCACGAGCGTGATCCAGGAGACTTGGACCCTACTCCAAGGAGTGCAGGCGGTCACGAGGTGGGGCGCGCCTCCCCCGGGCACACCCTGCCTCGTGGGCCCCCGACGCTCCAACCGGCGTACTCCTTCCTCCTATATATACCTCGTACCCCCAACAGATCGGGGACGGGCCAAAAACCTAATTCCACCGCCATAACTTCCTGTATCCACGAGATCCCATCTTGGGGCCTGTTAGGAGCTCCATGGGAGGCATCCACCACGGAGGGCTTCTACATCAACACCATAGCCCCTCCGATGAAGTGTGAGTAGTTTACTTCAGACCTTGGTCCATAGTTAGTAGGTAGATGGCTTCTTCTCTCTTTTGGATCTCAATACAATGTTCTCCCCCCTCTCCTGGAGATCTATTCGATGTAATCTTCTTTTTGCGGTGTGTTTGTTGAGACCGATGAACTGTGGGTTTATGATCCAGCTTATCTATGGAAAATATTTGATTCTTCTCTGAATTCTTTTATGTATGATTAAGTTATCTTTGCAAGTCTCTTCGAATTATCCGTTTGGTTTGGCCAACTAGATTGGTAGTTCTTGCAATGGGAGAAGTGCTTAGCTTTGGGTTCAATCTTGCGGTGACCTTACCCGGATGTGAGAAAGGGTTGCAAGGCATGTATTGTATTGTTGCCATCGAGGATAACAAGATGGGGTATTTATCATATTGCATGAATTTATTCCTCTACATCATGTCATCTTGCTTAAAGCGTTACTCTGTTTTTAACTTAATACTCTAGATGCATGCTGGATAGCGGTCGATGAGTGGAGTAATAGTAGTAGATGCAGAATCGTTTCGGTCTACTTGTCACGGACGTGAAGCCTATATACATGATCATTGCCTGGATAACCTCATAACTATGCTCAATTCTGTCAATTGCTCAACAGTAATTTGTTCACCCACCGTAGAATATTTATGCTCTTGAGAGAAGCCACTAGTGGAACCTATGGCCCCGGGTCTATTCTCATCATATCAATCTCCATCACTTTATTTACTTGCTTTGCTTTTACTTTTTTACTTTGCATCTCTATATCAAAAATACCAAGAAAAAATTATCTCTATCAGATCTCACTCTGGTAAGTGACCGTGAAGGGATTGACAACCCCTAAGCGTTGGTTGCGAGTAGCTATCGTTTTGTGCATGTACGAGGGACCTGTGCGTGGTCTCCTACTGGATTGATACCTCGGTTCTCAAAAACTGAGGGAAATACTTACGCTACTGTGTTGCATCATCCTCTCCTCTTCGGGGAAATCCAACGCAAGCTCGAGAGGTAGCAATGTGCCACAACAGTTTCAGATTCATAACCATGAAAAGGATCAGATTCAACCAAAGTAATTATATCAGGATCAACAGAGAATTCATAATCCTTATCGGGAACACAAATAGGTGAAGTAGCAAAAGCAGGGTCAGGTTTCATTCTATCTCTAAGAGATTCTTTACTCCATTTAACTAATAGCCTCTTAAGCTCGTTTCTATCTTTGCAGGAAAAAATAGCTGCGGAAGATTCCATATCAAAAACATAACCCTCGGGAATAACAGGCATATCTTCATCATCAATTTCATCAACATTATCAGTTTCAATAATTTATTTCTCTCTAGCCCTAGAAATTTGTTCATCAAGAAATTCACCAAGGGGCACGGTAGTATCAAGCATAGAAGTAGTTTCATCATAAGTATCATGCATAGCAGAAGTGGCATCATCAATAACATGCGACATATCAGAACGAATAGTAGAAGCAGGTTTAGGTGTCGCAAGCTTACTCACAACAGAAGGTGAATCAAGTGCAGAGCTAGATGGCAGTTCCTTACCTCCCCTCATAGTTGAGGGATAAATTTTGTCTTAGCGTCTTTCAAATTCTTCATAGTGTCCAGCAGATATAAATCCCAAGTGACTCAAATAATAGAGCAATGCTCCCCGGCAACGGCGCCGGAAATTAGTCTTGATAACCCACAAGTGTAGGGGATCGCAACAGCTTTCGAGGGTAAAGTATTCAACCCAAATTTATTGATTCGACACAAGGGGAGCCAAAGGATATTCTCAAGTATTAGCAACTGAGTTGTCAATTCAGCCACACCTGGATAACTTAATATCTGCAGCAAGGTATTTAGTAGCAAAGTAATATGGTAGTGGTGGTAACGGTAACAAAAGAGTAATGAAAGCAAAAGTAATATTTTTGATATTTTGTAATGATTGTAATAGTAGCATCAGGAAAGTAAATAAGCGTAAACCAGTAGATGGAAAGCTCGTAGGCATTGGATCGGTGATGGATAATTATGCCGGATGCGGTTCATCATGTAACAGTCATAACATAGGGTGACACAGAACTAGCTCCAATTCATCAATGTAATGTAGGCATGTATTCTGAATATAGTCATACATGCTTATGGAAAAGAACTTGCATGACATCTTTTGTCCTACCCTCCGTGGCAGCGGGGTCCTAATGGAAACTAAGGGATATTAAGGCCTCCTTTTAATAGATAACCGGAACAAAGCATTAGCACATAGTGAATACATGAACTCCTCAAACTATGGTCATCACCGAAGTATCCCGATTATTGTCACTTGAGGTTGTCGGATAATAACACATAATAGGTGACTATAGACTTGCAAGATAGGATCAAGAACTCACATATATTCATGAAAACATAATAGGTTCAGATCTGAAATCATGGCACTCGGGCCCTAGTGACAAGCATTAACCATAGCAAAGTCATAGCAACATCAATCGCAGAACATAATGGATACTAGGGATCAAACCCTAACAAAACTAACTCGATTACATGATAGATTTCATCCAACCCATCACCGTCCAGCAAGCCCTACGATGGAATTACTCACGCCGCGGCGATGAGCATCATGAAATTGGTGATGGAGGATGGTTGATGATGACGACGATGACGAATCCCCTCTCTGGAGCCCGAGCGGACTCCGGATCAGCCCTCCGAGAGGTTTTAGGGCTTGGCGGCGGCTCCGTGTCGTAAAAGCGTGATGATTTCTTCTCTCTGATTTTTTCTCTCCGAAAGCAAATATATAGAGTTGGAATTGGCGTCGGAGGAGCTCGAGGGCCCACAAGGTGAGGCGCGCCCTAGAAGCGCGCGCCCCCACCCTCGTGGACAGGGTGTGGGCCCCCTGGTCTTCATCTTTGGTGAGGATTTTTTATTATTTTTTCTAAGATGTTCCATGGAGTTTCAGGTCATTCCGAGAACTTTTGTTTTCTGCACATAAAACAACATGGCAATTCTGCTGAAAACAGCGTCAGTCCAGGTTAGTTCCATTCAAATCATACAAGTTAGAGTCCAAAACAAGGGAAAAAGTGTTTGGAAAAGTAGATACGTCGGAGACGTATCAGGGGGCGACGCGGGGGCGAGATCTAGTTACTTTAACAACCTTATATTTGTGCTGAGGATGGGGAGTTACCATTTTACAGTATGCTGACGACACTATCCTTTTCATGCAACATGACATTGTAAAAGTTCGGAATATGAAACTAATAGTATGTCTCCTCGAACAATTGTCGGGATTAAAAAACAACTTTCACAAGAGTGAATTGTTCTGCTTTGGTAACGCCAAAGAGGAGCAAGACACATGTAGATAATTGTTTGGTTGTGAATTAGGTTCTTTGCCCTTCAGTTATTTTTGGGCATACCGATTCATCACCATATTTTTGGAATTGCAGGAACGATATGATTTTTAACAGACAACATATTTTAACTTTCTTGCAGGTCATTTTCAGAGCTACATCATGGATCCATACATGGTCCTCACTCACTCCTACAGACTCCAGGGAGCCATTGGTTACTAGGTGCAACCAGTGCGAGATGGTAGCAAAGGCTATATTCAAACGGTTTGGATGGCGATCGTATAACATAAGAGGAGTCTAGGGAGCTTGTCCTTGTGTTGTCATACCGGTTGTGATATTGAGCATTTTTATTTTTTCTCTTTGCTCCGCTTGCGAGCTGTAATACTTTTATGACTTGTGATACTTTAAGACTTTTTAATAAGATGGTTGCATGCATTGTTCAGATGCAGAGGCCGAGAGCAAGCCACCTTTTCCAAAAAAATGTGTTGAGGATGTTGTGATATTAAACGATGCTCTAGAAAACAACTGCTATTATGTGCTTGCGACGCGAGGATCTGGGGGATGTTTCCAAAGTATGTCCTAGCTGATGCGTGACCTGCATCAAGAGTCAGTTTTCCAACAGATGACCCTTACCATTGTGCAAGGTTACGTCGGTTATTAATAATAAACATTCACATAAAGCATTGGTCATTCAATGACTACACCTCATTCTTCCCCAAGGAATTGCTTTGTGCTACCGTATTAACCACTTATCTCACTATTGTTCGGGATAACGTTCCACGTCATCCTTGACCTTTACCTTCTCCTGGTCGATCTACGGGATCCTGGATACCTGCAGGGCCTTAGAAAAAGAAGCAGACAAGAGAGAACTCCACTGCAATCAGACACACACGTTCCTGCATTGTGATCAAACAATCCTTCAAACAAACTTCGCAACTTTTATAATGATTTCTTACTAGATTTCATCAACCAATTTTTTTGCTCTTCGTTGGGTTTGACACTCTTACTCATGAAAAAAGCTACGATAGATCCAATGATATAGGATCGAATTTCTTTTTAAACATAGTACAGACGCAAGCGCTCATATATACGCGCATAGACTCACCCCTATGAACGCACACACGCACACCCTACCCCTATGAGCGCCTCCAATTTTTTTTACATAGTACAGACGCAAGCACTCATATATACGTGCATATACTCACTCCTATGAACGCACACACGCACACTCTACCCCACCAGGATTTGAGCGCCAGTGGACTGAAGATACCACTGTCTTCCTAACCATCTAATCACAGTTTGGTTCGCGATACAGAGTCGAATTAGTTGACTAGGGGGAGATGACGCCAACTGGTATGACCGCTAGTACGAGCGGGTGCGCTCTTACCAGGTTCCATATTCTCTTCGGGGTGACTGTACAGAGCAATGCTCCGGGCCTCACAGGAACCATGCTGAAAATTAGGGTGGGATTTTTGACCCCAAAAGACGAAGCAATTTGTAGCAATTGCTTGCTTGAAACCGTGTTGATGGCTTTCACAATCTGCACCATACATCAGAATAAGAGGGATCAACACATAAGCACTTGACTGAACTGGACTAAAGATACATTTCCTTTGTTCGGTAAATCACTGCACTAAGCATGAATTGATCCAGCGACTCCAACGGCAATGGTGGTGGAAACTTAGCAGAGCATGGTTTCGAGGGCGGAGCGGGATGGGGTGGTGCCGACGGAGTGGACGAGGAGCACATGACCAAATCTGACTGGGAAAGGTTGATGAACGAGAGTCATAGTTGTGATAGCGATTAAGTTTTTTAAATTTCTATGCAATCTAGTTTAAACTTCATTTAAGTTATGTAAAATAGTTTATGCAACTGGTTGACTCAAGTTCGAATCAAATTTTATGAAGTTGTTTGAATAAAATTTGCACTGAATTTTTGTAATTTTTGTTGGAAATATGCCCTAGAGGCAATAATAAAAGCATTATTATTATATTTCCTTGTTCATGATAATTGTCTTTTATTCATGCTATAACTGTATTATCCGGAAATCGTAATACACGTGTGAATACATAGACTACAATACGTCCCTAGTAAGCCTCTAGTTGACTAGCTCGTTGGTCAATAGATAGTCATGGTTTCCTGACTATGGACATTGGATGTCGTTGATAATGGGATCACATCATTAGGAGAATGATGTGATGGACAAGACCCAATCCTAAGCATAGCACAAGATCGTGTAGTTCGTTTTGCTAGAGCTTTCTCAATGTCAAGTATCTATTCCTTAGACCATGAGATCGTGTAACTCCCGGATACCGTAGGAGTGCTTTGGGTGTACCAAACGTCACAACGTAACTGGGTGACTATAAAGGTGCACTACAGGTACCTCCGAAAGTGTCTGTTGGGTTGACACGGATCGAGACAGGGATTTGTCACTCCGTATGACGGAGAGGTATCACTGGGCCCACTCGGTAGTGCATCATCATAATGAGCTCAAAGTGACCAAGTGTCTGGTCACGGGATCATGCATTACGGTACGAGTAAGGTGACTTGCGGTAACGAGACTTAACGAGGTATTGGGATACCGACGATCGAGTCTCGGGCAAGTAACATACCGTCGACAAAGGGAATAGTATCTGGGGTTGCTTGAATCCTCGACATCGTGGTTCATCCGATGACATCATCGAGGAGCATGTAGAGCCAACATGGGTATCTAGATCCGCTGTTGGTTATTGACCTGAGCGTCGGTCATGTCTGCATGTCTCCCGAACCCGTAGGGTCTACACATAAGGTTCGGTGGCGCTTAGGGTTATTAGGAAGACTTGTATGTGATTACCGAATGTTGTTCGGAGTCCCGGATGAGATCCCGGACGTCACGAGGAGTTCTGGAATGGTCCGGAGGTAAAGATTTATATATGGAAAGTTGTCAAACGGACACCGGAAAGTCTCGAGGGATATCGGTATTGTACCGGGGTCCACGGGAAGGGTTCCGGAGGTCCACCGGGAGGGGCCACCCCTCCCGGGGGGCCACATGGGCTGCGTGGGGAGGGAGCCAGCCCCTGGTGGGCTGGGCGCACCCCCTCCCTTGGGCCCTTGCGCCTAGGGTTGAGGGGGGAACCCTAGAGGGGGCGCCCCCCCCCCCCTTGCTTGGGGGACAAGCCCCCCTCCCTTCCCCTATAAATAGAGGGGTTAGGGGAGGGCTGCAGACACAACTTGAAGGCGCAGCCCCTCCCCTCCCCTCCCCAACACCTCTGCTCCTCCGCGTGTGCTTGGCGAAGCCCTGCCGGAGAACTGTCACTCCACCATCAACACGCCCTCGTGCTGCCGGTGGAGCTGTCTTCCTCAACCTCTCCTTCCTCCTTGTTGGATCAAGGCGGAGGAGACGTCACCCGTGCGTCTGCGTGTGTTGAGCAGCGGAGGTGCTGTCCGTTCAGCACTTGGTCGCCGGTGATCGGAATCACGTTGAGTACGACTCCATCATCACCGCTCCCTCGAACGCTTCCGTACGCGATCTACAAGTGGTATGTAGATGCAAACTCACTCCCTTGACTCGTTGCTTAGATGAACTCATAGATGGATCTTGGTGAAACCGTAGGAAAATTTTTAATTTTCTGCAAAGTTCCCCAACAGTGGCATCATGAGCTAGGTCTATGCGTAGTTCTCTATTGCACGAGTAGAACACAATTTGGTTGTGGGCGTAGATCTTGTCAACTTGCTTGCCGCTACTAGTCTTATCTTGCTTCCGCGGTATTGTGGGATGAAGCGGCCGGACCAACCTTACACGTACGCTTACGTGAGACCGGTTCCACCGACTAACATGCACTAGTTGCATAAGGTGGCTGGCGGGTGTCTGTCTCTCCCACTTTAGTTGGAGCGGATTCGATGAAAAGGGCCCTTATGAAGGGTAAATAGAAGTTGACAAAATCACGTTGTGGTTATTTGTAGGTAAGAAAAAGTTCTTGATATAACACAATTGCAGCCACGTAAAAGATGCAACAACAATTAGAGGACGTCTAACTTGTTTTTGTAGCAATTGACATGTGATGTGATATGGCCAAGTTGTGATGAATGATGAATGATATATTGTGATGTATGAGATCATGTTCTTGTAATAGGAATCACGACTTGCATGTCGATGAGTATGACAACCGGCAGGAGCCATAGGAGTTGTCTTTATTTTTGTATGACCTGCGTGTCATTGAAGAACGCCATGTAACTTACTTTACTTTATTGCTAAACGCGTTAGCCATAGAAGTAGAAGTAGTCGTTGGCATGACAACTTCATGAAGACACGATGATGGAGATCATGATGATGGAGATCATGGTGTCATGCCGGTGACAGGATGATCATGGAGCCCGAAGATGGAGATCAATGGAGCTATATGATATTGGCCATATCATGTCACTACTATATAATTGCATGTGATGTTTATTATGTTTATGCATCTTGTTTACTTAGAACGACGGTAGTAAATAAGATGATCCCTTACAACAATTTCAAGAAGTGTTCTCCCCTAAGCATGCACCGTTGCTAAAGTTCGTAAACTTCTAAGCACCACGTGATGATCGGGTGTGATGGATTCTTACGTTCACATACAACGGGTGTAAGACAGATTTACACACGCAAAACACTTAGGGTTAACTTGACGAGCCTAGCATGTACAGACATGGCCTCGGAACATGGAGACCGAAAAGGTCGAACACGAGTCGTATGGAAGATACGATCAACATGAGAATGTTCACCGACGATGACTAGTCCGTCTCACGTGGTGATCGGACCACGGCCTAGTCGACTCGGATCGTGTAACACTTAGATGACTAGAGGGATGTCTAATCTGGTGGGAGTTCATTTAAATAATTTGATTATATGAACTTAATTATCATGAACTTAGTCTAAAACTTTTGCATAATATGTCTTGTAGATCAAATGGCCAACGCTCATGTCAACTTGAACTTCAACGCGTTCCTAGAAAACCAAGCTGAAAGATGGCGGCGCAACTATACGGACCGGTCCGAACTTGAGGATCATCCTCATAGCTGCCGAGGAAACAATATGTCCTAGAAGGACCGCTAGGTGGACGCTCCGTCTCTGCAGAGAACCAAGACATTATGAATGCTTGGCAGTCTCGTGCTGATGATTACTCCCTCGTTCAGTGAGGCATGCTTTACAGCTTAGAACCGGGGCTCCAAAAGCGTTTTGAGCATCACGGAGCATATGAGATGTTCGAGGAGCTGAAACTGGTTTTCCAAGCTCACGCCCGGGTCGAGAGATATGACATCTCCGACAAGTTCTACAGTTGTAAGATGGAGGAAAATAGTTACATCGGTGAGCACATACTCAAGATGTGCAGGTTGCACAACCGTATGACCCAGCTGAATATTAACCTCCACGATGAGGCGGTGATTGGCAGAATCCTTGATCGCTCCCACCAAGCTACAAGAGCTTTGTGATGAACTACAATATGCAGGGGATGGTAAAGACCATTCCTGAAGTATTCTCTATCTTTGAAGTCAGCAGAGGTTGAAATCAAGAAAGAACATCAAGTGTTGATGGTCAATAAGACCACTAAGTTCAAGAAGGGCAAGGGCAAGAAGAACTTCAAGAAGGACGGCAAGGAGGTTGCCGCGCCCGGTAAGCAAGTTGCCGGGAAGAAGTCAAAGAATGGACCCAAGCCTGAGACTGAGCGCTTTTGTTGCAAGGAGAAGGGTCACTGGAAGCGGAACTGCCCCAAATACTTAGCGGATAAGAAGGCCGACAACACCAAAGGTATATTTGATATACATGTAATTGATGTGTACCTTACCAGTACTCGTAGTAACTCCACAGGTATTTGATACCGTGTCGTTGCTCATATTTGTAACTCACGGCAGAGCTGCGGAATAAGCGGAGGCGGCAAAGGGCGAGGTGACGATCTTGGCGTCGGGAATGGTTCAGTCGATGTGATCGCCACGTCGACGCTACCTCTACATTTACCTACGGGATTAGTTTTGAAATTTAATAATTGTTATTTGGTGCCAAGTTTGAGCATGAACATTGTATCTGGATCTCGTTGATCAATAGATGGTTATGGATTCCTGACCATGGACATTGGATGTCATTGATAACAGGATCACATCATTAGGAGAATGATGTGATGGACAAGACCCAATCCTAAGCATAGCACAAGATCGTGTAGTTCGTTTGCTAGAGCTTTTCTAATGTCAAGTATCGTTTCCTTAGACCATGAGATTGTGCAACTCCCGGATACCGTAGGAATGCTTTTGGTGTACCAAAGCGTCCTGGCGTATCGGGTGACTATAAAGGTGCACTACAGGTATCTCGAAAGTGTCATTGGGTTAGCACGAATCGAGGCCCAGGATTTGTCACTCCATTATGACGGAGAGGTATCTCTGGGCTCACTCGGTAATGCATCATCATAATGAGCTCAATGTGACTAATGAGTTAGCCACGGGATCATGCGTTATGGAGCGAGTAAAGAGACTTGCGATAGCGAGATTGAGCGAGGTATTGGGATACCGACGATCGAATCTCGGGCAAGTAACATACCGATAGACAAAGGAAATTGTATACGGGATCGATTGAATCCCCAACATCGTGGTTCATCTGATGAGATCATCATGGAACATGTGGGAGCCAACATGGGTATCCAGATCCCGCTGTTGGTTATTGGCCGGAGAACATCTCGGTCATGTCTACATGGTTCCTGAACCCGTAGGGTCTACACACTTAAGGTTCGGTTACGCTAGAGTTGTTATGGGAAATAGTATGTGGTTACCGAAGGTTGTTGAGTCCGGATGAGATCCCGGACGTGACGGGGAACTCGGAATGGTCCGGAGGCGAGGATCAATATATTGAATGAAGGGTATTGGAGTCCGGAATTGTTACAGGAGTACCGGTGGCGATCAGTGACGAAAGGTGTTTCGGAGGCCCCGACAAGCGTTGGGGGGCCTTATGGGCCAAGGGGAGGGGGCACACCATCCCACTAAGGGGTTGTGCGCCCCTCCCAACCCCAATCACGTAACCTGGAGAGGTGGGGGCGCCTCCCCTAGGGCAGCCACCCCTCCCGGCTTGGGGGGCAAGTTTCCTAGGGGTGGGGGCGCCCAAACCCATCTAGGGTTTCCCCTGTGGCCGCCGCCCCTCCCCTAGGGAACCCTTGGGCGCCTCCTCCAAGCCCTTCCCCCTATATATAGTGAGGGAGACAGAGGGCAGCCACACCCCTTCCCTGGCGCAGCCCCTCCCTCCTCCAACTCTTTCTTCTCCTCCGTTGAGCTTGGCGAAGCCCTGCAGGAATACCACAAGCTCCACCACCACACCGTCGTGCTGCCGAAGTTCTCCCTCTACTTCTCCTCTCCCCTTGTTGGATCAAGAAGGAAGATACGTCCCCGGGCTGTAAGTGTGTTGAACGCGGAGGCGCCATCCGTTCGGCGCTAGATCAGATTTTCCGCGATTTGAATCGCCGCGAGTACGACTCCATCAACCGCATTCTTGTAACGCTTCCACTTAGAGATCTTCAAGGGTATGAAGATGCACTCCCTCTCTCTCGTTGCTAGCATCTCCTAGATTGATCTTGGTGACACGTAGGAAAATTTTCAATTATTGCTACGTTCCCCAACAGTGGTATCAGAGCCAGGTTTATGCGTAGATTCTATGCACGAGTAGAACACAAAGTAGTTGTGGGCGATGATTTGGTCAATTTACTTGCCGTTACTAGTTTTATCTTGATTCGGCGGCATTGTGGGATGAAGCGGTTCGGACCGACCTTACACGTACGCTTACGTGAGACAAGTTCCACCGACTGACATGCACTTGATGCATAAGGTGGCTAGCGGGTGTCTGTCTCTCCCACTTTAGTCGGATCGGATTCGATGAAAAGGGTCCTTATGAAGGGTAAATAGCAATTGGCATATCACCGTTGTGGCTTTTGCGTAGGTAAGAAACGTTCTTGCGAGAAACCCATAACAGCCACGTAAATCATGCAACAACAATTAGAGGACGTCTAACTTGTTTTTGCAAGGTATGCTATGTGATGTGATATGGCCAAAAGGATGTGATGAATTATATATATATATATATGTGATGTATGAGATTGATCATGTTCTTGTAATAGGAATCACGACTTGCATGTCGATGAGTATGACAACCGGCAGGGGCCATAGGAGCTGTCTTAATTTATTGTATGACCTGTGTGTCATTGAAAGTGCCATGTAATTACTTTACTTTATTACTAACCGTTAGCCATAATAGTAGAAGTAATAGTTGGCGAGACAACTTCACGAAGACACGATGATGGAGATCATGGTGTCATGCCGGTGACAAAGGTGATCATGCCGCGCCTCGAAGATGGAGATCAAAAGGCGCAAGATGATACTGGCCATATCATGTCACTTTATGATTTGCATGTCATGTTTGCCATGTTTACATCTTATTTGCTTAGAACGACCGTAGCATAAATAAGATGATCCCTCGCTAAAATTTCAAGAAAGTCTTCCCCCTAACTGTGCACTGTTGTGAAGGTTCGTTGTTTCGAAGCACCACGTGATGATCGGGTGTGATAGATTCTAACGTTCGCATACAACGGGTGTAAGCCAGATTTACACATGCGAAACACTTAGGTTGACTTGACGAGCCTAGCATGTACATACATGGCCTCGGAACACAAGAGACCGAAAGGTCGAACATGAGTCGTATAGTAGATACGATCAACATGGAGATGTTCACTGTTGATGACTAGTCCGTCTCACGTGATGATCGGACACGGTCTAGTCGATTCGGATCATGTTCACTTAGATGACTAGAGGGATGTCTATCTAAGTGGGAGTGCATTAAATAATCAGATGAACTTAATTATCATGAACATAGTCAAAAGGTCTTTGCAAATTATGTCGTAGCTTATGCTTTAGTTCTACTGTTTAAGATATGTTCCTAGAAAATTTAGTTGAAAGTTGATAGTAGAAATTATGCGGACTGGAGTCCGTAAACCGAGGCTTATCCTCATTGCGCCTTGAAGGCTTATGTCCTTAATGCACCACTCGGTGTCTTTGAACCTCGGCGTCGTCTGTAGATGTTGCGAAACATCGACATACACGCGTTTGATGACTACGTGATAGTTTAGTGCGTAATGCTAACGGTTTAGAATTGTGGCACCAAAGGCGTTTTGAAGCGTCGCGAGTAACATATGAGATGTTCCAAAGACTGAAATTGGAATTTCAGACTAGTGCCCACGTCAAGAGGTATGAGACCTCTGACAAGTTTCTTAAGCCTGCAAACTAAGGGAGAAAAGCTCAATCATTGAGCATGTGCTTAGATTGTCTGAGTACTACAATCGCTTGAATCGAGTGGGAGTTAATCTTCCGGATGAGATAGTGATGGTTCTCCATAGTCACCGCCACCAAGCTATTAGAGCTTCGTGATGAACTATAACATATCGAGGATAGACATGATGATCCTTGAGCAACTCGCGATGTTTGACACCGTGAAAGTAGAAATCAAGTAGGAGGCGTCAATTGTTGATGGTTAGTAAAACCACTAGTTTCAAGAAGGGCAAGGGAAAGAAGGGATACTTCATGAAGCGGCAAATCAGTTGCTGCTCTAGTGAAGAAACCCAAGGTTGAACCCAAACCCGAGACTAAGTGCTTACGTAATGAGGGAGCAGTCCTTTGAGCGAGAACTACCCTAGATATTTGGTAGATGAGAAGGCTGGCAAAGGTCGTGAAGTATTTTGAATATACGTTATATTATTATGTACTTTACTAGTACTCCTAGTAGCACTAGGGTAATAAATACCGGTTCGGTTGCTAAGTGTTACTAACTCGAAATAAAAGGCTACGGAGACTGGCTAAAGGTGAGATGACGATATGTGTTGGAAGTGTTTCCAAGGTTGATGTGATCAAACATCGCACACTCCCTCTACCATCAGGATTGGTGTTAAACCTAAATAATTGTTATTTGGTGTTTGCGTTGAGCATAGACATGATTGGATTATGTTTATCGCAATACGTTTATTCATTTAAGGAGAATAATGGTTACTCTGTTTATTTGAATAATACCTTCAATGGTCTTGCACCTAAAATGAATGGTTTACTGAATCTCGATCGTAGTGATACACATGTTCATGCCAAAAGATATAAGATTGTAATGATAGTACCACATACTTGTGGCACTTTGCCATTTGAGTCATATTGGTATAAAACGCATGAAGAAGCTCCATGTTGATGGATCTTTGGACTCACTCGTTTTTGAAAAGATTGAGACATGCGAACCATGTCTGTTGGTATATGTGCATGAAGAAACTCCATACACATGGATCGTTTGGACTCACTTGATTTTGAATCACTTGAGACATGCAAATCATGCCACATGGGCAAGATATTTGAAAGGCCTCGTTTTCGATAAAATGGAACAAGAAAGTAACTTGCTTGGAAGTAATACATTTTGATGTGTGCAGTCCAATGAGTGCTTTGAGGCACGCCTTGATGGATATCGTTATGCTCTTACTTCACAGATGATTTGAGTAGATGCTAAGTATATTTACTTGATGAAACACAAGTCTGAATTATTGAAAGGTTTAAGTAATTTCAGAGTGAAGTTGAAGATAAATGCGTGACAAGAGGATAAAATGTCTATGATATGATCATAGAGATGAATATCTGAGTTACGAGTTTGGCACACAATTAAGACATTATGGAAATTGTTTCACAAAAAATACCGCCTGGAACACCATAGTGTGATGGTGTGTCCGAACATCATAACTGCACCCTATTGGATATGGTGCATACCTTGATGTCTCTTATCAAATTACCACTATCGTTTATGGGTTAGGCATTGGAGACAACCACATTCTCTTTAAATAGGGCACCATGCAATTTCGTTGAGACGACACCGTATGAACTATGGTTTAGAGAAACCTAAGCTGTCGTTTCTTAAAAGTTTGGGGTTGCGACGCTTATGTGAAAAAGTTTCAGGCTGATAAGCTCGAACCCAAAGCGGATAAATGCATCTTCATAGAATACCCAAAACAGTTGGACATACCTCCTATTTCAGATCCGGAAGCAAAAGTGATTGTTTCTAGAAACGGGTCCTTTCTCGAGGAAAAGTTTCTCTCGGAAGAATTGAGTGGGAGGATGGTGGAGACTTGATGAGGTTATTGAACCGTCACTTCAACTAGTGTGTAGCAAGGCACAGGAAGTTGTTCCTGTGGCACCTACACCAATTGAAGTGGAAGCTTATGATAGTGATCATGAAACTTTGGATCAAGTCACTACCAAACCTCGTAGGTCGACAAGGATGCGTACTACTTCAGAGTGGTACGGTAATCCTGTCTTGGAAGTCATGTTGCTAGACAACAATGAACCTACGAGCTATGAAGAAGCGATGGTGGGCCCGGACTCCGAATAATGGCTCAAGGCCATAAAATCCGAGAGAGGATCCATGTATAAAAGCAAAGTATAGACTTTGGAAGAACTACTTGATGGTCGTAAGGCTGTTGGGTGCAGATGGATTTTAAAAGGAAGACGGACAATGATGGTAAGTGTCACTACTAAGAAAGCTCGACTTGTCGTTAAGATGATTTCCGACAAGTTCAAGGAGTTGACTACGATGAGACTTTCCCACTCATACCGATGCTAAGAGTCTGTTGGAGTTATATTAGCACGTACTGCATTATTTATGAAATCTTGCAGATAGGATGTCAAAATATTGTTTCCTCGACGATTTTCTTGAGGAAAGATTGTATGTGATACAACCAGAAGGTTTTGTCAATCCTGAAAGATGCTAACAAGTATGCAAAGCTCCAGCAATCCTTCTAAGGACTGGAGTAAGCATCTCGGAGTTGGAATGTACGCTTTGATGAGATGATCAAAGATTTTGGGTTTATACAAAGTTTATGAGAAACTTGTATTTCCAAAGAAGTGAGTGGGAGCACTATAGAATTTTTGATGAGTATATGTTGTTAACATATTATTGATCAGAAATGATGTAGAATTCTGGAAAGCATCTGAGGTTATTTGAAAAGTGTTTTTCAATGGAAAAACTGGATTAAGCTACTTGAACATTGAGCATTAAGATCTATAAGGGTAGATCAAAAAACGCTTAATAGTACTTTCAAAATGAATACATACCATGACAAGATTTTGAAGGAGTTCAAAATAGATCAGCAAAGAAGGAGTTCTTGGTTGTGTTACAAGGTGTGAGTATTGAGTAAGACTCAATACCTGACCATGGCAGAAGAGAGAGAAAGGATGAAGGTCGTCCCCTATGCTTTAGACGTAGGCTCTACAGTATGCTATCTTGTGTACCGCTTTGAAGTGTGCCTTGCCATGAATTAGTCAAAGGGGTACAAGAGTGATCCAGAATGGATCACATGACAATGATCGAACTTATCCTTAGTAACTAGTGGACTAAGGAATTTTCTCGATTATGGAGGTGGTAAAAGAGTTCGTCATAAGGGGTTACGTCGATGCAAACTTTGACACTAATCCGGATGACTCTGAGTAGTAAACTGGATTAAGTATAGTAGAGCAGTTATTTGGAATAGCTCCAAGTAGTAGCGTGGTAGCTGCATCTACAAGATGACATAGAGATTTGTAAAGCACACACGGATCTGAAAGGTTCAGACCCGTTGACTAATAACCTCTCTCACAAGCGAGATATGAACAAACCCCATGGGCGTTGGATTCATTACAATCACATAATGATGTGAACTAGATTATTGACTCTAGTGCAAGTGGGAGACTGTTGGAAATATGCCCTAGAGGCAATAATAAATGGTTATTATTGTATTTCCTTGTTCATGATAATTGTCTATTGTTCATGCTATAATTGTATTAACTGGAAACCATAATACATGTGTGAATACATAGACCACAAGATGTCCCTAGTAAGCCTCTAGTTGACTAGCTCGTTGATCAATAGATGGTCATGGTTTCCTGACCATGGACATTGGATGTCATTGATAACGGGATCACATCATTAGGAGAAGATCGTGTAGTTCGTTTGCTAGAGCTTTTCTAATGTCAAGTATCGTTTCCTTAGACCATGAGATTGTGCAACTCCCGGATACCGTAGGAATGCTTTGGGTGTACCAAATGTCACAACGTGAATCGGGTGGCTATAAAGGTGCACTACGGTATCTCCGAAAGTGTCTGTTGGGTTGGCACGAATCGAGACTGGGATTTGTCACTCCGTATGACGGAGAGGTATCTCTGTGCCCACTCAGTAATGCATCATCATAATGAGCTCAATGTGACTAGTGAGTTAGCCAAGGGATCATGTGTTACGGAACAAGTAAAGAGACTTGCCGGTAACGAGATTGAACGAGGTATTGGGATACCGACAATCAAATCTCGGGCAAGTAACATACCGATAGACAAAGGGAATTGTATACGGGATCGATTGAATCCCCGACATCGTGGTTCATCTGATGAGATCATCGTGGAACATGTGGGAGCCAACATGGGTATCCAGATCCCGCTGTTGGTTATTGGCCGGAGAACGTCTCGGTCATGTCTACATGGTTCCCGAACCCGTAGGGTCTACAAACTTAAGGTTCGGTGATGCTAGAGTTGTTATGGGAAATAGTATGTGGTTACCGAAGGTTGTTCGGAGTCCCGGATGAGATCCCGGACGTGACGGGGAACTCCGGAATGGTCCGGAGGCGAAGATCAATATATTGGACGAAGGGTATTGGAGTCCGGAATTGTTCTGGGAGTACCGGGTGACGACCAGCGTGACCGAAAGGTGTTTCGGAGGCCCCAACAAGCGTTGGGGGCCTTATGGGCCAAGGGGAGGGGGCACACCATCCCACTAAGGGGTTGTGCGCCCCTCCCAACCCCTCTCACGTAACCTGGAGAGGTGGGGGCGCCTCCACTAGGGCAGCCGCCCCTCCCGGCTTGGGGGGCAAGTTTCCTAGGGGTGGGGGCGCCCAAACCCATCTAGGGTTTCCCCTGTGGCCGCAGCCCCTCCCCTAGGGAGCCCTAGGGCGCCTCCTCCAACCCCTTCCCCCTATATATAGTGAGGGAGAGAGAGGGCAGCCGCACCCCTTCCCTGGCGCAGCCCCTTCCTCCTCCAACTCTTCCTTCTCCTCCGTAGAGCTTGGCGAAGCCCTGCAGGAATACCACAAGCTCCACCACCACGCCGTCGTGCTGCCGAAGTTCTCCCTCTACTTCTCCTCTCCCCTTGCTGGATCAAGAAGGAGGAGACGTCCCCCGGGCTGTACGTGTGTTGAACGCGGAGGCGCCGTCCGTTCGGCGCTAGATTGGATTTTCTGCTATTTGAATTACCGCGAGTACGACTCCATCAACCGCGTTCTTGTAACGCTTCCGCTTAGCGATCTTCAAGGGTATGTAGATGCACTCCCTCTCTCTCTCGTTGCTAGCATCTCCTAGATTGATCTTGGTGGCACGTAGGAAAATTTTGAATTATTGCTACGTTCCCCAACAGTATTCTCCTCTAAATATTATAAGACATCGGTTAGAGATGCTCTTAGATGTGTTCTTTATCTAATTATGTCATGCCTCAGTGGTTAGGAGAAAAACACCAAGAGTAATACTTTTTTTTGTTTATACTAATATAAGAAAAATATGTTCATATTTTTATATGAATGCTTTTTTTAGCATATGAATGTTATTATTTTACCGATTATATAAAATGCTATGTTGAGACTAGATGTATCATGGTGTTTTATCTATTGCTTGATCACTCTGTCCGGCGCCAACTAAGAGCCTGCGAGGTAGGAATGTAAATTGGGCCCGCTTAATCCCGTTTAAACCACTTACGGCTTATAACAATTCAATAAAGTTTTTTTTTTCACAATGAAAATGGACTAGCGCACCAGCTAAAACTAACTATACAGGACTTGTGGGCACCATTTATTTGCCATTTAGATCCACGCTCCGAGGGTAGGCGTTGTTGAATTTGTCGGTTCTTTTCAAATCCCCCGCGCGGCCTGCCCCCTTCTCCGGCGGCGAGACCCCGTCTTCGCGCCGCCGCATTCCCAAGGAGAACGCATACGCGGGCACCGCGCCGCCGTCCGGGGACCCCTACCGCTCCCCTTCCTCCGCCGCCAAGCCGCTCGGAGACATCACGCCCGCACCGCACTCAACCGTACCCTCCCGCCGCGGCCCCTCAAGCGGAAGCTCGACGTCTCCCCCGCCGTCCGCCCGCGGCCGGAAGCGGAGGCGGCCGACTCCGGGGTCCACGTACCGTACGTGCCGCCTAGGGTTTAGGGTTTAGGATCTATCTGCTGATCTGGTTTAACGTCGTCTGCTTTGCTTTGGTTACGTTGCAGGTTGTGGTGAGGATACGGCCCCCGTGCTCGGTGGAGGGGGAGGAGGCTCCTGACCCGTGCCTCTGCAGGACGTCGGCCAACTCTGTCGCCATCCAGGGCCAGAGCTTCACCTTCGACGCCGTCGCTGACGCAGCCTCTACGCAGGTGAGCTTGGGGTCAATGTCAAATCTGGGGCTTAGGCCTTCTGCGTGGGGAAGATTGATTTGGTGGGCGCTTTTAGATGAGGGGTTAGCTGAAATTTTGCTGGTTTTCAGTCTAGCACAATTGTCCTCGTTACAGGTTATTAGCTCTGGTCTGGGTGCTTATGGATGAATGGCAGTGAGATTTGAAGAGACCGCTGACACTTGATACCACAATGATGTAATTGGGTTGGTCATTTCGTTGAGCTGATTTTCTTATTTTAGCTGAATGTCTTTAGCTAGCACATTTATTGGTGTAGTTCTAGTGGAAACTAATATGCTATGCTATGCTTGTTACCGCACTAAGTAGTTTCCATCAAAATGTTTTAAGATTTTTTTGATTGATGCGGTAGTTTGCCTACTTTTCTGCCTTTTTTTGCTTGGGAGATCATAATTATTAATTATTTGGTCCATCTACAATGTTTGCTAAATCCCACTTTATCTATGGTTAACTTTATTCTGTTGTTTGGCTAGTTAATGGTTTGATGATCACATCCGTTGTTGTTTGGTCCATCTACAATGCAGGCGTATTCTAGAGTCTTGGTGCAATATGCTGACCTTGAAGAAAAGTACATTCTTGATGGGGTCGAGGGCCAGCTGAAGGAGACATCTGAAGCTCCCGGCGAATTGCAAGTACGACTGAAGGAGGCTGAGGAGGCGACAAGAGTTGCCGAGGTACGAATATCCTACATTGCTCAGCAGACTGAACATCATTTCGGTAGACAAAGCAGCAAGATATTAAAGGTAGACAAATTATAACTTGTCTGTTGCATGCAGCACCGAGCCTTGTTGGCAGAGCAGAATATCGACATGCTGATCAAGGAGAACGTCGCGCTCAATCAACGGCTGACAGAGAAGTCAGAGCACAGATCGCTGGAGGTGACGAAGAGCACGGATCTCCTCTTGCGGTTCTCCGGTTACGACAGAGGCAACTTCTGAAGATGCCGGCACCATGTAGTGTACCAGCTTAAAGAGGAAGGAATGGGTAGTGGCTACAGCTTGCAGTAAGTTGGTAATTCCACTCCGCTCTGTATGGAGATTCCTAAAAGGATCATGAGAGAAAATATCAACTGCAGCACGCAGATGACAGGCTACAGTTTTCTTCTACCTTCCCCTTGTCCTTGACTTAGCAGTTTACTGTTGGCTTTACTTTGGTACATGAATATTAGCTAGCTATAGCCTCACTTCTGCTGTAGATAAGTGCTGACAATACAAGGGGCACGCCTACTAGTTACTGTAAATTTTTGTATAGAGTTTGCACTTCTGCTACATTATGATGTTAGATAAGCTTGCTGCTGTCAAGATGATAAGGACTTTGCGACTTGACTGAATGTTCTCCACTTGTGTGATTGCTATCATACTAGAAGAGCATCTACGGCACAAGTATACATCATGCTTTCCTGAGCAAGATTATTACTTCAGTTTTCAAGTCACTCTCTGTGAACCCAGGGGTGGTAACCAGACGAGATGTGTCGATCAACTACTCTGCCAATTATTGGTTTTAGCAAGCAATCATATTCCATGAGATGTTCTGAACCATTGTTGGCACCTCATAAACTCATTCCATGAGACGTTTTAATGTGCTTTGGTGTATCCGTTTCACGACACATGAGCCCCGACTTTAAGATGTTGCCCCCAGCTTTATGTTTGCTATGTCCATGCCACACACACAAGACTCCGCAAGAAAAGCCGGAATTGCTGGTTAAACATCGGTTAATCTACATATATGTAGGCAGGCACAGATTATATACATCATGTTTCTGTACATCATTCTATCATCTTGTATGTGTGTTGTTTGCATGAAAGGAAAAGGAGAATAGATAACTCTCTAATTTCCTGTCAAAAGAAGAAAACAAAACTAAGAGCGCTTCACAAAAATGATTCCCGGATCACCCGCGCGAATACACGCGATGACAACCGGCTCAGGACATCCGGTAGGATCTTCGACGTGATGCTCGGCAACACGGGTAGAAGCTCTTGCACCAGAGACACGGCATTCACGTCCTGCCATCGAGAAAAATAATGTGTATCGACATCAGTAACATTCCAGGTCAGCCTTTTGTATTGCCTAATAGGAAAGAAATGTGATAACAGCTTTAGCAAGCATACCCCGTTGGCTGTTGGGTTTGCCGTCCCAGCCGATAGAAACTTGACGACCTTCTCGACATTGTTCAAGATGATCCTGTCTTCCTCTGTGATTGTAGGAAGCAACGCTCCGGACCTCACAGGAACCATGCCGAAAACCGGGACGGGATTCCTGACCCCAAAAGATGAAGCAATTTGTAGCAATTGCTCCCTTGAAACCGCGTCGATGGCTTTCACAATCTGCGGCATACAGAAGAATAAAAGGGATCAATACAGCATAAGCACTTGACCGAATGTTCTAAAGGTACATTTCCACCATTCAGGAAATCGCCCCACTGAGTGCGGCGGGTACTCCTTGGATCATTGTTAGTGGTTGTGACTGGAGAGCTCACCTCATCAAGAATGAACTCCCGGAAGAAGTCACCCCTGTCAGAGAGTAGAAAAGAGAGAGCGGCCCGAGCTTTGATTGGGTTCTCGGGTTGGGAAATGGCCATTGGGAATGCAGGAACTAAACTGGTGCTAGGTTGGAATCCTATAGCACCCAGCTCCGCCATGTTACCCTTCATGTCCTCCCCACCACCGCTCTTTGCTGCACTAATGAAATTCTCGAAAGCTTGCATGACGTCAATGAACCTCTCTGCGTCAAAGACGCCTGTTTTGCCATATATTGTGTAACGCAAGGCACTCCTTAGTCGGGGTGATTCATCCGTTAGTAGCCTCTGTTATAGTCAACGAAAGCCATGAATCAATGATACAAAAACTAATATCAACATCAGAAA
Organism: Aegilops bicornis; assembly: GCA_021605145.1. Lineage (NCBI taxonomy): Eukaryota > Viridiplantae > Streptophyta > Magnoliopsida > Poales > Poaceae > Aegilops > Aegilops bicornis. The sequence continues at coordinate 678,304,257 of CM038674.1, forward strand.
CACACCAAATGGAAGAAGGAATTTTCTTTTTGAAAACTGAAGAAGGAATGTTCCAATAGCTATATGCATGTCTTGTACGTATCTTCTTTCCTTAGATATATTGCTAAGAACATGGTCCTTGGGAAACATAGAAATATGCGGGGATGGCACAAAAACGAATCAAGATGCTAACCTGTGCAATATATGGATATGCTTCATCCACAATGGCAAATTCAGGGTCTCCCACCAAAGCAATACCTTCTAGTACTCCAATTGCTCTAATAATCAAAGCAAAATACGGAGGTATCTTGAATGGGTAGTCAAATGTTATCTGTGCTAGATCCGCTGCCAACTCTTGAAAGTTAATATTCTTCGCACCACCTCCTTCAAGTGCCTGATCAAAAACTTTAGCCAGCACAGGTAAGATTGGATCCAAGTTAACTCCCTCAGGGATAAAACCAAGCTTCACAAAGTCCTTCACGATTGCATCATAATCACGATGAATAAGGTGAGCTATTGCTTCAATCATTCCGTACTTCTGATCATCTGTCAATTTTGTCACAAGCCCTGCAGCAAAGAAGGTCGAATTTATTATCTATTTTCATGTGTATTATGGGAGATGGAAATAAAATGTACATAAAATAGGAATAAAATTTATCACTAGCTGAAATTTAATCAGCAGAATTAGTTTACCATATTCTGCAATATTTTTTCTACCAAAAGGAATACAAACAGGCTGACATATGCAAATGAAAAGCTTCAATAGTTTGCACTTGTTATGCTTAGTCTACTGTACGGCGCACTAATTAGTAAAACAGGTTGAAAAAACACTGTGAGTACACGGCATCATACTGCTAGTAAGTTAGATTAAATTCTTAAGTCATTTGAATTACTACATCACATAGTGGTTAAATATTCATAATTTTTGTTTACCACTTCATAAGGAACATAGTAAAACTGTAGGTTGTACATGAGAAGCATAGACTGTCCATGCTCTTGACTTACCAAAATCAAGAATACAAAGCTTTCCATCTGGTGTCCTAATCATATTTCCAGGATGAGGGTCAGCATGGAAGAATCCAGTATCAAGTAACTGCAATACATAACATGACCAAAAACTTCTTTGAGAAAATGGTTTGGGAGAATAAACATTTCTTCCCATCAGCAAGTGAGTGTGCAATCAGCCAATTCAGAATAACATGAGTAAATGCACATCAAAGAAGATGAAAAACAAACCTGTTTTAGATAGCATATGACACCAACGTTAACCAACGACCCAACATCATCCTCAGTACTCTGTGAAAGCTTCTCACCATCTACCCACCCTGTGGTAAGAACTTTCCTGGACGTATATTCAGGGTACGTCTTTGGTACAACAACCTAAAAAAAGGTTGTTGAATAAATTCAGAAGTTAACAGCCTGAAAGTGAAGCTACCAAGCATATCGGTAACAAATATTGATTATTAAATGGATTTGAAGTTTCCAACAGTACAAAACTGTATCATTCAGTAAAAGAGTATCACTGCACTGCTTCTACCAAGCTACCAAAGCAATTTACCTGTGGAAGATCTTCTCTCATCATTTCAGCGAAACGGGTGCCATTTTCCCCTTCATTAACATAGTCGAGTTCTTCAAAAAACCGGGCAGCCCACTCATCTACTAGGCCAACAACATCAAGGGCGACCTGGCAGTATTCAGCAACTTCAGTGTGAGCTAATGAAGACAGTTTCTTCGTCATTTTTCATCAAGAAGAGGGAAGCACTCACCTGTGGAAATCTCTTGAGAACCAACCCCAAATTTCTAATGATGAATAGATCTATGGTGACAGTCTCAAGTACGAATGGCCTCTGCACTTTCACAGCTACCAGTTCTCCTGTTTCTTTCAACCGGCCTTTGTACACCTGTCCCAGAGATGCTGCAGCATGATACACAATTAGTTCAGGCTGAACTGATCAGGGCAGCAAGCGGTTAATACCAAAGATTTCTAGTATAGTTACCTGCAGCAATTGGTGAGGGAGAAAGTTCCGAGTATATATCTTGCCATGGGCGGCCAAGCTCTTCTTCCAGGAGAGCCATCGCGATATCGTCAGGAAACGAAGGAACCTTGCCATAGCAGCGCATAACCCAGTTAGTAAAGTTGAGCTACACTGGACTCTGAACAATATATGTATGCTTTGCGTGGTAACAAGGCCAATATAACTATGTAATTAATAGCAGTGCTCACCTTGTCGCATAGCTTCTGCAGCTCGGTCATCGCCGCAGGGGACAGAATGTCGGGCCGGATGCTCAGCGCCTGGCCGAGCTTGATGTAGGCAGGGCCCAGAGACGTGACGATCTCCCTCAGCTCGATCGCGCGCGCCACTTCGTTCTGTCCAAAGAGAAGGTTCGTCGGTCAGCAGATGGATTTCACGGGTTCTGAAGACAAATGATAATAGCATGGGTGCTGCATGAATGGATTGGGGACGGCACTACCTCCTTGATTTTGTCGGTGATGAGGTCCGATATGATGTGGGAGATGAAACCACCGGCCACGGACAGGAGCTGCACGGCTCGGGTGGCGACGGCGCCCGGGCGTTTGCCCCAGTAGGCCGAAATGATCTCGGGGCTGTACACCAGAGGCAGCCCCTCGGTGTTGGTCACCTAGAACCACACGCACAAAGAAAAGCAGCAGAGTTCAGACGACAGCGAAATTCAGACTGTAAAAGAAGAGCCGGCTAAGCTGTTGAATCCAATCCATGGGTGTGGGGATTGGCGAGTGGAACTATGTGGAAGTGGTTGGTGGTGGAGGTGGGGGAAGGGAGTGAGAGGAGGTAGGTACCTCGACGAGGCGCATGGTGACGTCCTTGTCGGCGAACTGGTCGTCGCGGAGGTTCTGGCCGCGGAGGCCGCGCATGAGGGAGGCCAGCTGCTCGTCCTCCTCCATCTGCTTCCGCACCCGCTTGATCTCCTTGGACACGTCCCCGAACCTCTGCATAGCATACCCATGAGTCCGTCCAGAGCAGAGAACGCAGTCAGTCAGTCAGCGAGATCATCGTCGTCGTCAGAGGTGAGGTGATTAACCAAGAAGCCGGAGCGGAGGGGGCTTACGGTGGACTGGATGGTGTTGGCCCTGGTCCTGCCGGCGCGGGGCGGGGCCGGCGGCGAGGGCGGCGGCGGCCTGGGCTCGGTGGCGACGGCGAGCACGCGGCGGAGGCGGCGCGGCTGCTGTGGCTTCCCGGAGCGGCGCGGGAGCGGGGAGACGAGCCCGGCCACGACCCGGCCCCGGCCGAATCCCCCGCACTGCAGCAGGCGCGGCGCGGACGCCGACGCCGACGCCGACGCGGCGGCCTCCATGGTGAAAAGGACGGAAGGAAGGAAGGCTCGATCGAGAAGGGAGACCCCGGGACGTGGAGGAGGTAGGCAGCGAGTGGTAAGTAGTAACCGAGGTGGAGGGAGGGGAAAAGTTTGGTCCGCGGCCGCGGAGGTGGAAGAAAGAATAGGGGGGTGGGGGACGGAGGCAGTCCAGTCCAGTGGCGACTGGCGACCCTCCCTCTCCTCCACTCTTTGTGCCGTGCCCGCGGAGGCGGACGCGCAGGGTGTGGGTGGGCGGGGGCGCGTCCACGCGCGCGGCCGGCGTTTGTGGCTGTCCCGTCCCACGGCGAACGCATGGACGGACGGCGCAAAGACTCGTGGCCCGCCCCGCCACTCTCCCCGGGCGGAAAGGCAGCGCGACGTGTCCGCACCTGATTCGAGCGTTCAGGCAGACGCCCCGCCACAACTCCCCGCGAGCTAGCCGCCAACCCAACCCAAGCCCATCAGTCCACGACAGCCCAACACCAGCATAGGACGGTGTCACTTTTGTCCTGCCGCCAGAATCTAAGGCCAACTCCACCGCGCGAGCCCAAATGGACGTCCATTTTATCCGGTTTTTGTCCGTTTGGATAGGGGTTTGGGGGTGTGCAGGCGTGTCGCAGGATCTGCGGTGGCCGTCTGCGTGTGGCCGCATCCATTTGCCCCATCCTATCCGCGTATACTTAAAAACTAAAAGCAACATTTCAAATGCCAAGCCCTAGTTCGGGCCGGTGACCGGTTCATCACGCCGGCAACAGAGCCAGCGGCCTACACGTCCATCGCCGGCATAGCCAGCGGCCGACAACACAGCCAGCCTTCAAAATGAATAGTTCTCCTCGCCGGCAACATAGCCGGCCTCAAAAATAAATAGTTCTCCTCGCCGGCAACACAGCCAGCGGCCGGCAACATAGCCGGCCTCCAAAATGAATGTTTTCTCGCCGGCACACTACCAGCGGCCCAACGGGCGGGCAGGCAGCATCCATGCCAGCCTAGAAAAGAACGGCCACGCCGATCAGACGACCTAGTTCAGGCCTTCGGCGTCGAGCATCTCCTTCTGCCTGGCCTCGAACCAGGCCCTCGTCTTGTCACTCATCTTCGACAAGTCCACGCTCATGATCGCAAAGGCCACCTCCTTCGTTTTGGTGGCGGCATTGGTGGCATCGATGTCGAGCTGCCTCTGCACAGCCTTGGCGTTGTCGGCCTCGATGTCGAGCTGCCTTTCTTGGGGCCGCCTCCTCCATGTCGATCTTCCTCCTCTTGGCCGCCTCCTCCATCTCAAGCTTACATCTTTGAAGGTATAGGTATTGCTTCATTTGCTCGTCCTTGCTTTGCCGCTTCTTCTCGTCCCTCACATCCTTTTGGGACATCATGCCATGCAAAGTCTCATGCAAGGCCATGGATGAGGCGTCACGTATGTCGTCCACCTTGGAGTTGGTCTTGCCCCTCGGCCTCTTCAACGCCTCGCCATCCCCACCTCCAGCGAACTTGGCCGTCTTCTTGCCTCGCTTTCTTTGAAGTTCACGGTATTGATCCTTGAACTTAGGGCAATTGTTGATGATCTTCCAACAATGCGTAAGAGTGAATGGCTTGTCATTGTGTCGGGCCTTGAATGCCTCCAAAGATTGGAATGCCTACACCACATGATCAACAACAAGTGAACATGCAAACATATACGGCCGAAGTCTCATGGCCGTAGCAAGGAAAGGGCTAGAAAGAGGAGATCATACCATGTCCCCAACGCCGAGACCACTCACGGGTCGTGCTTCAACGCTCTCAAATGCGGCGCAATACTTGTTGCACTCTTGTTGGATGAACAACCATCTTTTTGAATCGAGCCGATGCCACGGTTGCTTGTAATTTGGTAGGGCTCAAACATCTTCCTTTCATGGAATGTTTTGTGGACTCTCGTCCAAAAAACAATGCCCTTTTATTCTTGCGCCGGTCCTCGGATCTTGGCTAATCTCCATCCAAGCTTGGCAAATCAACTTGTCCTCATCTTGTGTATATGAACCCGTGCGGATGCTCTTCCTCTTCTTTTGTGCCTCCGCTCTTTGGGTGAGCTCGTCGATGAACAATGACACACCACTAATATCAACGTCATTGCCTTCTTCTTCTTCTTCATCACCTTCGACATAGATGTCATCGTCTTCACGCCACGAGTCACCATGGTCGTAGTCGGCCGCGGTCGTCGGCCTCTTCATCGGGGGCGTGCTTGCGCGGTCATCCCGACTTTGGGTCTCATCGAGTCGTGGTAATGCAGCCATGCCCACCGTTGAAGATCACATCCTCCCTGTTAGCGGTTGTAGAAGGGTCGTCGACGTGGCGTTAGGGTTGGCATTCCGTCGAACAAGGCGAAGCGAGCATGGTGCCCGTGAGCGGTGCCGTGCTTGCTTTCTTAGCATCTCGACGGACGACCGCCCGCATTCTTTGGACCAGGCGTGACGTTGAGGTCGATGGCGGGCTGCGAAGCGCGGTGTGGGCGCGAACAAGCTCAGCGTCCGGCGACCCGAAAGCGGGTCTCGTCGTGCCTTGGCGGAGGAAGCCGGGCGACATGGCGTGCTGCGCGACGTCGGCGGCGATCGGCGCGTGGTAAGCGGCGAGCGAGCACGCCAGAAGCCGACGGCTGCGAGGGAACCCGGCGGGGCGGCCCATGCCAAGCATGAGGATGGCGTGCGCTTTGTTGACGAGGTCCTCCTCGTCGGCAGCGGACTTGGCCGGGGCGGCATTGACCTTGACGACCGCTCTCCGTTCCCTCCTCTTCGCCAATTCCGCGTCCAACTTGGCGATCTCCTCCGGCGTGCACTACGATTGCGGCTTCCTTGGCGCCTTTTCTTCACCTTCTTGGGCGGGTCAGCGGCGAACCGGAACTTCAGCGGGCGTCGGCCATGGGCCGGGGAGAGTGGGCAGCGGGAGGGGCGTGGGAGGTTTGGGGCAAATGGCGCCAAATGGGCGTGGGGGGTTTGGTTTCTCCTCCCACCGACAAAGGCGGGCAGGGAGGACAAGCAGCAGACGGGCAGCGCTGTCCGTTCATCCCAAAACCGGCGCAAACTTGGGCGGGGATGGGTCAGCGAACAAAGCGGAATAAGTCCGTTTGTCTTGCCAAGACTGGGCACCTCTTTTGTCCCTTTTACCCCAAACGGACGGGGGCAGACATGATAGGGTCGCGCGGTGGAGTTGGCCTAACAACACAGCACCGCACCGCACCACACAGTGATTTGCCTTCTTTTCTGCCCATAGCTAAACTTCATCCATTTCGTCTCCGGCACAGCAGTATGTAATGTGTTACATACAGGTGATTATACAGGCATGGCACAAGGTCGTGCGGCTGCTTTCGCTTTTCAACAGATGGACGGACATCGTAATTTGGGCGCTGCGGCAACCCCCGGGGCGAGGCAGGAGGAGGAGAAGAATACCGGTGCCCCCCCTTTGTGTTCTGGGTTGCTTCTTTGTAGTACCCGTGTATGCTTCACGGTGTCTTCGCGCCGGGCATCATCCCGTCCTTCTCGATCGCCCGCTGCCTCGCCCGCTCCATCTTCCGCTTGCGCCACTCCTCCAGAGCTGCACATGTTTTGTACACAAATATTCAGTTCCCGCAGACTGCCAGATAATAAGGTACACAAGCATTCAGGTTGCCCTATAATGTCTATCAGATGCACAAAGCTACCCGCAAAGAAAGCAGCCCATGGCTTACAAACCACATAGCACTAGTGCGCAAGAATGCGCATCTTGGGAAACAAAATGTTACTACTTCCTGCGGAGAACAATGTAAATGCATGCATAATTTTGCATCAGTCATGTTTACATGCGTCTGCCTTTGCAGCCGTCGACAGGCTATAATGGAATGACGAAGCACAAGAGGCCAGCCTAGTATTAAAGATAGTTAGGCATTGCAAACACTAATCTCAATGTTTCGCGCTGTCAGTGCTGTGATGAAGCGCTCTAAGTATTTGCAGATTCAGTTTGGCTGACAATTCTGCTGTGCAACCAGCCTTCTATTCTACTCCCTCCGTTACTAAATATTTGTCTTTTTAGAGATTTCAAATGGACTACCACATACGGATGTATATAGACATATTTTAGAGTGTAGATTCACTCATTTTGCTCCGTATGTAGTCACTTGTTGAAATCTCTAGAAAGACAAATATTTAGGAACGGAGGGAGTATTCCATAAGAGTGTGGATGTCATGCTAAGCCACAATAATATGGCCAGCCAATGTAAACAGAGAAAAATCGTTATCCTGTGGATCCAGTGCCTTGGTAAATAAACAAGATTATTCTTAGAACATGTCAGCTTGCAGGAAGTTGCTGAACCAATATGGATAGACAGCTATAAATGCCATTTCAAAGCACTGTTACTTGTAAAACCATGTACCAAGGCGTCAAGGTTCAAACAATATAGATTATTCTGCCGAATGTTCAGTGTGCCCCCTAAATATGCAGCAAAGAGAAGCGACTGAGATGGGTCAAATAACCTCTTTGGCTGCTGCCGTCATTCCCTTGCCGTAAATCTTTCAACCTTTTCGATAAGTCAACAGCAGCCGTCCCTTCTTGCGTTGCTGACATGCCAGGCTCTCCATAAGCTTCTTGCTCAATTTCCTTCACCTATGTCATAATGTTGTTATCAATGAGAATTACCAGTCGAGTATATTTCTTCTTTTCTTTTGGTTTAGCAATGCAGTGCATATTCTTTCTTTCTTCATATCATGAGAAATGAAGGAACAAAGTGTACATTTACTTACTCTCCTAATCAAATCCACAGGCTCCATAGCACGGCGCAACTCTTCAGACTCCCATATATACCGTAGCTGAGCTGCCAAAGAGTAGCACCCGGTCTTCCCACTCAGCTGAATAATCAAGGGATAGTGAAGTATTTGCAACTACATGATCTAATTTCTACAAAGGAAGTTATCACCCACCATATGAATCTACCATTTCTAGTGGAAGAAATGGGATAAGCCAGCTAATTCTATTATAGAAGGGTCTAATCTTTCCCAGCGCTCGTGTTTGCAACGAGCAGACCCACATTTCGTTTTGCTCAGCGTTAATCCAAAGTTCATACCCTACGTTGCTTGGACTGAAGAGAAATGCTAGCGATTTACCTAGATTTACTGCCCCCGGTGGCCACTGAATCGCGCTAAATTTGGTACCAAATCGACCAGATTTCTCGACCCTGGCGGTTCCAGCGGCGCAGGAGGTACTCCGACGGTGTAAAACCAGCTGGGAATCACGAACCCGTACCTGAATCGAACCGGTGGCCGCCGGCGATCCGCGGCCAGGACGAGAAGTGGCTGCGGAGGAGGAGCGCCACCGCGAGGACGTTGATGGCGCACAGGGCGACGGTGGCGTTCCTGTAGGACAGCCTCGAGGCCGTCGTCATCCCGCCGACGGCGCCGGTGGCGGGGGCGCAGAGCTCGCCGGAGAAGACCAGAGGAGGAGGAGGAAGCGGACGAGGAGGCCCACCCCACCAACCGGAGCACGGTGGTTCGCTTTAGAGATGCGCGTCACCAAATGGGCCGAAGCCCAGTAAAAATGCAACGCCGCGGGGCCCATGCGGCCCAACTGCGTCGAGCTCAGTTGGGCCAGCAACAACTAGATTCCAAGCCGACCCAGCCTACGTCTCTCTCACCACACACCACAGCTCTCGGCCTCCCCCTCTTCCCTCCCCTCCTCCGACTCCGACGACCACCACCGACGGCGGCGACGATGCAGGCGGCGGCGCGGCGCCACCTCCTCGACCAGCACCACCTCTCCCCGGCCTCCTCGGCCGCCATCGCCGCCTTCAGATCCGCTGCCCAGCCGGCGCTCGCGCCCCAAGGTAACGCACGCATCGGCCGAGATGCGCGCGGCCCGGGGAGGGATCTCCCCGTGGCCGCCCGTCAGCCCCGCCGCGCGCGACATGGGAGGGCGGATCTCACCGGTGGTTCCGTTTGGATTGCAGGGTTGGGCGGGGCGGATGGCGCGAGGTACATGTCCGCGCGGGCGCCGGCCGTCAAGGGCGCCGGGCATCTCGTCCGCAAGGGCACCGGAGGGAGGTCGTCGGTGAGGTGAGAAAGCTTAACCATCTCTCCTCGGAACTCTGATTGAATGCGTTGGGTATTCCATTGTTGTACTGGTGGTAGGCGTTTGACGCTCTAGGTTTGGCCTGGCGATTTCATTTCTGTGTTCGTTGGATTACGTTGATGTTGTGATCTCTTCGCGCGGCCATACTAGAGAGGTGGTGCGCAACGCGGTGATGCCATGACCGCAGCCTTGATGCTTAGTTTTTTCAGATCATGTATCTCGCATGTTGCATTTGCCTGCTTGTGTCTAACTAAGTTGTCTGAATGAACGATGCCCTGCCTACTGGTCGTACTGTGCAACTCGACATCTTAAATACTTGGTGATTATAAGGATTCAAAGAGCACTCATGGGTTGTTTACTCGCGGACCTTTGTGAATTGGCGCATCCCAACTTTTAGTCCAGCCTCTACCGCTGCAACCCTGCTGTGACCTGTACACAGCTTGTCCTGAAAATCTCTGAAAGTGCGGTTTTAGCTAAGTTGAGGTGAATTAGTGTTTTGCACACCGTAGTTGGTAAAGTAGTGACTACTATCTCTATGTGTAGGTATTAACATTGAAAGGCATGGTGTTGAGCAAGAATACAATATATGAACCTTTGCAAATGTTGTTCGTTATTCTTCCATGCTACAACAGCATTTTCTTTCTTGTCCTGATATGTGGCAAACATGTGAAATTTGGCACCTGATATTGTAGTGTGTGGTGTGCAATGTGCCGATGTTTTCTGACCCATCATGTTCATTGCATCTTTGGATCGAAATCGGCTGATGACTTAATTTGTTAGGATAGCCTTACTCTGTGTCAGTGTTTCCCAGGTCTAACACGAGAAACCATTGTGGCTTTTCTTGACAGTGGAATCGTCGCTACGGTGTTTGGAGCTACCGGATTTCTTGGACGCTATGTCGTTCAACAACTTGGTGAGATGATAAGACTAGTGCCATATCGACTTAGTTGTCACTTAAAGAGTAATTTTGTAGAGAGAGTACCAGAGTGGTTTAGAAGGATTACTCAAAAATGTTATTTTTATTCAGCGAAGATGGGATCTCAGGTTCTTGTCCCATTCAGAGGTTGTGAGGATTCTCACCGCCACCTGAAATTAATGGGTGACTTGGGTCAGGTACAAGAACTGTTAACAAATAGTGTTCATCATTAACCCCATTTCCTCTTTCTCTCTTATGTATTTCCATCTTTCTGGCAGATTGTTCCAATGAACTACAACCCAAGAGATGTGAATTCTATTAAGACTGCCGTGGCCAAGTCAAATGTGGTCATTAACCTCATTGGTATTTTTTCTTGAGACACATTATATTCATATTCATATCTCATTCTGCTTATATCGACTCAATTTCGACAGGACGGGAGTATGAAACAAGAAACTATGGGTTTGAAGAAGTAAACCATCAAATGGCTGAACAACTTGCAATGGTATGTCTTGTGTACACAACCATTTTTCTTCCTGCTGCATGCTTGCTATCCAACTATGTAGACTATTGCTGCAAGGGCCATTGAGTATTAGGAGTAGATCTCTTCCAACCATAGGAACTAACTTGAATTCTTCTCCTCTATACGCTGGCCGACATATCCGACCTGAGATCTCATTCATACATGAGGCAACTGTTCTGCTGGTTTGTCGCATATGAGTGCTACCTTTAGCTTGGCATAATAAATGTGGTCTGGCAAGAGTATGGCATCCATAATGAATGCTGGTTATTCCAAACTGTAGATGTTCAGATTGACCTTGGCTTGGTTTCATCCAGCATTGCTCCAGAGCACAAGATAGTCTAACTTGCTACTTTGGCATGTGGTCTGGCCAAAGATATTCTGTTAAATTCTACTTTATGTAATAGGTGATCTCACATTAATAATTTTATATAGTGGCCAGCTACTAACAAGTTCTAGATTGTATGCAGATATCCAAGGAGCATGGGGGTATCGTGAGATTTATCCAGGTTTCTGCTTTAGGGGCATCAGCCTCTTCACCTTCTAGATTGCTTAGGGCGAAGGCTGCTGGAGAGGAATCTGTGTTGAAAGAATTTCCTGAAGTAATAATCTTTTCTCAACTTCAATAACTATAGCTGGCAACGATAATTCTTTTTTCTGTATTACCCGAACTTAGCAGTTGAATATTTTCCATTTATGTAGTCAATGACTGCAATGCAAAATTTTCTTTTATCCATCAACAGGCTACAATTATGAGGCCTGCAACCCTTATTGGCACAGAAGATCGGATTTTGAACAGATGGGCGATGTATGCCAAAAATTGGGGTTTCCTTCCACTGTTTGGCGGTGGCTCTACAAAGTAATTTGTTAGCATCTTCACTTCTATCATATTTAATTGGCTTTAAAATTGAGCCTAGAGCATGAAATGATGTGCTCCTATAGATATCTTAGATGCTTTCACCAGCAGCTGAATTACTTGATGCAACATTTTGCAGGTTTCAGCCTGTTTATGTTGTGGATGTTGCGGCTGCCATTGTCAACTCCCTCAAGGATGATGGCACCAGCATGGGAAAGACCTATGAGCTTGGTGGACCAGATATTTACACTGTTCATGACCTGGTAATTATCAAACACAACTGCTATGCAACAATAAACACTAAAATTGTATACGCGAAGGTGATGATTTTGTTGGATGTTACAGGCTGAAATGATGTTTGAAACAATACGCGAATATCCAAGATACGTGAATCTTCCTTTCCCTATTGCAAAGGTACGTATATAAATAGCAGCCCTATTAGGTTAAGACAACCTGAGGATGTGGTGGCCTACATATTGACTTCTTGTTTTGCAGGCTATGGCTTCTCCAAGGGAAATGCTGCTAAACAAAGTGCCTTTTCCTCTGCCGACTCCCTCCATTTTCAATCTTGATCAGATCAAGGCACTCACCGTAGACAACCTAGTGTCTGAGAATGGTAAGCATACCGCCCACAAGTAATACAACGGTCGGTCTTGTTGGTCGTTACTCTTGGCTTTGGCTCACATTGTTTCCTGAAACTCGGTGCAGCTCTCAGTTTTGCGGACCTGGAAATCAAGCCTCACAAGTTGAAGGGTTACCCTACCGAGTTCCTTGTCTGCTACAGGAAGGGCGGGCCGTCTTTTGGTTCTACTGTCAGCGAGAAGATGGGGAGCGCGGATGTGGCCCCCCGGTTCTGAAGACGCTGTAGAATTAATGGTCATTTAGTTTTGAAGATAAAATTGTTGTTGTGTTTTGTTTTCTTGCCATCTGCTGCTGATGCCAGATGCCTCACCCCTGGGCAGGACCAGATTCGATGCAAACCCTGTCCTTATTTCCCCTATCAATAAGAAAAGGCACGATGTATTGTGAACTTTTTCTTGGGTTGGAAATGCAAAGTAAATCGGATCGTTGCTAGGGTGACAACAATTGCAGAATATAAATCTCATCGCTCATGTGGCTGAGCAATAAAATTGTTCCAAATTCTGTTGAAAGGTTTTGTTTGCTGCTGAGTATTCTAGATTGATAAATTAGATCAAGGCTTGAGGTGACGTCTTGACAAAGGTCAAATATCCAGCAGACCTTGATGCCACTTTTTTTCGAACCGGGCTACCCTATTTCCATTTACTTGCATAACGGAAATACAAAGTTCCTCAAACCGCCAGAGATAGGAAAAGACATGAAAAGAGAAGTAGCGAGCTCGGAGCAACACCAGAAAACCAACTACCTGTGTCTGCCATGACAACACTGGTCATGGGGCAAAAACCTGGTGTCACCCAACCTACCCACTAAGGGCATCTTCAATGCTGACACTCAAACCGCCCGCATATGTCCGTTCAGATCCCGAAGCCATCCAACCCGGCCCTATGTCGACTTGCCGAGCGGTACGGACCACGTTTTTTCTGCAAATTGGAACCAAATGTTGAGGTCTTTGCGGGAGTCCGAACACGTGACACGTCGGACTCTTACACCCGCCCACCCTTTTGTAGGATCATGCCCTCTTTCCACGGCAAAATCCCCCACTCTCTTCTTCCATCCCACCACTCTCCACCCTGTTCTTCCCCTTTCTTCTGTGTTGCCCCCATTGACGCATGGAACCGGAAGATGACCTGCCGAAGATGGAGGTGGTAGAGGTGCAGGAGGATTCGAGCATCACCCTCGCTCGGAAGATCAACTTGGCAATGCGGCAAAATCGCCGCGTCAAAGTGAACGCAGCAAAGGAGGAAACTCTCAAGAAGCGAAAGTTGAAACAGTTGGGTTTTCAGAGTTGGATCATGCCTTAATTTGAAACTCTCAAGAGTTGAAAGTTGAAATCGTCGCGTCAAAATCTGTTTGTGTATGTACTCGAGAAGTACAACTTAATTTGATGGATCATGCCTTCGGTTAAGTTGAAACAGTTGGGTTTTGAGAGTTGTAACGTTGTTTCGTCACTCCTATACTCTAAACTCTTCTACTGAAGTGTGAGCTGTTATACTCTACTCTGAAGCTAGTAAAAAAATTGAGACCCTCGAAATTTCTGGCATTTCGCAAAATATTACGTTAGCTTCACACCGAAAACATGTCCCAAGTTCAAATGAAATTTCATGGAAATCTGAAGGAACTCACCAGAAATTTTGCTGGCAGCAGAGGATACTGAACCCCGGTAATCTACTGAACATATTTCGTGCTAATCAATTGCATAGAATAAAAGTTGGGACCAGCAATGTCGGTATCACCTCGAAGACTTTGCGCCAGCCGCCGCTTCTCTGTCGGCGACCGCACCACTCCACCCACTGGCCCCAGCTGCGTCGCCACAAGCACCAGCTGCCGGAATCGAAGGTTCGAGGCTGTGTCACCGCCGCCACGTGATCTCAAACAGAGACTATGAGAAAGGGGCGACAACTCCCGAAAGGGGCTACAAGTATTTCGTTGTTCCGTAGGAGCATTTGTTTGTAATGGTATAATGACTAAACACTGAAACGATCCAACAAACACATGATGAAATGACAACTTTAAATCACAACACCCATTTTCACAAAGTCACGCGCAAACACTCACGACGAGAAGGACGAGCTGAATTCACATGATGCCATTAGTTTAATTTATACTCTAATAATACACTAGAACCACTATTATTCAAAAAAAAAAATTAAAATCCAATTTGCACTCTAAATTCATATATACATTTTTGGTAAAAACACCATGCCAGTAGTTTAACTTATTCTCTAGAACTTCTTACAATTTTTCTTAGCTAATAATACACTAGAACCACTATTAAGATATTTGACAGTCCAGACTTTTTACAAATATCTAAAATAATATCAAAGGATGATACTTAAAATACACATGCACACATACATACAAATACACGTATTCACTATGTTATTCATGCAATTGTCAAATATAAACTAAAAAGGGCATGCAAGTTTATTCATTTTTATTCTCCATTCAGTCAGAGAAGTAAAGAAACAAAATAAATCTTAATTGTAGCACAATTTAAGTCTACTTTTCAATGATATGTATTAAAATAAAACTAGCAATACAAATGATTATTTGCATCATTTTTATGTGTTAGCTATGCTAACTAAGAATTGGAAATATATATACTCACTAAAATGTAGCATGATAAAAAATTATATAAAATATAAAATTTCAATATAAGCTATATTGGTAACGGTGTGGCACATAAGCAAAAGTAGCACACACCTCCTTTGTTTCCTCTAATTACATGCATTAGGATGGCTTACACTTCTTTCACGTATATTTCTTTTGGCTGAACTTGGTCAAATTTTTCTGGTGAAATGAACCATGTGAGTTATGGGCTGCTAGGATACATCAAAGAGCAGCAGACAATTAAAGAGAAGAACAATGATGATCGGAAGCGGGCCATGGAAGAGCTTGCTACAAAATAGGAGAAAAAGAAAATCGACTGGAATAGGCGCAAGAGAGATAAGGAAGATCGCCTTAATCGAACCAGGTCTGCAGACGAGCACCCAATAGTTAGGTGTATTGCATGATTCATTTTTGTATGCATTATGAAGAATATGGTTCTGAGCGGGAAGAATTTTGTAAGTCCCAGAGGCTTGCTGCGATTCTTGCTCGTGCCATACGGAATCAAGAGAGGAATGAGGAGGAGGAGAAAAAGAGAGGCGCAAGGACCAGAGTCTAGCTGAGATTCATGCTAGAGCAATAAGCGATGTGGACAAAAGGGAGGAGGAGGAGGAGGAGAAGAAGAAGAGGGAGGAGGAGAAGAAGAAGAGGGAGTAGGAGGAGGAGAAGAAGAAGAAGTGAGAGAAGGAAATGTGATGTGAAGGAGGAGTAAGACTATTAGTGAAATCCTGTGTGTGTATACTATGAGATGAGCCCACGTAATGTGACATGCATGGATTTTTTTTAATTTAATACATGTTGGACATGGTGGTATTAGTATTGTGACTTTGCTCTCTCATGCATGTCAACTTCATTTTCACCTTACTTCTGCTTAGTGGAAATTTAAACTGAATGGCAACTTTATCTTTGATATATTGGTTAATATTTTCCTTCAGCTATGCAAATTCCTCATGTGCTATTGTTTAACAATTGATGATCCGAATTGGCAAAAGATTGAGCACATTCTAAATAAAAAGTTTTCCATTTGGATGCAACTGCAACTATTAGCTGTCAAGATTGCTGCTATGTTTTTGATTTGTTTGCCAACTGTCAGTTGGGTGCTCTACTGAAGGAGATGGAGTCGAAACAGTTACGCTTGCCGCCAAATAAACAACATGTACTTCCCTTTGTCTGGTTTTAGCTACTTGGTTTGTTGATTCCTGCATGTTTGTGTTGGAAGTGATGTTGCGTTCATCTCTATAAATGGATTTGGTCGTCTACTATGGTGGTATGTCATAGATGTGGCGCCTTTATTCTTAATAACATAGATAAACTTAGGATTCTTATTAAGAGGAGTTTTGTCAATAGTTTCAATAGAAGCAAAAATATAACCCAAATTATTAATGATTTATTCCAAGTTGTCAATTCTAATGCGACTTTGTTCTACTCTTTCAATAATTATTGGATATTTCGCTTTTAAGATATTTAATATGGTTCCTACCTTTGAGCTAAATTGAATAACTTGATTATGGAACCTCTTATCTAGACTCTCAATATGTTCAATAGTGGCCATTTTATTTTCAATAACTTCTGATCTGCGCATAACATGTTCCGAAGTCAATGCCGTTCCATCTATAGTAATAGGTGGTGATCCTACTAAATTTCCCAAGAATTGAAAGCATCATAAGGGTTACTACTCAAGAATTTCCCTACGGTAATAGTGTCAAACACAAATCTATACCAAGTAGTAACACCCACATAAAAATTACGAAGAAGAACGGTAGTGGATTGCTTACGAGTTGATTTATTTTGAGCATTGCAAATCCTATACCAAGCAACTTTTAAACTCCCCCCCCCCTTGTTTAAAATTAAGTACTTCATTCTCGGGGGTACAAGCAACAAGCGAAGTACTAGCCATATTGGTAAAGCAAGCAAGCACAAGTAAACTATTTTTTTTTGTTTTTCGGTTTTTTATAGAAGTGGAGGGAGATAAAAAAGAGAGGCAAATAAAAAGGAAAATAAAAAGTAGAGAAAGTAATTGATAATTTGAGTGAAGGTACTTATAGAGTTTTTATGAAAGCTCCCCGACAACGGCGCTGGAAATTCTTCCTGCTACTTGTAAACTGCATTGGGATTTTTTCCCGAAGAGAAGGGGTGAAGCAGTACAGTCGAGATAAGTATTTCCCTTAGTGAGAACCAAGGTTACCGAACCAATAGGAGCACCAAGCAAAACCTAGTCAAGCAGCACTTGCACCCACAAGGGCAAATGCTTGCACTCAACATGGGCAAGAGGGTTGTTAATCCCCTTGAACTCGTTACTTGCAAGCTTTAAATCTGATAGTTATAGATAGATAAATTGTAACAGAAAATAAAAGTAGATAAGTTACAACAAATTATTTTTAGTTTGATCAATATGATTAAGGTAGGCCCATTGGTTATAGTTTTCACTAGAGTCTTCTCTGTCGAAACAATAGCATACGGTGGGTAGACAAATTACTGTTGGGCAATTAATAAAAAATCACATAGTTAAGATGTTATTAGTAGAACACATGTGCATTGCTACGGGCTACAATGCATATAAATGAATCAAATAATGATCAACCACACAATATTTCCTACGTGTTCTTAGAATGCCATAATTTTTTTAACTAACATGGTTTTAACTATGCTTTTTAATACAGAAAATTTTATAAATAAATAAAATAAAATAATGACAAATTTTACACATAATTTAAATCAAAATATCGCTTTTTATAATATGTAAGAGTAAACATATAATAATGAAAGTTTCATAGAAAAATAAGTTTTCTAAGGAGGGATGAATTAGTGGCATTGTTATTACCCTTAAAGAAGAAACAAATAAAATAAAAGCTAAAATAAAATCAAAATAATAAAGTTTCATTAGGAACGATGAATTAGTGGCACTGATATTATCCTTAAAGAAGAAACAAAATGAAATAAAATTCAATCAAAATAAAAAAAATTATAAGAAATAATGAATTGGTGGCATTAATATTACCCTTAAAGAAGAAAGAAAATAAAAAAGTAACTGAACTAAATTAAAAAGGAATATATATATGCCCCGTTGCAACACACAACCAATTAGCTAGTAAGCATATAATAGTGCAATTTTCACAAAAAATGAAATTTCCTGAAAAGGAATGAAACTGTGGCAATTGTATTACCGTTAAAGAAGAAGAAAATGAAAAAGAAAACAAAAAAAATTCTATAGTTTTCCAAGAAAGAATAGGTTAGTGGCTTTGGTATTACCCTTTGAGAAGAAAGATAATGAAATAAAACTTAAAAAATATCAAAATTATGAGGTTTTCTAAGGAAGAATGAATTAGTAGCATTGGTATTACCATTATAGAAGACAAAAAATAGAAACAAATTGAAAATAATAAAATAAAATGATGATAAAAGAAAAAATAATGGCATTGCAAGAAGATGAACTAAATTAGAATCTACAAAAGTGAATGGATATGAATGAAACCTCATGGATGAGCCATGAGGTCGTCGTGTGACAGTTGATCGAATCACAAGCTGCAAAACCGAACTACGAAAATAACCATAAGTAAAACTGACACAAGTGCCCATTGTATGGCTTATACAAAGTCTAGGCTGTACAATAGAAGGCGACTTAACTGATTCGTATTTGCCGCCAACAAAAAGAGCACCTATTTTTGCCGCTGCTGCGGCAGATAATTCAGCAGGAGTAATGGTGTCACTCCTCCTGCTAGCTCTCCCATTTTATTTTATTTTTTTATCCTTTTTTATGATTCTAATTTTCCAATATATTTCTCTGGTTTGCCTCATTTTCACATGATTTTGTTTCTCCATAATTTTTTTTACAAAAATATAGTTTTTTCCTCATTGTATAAACATTTTTTTTGAAATACCGGAAGATAAAAAAATGCATGAATATTTTCTTATAATGCAAGAAAATTCTTTTAGAAATACATAATTTTGTTTTCAAGAATTATAAAAATAACCATGAACGAAAATGTTAAATTAAAGATATGACTGCATTTTAGAAATTTACATGGAGTTTGAAAAATCCTTATGATTCCGAAAATAGTAATAAATTATAAGATGTTAAACAGGAAAATTACAAAAAAGAAAAAATCAATAAAAATGAAAGAGGAAAAAACTGTGGAAACCAAGTCAAAGAAGAGGAAATAGTAAAAAAGGAAAATAGTCAGCTGCAAAAAAAACTTTTTGAGGGAAAAGTCAGCGGTCAAAGCAGTGCACATGCCAGTTTGCGTTTGGTCGCCAAATTGATGTGGTGAGCATCGTATGGGAAATACCGCTTGTAGCGGCATATAGCAACTTGGGTCATGGCTAGTGAAGGACATCACGTTGTCCAGGTTTCTTTGCGGGTAGATCTGATTTGATTTCCCGACTTTTGTGGGTAAGAGCGGGCTTTTGGTGTGTTTTTCCTTTTTGTTTTTTACTATTTCCTCTTCTTCGTGTTTTTCATATACCTTTTTTTAGCTTTAAACAGCAGGAGATGCTTCTATTGTTGCTACATTAAGAAAACATAGATAGTTATATTTACATAAGGAAGAGGAAAGAAATTCCCTTAAAAAAGCAAAACCATATAGAGAGAGCTAAAGACACGAGTGAGGCGTTTTGGCTCCCATGAGCATCTGCACCTGCGCTGAATAAGAAAAATCAAAACAAATACTAGAAAAATTCAATAACATCTAATTTTTTTAGTCTGGTAGATAATTTGGTGCGTGATGTCCGGTCCAAATTTCAAATCAGTTGGACATCTGAGTAGCTCTCGGCAAAAAAGACAAATTTAGGGTCTGTTAAATAGTGTATTGTTCGTATATTGTTCCAAACCAATTTGTCTTTTTTACTGAGAGCTACTCAAATGTCCAAATGCTCTGAAATTTGGAGCGCACCTCACACACCAAATTATCTACCATACACAAATTTTTTGGATTTTTGTGAATTTTTTATGAATTATTTTTTGACCGGGTGCAAATAAGCCTGGACTCAGAATTGGATATTTGAAATCAGAAGCAATAGTTAGTTACAATTTTCAAGAAAAAAGAGGCAGTGATATAATCACTAAGCTGTGGGGAAATCATATATTTGAGCCAAGTCAAATCATTCCTGTCCTTTCTGCTCAAGCCCTGATTATAGGTGCGACTTGCTTAAATATTAAGTTGTTCCTCTCTTTCCAAATATTCCAGGCTGCAGTGCTAAATGTTTCAAAGAGAAGTCCTCCAGTGTAGTGTTGCTTGACCCATTGCGTAGCTTCAATCTGCGTGTGATTCAAACTTCTTATACTTTTTTATTTTTCCTTTTCTCTTTCACTTTTTAAAAACATGGTTTTCAAAATTGCATTAATATTTTTTAAAATTGCAAATGAACATTTTAAAATATTATAGGGCGACTCTTATTAAAACTACACGACCATTTTCTAAATACGCCAAACATGTTTTTAGTTATATTAATATTTCTAAAATAGATGGAAATTTATTTACAAAAAGGAGAGAACAATTTTCCTTATTACAGTATTTTTAATCTTTTGTATCTTTTTTCAAACGTTCAAACATTTATTTTAAAAATCTGATTTTTTGAAATGGCACTATGACATTTAAAAAAAATACAAACAAACTTACAATCAGAAATCTTATCTGACGAACGTTCGCTGGGAGAGGGGTGTCAAACGAACTCCTTTTTATGGTAGTTTTAGTTCTATGACGAGTTCAAACAGGGGTAGTTTTAAACGAAAAATTCTCTTCTCTGACAAAAACTGTCACGTCACTCTGAATAAAGTGTCGTCCCTCACAACTAAATATGCTAGCGAAATAGTTCACAAATGCCACCCCTCCTGGTGAACGTTCTCCAGCTAAGGGTATCCTTTAAACTACATTGACTTTTTTTTTTATAATATGAGAACTTTTGAAATCACGTAGACATTTTTATGAACGGGTTAACATATTTCAAAATTACATGGATCTTGTAAAAAGGCACACACATTTTTATGTACACAAACCTGTATTGAAATACATGAGCTTCATTAAATACGTAAGCACCTTTTCATATTGCATGAACTCTTTTAAAAATGACATTTTCAAAATATTTCATTTTTAAATGTATGAAATGCTTTTTTAAATTGCACATCATAGTTTTTGGTTATGTGAACTTACATTTTAAAACATAAGTAAAATAAGAAAGTAATAGAAAAAAAACTACCGCGAGCACAACACTCTCGCTGGTTGGCCCTTTATTAATGGGAGGGCGGCCAGGTGAGCGGGCAATCGACGTATAGCAACATATGTGGAGTGCGGGCTTTTGGAGGTTGAGCTCCGTGGAGCTCATTTAGAAAAACGATTTTCCAACGTGTGATTTTTGTTTTTGAATTTTCTTGTAAACACTCACACACATGTGTGTGCAAATGTTCATATCCATATACTTTCACACGTTGGGAAGACAAACATGTATTTCTAAAATAGGCCAATTTTTTTGTTGGGCGGAATTTTTGTTTTTTTTGTACAACCTACAAATCAGAAAATTTTCAAATGAGTTCTCACACGTGTGTGCAGAAATTTTATAAGTTTTCATGGATTTTTTTCGATTTTTTTGAAACTTTGATATACGATATATGATTTCCTTTACCGAGCTCCCTGGAGCCCGGCCTCCATTGGCCTTTTCCGAACCCATGTGGCCTTTCTTTCTCCCCACAAAAGAAATGTGGGCTCTCTTTCATTTAGTCCTTAAAGAAGTAAATGGCGAAATCACAAATTAAATGGTATCTTTTGGAAAGGTTACTAATTAAGGGGTACCATTTGTGGTAACTCACCTTGCAATACATAAGCGGCGAGGGAACGCCTCTCATTTTGATCTCCAGGATGACCAACAATCTATCCCAGATTTCAACCCTTTAATCAAATATCAAGACATATTTACTTGTGCCACGAAGGTAACCGAGGATCCACTGTACAACTTTCTAGTGCTCTTTGCTTGGCCTGGACATAAAACGTCACACCACGCTAACTTGATGAGCAACATTAGGACGCATGGAAACAATAACATACATCAAACTACCAACTGCACAAGCATAAGGAACTTTACACATATACCCTTCCTCTTGTTTATTTGAAGGCACAATGAAGTAGGAAATTTGAAATGTGATGCCAAAGGAGTAGAAACTGACTTTTCCTATGACATAAGAAAGTGATGTAGAACCTTTTCAATATACTCACTATCTGAGAGATAAATTTGACCTAAAGACCTATCACAGCGAATATCCATGCCCTATAATATCTTGGTTCTACACAAATCCTTCATCTGAAACTCACCTAAAGCACGACTTCACTTCATCAATAGTAGAATAACTCTTTCTGGCACTAAGGATGTCATCAACATAAATCAACATATACACCCTGGAGCCATCTACAAGTATCTACGGAAACACACAAGCAGCATATGGACTCCTCTCAAATCCATGACTACTAACGTAAGCGTCAAACATGTGGTTCCACTACCTTGAGGATTGTTTTAAGCCATACAATATCTTCTTTAACAAACAACCACGATCTTATTTTCCTTCAACCACAATTGCTACTTGTTGCTCGTTATAAATTATCTTGCTATCAAATTATTTATTACTGATAATTTCAGTGCTTGCCGAAAATATCTTGCCGAAAACCGCTTGTCATTTCCTTCTGCTCCTCGTTGGGTTCGACACTCTTACTTATCAGAAGGACTACGATTGATACCCTATACTTGTGGGTCATCACCTGCCGAATCCCACAAGATGGCTGGAACTGCTGAAGTTTTCTTCCGTTGAACAAAACAGAGAATTTTACTAAACTGACTATTTCCACCCACTGTTCTGTGAAGCCCAGTTTTAACATTATAGCTTTCAAGTAAGCCCATTCCAATTTTTCATAAGCCTTCATCATATCCAATTTTAATGCACAATGTTGGTTTTTCTTTGCCTTGTTCCTTTTCACGAAGTGGAGGCACTCATAGGTAGTAATGATATTATCAGTAACTAGTCTACCTGACACAAAAGCTGATTGTTCTTCTAAGATAATATCAGGCAATACCAACTTCAAACGATTTGAAATAACCTTTGATGCTATCTTATACAAGACATTGCATAGACTAACAGGGAGGAATTGTGACAGAAGAGTTGGGTTCTTTACCTTAGGGATCAGAACCAAGGTTATCTCATTAATGCATTCAGTTGATTCCGTACCCTCAACAATTCTCTACACAACTCTTGTTACCTCCTCACCACAGACCTCCCAGTGTTGCCGAAAAAAGTGTGCAGGAAATCCATCCGAACTAGGAGCCTTTGTTGGGTACATCTGAAATAGGGCCTCCTTCGCTTCCTTCTGACTATAGGGTGCGTTAAGTTGTTCATTCATATCCACCGTTACCTTGTATGGGACAGTATCAAGGACATGATGCATATTTTGCACCCCATTAGATGTGTATAACTCTATGTAAAAAGCTGTAGTGAGCCCTTCCATCTCACCCGTATCTTCTGTCATCTGTCCATCCAGGCGCTGAAGGGCCTTGACCTGGTTTTCCCTCCTCCTTCGAATGGACCTCAAGTGAAAATAATAAGCATTTTTATCTACTTGCTGTAGCCACTCCAGCCTCGCTGCCTCCAAAGATTTTCTTCCCTATGGTAAAATTTGACAAGTCTGTCAATGATCTTAATTTCCAAATGATTAGGCCCAGATCCTCCTCGAGAAGAACGCAATTGGTCCAGTTCCGCTTTTAAATGCCCAATCTCTAATCTCACCAAACCAAAATGGGTTCAATCCCAAGTAGAAAGATTCCATGACATGCCCTTTAATTTATCTCGGACTTCCGCTACTGTCTCCCTGCCTTCTCTTTCCATCCCGTGCCAATGAAGTTGAAAATGTCTGGATCCTGCTCTCACATCAGCTTGTATCAGAATGCCCTCGAGATTTTATTGCATGCATGCACATCGGAATAGTGGAGCAAGATTGGGATATGGTCAGACATAGCAGCAGTTTTATGCTCAAGTATTGGCGTCGGGAAAGCCAGGCACCACGCTGGACTCGCCAAGCATCTGTCCAAGCGCACTCTCGTGTACGTCCCTCCCGCTAATTTCTTCTTGAAAGTCCAGAAGTTTCCTTTATACCCAATGTTAGTGAGACCACACGTGTCCATAGCATCACATAAAGCATCCATCTGGGCTTGGCTACGCTGACCAACTCCATCATGTTCATGTGCATGTAATACCTCGTTGAAATCTCCCATGGGAGGTTGCTGATGCCTGCTATCCCTCTCAACATGGCCCATGTTTTGTATCTGTCCTGGACTTGTGCTTCGCCGTAGACAGAAGTGACTCATGTTCTGGACTCAACCATATCATCTATCAACACATCAATGTGATACTTCGTGTAGCCAATAACCTCAACCTTTACTGAATTATTCCAAAAAATACCAATTCCTCCACTCCCGCTAGTGCTATTCACAGCAAAGCTACTATCAAAGCCTATGGTACCTTGATACATCTCCGCTGTATCTACTTTTCCTAACACTTTTGCTCTTGTTTTGGACTCTAATTTGCATGATTTGGATGAAACTAACCCAGACTAACACTTTTTTCAATAGAACTGACATGGTGTTGTTTTTTGTGTAGAAATAAAAGTTGTCAAAACGGAACGGAACTTTTTGGAGAATTTTTATACAATGAAAGAAAAATACTGGAGCCAAGAACCACCGGAGGCCCCCCCCGGGTGAGCACAACCCACTAGGGCGCCCCCCTCCTGGCGCGCCTTGGTGGGTTGTGCCCACCTGGTGGCCCTACAGACAGTGATTCCAACTCTATAAAATCCTATTTCTGAAGAAAAAAAATCAGGGATAAAGAATTATCGTGTTTCACGAGACGGAGCCGCCGCACCTCCTGTTCTTCATCGGGAGGCTAGATCTAGAGTCCGTTTGGGGCTCCGGAGAGGGGGATCTTCGATCTTTGTCATCACCAACCCTTCTCCATCGCCAATTCCATGATGCTCCCCACCGGGAGTGAGTAATTCCTTCATAGGCTCGCTGGTTGGTGAGGATGTAATCGAGTTAGTTTTGTTAGGGCTTGATCCCTAGTATCCACTATGTTCTGATATTGATGTTGCTATGACTTTGGCAAGCTTAATGCTTGTCACTTTGGGCCCGGGTGCCATGATTTCAGATCTGAACCATTTATGCTTTCACCATTATATCTATGTTTTAGATCCGATCTTGCAAGCTATAGTCACCTATTACGTGTCATGATCCGTAAGCCCCGGAGTGACAGTATTCGGGATACTTTTCGGTGATGACCGTAGTTTGAGGAGTTCATGTATTCACCATCTGTTAATGCTTTGTTCTAGTTCTCTATTGAACGGAGGCCTTAATATCTCTTAGTTTCCTTATGGACCTTCCTGCCATGGGAGGGTAGGACAAAAGATGTCATGCAAGTTCTTTCCATAAGCACGTATGACTCTTTACGGAATACATGCCTACATTATATTTATGAACTGGAGCTAGTTTTGCATCGCCCTAGGTTATGACTGTTATATGATAAACATCATCCAACGAATCACCCGATCCAATGCCTATGAGTTTTTCACATATTGTTCTTGCTAAGTTACTACTGCTGCTGCTACTGTCACAACTGCTACAAAATTATTGCTATCACTGTTACGTTACTATTACTGTTACCACTGCTATCAAAACTATCATATTACTGTGCTACTGATCAATTTGTGGCAGATAATTAATCTCCAGGTGTGGTTGAATTGATAACTCAACTGCTAATACTTGTAACTATTCTTTGGCTCCCCTTGTGTCGAATCTATAAATTTGGGGTGAATACTCTACCTCGAAAACTGTTGCGACCCCGTATATTTGTGGGTTATCAAGACCTTTTTATGGCGCCGCTACCGGGGAGCATAGCTATATTTGTTGAGTCACTTTGGATTATTATCAATCTATCACCATGAAGAATCTGAAGGATACTAAGACTAAGATTTTTCCCTTTAAGATGAGGGGAGGTAAGGAACTGCCACCTAGCTCTGCACTTGTTTCACCTTCTATTTTGAGTAGACTTGCAACACCACCACATGCTATTAATACTAATATGTCACAAGTTATTGATGATGCTACTTCTGCTACGAATGCTGCTCATGATGATGCTAGTACCTTGCTTGATGATGATGTGCCACGAGGTGATTTTCTTAAGGAACAAATTGCTAGAGCTAAAGATATTGAGAATGCTAAAACTGATGAAGTGCTTGAAACTGAAAATCTTGAAACACCTTTTAGGCCTAGGTCTCCTAGATATGAATTGCCTAAGATACCCGAAGGTTATGTTATGGATGAGGAGACAACAAGAGATTTTCTTGCTTGCAATGATAGAGACGATCTTAAGAAATTATTATGCAAACTGAAAGAGAAATCTTTGAATGCTAGAATGAAATGTGATCCTAAGTTTTCTACTTCACCTATCTTTGTTGATGATAAGGATTATGAATTCTCTGTCGACCAGAGTAGATTACTTTGGTTGAATCTGATCCTTTCCATGGTTATGAAACTGAAACTGTTGTGGCACATCTTACTAAGTTAAATGATATAGCCACCCTTTTTGCTCATGATGAGAAAATTCATTACTATTATATTCTCAAACTATTTTCGTTCTCACTAAAGATTGATGCTAAGTTATGGTACAATACTCTTGCTCCTGGTTGTGTGCGTAGTCCCTAGGATATGATTTACTACTTCTCTAAAAAATATTTCCTGCTCATAAAAAACAAGCTACCTTACAGGAAATATTTAACTTTGTGCAAATTGAAGAAGAGAGTCTCCCACAAGCTTGGGGGAGGATTCTCCAACTGCTTAATGCTTTGCCTGATCATCCACTTAAGAAAAATGAAATACTTGATATCTTCTATAATGGACTAACCGATGCTTCTAGGGACTTCCTAGATAGTTGTGCTGGTTATTTTTTCAGGGAGCGAACTGTTGGACAAGCTGAGGAGTTATTGAATAATATAATGAAAAATTATGATGATTGGACTCTTCTTGAACCACCACTTAAGCCCAGTCCGAAGAATAGGGGTATCTTATATATCAGTCCTGAAGATATGCAAGAAGCAAATAAAAGTATGAAGGAAAAAGGTATTAAAGCAGAGGATGTTAAAATTTTACATCCTATTGAAGAAATACATGGACTTGACACACCACCACCAAAGGTGGTAAAGGTAAATTCTTTAATGAAATTTGATGAAGTGATATCCCTTATATAATAAACATCCTAGCCAATGCCTTTATGAGTTTGACAACTATATTAGAAAACAAGATCACTTTAATGAAAATGTTATGAAACAATTGAAATACAACTCCAATATGATTGCTTGCTTGAGTGACTTGTTATTTAGAATCTCCAATGATGTTAGAGGTGTAGGAAAACATGCCTCTATGGTTCAAACCCAACTAGAAAAAGTTGCTAAATCTCAAAGAGAATTGCTTGATGAAATGAATAGTAATATAATGACTTTGCTGTTAGAGTAGCAACTAGAGGAGGTAAAATGACTTAGGAACCACCTTATCATGAAGGAAAACCTAAAACAATTGAATAAGATTCACACAGAATTAATAATAATGCACCTAGTCCTTCTAAAAAGAAAAAGAAAAAGAAAAAGGATAGGACTTTGCATACCTCTAGTGAACCTGAGAAAGAAAAACCTCCTGAAGACAATAATGATGTTTCTATTTCTGATGCTGAAACTCAATTCGGTAATGAACATCCACCTATTGATAATGAAAATTAAAATGATGATGTTCATGAAGACACTCAACTATATAGTGATAAAAAACCAGATAATCCTGTTGAAATAGAACTAGGTGTTGATCTTGATAACCCAGAACCCAAAAATAAAAGATATGATAAAAGAGACTTTGTGGCTAGAAAACATGGAAGAGAAAGAGAACCGTGGGTACAAAAACCCACGCCATTTCCCCCTAAATCAACTAAGAAAAAGGACGATGAAGAGTTTGAACGATTTGCTGTAATGCTTAGGTCAGTCTTTTCGCCCACTCGCTTGACTGATATTTTAAAGATAGCCCCTTATGCAAAATACATGAAAGACATTATCACTAATAAGAGAAAGATACCTAAAGATGAAATATCTGCCATGCTTGCTAATTATTATTTTAAGGATGGAGTACCTAAAAAACTTGGAGATCCGGGAATACCAACTATACATTGCTCCATCAAAAGAAATTATGTTAAAACTACTTTGTGTGATTTGGGAGCTGGTGTTAGTGTTATGCCTTCTCATGATATATAAAAGACTTGATTTGAATAAATTCACACCTACTGAAATATCTCTGCAAATAACTAACAAATCAACTGGCATACTTATCGGTATTTGTGAGGATGTGCCCGTTGTTGTTGCAAATGTTACTATCTTAACTGACTATGTTATACTTGAGATGCCCGAGGACGACAACATGTTGATTATCCTTGGTAGACCCTTCTTGAACACCGTAGGAGCTGTTATTGACTGCAACAAAAGCAAGGTCACTTTTCATATCAATGGTAATGTGCGTATGGTGCAATTTCCGAAGAAACAATTCCAAGTGAATGGTATTAATGTTATTGAAAAATCTCCAACACTCACTATCGGAAGTTTTCAACTACCTCTACCTACTGCCAAAAAGAAATATGAAATACTTATAGTTGGGGACATGCATATCACTGTTGAGGTAACTTAGTGTTTTACGAAAGTTCTTCGGTTTCATGCTAATCGAAGGTAGTTGTTAATAAGACTTGATCAACCTTATTAATGTATCATCTTTGAGAGGTATGAAGTTGATGAATTTTGTAGGCACAACCTTCTATCCCTCCCTTTTGATTTTTATTTTTATTAGTCAAATAAAATAAAATGTCGTGTTTTATTTGTTTTTCGAATTTCCCATGCAATAAAAAAATAACCAAAAAGTAAAAGTTCTCAGAATGTTCTGAAAATTTAATACGATTTTTTCTGAATATTTCTGAATTTTTAGTGCAAATAACATCAGAGGGGGGTGCACCAGGTGGGCACAACCCACCTGGGCGCGCCAGCAACCCCAGGCGCGCCCTTGTGGGTTGTGGTCCCCACGTGGGTCGCCTCACTTATCTCTTTAGCCCATGTCATCATACCTCCAGAAAAAAGTCACCATTACTCTCTCCCTCTCTCTCTCTCTCTCTCTCTCTCTCTCTCTCTCTTGTTCTTGCCCTCAAACCCGCAGATTTCGATCTCTTTGCTCGAAGCTCCGTTACCGAAACTGTTTTGGGGGATTGCTGTACATAAGCTTGCATTTTGAATTCTTAGAGTTCTAAGTAGTTTGAATGCTCAATATGGCCTCTATGCATCCTTATGAGTAGTTGCTATCAATCTTGTGAAGTTTGGTTGACAAAAAGTTTCTGGACTAATTTTTTTTCAGAATTTTGTTCATAGGAATAAGATGAGTTTCTTTAGGAAGTTTTCTTCCAAGAAGAGCTCTAAAGGAGTCATTGGGGATTCATCGGATAACGATCTCCACACTTGGAGAAGGGCGGAGGTGCGGCCGTGTGAATGGCCGCATAACCCCTTCATGGATGGAGCCAGAATCCGTCAAGAGTTCGCACAATTTGCTGCTAACGCTGGTCTCACCGACTTCATCGCAACTGAGTGTGAACAATACCACCTCCTTACAAATTCCTTTGTGCAAAGTTTCCATTTTGTGAGTAGGAATAACCCTCCGAGGTGCAGTTAATTTATATGCTGAAACCCGTCAGATACCACTTACTGACTTTTGTGATATATGCTTGATCCCTTCTGACGGGGAAATAAGAGAGTCTAGACCTGCATAATTTTGAGAATTTTTATCATACTCTTTCAGTGGGAGATGAGAGAGGGGTATCGAGTGTCACCGCCACTAGCTTGCAGTTTCCTTCCGTGCACTATTTTTTGCTTTATTTATTGCAAAGTGTTTGCTTGCTAGAGAGAAGGTTGGTGCACTTAGTGCCACCGATTTTGCTGTCCTACAGCGAGCACTATATGGTGATAACACCTTTAGCCCAGGGGCCATTATTGCACGTCGTTTACACCTTCACAGAACCAAGGGCAAGATTCATGGTGGTATTTATGCTTAGCGAGTCACTTTAATGTTCAGATTTGCCAACATGATTATCCTTTGCCCACGGTTTATTTAGAGTACCAGGAAATGAGGGATCACCAGTTTACTGATATTGATAACTCTACTCATAATATTCCTTAAAACCTGGTTTTTAGTGTGGATACTCGTGATATTATTCTGTTGTCTGCACCCGCTTTGTTTGATTCTATTGTCAGGGGCGGATGCAGGATCAAGCTTGAGGATATTATTGCCTACCAGAACGCCTAGGCAAAGGCAGAGGGGGAGGCTCAGGACTGGGACGCGCGGATGCCCGCTCCACAACACTTCAACGTGGGACCAGAGGGCTACTACTAGTGGTGATTACCAAGCTAGGCCAAAATCCTAAGCTTGGGGGTGTACGTATTTCCACCGACATTACATTCATGTTCACACATTTCATTCCAGTTGTCGGTGTTCACACTTTTTCATTGTATTATCCATGCTAGATTTATTTTCTCACTTTCTTTTTTTGTGCTTGAATTTTTTTGAGAAAACCCAAAAATATTTCCTACTTCTTTTCGGTTTTTCTTTCTAGATTAGTTAGTTGTAGCATAGAAAAGAAAACCCCAAAAGATTTCCTTATTCTTCTTTTGCTCGTTGGGAGTTCTCCCGTGTAAATAGTTTTTCTCGTTTTTATTTTTCTTTCTCTTTAATTTGTTTACTTCAAGAAAAATAAAAAACTCCAAAAATATTTCAGTGTGTTTCTTCGATTTTTCTTGTCTTTTTATTGAGCCGTACTGAGGAGAAGACCATGATGAAAATGTTGAGTGGCTCTCAAATGCATTGATATTGATCTAACGAAGAACCATATTATCTTGTCTTCTCCTTGTTGAATAAAATGTTTGCAGATTTTGGCTTAGTCTACGACACTCTTGCATTATTATCATTTTCATATCATTCGGTCAAACAAGTGAAAGGCAATAATGACAATATTTTGATGAATTTGCTGTGGCAGAGAGAAACGTGTATGAACTCAACTTGTACTGTTTTTGTAAATATGTTTAACGTAGTATCCATGATTCAGCCTATTATGATCAAACATGTTTCAATGACAATTAGAGATTATAGTTTCTCATGCAATGCTTAAGTAGCTACGCGTGGATAACGATTTATCTTGGATGTCAACATGCATTAAAATGATTGTGATGTGGTATGATGATATGGTATCCTCTTCTGAATGTTTCAAGTGGCTTGACTAGGCACATGTTCATGCATGTAGTTGAATCAAAACCAGCATAGCCTCTATGATATTTATGTTCATGGTTTTCATATCCTACTCATGCTAGTATTCAATTTTTATTATGCATAATGCATGTTCATGACCGTTTTCGCTCTCTAGCTGGCCGCTTCTCAACCTATTTGCTATCTTTCGCCTGTACTAAACGGAAATACTACTTGTACATCAAAACCTCCAAGCCCAAAATTATTCCAGATGAGTCCACCATATCTACCTATATGCGGTATTATCCTGCCGTTGCAAGTAAATTTTCATGTGCCACCTCTAAAATTAAAATTTCAAATGAACATCTGTTTTTGTGTGCCTAGATTGTTCATAGAGCGACAGGGGGTAGTCGATATCTTCTATGCTAAGCGGGTTATTCTCATAATGAGTGTTTATTCACTCGTCCTTAAACAAGAGGGGTGGTAATAGGGATTCCCAATCCCGAAATCAAATATTGCAAATGATTAAACAAAACTCCCCCAGGCCTGATGTTGGTATGGACGTTACCCATGAATTCAGCTAGCCGTGGAGTGTGTTTGTTGGAGGGGGAGTAGACCTTTACATTTATTTCTTGGGAACCGCCACTAATGTGTTTAGCATGGCAGATATTGATAACTATTGGTCGTGATGTGAATAGGAAGGGTGAATTTCCCATATTTTCATTTATCTTTATTTTAAAGCTTCGAGCTCTGGCACCGCTGCAAATCCCTGCTTCCCTCAACGAAGGGAATATCTATTTACTTTTATGTTGAGTCATCACCTTCTCAAATAAGCGCTAGATCTGAGAGCATTATTGTCATCCTCATGCATTGTGTATAGTTAATTTTGGGTGCATTATGGCTGGATCTTTTCTACCATGAATTACAATGTTTAGTCGCTGTTTGAACTTTTGGGGTGCTCTGCATTTATGTTTTACGGTCTCAGAAAGGGCTAGCGAGATACCATTGTTGTCATATTATATCATGGTTGTTTTGACAAAGTGTTCTCATTTGAGATATCTTATTATTGTTCGCTAGTTGATTATGTCATTGATATGAGTTATTATAATTTCTAAGAGTTATTGTCGACATGGTTAGTCATAATCTTTGCTGAAAACCTGGGTGCTACTTAAGCTTATTTATGTAAACAAGAGCAAAAGAGTTCGTAAAAGTTTTTCTTTTTCACTTTCATTTTATCAACTGAATTGCTTGAGGACAAGCAAATGTTTAAGCTTGGGTGAGTTGATACGTCTCCGTCGTATCTACTTTTCCTAACACTTTTGCTCTTGTTTTGGACTCTAATTTGCATGATTTGGATAAAACTAACAAGGGCTAACGCTGCTTTCAGCAGAACTGACATGGTTTTTTTTTTGCAGAAATAAAAGTTCTCGGAATGGAACAAAACTTTTTGGAGAATTTTTATACAATAAAAGAAAAATACTTGATCCAAGAACCACCGAAGGGGCCCCCCGGGTGAGCACAACCCCCCAGGGCGCGCCCCCCTCCTGGCGTGCCCAGGTGGGTTGTGCCCACCTGGTGGCTCACAGACCCTGATGACGGTATCCTGGACTTGGGTGTACTCACCATGTCACCTTCCGACCAGCTAGATCGGGCCGAGACCCCCATGGTGGTTCACTCATGGGCCACTTCAGGCGGCTCATGCCGCATACAAGGGAGATCCCACAAGACTTAGCGCCCAAGACGAGGACTCTCCTAAACCCTTGGCCTTTGGTGTGTTATATAAACCGATGCCAGATTAGTCAATAGACATCTTATATTCATTAGAACAATCTCGTAGTAGACACATGTACTCTGTACTACACCCCAGATGAATACAATCAAAAGCAGCATGTAGGGTATTATCTCTTCCAGAGAGCCCGAAGCTGGGTAAGACCATGTGTCCATATTACCATCGCTCCAAGACGCCTAGCATAGGAGCCCTACTACAAGATACGCCGGATATAGAACCGACATTGGTGCTTTCATTGAGAGCCTGCAAGGTATGATCGTGGTGTGATGGGATCTTCGAACGATACCAAATCAGGTGCTATATTTTCAATTAGATTCGTACCAAGTGAATTAAGTTTCTCTGGAATCGTTGCTCCCGGCTTGCATAATTTTGCTTGCAGAAATCAAGACAGATGGGACGGAGTATGCGTAAGGCCACCTGGCTGAAATCGATCTGATCTGGTTTATACTAGCTGGAGGCGGCCGCCGTAAGCGGCGTCCGGCGGACCCACTGATCTGAGCCGTACGGGAGCGTCGACTCCGCATGTTATTTCCTGACAGAGCCGGAGACGGTCCTTGAGACTTTGTGCTGCACGTGATTCATAAAAGGCAGCTCGGCTGTGGGCATGTACACCAACTCACGGGAATTCAATTCATCTTGAAAGCCTCACGTCAATTGGGCATTGATTGGCAGCGACACGCGGCTCAAGAAGAGGTATTTTATCAGCGAAAGTTTGCATGGAAACGGTGAACCGCTGATCGGCGAGAGCTTCTTCGCGCAGAATCATCAGGGAGTTAATCTATTCGTCAAATAGTACCACTACTAGCCTAAGTGCAACGTATTTTTTGAGATGGATAGTTCACTTTAGCTTTATTACATTGTTCTGGCAAAGGACAAATCTAATGTTGTTTTTCCTTTTTCTCTTTTTTCATCATCAACTGCTCGGTTGCGGCTCTTTGATCTTGAGGAGGTTCTGCCGGCCCGACGTGCTTCTGCCGCACTAGCTCACGGCAAGGTAACCAGTGGAGAATGACAGCAGACCAGGGCGGTTCCCTCACATGCCCGACGGACACTGCATCCACAGCCTGTGGTGCGGCCAACGGATTTCCAGTCTGCACCAGCGTTTGCGCGCCACCACTCCGTCACACCATCAAGGAGACCTCGAAGCTCAGGACATATTGCTTTAATTATTTACTTCACTTAAATTAATTAAGTAGAAGAAATTTTTAAGCATATTATTGTTATTATTTCTGGCTTGCACTATTTTATGTGTGCAGGCGATCGGTTCAGATCGGGCCGCGCTGTCACTTCGGCGTGCCGACGTCGTCATCCCATCTTCGTCGATACAATTGTGTCGTCGCCTTGGCAGGCTGCCCTGTGTTGGCAACCCGCGCCGTTCGCTTTATCAACCTACTCAGCTGGAGACTCCGACGTCATCCGCCACACCTCGGCTAGACTGGGGGCTTCACCTCTTCGGATTGCCAAGCTCTTCACTCGGCCACCTCGGGACCGGTTTGGGGGCTGGGACCTCATCCCGCCGTAAGCTCGGGCCGCGTCACCAACGATGAGCACATTAACCAGCTATGTCGTTTTCATGCAAAAGTTTCAAGAGGACGTGCTCGGCTACAAAAGATACCTCGAATGCAGTCCGGCGTTGGAGCTTGGATGCAAGAGGACGCTGCCGCACGACAAACACTTCAAACCCGAGGTGTGGCATTAAAATAACAAGGCATTGATAAAGGCCAAAAACATAAAAGGGCTCCTCGGATACCCGACGTGTAAAATCTTCGGATTCACTTCGGCGATCCTCAAGATCGAAGATGAGAAGATTTGTTGAAACAGTTTTCAAGACCGACGACCGAAGATGAAGAACAGTTCGGAAGAATTAAGGAGCATCCCCAACTTGAAGACCGGTTCAGGGGGCTACTGACAGTGTCCTGGACTAGGGGGTACTCACCATGTCACCTCCCGACCAGCTGGATCGGGCCGAGGACCCCCATGGGGGTTCACTCATGGGCCACTTCAGGCAGCCCATGCCGCATACAAGGGAGATCCCACAAGACTTGGCGCCCAAGACGAGGACTCGCCTAAACCCTAGGCCTCTGGTGTGTTATATAAACCGAGGCCAGGCTAGTCAATAGACAATCTCATATTCATTAGAACAATCTCGTAGTAGACACATGTACTTTGTACTACACCCCATATGAATATAATCAAAAGCAGCATGTAGGGTATTATCTCTTCGAGAGAGCCCGAAGCTGGGTAAAACCCTGTGTCCATATTACCATCGCTCCAAGACGCCTAGCATAGGACCCCTACTACAAGATATGCCGGATATAGAACCTACACCTGATTCCAACTCTATAAAATCCTACTTTCAGAGAAAAAAACATGGAGAAAGAATTATCGCATTTCACAAGACAGAGCTGTCGCCGCCTCCTGTTCTTCATCAGAAGGCCAGATCTGGAGTCCGTTTGGGGCTCCGGAGAGGGGGGGGGGGTCTTTGATCTTCGTCATCACCAACCCTTCTCCATCACCAATTTCATGATGCTCCCCACCAGGAGTGAGTAATTCCTTCGTAGGCTCGCTGGTCGGTGAGGAGTTGTATGAGATTCATCATGTAATCGAGTTAGGTTCGTTAGGGCTTGAACCCTAGTATCCACTATGTTCTGAGATTGATGTTGCTATGACTTTGCCATGCTTAATGCTTGTCACTTTGGGCCCAGGTGCCATGATTTCAGATCTGAAGTGTTTATGTTTTCACCATTATATCTATGTTCTAGATCCGATCTTGCAAGTTAAGTAACCTATTACGTGTTATGATCCATAAGCCCCAGAGTGACATTATTCGAGATACTTTTCGGTGATGACCGCAGTTTAAGGAGTTCATGTATTCACCATGTGTTAATGCTTTGTTCCGGTTCTCTATTAAAGGGAGGCCTTAATATCCCTTAGTTTCCTTATGGACTCTATTGCCATGGGAGGGCAGGACAAAAGATGGCATGCAAGTTCCTCCCATAAGCATATATGACTATTTACGGAATACATGCCTACATTATATTTATGAACTGGAGGTAGTTTTGTATCGGCCTAGGTTATGACTGTTATATGATGAATATCATCCAAAGAATCATCCGATCCAATGCCTACGAGTTTTTCACATATTCTTCTTGCTAAGTTAGTACTGCTGCTGCTACTATCACAGCTGCTACAAAATTATTGCTATCACTGTTACCGTTACTATTACTATTACCACTGCTATCAAAACTATCATATTACTGTTCTACTGATCACTTTGCTGCAGATAATTAATCTCCAGGTGTGGTTGAATTGACAACTCAGCTGCTAATACTTGCAAATATTCTTTGGCTCCCCTTGTGTTGAATCTATAAATTTGGGTTGATAATCTACCCTCGAAAACTGTTGTGATCCCGTATACTTGTGGGTTATCATACCTGCTAAATTTTCAACTCTTGATCCCTCTATCTAAGTTTCAACAATCACTACAAGAGGAACCCCCCTTTGGCAACGGATCGATGTGTTGTCGTATGTCCATATAACCGTTGCTAAGGTCTACACCAACGGATTAATATGTGTTGTCGTTGGTGGCGTTGCTAGGGTCTACAACAACGGATATGATTGCGTTGGTGACATGAGGAAGCGTTGCAGGATTGCAACATATATAATTGCAGCTTAACAACACTTCATATGCGTTGGTGGTAACCTACACAAACTGATTTAGCATGAAACATTACTAGTATTTTATATACTACCAATAATAGTTACTAGATCAACATCGATAGTGCACACAAGCAACAAACTATAAAACAGAAAGATCTCAAATATTAAATTGAGTTGGTTGCATTAGATGTAATGCAATCCAAAGAATACATATACATGATTTCTGTACATTGAGATATACATGACTTCTGTACATTGAGCATGACAATGACATTCTACAACATTAACTTAAAACTATCTGGTAGCAGCCCCATTCTCCACCTTGCAATCAACTCAGCCGTGCACCATCCATTTATCTTCAATGTACAACAACAAAAAAGTGACATAAGTAATGTATTATTAGAGAAATAAAAAAAAACAGATCAACAGAGCAATAAAAAAGAGAAGTCACATACAAAGGTTGAAGGCCATGACATAACTAACCCGGCTGCATGACCAATACACTCGACATCTTTGAGTGGCCACATCAACTGAACATATATATTTCCCAAAGTTTGCTATCCAACATTCATTTGCATCACTGAAAATAAAGAATGCGATGAGAATACAATCAAAACATGGTCTGTGAAGGGGTGATGACAAATGATTTTACCTCTAGTTATTGTAGACACACAATTTGATGTATAGGAAGCCTTGAGCGCCTAATATAAGAATCAATAAAATAAGATGCCACACCAATAACAATGCAGTATATAGGTTGTTTTGGTGCCATTCTCAAATTGTTGTTCATGCATGCTGAATGGAATTATTATCTATGAAGATATATACGTGTACAAGTTGCACAATGAAATCTAAGCATAGTCTATGTATAATGAATATTGCGTACCTACATAATAGTTATTTTGCTCCATAAACCACTTTTAAAATAGCCCCATTCACTTGAGTACACCATGATGTTTTGTACTGAAAATCGAAGGGATATGTAGAGCTATACATAGGTCATACGCATTTCTTCCACTGTTGGACATCCCATACACATAGTTTTTATATTTTTATTAACTGAAAATTTTAATACCAACTGTACAAACGCTCCTGCAGTACGTATATGTAGAGGAGTCAAGAGTAGCTCTACCTGTATCCCTGTCTGAGTGTGGTTATAAATTAGAAATGGCTAGGAACTGCACATGAATATATACGGACACTACCAATATATGTAGGCATAAAAGATAAGTGGACTCTTCTCAAATAAAAATAAAAAGATAAGTGGACAGTGGATGTACCAGACTGGTGTATAATTGGTTCCATAACAGGACACCAAAGTGGTGGGGAAAAGAAATTGTCCTGGATTCTGCACGACTCTAGCGAGAAGGATTCAGGAAAGCTACGTACTGCTTCAGGCAGAACCCCTGAGAGCATGTACAATGGTAGGCACTTATCTAGGTGCTTAAACACAAAAAAATTAGCAAAAGGTTTAAAATTCCCCAAGCGATATCTGCTCCAACGCTGGCGCTAATCATGGGCGCTAAATACGTGTGGAAAATAGCGCTCGTGCCTCATCTCGTGGGGGAAAAAAGAGAAGCGCTCGCTGCCTTTCTTTGCGTCGATGCGGCTCCGGACACCAGGAATCGAGGGCGTAACTGCCGATCAGACTGGAAATTATTCCTAGCGTCCACCCTTAGCGCCTACGTTGAAGATGCCCTGAATATGACAGAACCCATTGTTAACTTCCATGAAAGCAGAATATAAATGCAATCGAATTACAAGAACACATGAAAACTACTATCGGATTATTTATTCATCTGATAATTGAGAATGTTGTTAGTCCTTTTATCGACAACTCACTAGCACATATGTACAATATGATCTTGCTCCTATTGACGTACTAAGTATGCCTTTCAGTTTGTGATTGGCAGTATAGCTGACTTGCACATGCTCGCGTACTTTTAATTTAATTAAAAGGGAGTTCTTCTAACCGTATAAGCACCAACTCCTTTTGTTTTTCCTGAATAATTAAATTACTAAACTGTCCTGGTTCCCATTAGGCAAAAATAGTTCGATATTTTGGATAAACATCGTGTCGTTTGCTTTGTAACTATTTCAGAGGAGTTGATCAGAAATATAATACCAAGCTCCCATATGATGTCGTTTGCTGTGTACCTATTTCTGACGAGTTGATCATATAAACAGTTGTTGAAAGCATATTTCTTAAAGGATTTTATGCAGGCACACAGCAGATTATTATTAGCTTGTGGTTCGCCGGATCGAGAGCACATGATCAAGCTAAATCAGGTCCTTGAAGATCTAACATGAACAGGGGGGTCAGGATTGTGACACCTACATTTTCCTAATAAGAAGTTAAATTTTTAGATAGAGTTCGTTACTTCACTTCTGAAGACGAACAATCCTCCATTTGATTATATGAACAATTATTTCTAAAACTGGACTGCAGTTCATTGTGGTGCTTCCCACTCCTTATATCTGACAAATATTTAACAACTTCTAATGAGCACACAGTACTTGCATATATGAACAAGAAGAGGAATACACACTACTTGCACATGAATCGGCAGAGAATATGTACCAGGATTTCAATTAGGAGAGGAACGCACAATCGTGATGGTCCTTGGCAGAGCTGGAGGCACAATCAAGAACCCCATCGTGGTTGGGAGAGTGATGCCGAGGCGGCGCTTGGGGGAACGGCGTTGGCCGCCGGCCGCAGCAGAGGGTCAGGCGGTCGTGTCGAACAACATGAGGTAGCGCTAAGACACCAGGGAAAGAGGCACGGAGGCGATGTGCATCGTGTGTGTCCCGCCCTCGGGCTCATGCGTGAGGCGCGGTGGTCGTGTAGGTGGTCAGCGGTGGGAAGGGTAAGAGAGCAGAGGGGATGAGTGCCTTACGCGAGGTCGAGGTAGCCTGGGCGGAGCGAGCAGCACCGCCGACCCCAAGCCAGCAGCCGCGCGTGCGGAGACGCCGGCCCGTCCGGCCGTCAGATTAGATGAGGGTCGGGAGCCGTGCTGGTGACCCATGGCGACTGGGTTGATGCGGGGGCGCATGGAGGGGGCGCGGAGAATGTAGCTGCGGCGGAGGATAAGAGCAGAGAGGTTGGGGGAGTACGGCCGGTGAGAGAGGAATCGGCGGAGAGAAAGATCTGCCTTTTTTTACAACTCCGCTTGGCTGCGTGCTATTTGCGCGGAGCAGGTGCACATAACGTGGAGGTGGACTCTATACCTCTGGATATGGAAATGCGTTATCATCGTGGGAGGTTGGTTCATCGTGGGAGGTGGGAGGTTCATCCGAACAACACATATGCCATCATCGTTGCTAGATATCCGTTGCTGTAGGGAGGTTTTTGTTGTAGTGAATACATCGTACAGAGGAGCAAATTGCTTCGTCATATCACGAAGCTCACGAACTGTCTTGGGTTTGCCTGCACCGCGACAGTTCCAAACTAGAACACTCATTGTGCCCGGCGGTACTCCTCGGGGGAGTCCGCCGATGGTGCATCATTGGTTTGTGTAGTTTCTGAGACCGAGCCGCCTCTGCTAGAAGTATCATTCCCTTCCATCTGTCCATTCTCTTCCTTCCCTTGCCCATGTTTGTATCTCTTATGCTATTTGCGTGGCAAGACATACACTGGTGGCATCGGGGGCATAGCCGGCAAGGTCGCTGTCACCACCATCGCCAGCGGGTTCTCCCCATGATCACTTGTGTCGGCGTTCACCGCTGAGCTAGAGCTCGGCATGTTTTCAATAGAGTGGCGGTTGTTTGAAGCCTGCGTACCATCCTTCACCACCACCAAAGCATTCCTCTCTGTGTCTGCATCAGTGGCATCCTCCTTCCCCTTTTCATTTTCCCTCCTTTCCCCTGTGTTCACCGGGTTTTGGTTCTGGGTGTTGAAACGCCAGCTTTGGTTGGGGTTATAAGTGCCTCTCCCCATCCTCTAGCTCCAACACCAGCCATAGCAGCACGTCCTCTCTGTGGTCTAGCTGCCCCTCGTCCAATATGGCCAGCTCTAAAGGCATCAGCTAGCACAAATTCCCCCCATTCAAAGGCTGATTCATCATGCTATACATCACCACATTCTTCATACCAATGCCCAAACTCCCCACAATTGAAGCAGAAGGTGGTAAGTTTTCAATTTTATCTTTGCATTGATGTCAATATTGACCATGACCCGAACAAATTCTCCGAAGAAGCCCGCGGGCAACCTTAACTGGACCTCCTCTACCTCTCCTACACGCAACACCATCCCTTGAACTGCTGGTTCTATCAGGAAGTTATTTGGGAGATGCACTCAGACTGTCAATTTGTCCAACGGGTTGGTGATGTCTACTACACAACCTTCTTCTTGTAGACGTTGTTGGGCCTGCAAGTGCACAGGTTTGTAGGACAGTAGCAAATTTCCCTCAAGTGGATGACCTAAGGTTTATCAATCCGTGGGAGGCGTAGGATGAAGATGGTCTCTCTCAAACAACCTTGCAACCAAATAACAAAGAGTCTCTTGTGTCCCCAACACACCCAATACAATGGTTAATTGTATAGGTGCACTAGTTCGGCGAAGAGATGGTGATACAAGTGCAATATGGATAGTAGATAA
Organism: Aegilops bicornis; assembly: GCA_021605145.1. Taxonomy (NCBI): domain Eukaryota; kingdom Viridiplantae; phylum Streptophyta; class Magnoliopsida; order Poales; family Poaceae; genus Aegilops; species Aegilops bicornis. The sequence continues at coordinate 678,345,533 of CM038674.1, forward strand.
AAGTATTTTTGTAATCTGAAATTGTAAAAACAGCAAGGTAGCAAGCGATAAAAGTGAGCGTAAACGGTATTGCAATGGTAGGAAACAAGACCTAAGGTTCATACTTTCTCTAGTGCAAGTTCTCTCAACAATAATAACATAAATAGATCATATAACAATCCCTCAATATGCAACAAAGAGTCACTCCAAAGCCACTAATAACGGAGAACAAATGAAGAGATTATGGTAGGGTACGAAACCACCTCAAAGTTATCCTTTATGTTCTATCTAATCAAGAGTTCGTAGTAAAATAACAAGCTATTCTTTCCGCTCAATCTACCATAGAGTTCATACTAGAATAACACCTTAAGACACAAATCAACCAAAACCCTAATGTCACCTAGATACTCCATTGTCACATCAAGTATCCGCGGGCATGATTATACGATATGCATTACACAATCTCAGATTCATCTATTCAACCAACACAAAGTACTTCAAATAGTGCCCCAAAGTTTCTACCAGAGAGTCAAGACGAAAACGTGTGCCAACCCCTATGCATAGGTTCATGGGCGGAACCCGCAAGTTGGTCACCAAAACATACATCAAGTGGCACATGATATCCCATTGTCACCACAGATAAGCACAACAAGACATACATCAGTGTTCTCAAATCATTAAAGACTCAATCCAATAAGATAACTTCAAAGGGAAAACTCAATTCATCACAAGAGAGTAGAGGGGGAGAAACATCATAAGATCCAACTATAATAGCAATGCTCGCGATACATCAAGATTGTGCCATAGAGGGAACACGAGAGAGAGATAGAGAGATCAAACACATAGCTACTGGTACATACCCTCAGCCCCGAGGGTGAACTACTCCCTCCTCGTCATGGATAGCGCCAGGATGATGAAGATGGCCACCGGTGATGGGTCCCCCCTCCGGCAGGGTGCCGGAACGGGCTCCCGAGAGGTTTTTGGTGGCTACAGAGGCTTGCGGCAGCGGAACTCCCGATCTATCTTTGTTTTCGTTGTTTTTAGGGTACGTGGGAATATATAGGCGAAAGAAGTCAGTCGGGGGAGCCTCGAGGGGCCCACGAGGGTGGAGGGCGCGCCCCCTATCTCGTGGCCTCCTCGACACTTCCCTGGCTTGCACTCCAAGTTCCCTGGATTCCTTCTGTTCCAAAAATAAGTTTCCCGAAGGTTTCATTCCGTTTGGACTCCGTTTGATATTCCTTTTCTTCGAAATACTGAAATAGGCAAGAAAACAACAATATGGGTTGGGCCTCCGGTTAGTAGGTTAGTCCCAAAAATTATATAAAAGTGTAAAGTAAAGCCCATAGACATCCAAAATAGGTAATATAATAGCATGGAACAATAAAAAAATTATAGATACGTTGGAGACGTATCAGTTGGATTCAGGTTTCTTGAAGCCATCATATCCTTCATTATCACTGTCTGTCCTCTGAAGAGACATGGACCTTCAAACATTGCCTTATTCCAATCTGCTAAGCATCCAAACTGCACTATGAAAAGGTTGTCATTGACCCTTGAAACGTCTCCAACATATCTATAATTTTTATTGTTCCATGCTATTATACTATCTGTTTTGGATGTTTTATATGCATTAATATGCTATTTTATATTTTTTTGTGACTAACCTATTAACCTAGAGCCCAGTCCCAGTTCCTGTTTTTCCTTGTTTTTGAGTTTCACAGAAAATGAATACCAAACGGAGTCCAAACGAAATGAAACATTCACAAAGATTTTTCTTGGACCAGAAGACAACCAGGAGACTTGGAGATGAATTCGAGGAGCCACAAGGCGGCCACAAGGATGGAGGGTGCGCCCAGGGGGGTAGGGCGCCCCAACCCGTGTGGGCCCTCATGTCCCTCCTGACCTAATTCTTTCGCCTATATATTCCCATATATCCCCAAACCACCAGAGGCATCCACGAAAACACTTTTCCGCCACCGCAACCTTCTGTACCCGTGAGATCCTATCTAGGGACCTTTTTCGGCAACCTGCCGGAGGGGGATTCGATCACGGAGGGCTTATACATCAACTCTATTGCCCTTCGGATGAAGCGTGAGTAGTTTACCTCAGACCTACGGGTCCATAGCTAGTAGCTAGTTAGCTTCTCTCTCTCTCTCTCTCTCTGTCTCTCTCTCTCTCTCTCTTTGATTCTCAATACCATGTTCTCCTCGATGTTCTTGGAGATCTATTTGATGTAATACTTTTTTGCGGTGCGTTTGCCAAGATCCGATGAATTTTGGATTTATTATCAGCTTATCTATGAATATTATTTGAATCTTTTCTGAATTATTATACGCATGATTTGATATCTTTGCAATTCTCTTTGAACTATCGGTTTGGTTTGGCCAACTAGATTGGTTTTTCTTGCAATGGGAGAGGTACTTAGCTTTGGGTTCAATCTTGCGGTGTCCTTTCCCAGTGACAGTAGGGGCAGCAACGCACATATTGTATTGTTGCCATCGAGGATAAAAAGATGGGGTTTTCATCATATTGCTTGAGTTAATTCCTCTACATCATGTCATCTTACTTAATGTGTTATTCTATTCTTCATGAACTTAATACTCTAGATGCAGGCAGGAGTCGATCGATGTGTGGAGTAATAGTAGTAGATGCAGAATCATTTCGGTCTACTTGACACAGACGTGATGCCTATATTCATGATCATTGCCTTAGATATCATCATAACTTTGCGCTTTTTTATCAATTGCTCGACAGTAATTTGTTCACCCATCGTATTATTTGCCATCTTGAGAGAAGCCTCAAGTGAAACCTATGCCCCCTGGTCTATTTTCCATCACATTTGTTTTCGATCTTCTATTTTCCATCATATTAGTTTCCGATATACTATTTTGGAATCTTCTACTTTCTGATCTATAAACCAAAAATATTTATTTTATCGTTTATCTATCTCTATCAGATCTCACTTTTGCAAGTAACCGTGAAGGGATTGACAACCCCTTTATTGCGCTGAGTGCAAGTTGTTTGATTGTTTGTGCAGGTATTCGGTGTTTTGTGCGTTGTCTCCTACTGGATTGATACCTTGGTTCTCAAACAAAGGGAAATACTTATCTCTACTTTGCTGCATCACCCTTTCCTCTTCAAGGGAAAAACCAACGCAAGCTCAAGAAGTAGCAGGAAGAATTTCCGGCGCCATTGCCGTGGAGATGTACGCCAAGTCAAAACATACCAAGTACCCATCATAAACTCTCATCTCTTGCATTACATTATTCACCATTCGCCTCTCGTTTTCCTCTCCCCCACTTCTAAAACAGTTTTCGAAAAGATTCGCCCCTTTCTTCGCCCTTTTCTTTGCCCCTCTTCCGTTCTTCTTTTTCTCCTGCCTTTTTGCTCGTTTGCTATCTATGTTTGAGTTACAATGTGCACTCTATTTGCTTGCATCTTCGCTTGCTAAAAATCTAAGTTTATGGATCCTCATCCACTTGCTAATCTTTTTAAGAGATCCAATTATGATGAACCTATTGCTAGTGAGTTGAGTGCACTAGATTATCTTTATGAGGTTTTGCTTGAAATTCGTGAGTATCAAAATTGTGATGAAGTGTTGAAATAAGAAAATTATAAAGTGATTCAAGATAGCTCCTTGAATGAAAAGCATGATTGCAATGATGTTATTATAAATTCCATTAATGTCAATTTTGTTAATGATAGGCAAAACCCTAAGCTTGGGGATGCTAATTTTGCTATGTCTACTACTTGTTGCAGTGATCATGATTGGGGTGATTCTTCTTATAATATTGAAAATTTAATTAAGCCCCATGATGAATATGAGATTGATAATAATGTTTGCAATAATATTGAAAGTGGTTTTGGAAGAGTGACAACTTTAGATCCCACATATTTGGAGAATGTTCAATCTTATGAAATTTTTGATAAAAGTGGGTTTGGAGAGGTCATGACTTTAGTTAATGTTAATTCCACTATTTTGGAAGAGTGTGAACTTCGCATGCATGTGGATCGTGTTGAGAATATGTTATATGATAGGTATTTTGTTTAATTTGCTTATGATCCTACATGTAATTATTATGATAGAGGAAAATATGGTTATAGAAATTTTTATCTTACTAAATTACCTCTCTTCATGTTGAGATTGCTATAATCTCTTTCTTCTTCCTTGCATATGCTAGTTTTTTCTTGTATTGAAAATTTGCTTGCTTATAAAATGCCTATGCATAGTAAGTATGTTAGACTTAGATGTGTTTGTCACGTGTTTCATGATGCTCTCTTTGTGCTTCAATTCTTCTCTTTATGTGAGCATCTATCAATGCCAAGCTAGGTCGTTAAACAATAGCGCCTGTTGGGAGGCAACCCAATTTTATTTTTTGTTCTTTGCTTTTTGTTCCTGTTTTGCTTTGAATAATTCACATAGCCTCTGGTTAGATGTGGTTTCGTGTTTTAATTAGTGTTTGTGCCAAGTAAGACCTTTGGGATGGCTTATGGTGATAGTTGTTTCAATCTTGCTGAGAAACAGAAACTTTTGCGCCAAGGAAAATAATTTTCATAATTCACAAAAGCGTGATGTTGATCTGATTCTTTCTTCACTGGATTGGTACACAAATTTCCCAGGTTGTCCTAATTTTTAAGAATTTTTGGAGTTACGTAAGTATTCTAAGTTTCCAGATTTCTACAACTGTTCTGTTTTTTTACTGATTCTGTTTTCTATGTGTTGTTTGCTTATTTTGATGAATCTATGGGTAGTATCGGGGGGTATGAACCATGGAAAAGTTGGAATACAGTAGACATTACACCAATATAAAATAAATAATGAGTTCACAACAGTACCATAAAGTGGTGATTTATTTTCTTATACTAACTGAGCTTATGAGATTTTCTGTTGAGTTTTGTGTTGTGAAGTTTTCATGTTTTGGGTAAGGATTTGATGGACTACGGAATAAGGAGTGGAAAGAGCCTAAGCTTGGGGATTCCCAAGGCATCCCAAGGTAATATTCAAGGACAACCAAGATCCTAAGCTTGGGATGCCCCGGAAGGCATCTCCTCTTTCGTCTTCGTCTATCGGTAACTTTACTTGAGGCTATATTTTTATTGACCACTTGATATGTGTTTTGCTTGGAGCGTCTTGTATGATTTGATTCGTTGCTTTTTAGTTTGACACAATCATCCTTGATGTACACACCTTTTGAGAGGGACACACATGAATCGTGATTTATTAGAATACTATATGTGCTTCACTTATATCTTTTGAGCTAGGCAATTTTGCTCTAGTGCTTCACTTATATCTTTTTAGAGCACGACGGTGGTTTTATTTTATAGAATTTTATGAACTCTCATGCTTCAGTTATATTATTTCAAGAGTCTTTAAACAACATGGTAATTTGCTTTGGTTATAAATTTAGTCCTAATATGATAGGGACAATTGCATTTTTACCCCTAGTTGGTTCCTACCCACGGGTTTTGACCTTACTTTTCGAGCTTGCTCAGTTTTGCCCTTACTTTTTCCATCGTGGTCCCTCGAATGCCCTTTGACCGTTTGACCAAAACTTTGAAAATTCATAACTAATTCATATGAACCCAGAAAAATGAAAATAAGATATCAAAATGTTCAGATAAACATTACCTTTATGTGCATATCATTTGCATTCGGGATAAAAGCACCCTTTAAACTACCTGAGGTAATTAATGTTATTAACATTATTAAAAATAAAAAGGTATAAACAATATTTTTTTTTCATGAATAAAAGTTACATGCAAATGTAGGTGATGTTTCCTGAACATCCAGATATATTATTTGCATTTTTCTGAGTTTGTATCATCTTGTTAAGAATGTTCAAACGACTTTGACCATTATTTGGAAACTTCATAACAAGTTGATACGAACTCAGAAAAATGCAAATAAGTTATCTGGATGTTCAGAAAACATCACCTACATTTGCATGTAATTTTTATTCATGAAAAAATATTGTTTATACATTTTTATTTTTAATAATGTTAATAACATTAATTACCTCAGGTAGTTTAAAGGGTGCTTTTGTCCTGAATGCAAATGATATGCACATAAAGGTAATGTTTATCTGAACATTTTGATATCTTATTTGCATTTTCCTGAGTTCATATGAATTAGTTATCAATTTTGAAAGTTTTGGTCAACCGGTCAAAGGGCATTCGAGGGACCTCGACAGAAAAAGTAAGGGCAAAACTGAGCAAGCTCGAAAAGTAAGGGCAAAACCCGTGGGTAGGAACCAACTAGGGGTAAAAATGAAATTGTCCCAATATGATAGGCATCCAAGAGGGATATAATAAAAACTTTCATATAAAGTGCATTGAATATTATGAGAATTTTGATTCCTTATGATTGTTTTGAGATATGAAGATGATGATGTTAGAGTCATGATAGTGGTGTAATTGTGAATTTGATGAATACTTGTGTTGAGGTTTGTGATTCCCGTAGCATGCACATATGGTGAACTGTGTTATGTAACGAAGTTGGAGCATGAGGTATTTATTGATTGTCATCCTTTGTGTGGAGGTCGGGGTCGCGCGATGGTTAACTCCTACCAACCCTTCCCCTAGGAGCATGCACGTAGTGCTTGGTTTTGATGAATAATAGATTTTTGCAATAAGTATGTGAGTTCTTTATGACTAATGTTGAGTCCATGGATTATACGCACTCTCACCCTTCCACCATTGCTAGCCTCTCTTGTGCCGCGCAACTTCTGTCGGTATCATACATCCACCATATACCTTCCTCAAAACAGCCACCATACCTACCTATTATGGCATTTCCATAGCCATTCCACCGTTCCTTTTATTATGACACGCTTCATCATTGTAATATTTCTTTGCATGATCATGTAGTTGACATCGTATTTGTGGCAAAGCCACCTTTCATAATTCTTTCGTACATGTCACTCTTGATTCATTGCACATCCCGGTACACCGCCGAAGGCATTCATATAGAGTCATATTTTTGTTCTAAGTATCGAGTTGTAATTTTTTGAGAAGTAAATAGAAGTGTGATAATCAACATTATTAGAGCTTTGTCCCATGCGAGGAAATAAAAAAAGAGGAGGCAAAAGAAGCCAAACAAAAAAATGAGAGAAAAAGAGAGAAGGGGCAATGTTACCATGTTTTTTCCACACTTGTGCTTCAAAGTAGCACCATGGTCTTTATGATAGAGAGTCTCCTATTTTGTCACTTTCATATACTAGTGGGAATTTTTCACTATAGAACTTGGCTTGTATATTCCAACGATAGGCTTCCTCAAATCGCCCTAGGTCTTCATGAGTAAGCAAATTGGATGCACACCCACTTAATGTTTTTTGATCATACATAAACTTATAGATCTTGTGCATCCGTTGCATGGCAATCCCTACTCACTCACATTGGTATCTATTGATGGGCATCTCCACAGCCCGTTGATACGCCTAGTTGATGTGATACTATCTCCCTCCTTTTGTCTTCTCAACAACCACCATATTCTATCCCACCTATAGTGCTATGTCCATGGCTCACGCTCATGTATTGCGTGAAAGTTGAATTTTTTGAGAATACTAAAGTATGAAACAATTGCTTGGCTGAAACCGGGGTTGTGCATGATTTGAATATTTTGTGTGATGAAGATGGAGCATAGCCAGACTATATGATTTTGTAGGAATAAGATTTCTTTGGCCATGCTATTTTGAGAAGACATAATTGCCTTGTTAGTATGCTTGAAGTATTATTGTTTTTATGTCAATATTAAACTTTTGTTTTGAATCTTATGGATCTGAATATTGGTGCCACAATAAAGAAAATTACATGGATAAATATGTTAGGTGGCATTCCACATCAAAAATTCTGTTTTTATCATTTACCTACTCAAGAACGAGCAGGAATTAAGCTTGGGGATGCTTGATACGTCTCCAACGTATCTAGAATTTTTGATTGTTCCATGCTATTATATTATCTATTTTGGATGTTTTATATGCATTAATATGCTTTTTATATTAGTTTTGGGACTAACCTATTAACCTAGAGCCCAGTGTCAGTTCCTGTTTTTTCCTTGTTTTTCAGTTTCGTAGAAAAGGAATACCAAACAAAGTCCAAACGGAATGAAACCTTTGCGATGATTTTTCTTGGACCAGAAGATAACCAGGAGACTTGGAGATGAAGTCAGAGGAGCCACGAGGCGGCCACAAGGACGGAGGGCGCGCCCAAGAGGGTAGGGGCACCCCCACCCTTGTGCCCCCCTGTGACCCTCCTTACCTAATTCTTTCTCCTATATATTCCCATATATCCCCAAACCACCAGAGGCATCCTCAAAAACACTTTTTTGCTTCCGCAACCTTCTGTACCCGTGAGATCCCATCTAGGGACCTTTTCCGGCACACTGCCGGAGGGGGATTCAATCAGGAGGGCTTCTACATCAACGCTATTTCCCTTCCGATGAAGCTTGAGTAGTTTACCTCAGACCTACAGGTCCATAGCTAGTAGCTAGATGGCTTCTTCTCTCTCTTTGATTCTCAATACCATGTTCTCCTCGATGTTCTTGGAGATCTATTCGATGTAATACTTTTTCTGGTGTGTTGCTGAGATCCGATGAATTGTTGATTTACGATAAGCTTATTTATGAATATTATTCGAACCTTATCTGAATTCTTATATGAATGCTTATATATCTTTGTAATTCTCTTCAAGCTATCGGTTTGATTTGGCCAACTATATTGTTTTTTATTGCAATGGGAGAAGTGCTTAGCTTTGGGTTCAATCCTGCGGTGTCGTTTCCCAGTGAAAGTAGGGGCAGCAAGGCACATATTGTTTTGTTGACATCGAGGATTAAAAGATGGGGTTTTCATCATATTGCTTGAGTTAATTCCTCTACATCATGTCATCTTACCTAATGCGTTACTCTGTTCATCATGAACTTAATACTCTAGATGCAGGCTGGAGCCGGTCGAGATGTGGAGTAATAGTAGTAGATGTAGAATCATTTTGGTCTACTTGACATGGACGTGATGCCTATATTCATGATCGTTGCCTTAGATATCGTCATAACTTTGCGCTTTTCTATCAATTGCTCAGCAGTAATTTGTTCACCCACCATATTATTTGCTATTTTGAGAGAAGCCTCTAGTGAAACCTATGCCCCCGGGTCTATTTTCCATCATATTAGTTTCTGATCTTGTATTTTCCATCATATTAGTTTCCGATCTACTATTTTGCAATCTTTTACTTTCCGATGTATAGACCAAAAATATTTGCTTTATCGTTTATTTATCTCTATCAGATCTCACTTTTGCAAGTAACCGTGAAGGGATTGACAACCCCTTTATCGCTTTGGGTGCAAGTTGTTTGATTGTTTGTGCAAGTATTCAGTGATTTGTGCGTTATCTCCTACTGGATTGATACCTTGGTTCTCAAACTGAGGGAAATACTTATCTCTACTTTGCTGCATCACCCTTTCCTTTTCAAGGGAAAAACGAACGCAATCTCAAGAAGTAGCAACCCTCCTCCAGACTATAGGTCTAGCCGGGTTCCACGCAGCACGCATATCGCCATACAACATGCTCGAACTGAAGGTCTTGGGGGTATGAACCCTAGCAATGGCCAGCCACTTGGCCGCATCATCAGGCCTGGGAGCTCCTCCTCCCACACAAAGTCATCATCATCTTCTTCCTGCAGATTCACTCGTGCCAAGAGGTCATCCGTGCTCTCCTTGGGCTCCCTCCTCTGCGTTCCAAAGTGTTCACCCGCCATAGCCCTCATATCAGATCGCCCGGCACTAAACCCTAGTGCTTCCCACTGCCTGACACCCTCGATCTCTCTCACAGCCAAGGCTAGGTAGGATCACAATGGACCCTCCTTGATCAACCTAAGTCGGAGAGGATAAATGGCGAAGGTCCATCGCGGTTTCGAGGTAAATTCCGGTGGCGTCTTAGGAAGTGAGAGAAACCCTAGCTTTTCGCTAGGGGAGAGAAAACTTTCCTTGCATTGGTTCGCTGCTACTGCTGGTGTTGGCGGCTGCGCCTAGGTGCATTGCCGAGTTATTACTAATTAATAAAAAAGGAGAAAAGAAAACATGGCTTCACGCCTGGCCTGGTGCCTCAAACAACGACACGTCCAGGTCCAGGCAAAAGCCAGCGGGCCTCTCCATGGGCGAGACAAAGAATCGCACGCAGATGCAACCCAACCACTGCTCCTCTATTCCCTCTCAATCCTCCCACATATCCAATTGGCCCCAATTTCCCCGGCGTAGCCAGCCAAAACCGTAACCCCTCCTCCGCCTCCGCCACGAGGATGCTGCACGTCTCCACCTCCACCGTGCTCATCCTCCGCGACAGACATGCGCCACCATCAACACAGCTCATCACCCCCTTTTCCACTCGCGCCATGACAAATCTCGTTTGGTACAGCGCCTATGGCTAGGGCTAGCCCATAGGCCAGGCAAAAGGGGCGACCACCCTAGGCCCCAAGAGAGGAGCCCCCCCCCCCCCCCTACAAATGAAACTAGTAAACACTATCCAATTATACATTACATCTGAAAGATTATAAAATGTATAAAATAGAGCCTTAATTTGAAGGAGCACAAATACACAACACATACTAACAGTTTATACATTCGGATGCAAATCAATGTGACCGGCGAAGTTAAGTTTAAATATGGTAGTCTCACTTTATGATGAATGTCTTAATATCATAATGAAATTTAAGATAACAAGATTTGAATGTTTAAACCAATGCAGACATTTTCATTTGAGAAATGGGTAGGAAATCTCATTTGCACCCAATCAAGCCAAGTGAATCTAGACGGGCATGTCAGATAATCAATTTATGCACAAAAGTACAATCAACATGTTTGGTTTTCGATGAATCTATTACTGAACCCAACTTGCAAGTCACATTTGATATACCCTAGAGATTTCTATGAATATGGTTGCCTAATATATACTAGAACACTATTAAAATATTTGTCTGTATGTATGATTCAGAAATATCTACCATGTCATTCAATAATATTAAAAGATATGTGAACAAACACATAGATATGCAAATATATGCATATACACTATGTAGTTTATGCAATACTAGAAATTAGGTTGAAGGATTTTTTAACAAGAAAGAGATTTAGTATATCATACAATTTAAATTTTGTAGAACTAAAATTTTCAATGATATACATTACAATTGTGCAAAAATGAATATATTATTTCAAAATATTCTTATGTGACTAAGTAATAGAATATATTAATATAAATTATAATATGGTGCTCTTAGTTTAAAATAGGTATAAAAATTTAGTACAAAAAATAATAATTCACATCTCCCCGGGCCCCAAAATGGTTTGGACCGGCTCTACCTAGGGCCCCTCGCCGTGACCTGCATCGGGTTTGCTGCCCTGCTCGTGGGAGCCGTTTCCACAACCCTCATCGCGGGTGACAAGCCAGGAGCGCGTCCCTCTACATCGGCCATGCTCCACTCAGACGCCTCCTCCTCCTCCTCCTCCCACGTCACACTGACCCCTATCACGGGATTGCAACATCTCAACTCCAGTGAGTGGGGCATGCTCGCCAGCCTGTGCCTCCAAGGTGTCGGGGAGGTGGTGGACGTCGGCCTCAGCCCCCTCGACTAGGTCCTCCTCGGATCCGTCTCGTACTCCATCTCCAATGCCGTGCAAGAGTAGGTGGTGGCAGTTTAGATGCTGCTCACCCCCTCACCCCGGTGCATTTCTGGTTGCTGGCCGAGGAGATGCTGCCCGGTGCGGTGGCATCGTCGCTGGGTCTCCAGTCCGCTTCCTCCTCACCATCACTGCTCACGCCCTTCATCACCAATGACATCCTGGGCCGTCCACACCGTCTATCCTCCGTCCATCCCGGGCTGCTCGCCATGGTGGCTGGTGACGAAAAACTGCTCACAGGACTGGAGCCTTTGGCTTCCACCATCAGGAGAGGAGGCTGCGGGATGTGGTTTGTCGGCGCGTCCCCCTCCAGCCAACACCTGCTGCTTGGGGTGCCTCACCCGAGGAGGATGTCGTCTTATCCATTTGCTGCCCGAGGTGGGGGTATGCCCCAGCGTGGGTACGCCGCCGCCACCGGAGGACTCATTGAGGAGAACATCAACAGGGATAAGAAGATTGAAGACCTGAGTAAAAGATTGCATTTGGTGGAGAAGGTGCATGAGGGTATTCTCCACCAACGACGAAATGGGAGAGTAGGCCTGATCGGCATCATGCGATTTGGTGGCACACTCTGGCATATGTATGGAAATGATCTCCTGAAGAAGGGTGATGAGACACTCACTGACTTCTTGGGAGAAGAAGAGAGAGAGGACGAGAAGAATAAGAGGGAGGAGGAGGATGCAGAGAGGCACAAGAACCAAAGTCTAGCTGAGATTCATGCTCGGCCGATATGAAATGGGGAGAAAAAGGAGGAGAAAGAGAAGAAGAAGAAGAAGAAGAAGAAGAAGAAGAAGAAGAAGAAGAAGAAGAAGAAGAAGAAGAAGAAGAAGAAGAAGAAGAAGAAGAAGAAGAAGAAGAAGAAGAGGGAGGAGGAGAACGCAAAGAGGCACAAGGACCAAAGTCTAGCTGAGATTCGTGCCAGGGCGATAAGTGATTGGGAGAAAAAGGAGGAGAAGAAGTGAAAGAAGAGAACATAATGTGAAGGAGTTAGACTATTGCTAAAATCTTGTGTGTGCGTGTATGGGAAAATGTGAACCCATGTAGTGTGGCATGCAACTATTATCCGTCAGGATTGTCGCTATGTTCCTGATTGCTATCTTTCTGATTTGGTTGCAGACTATTAGTTGATTCATGCGTGTTTGCGTGGGAAGTGATGTTGTGCTCATACTCTAAAAATACAGACGACACAAAATGGCACCGAATTTGGTCGTCTACTATTGTGGTATGTAATAATGGAGAATGGCGGAATACTGGATTTATTTGCTTCCATGTATGATTTGTAACTCCATCGAATGCTGAACATGAAGCTGTCTGATTCCTATTATTTGTAATACTGTGATGAAAACTGAATTTGTTTGGTTCCTGTCATTCGTGACATTGTCGAATGTTGGACGTCAAACTAATTGATTGCTATAAGATTGAGCACATTCCAGTGAAGTTGGGAATTCCTTGGTTGTTAGTTGAATTCCTACTCACTAGTAGAAAACGGAGCTTTAGCGCCGGTTCGTAAGGGCCTTTAGTGCCGGTTCCATAACCGGCACTAAAGGGTGGGCACTAAAGCCCACCCCCCCTTTAGTACCGGTTCGGCACGAACCGGCGCTAAAGTGCCACCACGTGGCGTGAGCTCGCGCCCTGGTACCAACCGGTACTAAAGGTTTTTTTTGAATTTTTTTTGATTTTTTTTCGATTTTTAATTTTTCTGAATTATTTGATGATTTAGTCTCTAATCACCTCTCTTAATTGCTCAAGTGTGGATCACTCATTCCAAATCATCTAACTTCCCGACCGGTCACCCATCCCTCTCACTACTCTAGCCCGAGCACGCTTAACTTTCGGGCTGCACTTGTTGTTTTCCTGATAATAGTAAGATGTCAATCCTTGTTGTTTAGCATGAGCATGAAGTCACACATTTCACCGTTTGAGTTTGAAACTATTATTCTAAAAAAAACAGTAATTATTTAGCAACACTAATATTTCTTGAATAAGTTTGACCATAGTTTGACCATAGTTTGACCAGATTTGACCAAAATTCAAAAAATTGAAATAATTATTTAGTAACACTAATATTCTTGAATAATTATGTAGTAACATTAATACTTCTTGAATAAGTAGTTTGACCAGATTTAACCAATTTTTTTAAAAAAACTGAAATTTAACCATATCTTTTTTTCCTTTTGGAATTTGAGGATTCTAAAAAATTCCAAACAGGCCATAGGCGGTCTCCATCGGATGCGGATTTTCGTGCTGAATTTTTTATATATTATACGTTTTTTTCCGACATCGTATGCACAAGTTATAGCCGTTTTACATTTTCCCTACACTTTTTGCAAAACATGTCCAAATTGTAGTTTTCAAATTTTCCTAACTAGTAAATGTAGTAATATAACTACCTCTCAAAGGATTTTATTTTTTGAAGTTTTTATCATTTTCTTTTGATTTTTTCAGAACTGAAATGGCGACACAGGGGGGATAGAGTTTGAAAATTGCCCTATAGTGCCGGTTTGTGTCACAAACCGGTACTATAGGTCAGACCCCTTAGGTTAGACCTTTAGTACCGGTTCGTGCCACGAACCGGTACTAAAGGTGATCGTGGGGCCCCGGCCTGACGCCAGCCTGCCACCACCCCTTTAGTACCGGTTCGTGCCACGAACCGGTACTAAAGGTTCAACACGAACCGACATTAATGCAAATCCGTTCGAACCGGCACTAATGGTACCATTAGTACCGGGCCAAAATCAAACCGACACTAATGTGCTTCACGTTTGACCCTTTTTCTACTAGTGACTACTAATGATAAGCATGTAGATCAGCAGACAATAAACCGGGTTTTGTAGTAATGTTGGCAGTATTTACCTAGTGTGGCTACTAGCCTTCCAACCACGCCGTGCCATGCTAGTAGGGTTCTGTGTGGTTTTGTATATACTAGATGACCAGTTGCGCCAAATGACGCATAGACCCGTTTAAAACCATGTTCTTGTTAAAAATATTTGTATTTTCTCAATAACCGTATATTTGAGTACATTTGGTAAGAACTTATACCCCTACATATAAAGGAAATGAAATGCAAATATTTTCTTAAGGTAATAATGCCACAAATTAGATCATCGGTAGGTCAAGATAGTTGAGTCTACAATTAGGAATTCCGAGTAGCTGTAAACTTGCATTAAAAAAGAGTAAACACAAGTGACACAATAAAATGTACTTAATACATGAACTCGTGAACATTGTGTACAGGATAAGTTAATAGAAATAGTAGTCAATTACATCATATAATTTGGTTCTATACTCTTGTGTATATATATCCTGAATGCTACCCCTTTGTGATCAACTCTTTGTCCTTCGAATTAAATGACACAGCTACTGCCCCTTGTGAAAAAAGAAATGACTCTGTAATACTCTAGACAGGCATAAAACAATAAGTGGCAAAAGCCCCATCAGAATTAGCATTTGCCATCCAGTTTATGAGCTAAAGTTAGAGCATACCAGTCGATGAAACATATTAAGCATCGGCAATAAAACAAACTCTATTTTCCCAATAAGACAACATAGATATGAAATGGGCAAAATCTATTTTGCCATCCAGTTTATGAGCTAAAGTGGAAAGCTATGGTCACTGAATTGTAGGCACTTTTTTTTAGCAAACATAGTAGGGTAAAAACCATACTGTAACTCTATTTTTTAGGCACTTCACCAGATAAACAATGGTCATAATACATGTTTATGGCTGACACCTCATGAGCAGCAAGCTTCAGTTTTACACTATTTAGGAATGCATACAAGCAAGTCCTGACAGTTGAGATTTTCAATCCGGGACCAATCAGATATATGTTGGCAGGTAGAATTCTAATTGGAGTCATTCCCACCAGAACGCGCTTTGTATACTAAATAATAAGATGGATTGTTTTGGGTTTATAGCCGCCATAATCAAGGCTCTAAACCTGGTACTATTTGCATGATAATGGGGTGCTTTCACACATCAGCATGGAACTAAAGAGTCATTCTTATCCTGTAATAGAGATAATATTCTTTTCACAAGCTCTTATTTTTCTACCCATACTAAGTTGTGCCCCTGTTTACTGCTGACACTACAAACTTTAGTTTATGTGGGTGTATAGACAATATATAAAACATGAACCTGGCAAAAAAAATACAAGGGATTACCTGAATACATGGTGCTACAGTACACATATTTTTCTAACTGGAAAATAAGCCTATCACTTCCTGCTCTCAGATTTTAGTTCATTTCTAAACTCTGCATTATATTCAGACAAGCACACTACATCTATATTCTGCTATAACACAGATTATTGTTACCTTACTATGGAAGCAGCTAGAATTATTTTGTGGTGATAAAACTATGGAAGCACGTTGGCAATGCAATTATAAAATATACTATCTTCAAGGAAATCTGCACTTGTAGCCCTGTTTGATAGCAAAGTACATTCTATGTATTTTGAGAATAACACAGTTTTGAGATTAACATAGTTTTAATTACAGTGAGCTGTTTGGCTACCACCACTAAAAACTATGGTTTAAATTACAGTATTAAAAACAGTGACCTTAATATTGTAGACTTGCAAAATTATCATTTTTTCTCTGTATTAAAAAAAGAACCGCATAACTCGTTTTTTAAAACTGAGCACGCTGAAAAACAATCCACGGGCGTATTCATGTGCCTCTCGACACACATTTCCTGCTACCTCTCAATGGTGACATGGAAGAAGGCCAAGACGGTCCCGTGGTGCCCGCAACGACGACACAGAAGACGGCCTGGCGTTCCAGGTCATATGAAGCAGCAACTCAACCTAGTTCAACTCCTCCGCTTACTGTGTAAGCTAGCTTTGTGTATGGCCGTTTAATGCATATAGCCATTCAGTTTGCAACGGCCAGCGAGCAGGGTACACGCGTGTCTGCGACTGTTAACAAATGGCCAGCTCTCGTTGCCGCTCCACCTTCAGCTCTCTGGGAAAACAAAATAAAGAGTGGATATTCATTTTTGTGGATGTTAGCAAATAAAAAACGAAACCAACTGGGAATAGAAAACTTAAAAGGGCAGTAAGTAACAACAGAAACAGAGATAGAGAGAGATAAATGCATTAATCCAGCTATAAGTAGTAGGACGAAAATGAAAAACCCATTGTTGGAAAACAGAAATTCGACCTCAGAGATTGTCTAAGTTGTGACATCATTTGTTAGCGGCAGATTAGTACTATCTTTTTCTTTTTTGCATAATGGTAGGTTAGTATCTTGTCCCGATATTATATATAATAATATCTAGTTTGTATCAGTCATAATTTTCGCATGAAAAAACTGCTATAAAGATTAGTCAAGTCTAAACTCTAGATCCCCACAAAAAAGGAAGTCTAAACTCCAGATTAGACCTAAACTGATACAGTAGTAGTAATCCTTCACCATTTAATGTATGGATCACACTAATACAAATCATAGAAAAACTTAGTCTTATATCATAGATCTTATGATAGAAGATAGCCATTTCACTAATGAAGCGAATAACTACATTTAGTAGTAAGATTGAGCTTTTGGACATTTAGACAATCCTAACCTGGGTTTCTTAGTAAAGAAATGGGTGAAGACCAAACACGTCATCGTGTTACCCTTCCTCCTCGTTCGATTCATCACTTCCTACTTCAGAAAAGAAAAAGAGTAACATAGTTAAATAATAGCAATAGTAGCACACTGTTTTAGAACATATTATACCACATAAATGTAGACAAAGCTGTGCAGGCATGGAAGAAGAAATCGAGTGAAGGAGGAGGAGCTCACAATGAGCTTTGGCCCGTCGATCTGGACATGCCAACACCAAATATAAATAGGGGCATTGCCTGCTCTGCTTCCTTCTCCCACCCACTTATTTGCGTGACACTCTTCCGCGACACCCTCTACTCACACCACTCTTCCGCGACACTCCGGAGGCTGCCCTTCGCTTTGCCTCCCTGACCACAAACTGAAGAGAGGAGATGCAGATTTTAGAATACTTGAAGAAACAAACCCGAGTCACAAATGAGTTGGGAGATACAGTAATAATAGGTTTAGTACGTCCAAAGGAGAAAAAGGGGGGTTGCATACTTTAGAATCACATTGCAGTTCTCCACTAATGCCACTGCCTCTGGATGATTTTCGCCAAATGCTTGCCTGGCATGTTCTTCATATCCAATTGTCCAATTTGTATGTGGTGCGCCTGTACTGTCAAATGATCAGAAAGTATGTGGAGGTCAAGTTTGTTCTATCTACCAGCAACCATCTAATAATAAACATGCAGATGGAAATATAACTACCAGATAGCTACAACCCTTCAGACAAACCTCCACAGCCAGCAAAAATATCAAGGGTTGCAAGACAGTTCTCTGGTGTTGCGTTCTGTTTGTCTGAACCAGCTTGCTCATTGTCACAAATCTATTTGCCTTTATTCTTTTTTTGCAGCATGCGCCTTCCTTGTCAAGGTCGTGAGCTTAACATTTGTCGGTAGCTGGTTAAAAGACAAGACATGCTCAATCAACTACCTGAAGCAGTTTCTCAACAAAATAAATGCAAAACTGGAGAAATCAAAACATGAATGTTGGCAATAACTAACCTCCTTAAGAACTCCAGTATCAGAATCATATCAATGTTCATAGTAAAAGGCACGCTCAGCCACTACTGGAAGATTTGAATGTGGAAGGTCGTTCTTTGCTGTAACCTCACATTTCCCCTGAACCATCACAACTGGCACACTCATTATATCTTCATTGTAGTATACCTGGATCAAACAACAAAGAAAACATTAAATACAAAATGCACAAACCAAAAGGTTATTGGGAATCACAGGAGTATGACAGTACTGATGCGGATCAACAATAATGAAGTGAATAGTAGGCCGTGGACAAATAAGGCAAAGTGACAAACCTCTCTGATGAAATATCATCTACCCTGTATAACCTTCTTGCACTGACTTTGGTTGATTCTAGATTAGCTTTCTTTGATCTAGAAGAAGCTTTGATACTCTGCAGATGGCAGATGGCACCCAACATAAGGCTTCAGGCCTACATTTCTTCCAGCCATGTAGGTCCCCTAACCCTCGACTTCGGAGAAAAACTCAGCCTGATGTATAGAAAGCTGGTCTCTGATAATATATTTTGAATTTGTCGTCAGCTATTGATTCTTGTTGGAGAAAGAAAAACAAGATAAAGAAGAGGAAATTCATGTACCATTAACACGCATCCACCACCAACGACCTCACGCAGCAACTCACACATAGATCAGCACCTGCAAAACAATAGACAGCAGAGAAATAGTACACTGTTAATCAAACGAACATGAAGGTAGGAAAAAGGACAAAAAAAGAAGAGGAAGGAAATAAACAGAGAAACCCAAATCCAAGGAATGAACAACCAGGAAGCAGCGAAAATAAAGAAAAATCCCAAAAGAGCACTTTTAGGCAGTAAGAAGAAACCAAAGAATGAATAGGGGATGCGAACAGAGACAAAATCGAAACGGAATCAAATCCACATCAGCACAAATCACTGGAGCGCATGGTCCATGTCACCATTGTCGCCTGTGACTCTAATTAGCTTGATAATGTCCATGGAGAGGCACGGGAAAGAGACAGCGTGGGTGCGCCATGGACCACCGCCTCGTCAGAACTGCCGCCTGCTGCGACTGCTGCTCGCGTCTGCCAGCACCGCCGCCTGCTGTCAGTGTCAAAACCGGCGAATCTCGGGTAGGGGGTTCCGATCTGTGCGTCTTAGGCTGATGGTAAAAGGAAGCAAGGGACACAATGTTTACCCAGGTTCGGGCCCTCTCGATGGAGGTAAAACCCTACTTCCTGCTTGATTAATATTGAAGATATGTGGAATACAAGAGTAGATCTACCACGAGATCGTAGAGGCTAAACCCTAAGAGCTAGCCTATGATGGTATGATTGTAATTGTGATCGGCCTTCTAAGGACCATGCTCTCGGTTTATATAGACACCGGAGAGCTAGAGTTTACATGGAGTCGGTTACAAGGAAGAAAACATAATATCCGGATTGCCAAGCTTGTCTTCCACGCAAAGGAGAGTCCAGATACCCCCTTATCCAGGACTCCCTCAGTAGCCCCTGAACCAGGCTTCAATGACGATGAGTCCGGCGCGCAGTCTTTTCTTCGGCATTGCAAGGCGGGTTCCTCCTCCGAATACTCCAAGGTGATTATCGAACACGTAGGTTGTGTCCGGATATGCAAGATGATCTTCACACATCCTTAGCATAAATCCGTTCTGCTGGCAATCTTCGTACGTCGTGCCCTTGCATCGTGACCTGGTCCAACATGAACCAGTGTTTCCTGCTCCACCTCGACTCGCGTTACGAGGCGGTTTTATCAGCACGTCCTGCCAAAGCAAAGATCGTGTCCCTCTTAATATGGGATCTTTCATTAATATGGGCATATGCGACCCCACGGCGACTGTTGGTATAATTCCGTGTTTTTTAGATAAATCTCAAGCGGTCACACTGAGGACTCTTGGTATTCATCCCTTTTATAAAGGGGTCAAGGCCTACACCTCGTTTCCACCTCTCCTGCTCCTTCTCGCACCTCAAGCTCCATCGCTCAAAACCTCAGCTCCAACACCCCAGATCCTCCAGTATGTCCGGATCCGCCGCAAGAGGCCGGTGGGTGGCCTCCTCGATTCAGGAGGAGGATATTGCGAAGCTGAGGGAGGTTGGATACCTGACTGCTGATATTCAGCACATGCCTCCTGCTCCGGGGCAAGTCATCCCCACGCCGGAGCCCAATGAGAGCGTCGTGTTTACTCCTCACTTCCTCCGAGGCCTAGGCCTCACCCTCGACCCCTTTGTGAGGGGGCTCCTGTTCTATTATGGCTTGGATTTCCATGATCTGGCTCCAGACGCCATCCTCCATATCTCGTCTTTCATTATTGTGTGTGAGGCTTTTATCCACGTCAACCCACACTTCGGCTTGTGGCTAAAGACTTTCGATGTGAAGCCGAAGATGATCGAGGGGCGACATGCGGAGTGCAGAGGCGCCATAATAAGCAGGAATGCTG
The DNA here is from genome assembly GCA_021605145.1 of Aegilops bicornis. Taxonomy (NCBI): domain Eukaryota; kingdom Viridiplantae; phylum Streptophyta; class Magnoliopsida; order Poales; family Poaceae; genus Aegilops; species Aegilops bicornis. Next base: position 678,366,216 of record CM038674.1, read on the forward strand.
ATGCCCCATGGCCAGAGGGTTCTTTTCCGGAAGCATATGACGTATGGCAACGGAGATGGTTCTATGTCACTGCTCCCAGGGGCACAAAGTGGGTAGCTGCTCCCGAGTTCCGCTCAGGCCCCCCATCACAACTGGCGTCTTGGACCGATGTGGGACGGAATTATGGGCCTGGTGGCGATGTACCAGAATTGCAGAATCGCATCCGGGAGCTTATTAGGAGGGACATAAATCTTGTCAGCATAATTCAAGTAATGCTAGTTCGGCGGATATTGCCGTGCAAACATCGGCCTCTTCGTATGTGGGAGTTTAATCCGGAAGGTCCGCGGACTATTAAGCACTTCTTCGGCCTGACGCTTGAAGGAATGTGTAAATTATTCTTTGGACCACAAGCAAAGTGTCCGGACACCACCGAGGATGCGGGCCTAAGCTGCAATCGCCTAGATGCCCAAGTAAGTAACCTTAAAGCCGGACACTTCATTTATATTTATCATGATCATTATTCTAACACTCCCTCCGCGGCCAGGAATGGCTTGACAAGGCAAAGAGAATCAGGTGTCCGGCACCACTTCCTGAAGGCTCGCCTGGTCCAACCATTACAAAGATGCTGGACCGGGCCCTCAGCAAAATCCCTTCAGAGAAGGACGAAGGAAAGGGCAGTGAAGCCGAACTTCACGCGCTGCGCATCCTGACCGGGAAAATCGCTAACCCTCCTATGGAGGATAGTCGGGAGGGGAAGGTCAAAGCCTCCTCCCCACGCGGGAAGAAGAGGGCCGCCTCCGAAGATTTGGAGGCGGAGACGCCCAAGCAAGGAAGAAAACATCACCAAGGGGCTCTGCCGCGACGGGCGCCCTCACCACGTCATGCCCACCAACGGGCCAGCCCTCCAACGAGCCATAAGTCATTCATTAATTCGAAGGTGTGATGTTACTCCGAGATCCATAACCATCGTTCTTTTGTAGTCCGGCGAGCAGCTCTTCTCAACAGAGTTCGTCTTTGGGGGACCTTCGTCCGGAAATGATGGAGAGTGAAACCCCACCCAACTCTCCGCCTCATGAGGCGGGCGACACAGAGGTGTCGTCACGGAGGAGTCCGGATCTACCAAAGCCGGAGGCTAGTACGTCCACCGCCCTGAGCCTGGAGCGTTTAGCTCCCATGGGGGGCGATGAGAAGGGTCCGGCGCAGTTTAGTTTCCGGCCGGACGTCGACGGGCTTGGCCCGGAGCGAAGCCGCTCTCGGAGGAGCACCGCTCTTTAATGAGCACGGTGCTCACGAAGATTTCATCCGCTACCAGTGGCTTGAATGAGGCATTTACAAGCCTGCTCAAAGGCTTTGAGGTATGTAGTGAAAAATGCACAACTTTTTGGTTATGAAGCACGCGCTAGGTGTGCTCCCTATGGATAGTAGCCCCTGAGACTCTGGTTGCCCGCCATAGGCGGCAAACGGGGGATCATATACTAATGGCTGCGCCGTACATGTGCGCAGGTATACAAGGTTCCGTCAGCCGACCAGTCTGTTGAAGTTGCCGAGCTAAGGAGGCAAATCGGATCCATCGATGCCGATATCACGCTGGAGGAGTCCTAGGGAATGTTCGGCTTGAGGAGTCCTAGGGTATGTGCTTGGTTTTTATTATAATGTGTAGGAAAATGCCAAAGCGGCATAATATTAATGCAACATGTGTGCACTGCAGATGGTGCTGCTACCGTGGAGGCCCTGAGGGCGGAACTTGCTCAAGCCAAGGAGCAAGCTCGGGCTAGCAATGCGGCTGCCCTAAAGGCGGCCGAAGAGTTGAGAGCCGAACATGCTACTCGTTGCCGAAGCGAGGAAAAGATAGCCGAAATGGCTGAAGAGTTAAAAAATGCCGCCGACCGGTACGCACTCCTTGAAAAGGGGAATAAGGCTAGTTCGGCTGAGCTGAAAAAGGCACTCAATGCCGCCAAGGAGATGCGGACCGAGATCCGGAGTATGCGGGAGGACCTCCAACAGGCTGACAAAATCGTGGCAGGGGGCTCATACTTACTGCGGACTAAGTTCCTGGATCCGAAGTATGCTCCCCTGGCGGGTCACATGAGTCCTGCAGACGCATATGCGGATTTGGCGAATAGCACAGCTGATGCTGTCAAGTTCTTCGCGGGTCAAGGCGATGAAGAAGTGGAGAAGCTTTTCTGGTCGCAGTTCAATGCTCCCACTCGCCTGCTGCCCCTGAATGAGAAGGTGGCTGCTATGGCGGAGCTCCATAGGCTGTCCGGACTTGCAATGCGGTCTGTAATAGACCATCTTTGGCCGAAGGGGCCTAAGCCGGACAACTACTTTGGTTTGGTGCAGCAATTCCTTGGAGCCGTATCTCGGATTGACGCCATGAGGAGGTCGGCGTGCATAGAGGGTGCGCGGATGGCTCTAGCCCGCGTTAAATCCTATTGGACGGATATGGAGGCCACTGTAATAGCTAGCCAGGATCCGGCGGGGGGCCAACATCCGGCCGAGCACTACTTGGCGCAAGTCACAGAAGGTGCCCGCCTGATAGAGGCGCAGTGCTCGAAGAGTGTTTTATTCGAGTGATAAGTCGAATCATTGTAGAAACAATGTTTAGTTTAATTATGAGGCTATGTTTATACGTTTGCCCGAAAGTATGATTGTCCTCCCTTTGTGGCTATTTCTTATATGTATAAGTAGTCTGAAAGATAGCGATCGTTATTTCAGCCCCCTCGCAGACAATGCGGGGCTGTTGGCGAAAAAATATGCATAATCACACTTGGTCCAACGTCTTGGTCCGTTAAGGAGGTGATCGCACGCCGAACTAGGCAACCGGACTATATAGCTGTAACACTTTTGCTTAGCCATGGGAGTCTAATGGTGGGGCTACTATGTAGCCCCTGGTACCTCCACGTGCATCCGAATTCGGGCGCGTGTGTACATGGCCGGGAAACGGCCCTTCGGTAAGGCGGAGGAATCTTTAGGGATTCCGGTGAGTCTTCAAGTGGTTGAACAGTCTCTCGCTGTATCATGACAGTCAGTTTTCGGCTTTCTCTACTGAGGCGCTCATCCGGAATAACCAGGGCACAATCGCAGTAGTTCTCCTTTGGCCTGCCTTAGCCGGATGATAGCGGAACGTAAGGCGGAAACCCAGGAGCCGGGCAAACCCAACATTTTGACCAAAGACATGATTCAGAGCTGATGCATATACGGCCAAACTCATGACGCCGAACACTCCCGATGGTATTCGGTCTTTTGTAAAAGAAGATAGGATGACAAGAGCCTATTTTTAGCCCTTTATTTCTAGGTACGTGCATTTTAGTCTGCCATGGCCAAATGCCCAAAACGGCAGTATCCTCTGTGGGTATAGAACCCATGGGATGGTTAAACAACAAGAGGCAGTAGAAAAGGTTTACACAGGGGCTTAATCTAAAAAGAAACCTGTTGCACGGGGCCCTGCTGCACGTCTGCGCCTTTGTCTCCGTTGTGCCGTATACTGGAAGGGTATCGCGTGAACGTTGTCTGTAAAAAAGAAAAACTCACAGGAGGATGCGATGTAAGTATGCGATTAATAATAAGAGTGTAAGTTGTTGGCCTGCCAATAAGGTCGAGCCAAGCGTGGGGCTGTATTAAATATAGACAGCCCCTGGTTTCCCTTATGGGTTTACATATACAGTGCCCTGTTTGAATTTATCCGGGCTACCGGACTCGTCTAACTGTGTCTGTGGTCATAATGACCAATCATGTTTTCTAAAACTGGAGGCCGCTTATTGTCCGGCCGCCAGGGCCGTCGCGTATTCCTCTGCGCGTGAAGGGCGCTTTATGATTCCGCTAACGGTGATGACGCCACGGGGACCGGGCATCTTGAGTGTAAGGTGGCCATAGTGTGGCAATGCGTTGAAGCGGGCGAAGGCCGTTCTTCCTAGCAATGCCTGATAGCTACTTTGGAAGGGTGCGACAGTGAAGAGCAGCTCTTCGCTTCGGGAGTTGCCTGGGGAGCCGAATGTTACTTCCAGCACGACAGAGCCCGTGGCGCGGGCTACAACGCCTGGTATCACCCCTTCAAAGGTGGTGTTGCTTTGTTTAATTCTGGATGGGTCTATCCCCATTTTGCGGACGATGTCCTCGTATATTAAATTGAGACCACTGCCGCCGTCCATGAGGACACGGGTGAGACGGTATCCGTCGATTATTGGGTCGAGCACCAAGGCCTGTGATCCTCCGCGCCGAATACTAGTTCGGCCGTCCATGTGATCGAAAGTGATCGGACGAGACATCCAGTAGTAAGACGTGGGTACGACGGGCTCTGCATCGTGCGCTTCTATGGGCGCGCGTTTATGCCCTCTCGTGGATGTGCGAGTCACGTGGATCATGTTTACTGTTTTAACCTCTGGCGGGAATTTTTTCTGTTCCCCAGTGTTCGGCTGGTGAGGTTCATCCTCGTCTTCGCTTGGTGTGCCCCTCCCCTTGTGTTCGACATTTAATTTGCCGGCCTGCTTGAAGACCCAAAGACTCTATGGGTGTGGTTCGCAGGTTTCTCCGGTGCCATGAATTTGGCATAGTCTGTCCAGACTTCGCCTGCATCGGACGGTCCATCTTTACTGCCTTTGAATGGCTTCTTTTGCTGATCAGGTCGAGAGCCCCTGAATCCGGCGTTGATCGTCGTGCTGTCCGTGCTCTCTTCCTTGTTTTGGTGTTTGTTTTTATTACGCCGTGGCTTCCCGTTGCCATCCCTTAGTTCGGATGTGCTGGGGTCGCTGGTGCCTTTACGGGCCAACCAGCTATCCTCGCCAGCATAAAGAGGGTCATAAGGCTTGTTAAGGCTGCCATTGTCCTTGGCTTTTCTTGGCCAAGGTGTCGGGCAAGCCATTAATCACGGATGCTGTGTTTGAAAGCCGCTAAGGCTTCAGCGTCCGGACAGTCGACAATTTGATTCTCTTAGTGAGGAATCTGTTCCAAAGCTTGTGGGCGGACTCTCCGGGCTGTTGGTCTATGTGACTTAGATCATCTGCATCCGGAGGCCGGACATAAGTCCCTTGAAAATTGGCACTGAAAGCGTCTTCGAGTTCCTCCCAACTCCCAATTGAGTTTTCGGGGAGGCTTTTCAACCAGTGTCGAGCTGGTCCCTTCAACTTGAGGGGAAGGTATTTGATGGCGCGGAGGTCATCTCCATGAGCCATGTGAATATGCAGGATAAAATCCTCGATCCAGACCCCTGGGTCTGTCGTGCCGTCGTATGCTTCTACGTTCACAGGTTTAAAGCCTTGTGGGAATTCATGGTCCAGTACTTCTTCGGTGAAGCACAGAGGGAGAGCAGCCCCTCTGTATCTAGACGCATTGTGGCTTGTAGTCGGCTGTTGTTGTGTCTGGGGTTGATTCCGAACTGGTATCTGGCTTTTATGAGCGTTTGGGTGACCATAGTCCTGCGCTGGGGTGTGTCTTCTAGATCCATATATGGACCTGGCTGCACCGGTCTTTTTATCCAGATGCTCGCGTGGATCGTGCGCAGCGTCCACGACCGCTCTGTTATGGTTGTGAGGCGGTGCGTCTGGTTTCTTGGTCGAATTTTCTTTTGGTGGAACGGCCGCGTCGTCGAATTCTGGCAGTAGCTTGCGCTTCGGATAGCTTTTCGTATGGTAGTCATCGCCATATCTTTCTTCGGTGTCTAGCACCTTATTCCATCTGCGACTTAGCTTTTCCTGTGCGGCCTTGAGCCGTTGCTTCTGCTTTTCTAGACTTCTTGCGGTGGCCATAAGCTTTCTGTGGAGGTTGTCTCGTTCCACTTGTTCGTCCGGGATGATGAATGCATCATCGTCCGGACTGTCTTCCTGTTCTGGGGCGGCATCCTAAGCTCATCCCTCCGGATCATTGCGATCGTTTATTTGCTCCGAACTTGATTTGGCGTGACCTGGCTCGTCCTGCTCCATCGCTGGGTCCATGTGGTCATTATTGCTTTCGGAGTTTGCGGGTATATCGACCCTTCTTGCGCTCTTGTCAATATTTTTGCCATTGCTGGACTTTGAGCGGCGTCTGCGCTGCCTCTTTGGCTTCTGCCACTAGAAGAAATATGTCAACTAGTGACCTTTTGTCAGTGACCCTGGAAGAATGGGTCATAGATATATGACCATTTCAGACCAATTGGTCAAAAGCTGTTCGAGGGGCTCCAAACCCTAAACCATTGCGACCATTTTGGTCAGAAAGGTCGTAATTTCCTTACACGAAAAGGTCACAAAGCAAACAGTGCTAGTCCGCTGCCTTATTTCTAGTTGTTAGTGACCAATATAGTTGGTCATAGCCTTGTAGATTGTGGTGGGTTGTGATGACTAGGCTCCATCTCATCAGTTTTGCCTATGTGTCATGTCCATGTGGCGGTTTTTGCCCTAGGTTGTGAAGCAACCTATATTTCTGTTATTCCCAAAATTCCCAAAAAAATCTCATAAATTCTTTGGGTCATATCTTCGTCAAATATGTAAAAACCTTCCTTTCCTATTTCAAAAATAATTCAAAAATATTCATTTTCCTATTCTGATCAAAGTAGCACTTTGTGAAGGAAGTACCACTTTGGCATGTCCAAATGGTATCCATTTTCTACAGTGCTTTCCTATGCCCAAATAACCATCCTCTACCAAATGCTAGCTCAATCCATTCATTATTTTGAGCCCAGCTTCAACATTCATATTTATGTCCAGTGTGGTACTTTGTAAAGCAAGTACCACCTAGGCTCCTCCTTTTGAGGTGAAAATTTGTGAAGACGGTCTTCTTAGTAACTGATCATCCTCAGCCAAAACTCACGCCCATTAGCCATGTGCATTTCCCGTACTACAAATAAAACACTTGGCTGCTTATTCATGTTTGAGCATCGATCGGTCTCCTCGTGAGAATCTTATGTTGTGATTTTCTTCCTAGCACCTACCGGGAGTGCCCAACCCACTAGACATGCCTAGGCCGCCTGAACACATGGCAACGCCACGGTCACGCTGGTGACCACTTTCGGCCGAACATGCTTGAGCTCTGGCAGCTCTAGAGTTGGGGCCCTCGGCCACCGTCCATACCTCGACGTCTCGCCATCAAACCATGTATTTCTGATTAAATAGATACTTGTTTACCTAGAAATGATTTTTGGAAAAAATAAAGAGCAAACTATGAGGCAGCTGCAGTTCAAATTTGACCCGCTTCCAACCAGAATCGGCGACAATTTGTCTTTTTCACCAGAGGTGGATCAAAAATTTTGACACCCAACCATTTTGTCAATTGTGCATTATATATGGCCTAGTATTTTATAAAATTGATTTGGTCCATTTTGCAACAATTATTTGGTAGTTCCTTCGTAAAAACCACCTTTTGGGCACTCGGAAAATGAAAAATGAATTTTCCGTGCAAAAAATGAAAACTTCCTTAGGCAACATTGTTTGGAATTCCAAGATGTACCCTTGTGCACAATATGAGATCATTTGAACAAACTATGCCATGAATGTGGCCATAAGATTGATCATTTGGCTTGAAAGCCATGAATCTTCACGCATGATAGCTCATTTCTGAGAACATTTATTTTAAAATAATTACCGTATTACAAGTTTGTTATTTTTCCTGGGAACTTGGCCACATATAATGACACAATGCGAAGGTTTCCCAATTTTTTGATTTTTTTTAATTTTTAATGCCCGTTTCAAAATGCGGTCAAAACGGCGGGCTTGACCGTTCCTACCTAGTGGTTGAATCTTGGAAATTTTTTGATGTTTCTCTGATTAAATAGATACTTATTTACCTAGAAATGATTTTTGGAAAAAATAAATAGAAAACTATGAGGCAGCTGCAGTGCAAATTTGACCCGCCTCCAACTGAATCGACGGCAATTTGTCTTTTTCACCAGAGGTGGATCAAAATTTTTGACACCCAACCATTTTGTCAATTGTGCATTATATATGGCCTAGTATTTTATAAAATTGATTTGGTCCATTTTTGCAACAATTATTTGGTAGTTCCTTCACAAAAAAACCACCTTTTGGGCACTCGGAAAATGAAAAATGAATTTTCCGTGCAAAAAAAATGAAAACTTCCTTAGGCAACATAGTTTGGAATTCCAAGATGTACCCTTGTGCACTATATGAGATCATTTTAACAAACTATGCCATGAATGTGGCCATAAGATTGATCATTTGGCTTGAAAGCCATGAATCTTCACGCATGATAACTCATTTCTGAGAACACTTTTTTTAAATAATTACCGTATTACAAGTTTGTTATTTTTCCTGGGAACTTGGCCACATAAAATGACACAATGCGAAGGTTTCCCAATGTTTTGATTTTTTTTGAATTTTTTATGCCCGTTTCAAAATACGGTCAAAACGGCGGGCTTGACCGTTCCTACCTAGTGGTTGAATCTTGGAAATTTTTTGATGTTTCTCTGATTAAATAGATACTTATTTACCTAGAAATGACTTTTGGAAAAATTAAATAGCAAACTATGAGGCAGCTGCAGTTCTATTTTGACCCGCCTCCAACTGAACCGGCAGAAATTTGTCCTTTTCATGAGAGGTGGATCAAAGCTTTTGACACCCAACTAATTGGTCAACTGTGCATTAAACATGGCCTAGTATTTTATAAAATTGATTTGATCCATTTTTACAACAATTATTTGGTAGTTCCTTCACAAAAAACCACCTTTTGGGCACTCGGAAAATGAAAAATGAATTTTTCGTGGAAAAAAATGAAAACTTCCTTAGGCAACATTGTTTGGAATTCCAAGATGTACCCTTGTGCACAATATGAGATCATTTGAACAAACTATGCCATGAATGTGGCCATAAGATTGATCATTTGGCTTGAAAGCCATGAATCTTCACGCATGATAGCTCATTTCTGAGAACACTTTTTTAAAATAATTACCGTATTACAAGTTTGTTATTTTTCCTGGGAACTTGGCCACATATAATGACACAATGCGAAATTTTCCAATTTTTTGTTTTTTTTGAATTTTTTATGCCCGTTTCAAAATGCGGTCAAAACGGCGGGCTTGACCGTTCCTACCTAGTGGTTGAATCTTGGAAATTTTTTGATGTTTCTCTGATTAAATAGATACTTATGTACCTAGAAATGATTTTCGGAAAAAATAAATAGCAAACTATGAGGCAGCTGCAGTTCAAATTTGACCCGCCTCCAGCTGAATCGACGGCAATTTGTTGTTTTCACGAGAGGTGGATCAAAGCTTTTGAAACCCAACCATTTGGTCAACTGTGCATTAAACATGGCCTAGTATTTTATAAAATTGATTTGATCCATTTTTACAACAATTATTTGGTAGTTCCTTCACAAAAAAACCACCTTTTGGGCACTCGAAAAATGAAAAATGAATTTTCCGTGCAAAAAAAAATGAAAACTTCCTTAGGCAACATAGTTTGGAATTCCAAGATGTACCCTTGTGCACAATATGAGATCATTTGAACAAACTATGCCATGAATGTGGCCATAAGATTGATCATTTGGCTTGAAAGCCATGAATCTTCACGCATGATAGCTCATTTCGAGAACATTTTTATAAAATAATTACCGTATTACAAGTTTGTTATTTTTCCTGGGAACTTGGCTACATATAATGACACAATGCAAGGTTTCCCAATTTTTGATTTTTTGAATTTTTTATGCCTGTTTCAAAATGCGGTCAAAACGGCGGGCTTGACCGTTCCTACCTAGTGGTTGAATCTTGGAAATTTTTTGATGTTTCTCTGATTAAATAGATACTTATGTACCTAGAAATGATTTTTGGAAAAAATAAATAGCAAACTAGGAGGCAGCTGCAGTTCAAATTTGACCCGCCTCCAACTGAACCGGAAGAAATTTGTCCTTTTCACGAGAGGTGGATCAAAGCTTTTGACACCCAACCATTTGGTCAACTGTGCATTAAACATGGCCTAGTATTTTATAAAATTGATTTGGTCCATTTTGCAACAATTATTTGGTAGTTCCTTCACAAAAAAAACCACCTTTTGGGCACACGGAAAATGAAAAATGAATTTTCCGTGCAAAAAAATGAAAACTTCCTTAGGCAACATTTATTGGAATTCCAAGATGTACCCTTGTGCACAATATGAGATCATTGGAACAAACTATGCCATGAATGTGGCCATAAGATTGATCATTTGGCGTGAAAGCTATGAATCTTCACGCGTGATAGCTCATTTCGGAGAACATTTACTTTAAAATAATTACCGTATTACAAGTTTGTTATTTTTCCTTGGAACTTGGACACATATAATGACACAATGCGAAGGTTTCCCAATTTTTTCATTTTTTTGAATTTTTAATGCCTGCTTGTAATGCGGTCAAAACGGTGGGCTTGACTGCTCCTACCTAGTGGTTGAATCTTTGAAATTTTTTGATGTTTCTCTGATTAAATAGATACTTATGTACCTAGAAATGATTTTTGGAAAAAATAAATAGCAAACTATGAGGCAGCTGCAGTTCAAATTTGACCCGCCTCCACCTGAATCGACGACAATTTGTCGTTTTCACGAGAGGTGGATCAAAGCTTTTGAAACCCAACCATTTGGTCAACTGTGCATTAAACATGGCCTAGTATTTTATAAAATTGATTTGATCCATTTTTACAACAATTATTTGGTAGTTCCTTCACAAAAAAACCACCTTTTGGGCACTCGAAAAATGAAAAATGAATTTTCCGTGCAAAAAAAAATGAAAACTTCCTTAGGCAACATAGTTTGGAATTCCAAGATGTACCCTTGTGCACAATATGAGATCATTTGAACAAACTATGCCATGAATGTGGCCATAAGATTGATCATTTGGCTTGAAAGCCATGAATCTTCACGCATGATAGCTCATTTCTCGAGAACATTTTATAAAATAATTACCGTATTACAAGTTTGTTATTTTTCCTGGGAACTTGGCTACATATAATGACACAATGCGAAGGTTTCCCAACTTTTTGATTTTTTATGAATTTTTTATGCCCGTTTCAAAATGCGGTCAAAACGGCGGGCTTGACCGTTCCTACCTAGTGGTTGAATCTTGGAAATTTTTTGATGTTTCTCTGATTAAATAGATACTTATGTACCTAGAAATGATTTTTGGAAAAAATAAATAGCAAACTATGAGGCAGCTGCAGTTCAAATTTGACCCGCCTCCAAATTTGAACCGCAGAAATTTGTCCTTTTCACGAGAGGTGGATCAAAGCTTTTGACACCCAACCATTTGGTCAACTGCGCATTAAACATGGCCTAGTATTTTATAAAATTGATTTGGTTCATTTTTGCAACAATTATTTGGTAGTTCCTTCACAAAAAAACCACCTTTTGGGCACTTGGAAAATGAAAAAGGAATTTTCCGTGCAAAAAAATGAAAACTTCCTTAGACAACATTTATTGGAATTCCAAGATGTACCCTTGTGCACAATATGAGATCATTGGAACAAACTATGCCATGAATGTGGCCATAAGATTGATCATTTGGCGTGAAAGCCATGAATCTTCACGCATGATAGCTCATTTCTGAGAACATTTATTTTAAAATAATTACCGTATTACAAGTTTGTTATTTTTCCTTGGAACTTGGACACATATAATGACACAATGCGAAGGTTTCCCAATTTTTTCATTTTTTTGAATTTTTAATGCCCGTTTCAGAATGCGGTCAAAACGGTGGGCTTGACCGTTCCTACCTAGTGGTTGAATCTTGGAAATTTTTTGATGTTTCTCTGATTAAATAGATACTTATTTACCTAGAAATGATTTTTGGAAAAAATAAATAGCAAACTATGAGGCAGCTGCAGTTCAAATTTGACCCGCCTCCAACTGAATCGACGGCAATTTGTCTTTTTCACCAGAGGTGGATCAAATTTTTTGACACCCAACCATTTTGTCAATTGTGCATTATATATGGCCTAGTATTTTATAAAATTGATTTGGTCCATCTTTGCAACAATTATTTGGTAGTTCCTTCACAAAAAAACCACCTTTTGGGCACTCGGAAAATGAAAAATGAATTTTCCGTGCAAAAAAAAAATGAAAACTTCCTTAGGCAACATAGTTTGGAATTCCAAGATGTACCCTTGTGCACAATATGAGATCATTTTAACAAACTATGCCATGAATGTGGCCATAAGATTGATCATTTGGCTTGAAAGCCATGAATCTTCACGCATGATAACTCATTTCTGAGAACACTTTTTTTTAAATAATTACCGTATTACAAGTTTGTTATTTTTCCTGGGAACTTGGCCACATAAAATGACACAATGCGAAGATTTCCCAATGTTTTGATTTTTTTGAATTTTTTATGCCCGTTTCAAAATACGGTCAAAACGGCGGGCTTGACCGTTCCTACCTAGTGGTTGAATCTTGGAAATTTTTTGATGTTTCTCTGATTAAATAGATACTTATTTACCTAGAAATGACTTTTGGAAAAAGTAAATAGCAAACTATGAGGCAGCTGCAGTTCTATTTTGACCCGCCTCCAACTGAACCGGCAGAAATTTGTCCTTTTCATGAGAGGTGGATCAAAGCTTTTGACACCCAACCAATTGGTCAACTGTGCATTAAACATGGCCTAGTATTTTATAAAATTGATTTGATCCATTTTACAACAATTATTTGGTAGTTCCTTCACAAAAACCACCTTTTGGGCACTCGGAAAATGAAAATGAATTTTTCGTGCAAAAAAATGAAAACTTCCTTAGGCAACATTGTTTGGAATTCCAAGATGTACCCTTGTGCACAATATGAGATCATTTGAACAAACTATGCCATGAATGTGGCCATAAGATTGATCATTTGGCTTGAAAGCCATGAATCTTCACGCATGATAGCTCATTTCTGAGAACACTTTTTTTAAATAATTACCGTATTACAAGTTTGTTATTTTTCCTTGGAACTTGGCCACATAAAATGACACAATGCGAAGGTTTCCCAATGTTTTGATTTTTTTTGAATTTTTTATGCCTGTTTCAAAATACGGTCAAAAGCGGGCTTGACCGTTCCTACCTAGTGGTTGAATCTTGGAAATTTTTTGATGTTTCTCTGATTAAATAGATACTTATTTACCTAGAAATGACTTTTGGAAAAATTAAATAGCCAACTATGAGGCAGCTGCAGTTCAAATTTGACCCGCCTCCAGCTGAATCGACGACAATTTGTCGTTTTCACGAGAGGTGGATCAAAGCTTTTGAAACCCAACCATTTGGTCAACTGTGCATTAAACATGGCCTAGTATTTTATAAAATTGATTTGATCCATTTTTAAAACAATTATTTGGTAGTTCCTTCACAAAAACCACCTTTTGGGCACTTTCAAAAATGAAAATGAATTTTCCGTGCAAAAAAATGAAAACTTCTTTAGGCAACATAGTTTGGAATTCCAAGATGTACCCTTGTGCACAATATGAGATCATTTGAACAAACTATGCCATGAATGTGGCCATAAGATTGATCATTTGGCTTGAAAGCCATGAATCTTCACGCATGATAGCTCATTTCTGAGAACATTTTTATAAAATAATTACCGTATTACAAGTTTGTTATTTTTCCTGGGAACTTGGCTACATATAATGACACAATGCGAAGGTTTCCCAATTTTTTGATTTTTTTTGAATTTTTTATGCCCGTTCCAAATGCGGTCAAAACGGCGGGCTTGACCGTTCCTACCTAGTGGTTGAATCTTGGAAATTTTTTGATGTTTCTCTGATTAAATAGATACTTATGTACCTAGAAATGATTTTTGGAAAAAATAAATAGCAAACTATGAGGCAGCTGCAGTTCAAATTTGACCCGCCTCACCGAATCCCAAGCAGAAATTTGTCCTTTTCACGAGAGGTGGATCAAAGATTTTGACACCCAACCATTTGGTCAACTGCGCATTATATATGGCCTAGTATTTTATAAAATTGATTTGGTCCATTTTTGCAACAATTATTTGGTAGTTCCTTCACAAAAAAACCACCTTTTGGGCACTCGGAAAATGAAAAATGAATTTTCCCTGCAAAAAAATGAAAATTTCCTTAGACAACATTTATTGGAATTCCAAGATGTACCCTTGTGCACAATATGAGATCATTGGAACAAACTATGCCATGAATGTGGCCATAAGATTGATCATTTGGCTTGAAAGCCATGAATCTTCACGCATGATAGCTCATTTCTGAGAACATTTATTTTAAAATAATTACCGTATTACAAGTTTGTTATTTTTCCTTGGAACTCGGCCACATATAATGACACAATGCGAAGTTTTCCCAATTTTTTGATTTTTTTTGAATTTTTAATGCCCGTTTCAAAATGCGGTCAAAACGGCGGGCTTGACCGTTCCTACCTAGTGGTTGAATCTTGGAAATTTTTTGATGTTTCTCTGATTAAATAGATACTTATTTAACTAGAAATGACTTTTGGAAAAAGTAAATAGCCAACTATGAGGCAGCTGCAGTTCTATTTTGACCCGCCTCCAGCTGAACCGGCAGAAATTTGTCCTTTTCATGAGAGGTGGATCAAAGCTTTTGACACCCAACCATTTGGTCAACTGTGCATTAAACATGGCCTAGTATTTTATAAAATTGATTTTCTCCATTTTTACAACAATTATTTGGTAGTTCCTTCACAAAAAACCACCTTTTGGGCACTCGGAAAATGAAAAATGAATTTTTCGTGCAAAAAAAATGAAAACTTCCTTAGGCAACATTGTTTGGAATTCCAAGATGTACCCTTGTGCACAATATGAGATCATTTGAACAAACTATGCCATGAATGTGGCCATAAGATTGATCATTTGGCTTGAAAGCCATGAATCTTCACGCATGATAGCTCATTTCGAGAACATTTTTTAAATAGTTACCGTATTACAAGTTTGTTATTTTTCCTGGGAACTTGGCCACATATAATGACACAATGCGAAGGTTTCCCAATTTTTTTGATTTTTTTGAATTTTTATGCCCGTTTCAGAATGCGGTCAAAACGGCGGGCTTGACCGTTCCTACCTAGTGGTTGAATCTTGGAATTTTTTTGATGTTTCTCTAATTAAATAGATACTTATGTACCTAGAAATGATTTTTGGAAAAAATAAATAGCAAACTATGAGGCAGCTGCAGTTCAAATTTGACCCGCCTCCAGCTGAACCGGCAGAAATTTGTCCTTTTCACGAGAGGTGGATCAAAGCTTTTGACACCCAACCATTTGGTCAATTGTGCATTAAACATGGCCTAGTATTTTATAAAATTGATTTCGTCCATTTTTGCAACAATTATTTGGTAGTTCTTTCACAAAAAAACCTCCTTTTGGGCACTCGGAAAATGAAAAATGAATTTTCCGTGCAAAAAAAAAATGAAAACTTCCTTAGGCAACATTGTTTGGAATTCCAAGATGTACCCTTGTGCACAATATGAGATCATTTGAACAAACTAGGCCATGAATGTGGCCATAAGATTGATCATTTGGCTTGAAAGCCATGAATCTTCACGCATGATAGCTCATTTCTGAGAACATTTTTTTAAAATAATTACCGTATTACAAGTTTGTTATTTTTCCTGGGAACTTGGCCACATATAATGACACACTGCGAAAGTTTCCCAATTTTTTGTTTTTTTTTGAATTTTTTATGCCCGTTTCAAAATGCGGTCAAAACGGCGGGCTTGACCGTTCCTACCTAGTGGTTGAATCTTGGAAATTTTTTGATGTTTCTCTGATTAAATATATACTTATGTACCTAGAAATGATTTTCGGAAAAAATAAATAGCAAACTATGAGGCAGCTGCAGTTCAAATTTGACTACTCCAAATTTAATCGACGACAATTTGTCGTTTTCACGAGAGGTGGATCAAAGCTTTTGAAACCCAACCATTTGGTCAACTGTGCATTAAACATGGCCTAGTATTTTATAAAATTGATTTGATCCATTTTTACAACAATTATTTGGTAGTTCCTTCACAAAAAAACCACCTTTTGGGCACTTGAAAAATGAAAAATGAATTTTCCATGCAAAAAAAAATGAAAACTTCTTTAGGCAACATAGTTTGGAATTCCAAGATGTACCCTTGTGCACAATATGAGATCATTTGAACAAACTATGCCATGAATGTGGCCATAAGATTGATCATTTGGCTTGAAAGCCATGAATCTTCACGCATGATAGCTCATTTCTGAGAACATTTTATAAAATAATTACCGTATTACAAGTTTGTTATTTTTCCTGGGAACTTGGCTACATATAATGACACAATGCGAAGGTTTCCCAATTTTTGATTTTTTGAATTTTTATGCCCGTTTCAAAATGCGGTCAAAACGGCGGGCTTGACCGTTCCTACCTAGTGGTTGAATCTTGGAAATTTTTGATGTTTCTCTGATTAAATAGATACTTATGTACCTAGAAATGATTTTTGGAAAAATAAATAGCAAACTATGAGGCAGCTGCAGTTCAAATTTGACCCGCCTCCAAATTGAAGCAGAAATTTGTCCTTTTCACGAGAGGTGGATCAAAGATTTTGACACCCAACCATTTGGTCAATCAAGCATTAAACATGGCCTAGTATTTTATAAAATTGATTTGGTCCATTTTTGCAACAATTATTTGGTAGTTCCTTCACAAAAACCACCTTTTGGGCACTCGGAAAATGAAAATGAATTTTCCTGCAAAAAATGAAAATTTCCTTAGACAACATTTATTGGAATTCCAAGATGTACCCTTGTGCACAATATGAGATCATTGGAACAAACTATGCCATGAATGTGGCCATAAGATTGATCATTTGGCGTGAAAGCCATGAATCTTCACGCATGATAGCTCATTTCTGAGAACATTTATTTTAAAATAATTTCCGTATTACAAGTTTGTTATTTTTCCTTGGAACTTGGCCACATATAATGACACAATGCGAAGTTTTCCCAATTTTTTGATTTTTTTTGAATTTTTAATGCCCGTTTCAAAATGCGGTCAAAACGGCGGGCTTGACCGTTCCTACCTAGTGGTTGAATCTTGGAATTTTTTGATGTTTCTCTGATTAAATAGATACTTATTTACCTAGAAATGATTTTTGGAAAAAATAAATAGCAAACTATGAGGCAGCTGCAGTTCAAATTTGACCCGCCTCCAACTGAATCGACGGCAATTTGTCTTTTTCACCAGAGGTGGATCAAAATTTTTGACACCGAACCATTTTGGTCAACTGTGCATTAAACATGGCCTAGTATTTTATAAAATTGATTTGGTCCATTTTTGCAACAATTATTTGGTAGTTCCTTCACAAAAAAACCACCTTTTGGGCACTCGAAAAATGAAAAATGAATTTTCCGTGCAAAAAAAAAATGAAAACTTCCTTAGGCAACATAGTTTGGAATTCCAAGATGTACCCTTGTGCACAATATGAGATCATTTGAACAAACTATGCCATGAATGTGGCCATAAGATTGATCATTTGGCTTGAAAGCCATGAATCTTCACGCATGATAGCTCATTTCTGAGAACATTTTTATAAAATAATTACCGTATTACAAGTTTGTTATTTTTCCTGGGAACTTGGCTACATATAATGACACAATGCGAAGGTTTCCCAATTTTTTGATTTTTTTTGAATTTTTTATGCCCGTTTCAAAATGCGGTCAAAACGGCGGGCTTGACCGTTCCTACCTAGTGGTTGAATCTTGGAAATTTTTTGATGTTTCTCTGATTAAATAGATACTTATGTACCTAGAAATGATTTTTGGAAAAAATAAATAGCAAACTATGAGGCAGCTGCAGTTCAAATTTGACCCGCCTCCAGCTGAACCAGCAGAAATTTGTCCTTTTCACGAGAGGTGGATCAAAGATTTTGACACCCAACCATTTGGTCAACTGTGCATTAAACTTGGCCTAGTATTTTACAAAATTGATTTGGTCCATTTTTGCAACAATTATTTGGTAGTTCCTTCACAAAAAAACCACCTTTTGGGCACTCGGAAAATGAAAAATGAATTTTCCCTGCAAAAAAATGAAAATTTCCTTAGGCTACATTTATTGGAATTCCAAGATGTACCCTTGTGCACAATATGAGATCATTGGAACAAACTATGCCATGAATGTGGCCATAAGATTGATCATTTGGCGTGAAAGCCATGAATCTTCACGCATGATAGCTCATTTCTGAGAACATTTATTTTAAAATAATTACCGTATTACAAGTTTGTTATTTTTCCTTGGAACTTGGACACATATAATGACACAATGCGAAGTTTTCCCAATTTTTTGATTTTTTTTGAATTTTTAATGCCCGTTTCAAAATGCGGTCAAAACGGCGGGCT
Organism: Aegilops bicornis; assembly: GCA_021605145.1. Taxonomy (NCBI): domain Eukaryota; kingdom Viridiplantae; phylum Streptophyta; class Magnoliopsida; order Poales; family Poaceae; genus Aegilops; species Aegilops bicornis. The sequence goes on from CM038674.1 coordinate 678,384,454, forward strand.
TGACCGTTCCTACCTAGTGGTTGAATCTTGGAAATTTTTTGATGTTTCTCTGATTAAATAGATACTTATTTACCTAGAAATGATTTTTGGAAAAAATAAATAGCAAACTATGAGGCAGCTGCAGTTCAAATTTGACCCGCCTCCAACTGAATCGACGGCAATTTGTCTTTTTCACCAGAGGTGGATCAAAGATTTTGACACCGAACCATTTTGTAAATTGTGCATTATATATGGCCTAGTATTTTATAAAATTGATTTGGTCCATTTTTGCAACAATTATTTGGTAGTTCCTTCACAAAAAAACCACCTTTCGGGCACTCGGAAAATGAAAAATGAATTTTCCGTGCAAAAAAATGAAAACTTCCTTAGGCAACATTGTTTGGAATTCCAAGATGTACCCTTGTGCACAATATGAGATCATTTGAACAAACTATGCCATGAATGTGGCCATAAGATTGATCATTTGGCTTGAAAGCCATGAATCTTCACGCATGATAGCTCATTTCGAGAACACTTTTTAAAAATAATTACCGTATTACAAGTTTGTTATTTTTCCTGGGAACTTGGCCACATATAATGACACAATTCGAAGGTTTCCCAATTTTTTGATTTTTTTTGAATTTTTTATGCCCGTTTCAAAATGCGGTCAAAACGGCGGGCTTGACCGTTCCTACCTAGTGGTTGAATCTTGGAAATTTTTTGATGTTTCTCTGATAAAATAGATACTTATTTACCTAGAAATGACTTTTGGAAAAAATAAATAGCAAACTATGAGGCAGCCGCAGTTCTATTTTGACCCGCCTCCAGCTGAACCGGCAGAAATTTGTCCTTTTCATGAGAGGTGGATCAAAGCTTTTGACACCCAACCATTTGGTCAACTGTGCATTAAACATGGCCTAGTATTTTATAAAATTGATTTGATCCATTTTTACAACAATTATTTGGTAGTTCCTTCACAAAAACCACCTTTTGGGCACTCGGAAAATGAAAATGGATTTTTCGTGGAAAAAAAATGAAAACTTCCTTAGGCTACATTGTTTGGAATTCCAAGATGTACCCTTGTGCACAATATGAGATCATTTGAACAAACTATGCCATGAATGTGGCCATAAGATTGATCATTTGGCTTGAAAGCCATGAATCTTCACGCATGATAGCTCATTTCGAGAACACTTTTTAAAATAATTACCGTATTACAAGTTTGTTATTTTTCCTGGGAACTTGGCCACATATAATGACACAATGTGAAGGTTTCCCAATTTTTTTTTTTTTGAATTTTTATGCCCGTTTCAAAATGCGGTCAAAACGGCGGGCTTGACCGTTCCTACCTAGTGGTTGAATCTTGGAATTTTTTTGATGTTTCTCTGATTAAATAGATACTTATGTACCTAGAAATGATTTTTGGAAAAAATAAATAGCAAACTATGAGGCAGCTGCAGTTCAAATTTGACCCGCCTCCAGCTGAACCGGCAGAAATTTGTCCTTTTCACGAGAGGTGGATCAAAGCTTTTGACACCCAACCATTTGGTCAACTATGCATTAAACATGGCCTAGTATTTTATAAAATTGATTTGGTCCGTTTTTGCAACAATTATTTGGTAGTTCTTTCACAAAAAAACATCCTTTTGGGCACTCGGAAAATGAACAATGAATTTTCCGTGCAAAAAAAAATGAAAACTTCCTTAGGCAACATTGTTTGGAATTCCAAGATGTACCCTTGTGCACAATATGAGATCATTTGAACAAACTATGCCATGAATGTGGCCATAAGATTGATCATTTGGCTTGAAAGCCATGAATCTTCACGCATGATAGCTCATTTCGAGAACACTTTTTAAAATAATTACCGTATTACAAGTTTGTTATTTTTCCTGGGAACTTGGCCACATATAATGACACAATGCGAAGGTTTCCCAATTTTTTGTTTTTTTTTGAATTTTTTATGCCCGTTTCAAAATGCGGTCAAAACGGCGGGCTTGACCGTTCCTACCTAGTGGTTGAATCTTGGAATTTTTTTGATGTTTCTCTGATTAAATAGATACTTATGTACCTAGAAATGATTTTTGGAAAAAAATAAATAGCAAACTATGAGGCAGCTGCAGTTCAAATTTGACCCGCCTCCAGCTGAACCGGCAGAAATTTGTCCTTTTCACGAGAGGTGGATCAAAGCTTTTGACACCCAACCATTTGGTCAACTGCGCATTAAACATGGCCTAGTATTTTATAAAATTGATTTGGTCCATTTTTGCAACAATTATTTGGTAGTTCCTTCACGAAAAACCACCTTTTGGGCGCTCGGAAAATGAAAAATGAATTTTCCGTGCAAAAAAAATGAAAACTTCCTTAGGCAACATTGTTTGGAATTGCAAGATGTACCCTTGTGCACAATATGAGATCATTTGAAAAAACTATGCCATGAATGTGGCCATAAGATTGGTCATTTGGCGTGAAAGCCATGAATCTTCACGCATGATAGCTCATTTCGAGAACATTTATTTTAAAATAATTACCGACATTACAAGTTTGTTATTTTTCCTTGGAACTTGGCCACATATAATGACACAATGCGAAGTTTTCCCAATTTTTTGATTTTTTTTGAATTTTTAATGCCCGTTTCAAAATGCGGTCAAAACGGCGGGCTTGACCGTTCCTACCTAGTGGTTGAATCTTGGAATTTTTTGATGTTTCTCTTATTAAATATATACTTATTTACCTAGAAATGATTTTTGGAAAAAATAAATAGCAAACTATGAGGCAGCTGTAGTTCAAATTTGACCCGCCTCTAACTGAATCGACGGCAATTTGTCTTTTTCACCAGAGGTGGATCAAAATTTTTGACACCGAACCATTTTGTCAATTGTGCATTATATATGGCCTAGTATTTTATAAAATTGATTTGGTCCATTTTTGCAACAATTATTTGGTAGTTCCTTCACAAAAACCACCTTTCGCACTCGGAAAATGAAAAATGAATTTTCCGTGCAAAAAAATGAAAACTTCCTTAGGCAACATTGTTTGGAATTCCAAGATGTACCCTTGTGCACAATATGAGATCATTTGAACAAATTATGCCATGAATGTGGCCATAAGATTGATCATTTGGCTTGAAAGCCATGAATCTTCACGCATGATAGCTCATTTCGGAGAACACTTTTTAAAAATAATTACCGTATTACAAGTTTGTTAATTTTCCTGGGAACTTGGCCACATATAATGACACAATGCGAAGGTTTCCCATTTTTTGATTTTTTTTGAATTTTTTATGCCCGTTTCAAAATGCGGTCAAAACGTAAGGCTTGACTGCTCCTACCTAGTGGTTGAATCTTGGAATTTTTTTGATGTTTCTCTGATAAAATAGATACTTATTTACCTAGAAATGACTTTTGGAAAAAATAAATAGCAAACTATGAGGCAGCCGCAGTTCTATTTTGACCCGCCTCCAACTGAACCGGCAGAAATTTGTCCTTTTCATGAGAGGTGGATCAAAGCTTTTGACACCCAACCATTTGGTCAACTGTGCATTAAACATGGCCTAGTATTTTATAAAATTGATTTGATCCATTTTTACAACAATTATTTGGTAGTTCCTTCACAAAAAAACCACCTTTTGGGCACTCGGAAAATGAAAAATGGATTTTTCGTGGAAAAAAAATGAAAACTTCCTTAGGCTACATTGTTTGGAATTCCAAGATGTACCCTTGTGCACAATATGAGATCATTTGAACAAACTATGCCATGAATGTGGCCATAAGATTGATCATTTGGCTTGAAAGCCATGAATCTTCACGCATGATAGCTCATTTCTGAGAACATTTTTTTAAAATAATTACCGTATTACAAGTTTGTTTTTTTCCTAGGAACTTGGCCACATATAATGACACAATGCGAAGGTTTCCCAATTTTTTGATTTTTTTTGAATTTTTTATGCCCGTTTCAAAATGCGGTCAAAAGCAGTGGGCTTGACCGTTCCTACCTAGTGGTTGAATCTTGGAATTTTTTTGATGTTTCTCTGATTAAATAGATACTTATGTACCTAGAAATGATATTTGGAAAAAAATAAATAGCAAACTATGAGGCAGCTGCAGTTCAAATTTGACCCGCCTCCAACCGAATCCCAAGAAATTTGTCCTTTTCACGAGAGGTGGATCAAAGCTTTTGACACCCAACCATTTGGTCAACTGTGCATTAAACATGGCCTAGTATTTTATAAAATTGATTTGTTCCATTTTTGCAACAATTATTTGGTAGTTCTTTCACAAAAAAACATCCTTTTGGGCACTCGGAAAATGAAAAATGAATTTTCTGTGCAAAAAAATGAAAACTTCCTTAGGCAACATTGTTTGGAATTCCAAGATGTACCCTTGTGCACAATATGAGATCATTTGAACAAACTATGCCATGAATGTGGCCATAAGATTGATCATTTGGCTTGAAAGCCATGAATCTTCACGCATGATAGCTCATTTCTGAGAACTCTTTTTTAAAATAATTATCGTATTACAAGTTTGTTATTTTTCCTCGGAACTTGGCCACATATAATGACACAATGCGAAAGTTTCCCAATTTTTTGTTTTTTTTGAATTTTTTATGCCCGTTTCAAAATGCGGTCAAAACGGCGGGCTTGACCGTTCCTACCTAGTGGTTGAATCTTGGAAATTTTTTGATGTTTCTCTGATTAAATAGATACTTATGTACCTAGAAATGATTTTTGGAAAAATAAATAGCAAACTATGAGGCAGCTGCAGTTCAAATTTGACCCGCCTCCAACTACACCCCGTAAATTTGTCCTTTTCACGAGAGGTGGATCAAAGCTTTTGACACCCAACCATTTGGTCAATCAAGCATTAAACATGGCCTAGTATTTTATAAAATTGATTTGGTCCATTTTTGCAACAATTATTTGGTAGTTCCTTCACTGAAAACCACCTTTTGGGCACTCGGAAAATGAAAAATGAATTTTCCGTGCAAAAAAAATGAAAACTTCCTTAGGCAACATTGTTTGGAATTGCAAGATGTACCCTTGTGCACAATATGAGATCATTTGAAAAAACTATGCCATGAATGTGGCCATAAGATTGGTCATTTGGCGTGAAAGCCATGAATCTTCACGCATGATAGCTCATTTCTGAGAACATTTATTTTAAAATAATTACCGTATTACAAGTTTGTTATTTTTCCTGGGAACTTGGCCACATATAATGACACAATGCGAAGGTTTCCCAATTTTTTGTTTTTTTTTGAATTTTTTATGCCCGTTTCAAAATGTGGTCAAAACGGCGGGCTTGACTGTTCCTACCTAGTGGTTGAATCTTGGAATTTTTTTGATGTTTCTCTGATTAAATAGATACTTATGTACCTAGAAATGACTTTTGGAAAAAATAAATAGCAAACTATGAGGCAGCTGCAGTTCAAATTTGACCCGCCTCCAACTGAACCGACAGAAATTTGTCCTTTTCACGAGAGGTGGATCAAAGCTTTTGACACCCAACCATTTGGTCAACTGTGCATTAAACATGGCCTAGTATTTTATAAAATTGATTTGGTCCATTTTTGCAACAATTATTTGGTAGTTCTTTCACAAAAAAACCTCCTTTTGGGCACTCGGAAAATGAAAAATGAATTTTCCGTGCAAAAAAAATGAAAACTTCCTTAGGCAACATTGTTTGGAATTCCAAGATGTACCCTTGTGCACAATATGAGATCATTTGAAAAAACTATGCCATGAATGTGGCCATAAGACTGATCATTTGGCTTGAAAGCCATGAATCTTCACGCATGATAGCTCATTTCTGAGAACACTTTTTTAAAATAATTACCGTATTACAAGTTTGTTATTTTTCCTCGGAACTTGGCCACATATAACGACACAATGCGAAAGTTTCCCAATTTTTTGTTTTTTTTGAATTTTTAATGCCCGTTTCAAAATGCGGTCAAAACGGCGGGCTTGACCGTTCCTACCTAGTGGTTGAATCTTGGAATTTTTTTGATGTTTCTCTGATTAAATAGATACTTATGTACCTAGAAATGATTTTTGGAAAAAATAAATAGCAAACTATGAGGCAGCTGCAGTTCAAATTTGACCCGCCTCCAGCTGAATCGACGGCAATTTGTCCTTTTCACGAGAGGTGGATCAAAGCTTTTGAAACCCAACCATTTGGTCAACTGTGCATTAAACATGGCCTAGTATTTTATAAAATGTATTTGATCCATTTTTACAACAATTATTTGGTAGTTCCTTCACAAAAAAACCACCTTTTGGGCACTCGAAAAATGAAAAATGAATTTTCCGTGCAAAAAAATGAACACTTCCTTAGGCAACATAGTTTGGAATTCCAAGATGTACCCTTGTGCACAATATGAGATCATTTGAACAAACTATGCCATGAATGTGGCCATAAGATTGATCATTTGGCTTGAAAGCCATGAATCTTTACGCATGATAGCTCATTTCTGAGAACATTTTTATAAAATAATTACCGTATTACAAGTTTGTTATTTTTCCTGAGAACTTGGCCACATATAATGATACAATGCGAAGGTTTCCCAATTTTTTGTTTTTTGTTGAATTTTTTGTGCCCGTTTCAAAATGCGGTCAAAACGGCGGGCTTGACCGTTCCTACCTAGTGGTTGAATCTTGGAATTTTTTTGATGTTTCTCTGATTAAATAGATACTTATGTACCTAGAAATGATTTTTGGAAAATTAAATAGCAAACTATGAGGCAGCTGCAGTTCAAATTTGACCCGCCTCCAAATTTAATCGACGGCAATTTGTCCTTTTCACGAGAGGTGGATCAAAGCTTTTGAAACCCAACCATTTGGTCAACTGTGCATTAAACATGGCCTAGTATTTTATAAAATTGATTTGATCCATTTTTACAACAATTATTTGGTAGTTCCTTCACAAAAAACCACCTTTTGGGCACTCGAAAAATGAAAATGAATTTTCCGTGCAAAAAAAAATGAAAACTTCCTTAGGCAACATAGTTTGGAATTCCAAGATGTACCCTTGTGCACAATATGAGATCATTTGAACAAACTATGCCATGAATGTGGCCATAAGATTGATCATTTGGCTTGAAAGCCATGAATCTTCACGCATGATAGCTCATTTCTGAGAACACTTTTTTAAAAATAATTACCGTATTACAAGTTTGTTATTTTTCCTGGGAACTTGGCCACATATAATGACACAATGCGAAGGTTTCCCATTTTTTGATTTTTTTTGAAATTTTTATGCCCGTTTCAAAATGCGGTCAAAACGGCGGGCTTGACCGTTCCTACCTAGTGGTTGAATCTTGGAATTTTTTTGATGTTTCTCTGATAAAATAGATACTTATTTACCTAGAAATGATTTTTGGAAAAAATAAATAGCAAACTATGAGGCAGCTGCAGTTCTATTTTGACCCGCCTCCAGCTGAACCGGCAGAAATTTGTCCTTTTCATGAGAGGTGGATCAAAGATTTTGACACCCAACCATTTGGTCAACTGTGCATTAAACATGGCCTAGTATTTTATAAAATTGATTTGATCCATTTTTACAACAATTATTTGGTAGTTCCTTAAAAAAAACTTCATTTCGGGCACTCCAAAAATGATTAAAAATAGCTAGAAAGATAAAAAATGCATGCAAATTTGTGATCATCCATAAAATATGGTCTAAATTGAGTGATAAATCTAGTTGTGCCATTTTGGAAAATATTTTGATAGCTGCTTCACAAAACCTCCTAGTTTTAGTACTTAAAAACTATTTTAAATCATAAAATTTCTGAACCAATCAGGGCTCTTCCCACGGATCACTCCAATGTAGCCGATCTGAACCGTCCAGATCCCACGGATCCAACGGCTCTCACTCACCTCTCAGGTCTCTCTCCCCCAACCCAAACCCTAGCAGCCCTCACTCCATCCAGATCTCTCTCCCCCTCTCCCCGAGAACCCACCCGCGGCCGCCTATCTCCTCCCTCGCCGCCATTGCTGCCACCTCCTTCCCGTCCCCGGCCTCCTTCCGCAATGCCCCCACCACTCCCACCGCACCAAACCCTACCTCACTCACCTATCCTCCCTTCCACACGCCCGCCGCCTCCCTCTCTCTCTCCCGATCCAGATCGACGCCGCCTCCCTCTCTCTCTCCCCGATCCAGATCGACGCCGCCTCCCTCTCTCTCTCGCTTCCCTGTCGCCACCGGCGCGCCTCCTTCCCTCGCCCTCTCCTCCTCCCCTACTCACGGCGCCTCCACCACGCCATGAATCCCGGTGACCCACCCCGTCTCCGTGCCCGCCTTGGCAACCACCTCCGCCGCGCGTCCGAGTCCCATCCATGTCCGCTCCGGCTACGTCTCTGTCTCCTTTCGTGGGAGGTGACCCGCACTCGGCCCCGCGGCGGGGGAGGGGCGGCGGCGGCCTCGTGTAGATCCCATCGGGATCACGGTGCGGACGCATGCCCCAGACGCCATGACCCGTCTCCCTCCCCTCCTCAAATCAGGAAGGAGAGGCCAGCGCCGCCATGAACTCGCTCTGCCATCAAGGTCACCCCACCCCTCTTCGATCTGCTCTTCCTCCTTTCCCTTCCCTTCCCTAACGCTACGCCATTTTCTTCCTCACGCAGGGTTGCAGGCGATTCGATCAGGTCCGGGACCATGGCGCCCACGGCCGTGGCGGCGCCATGATGACGGACGAGCTGGCCTCAGCCTGCCGCTCCAGTGGGGGACTCCTGGCGTCCACTGGCGTCTCGCGGAGGAGGTCGTCATCACGCAGTGCACCTCGCTCAGTAACACCCTCCCAAGCCCCCTGTCTCCCAACCGCAAGCTGATGATGAGGAGGTCACTAGTGCCCGTAACCACTAATTCTCATGCCGAATTCATTGTTTGCTTTGTTCGTTAGTTTGTAACTTTGTATGGTCCGAATTTCTACAACTAGTTCAACTCTGTTAATTTGCACCCCTGTTTTATTGTTGATGTACCATGTACAATCTCTTTTCAGAGATGACTGTCCACATATCTAACTTTGTTACGCCTTTCTAGAAACATGTCTGCTTCCGTGGTGTATCTTGTTTTCTGCTTTCTTTGGGCGGGTGCTGTTTTCTGGACCTGGTGCTAATGCTGGAGTAGATAGTATTTTGTCTTGTTCATCTTAATCCACAGTTTCTAGACAACTTAGCACTTGATATAACCAATTTTTAAGAAGCGGGCAGGGGCTGGACTATCCAGTGGTATAGGATAGTTGATTCTGATTACACATTTATGTGTCTGTCTGTGTGCGTGTGTCTGTGTCCTGCATGTTTCATTCTTTATGTTGTCAATCGTAGCCAGTTCTCCTGGGATCGAACAATATGGATACAGGTTTGTGGTATCCATTGTAAGAGGTATTTATAACAATTGTGTTCGTTAAAAAATATTTTTGAATGATGCTTGAGATAGGATGGAAACTGGAGTTAATTGCCAGAGACAGAGCGTCAGAGTTTAGATGTGATTTTGTTAACTGAATTATGTGCTCCAGAATATAATTAGCTGATTTAAACTGCTATTTTCCTTCGCCTAATCAAATGCCCTTTGTTTTTGCAGTATGCATACCCAAGTCAAGCTTGTGGTCACGATGAAGGTGCTGATCTGGTTTTCCTATCTTCAGAAGTAAAATGTTTGCTTGCTTGACATGGTTGTAATACATTGCTGGAATGAATGATTGGTTGTAAAGATATGGCATAGATATGGCATAGATTAGTTGTTGCAGATTAGCCTATCATAACAGCTAGCCATTTGTAGATTAGTTGTATGCATCATGTCAGCTGGTACAAATCTGCATCGATACTCCCTGGATGCATTTGTTGACGTTGTTTTGTTTACTCCCAGCTTAGTGCAGAGCCCAACCCCAGCAGCAGCGGCTATGCCGGCAAGCAGGACAGCAGCGTTGCCTCCAGCGCCAGCATCGAGGAGCCTTACCCCGCCCCCACACCACTCGTGCGCGGCAAGAAGCATGCCAACGAGGTCAGGCCAGTATGCCCCCTTCTCCTCTTAACCATACACTGCACGCTCTGTGTTCTTGTTTCTTGAGCTATTTCAATCATCTAATCATGGATTATTCTGTTTTTGGACAAGACCAAGAAGGTGGCCATGGCTGGGCTCGTTCACCATTCATTCAACTTCAGAGCTCATCAGGTCTGTTCTCGCCCTGACCAAGTTGTTCAAGTATGTTAGGTTTGCAATAATATTTAGTATTGGTTTGGCTCTTGCAATGCATAGGCACAGTAGGATATACTCCTGTGTGCTACTAAATGTCACGGAGAAGAAACAAAGATGGCAAGTAAAAAGAAACTGTTTATAACTTGAACACTAGCTGAATTTACAGCAAGACTAATTTGTAAAACAAAACCTGGATTAGATCAACAAGTCCTTAGCATATCAAACGTGCCACTTTGGAAATGTCAGCCTGTAGCACATAATATGTTATCTTATTGCTGCTGTGTCACTGTATCCTAGTAATTCCGCTGTGTCACTTTATCCCAGTAAAGCAAGATGCTTGTTACACTCATGTTGCTGATGATATTGGTGTTCTGCTACTAGTTGCTCTGTATTCCTAGTGTTGTATTTCCTGTGTAGTAATACGGAAATATTAATGCTCAAATATGATGATGTGGCCTGCAGCGCACCTGCTTCGACGCTGACCCGTCCGTCGTCATCGCCTTCGATGACGACGAGGACACCGCAGGCGCCATCGGCCTCGGCGGCGGCTTCCACCACTACCACATCGTCGTCACCTACCAGGGCGTCAAGGGGTGAATTGATTTGATCATTAATATGTCGCTGGATGTGATGTTTTGCAGGTTGAAGGCGCTAAGGTGTTGGAGATGTGCCTGTACTTGTTGAGTGTTTTATCTGTAGAGGGCTATATTGTGATTGGTGTAATATTGTATGGTTATATTGTGATTGGTGGAATGTAATAAACTTTATTGATACATCGGTGATTTGGTTGTTATTTGTATATATTTAAAATGTGTTCTCTGATTGGTATATCATTGAGTTACAAGTTGTGAAAAATTAAAACCTGATGTCTGGGACCTAGTGAAGAATCTGACAATGTGCATCCAGTTGACTACAATAATCTGAAATTTGAATGTAACAAAAAAAAGAAAACCCGAAAATAAAAAATATGTAGAATGTGAAAAGGCTGCACCTCAGAAAGCAAGAAAGGCCGAATTAATGGCCCAAGCCCATGTAGCTAGAGAAAATTAACAAGAAAAAATACATTAAAAAGGCCGAATTGCTAGGCTAGGCCCATGTAGAAAACTGAATTGGACCGGGCTGAATCTTATGCCACATCAGCTTGCCACGCTGGATGCCTACGTGTCCTGGGGAGGTTGCTAGTGACCAAAACGCCACAGTAGGAATATTTTGGTCGTAAACGTCTATGACCTTCTCACAGAGAAGGTCGCTATAGTCAGTTAACGACCCTCAACTTTTGACCTTATGTTTTTTGTCACAAAAAGGTCACAATTTGAAAACAGTGACCTTTCAGTGACCAATAGTGGTGGTCACAAGTTGACATATTTCTTGTAGTGTGCCCGGGTGTTTTATCGTCCGGACTGCCGTCTTTATTGGGCGTATCTACCATGTATATATCGTATGACAAGGTACTAGTCCCGCGCTCCAGGGATTCCGGAGCCTCTCCTGCATCGTCGTCCATACCGTCGATGTCTTCGGAGTCAAGTACGTCGGTTAATTCTTCGATCGTGGCAATGAAGTGGGTGGTGGGTGGGTGCCGAGTTCCTTCGTCGCCTGCTTCCCACTTGGGCCGGACATAGTTCGGCCCAGAGCCTCCTGACAAAGAGAGAGACTTCAATGAGTTTAGTATGCCGCCGAAGGGCGAGTGCTGAAAGATGTCCGCAGCGGCAAACTCCATTACTGGAGCCCAGCCTGGCTCGGCTGGCTCGAGCGTGAGCGGACCAGGACCAACAACCGGATATGAGTCCGGGGGGCCAAGATTACAGGCTTCCACAGAGGTGAGACCCGTGTTCGGCTCCACCGCCGATAAGTGTGCGGCCTGCGGGGCGGGGTCCAGCCCTCCGTCCGTAGGCAACGCAACCTGCCCTGGATTTAGACCCGGGGCTGCCTCGGGGAGAATGTCCAGGGCACTGTCCGGCAACAGGTCTAGGCTGTGCTCGTCGTGGCTGTCCGGCGCAGGCTCAAATCCGTCGAAGATCAAATCTCTGCGGACATCTGCCGTGTAGTTCAAGTTTCCGAACCTGATCTGGTGGCCAGGGGCGAAGCTGTCGATCTGCTCCAACTGGCCAAGCGAATTGGCCCGCAGTGCGAAGCCGCCGAACACAAAGATCTGTCCGGGGAGAAAAGTCTCACCCTGGACCGTGTTGTTGACGATTGAAGACGCCATCAAGCCTCGAAGCGACGACACAGAGGAACTCTCAATGAAAGCACCAATGTCGGTGTCAAAACCGCGGATCTCGGGTAGGGGTCCCGATCTGCATGCGTCTTAGGCTGATGGTAACAGGAAGCAAGGGACACAATGTTTACCCAGGTTCGAGCCCTCTCGATGGAGGTAAAACCCTACTTCCTGCTTGATTAATATTGAAGATATGTGGAATACAAGAGTAGATCTACCACGAGATCGTAGAGGCTAAACCCTAAGAGCTAGCCTATGATGGTATGATTGTATTTGTGATCGGCTTTCTAATTAGCACCATGCTCTCCGGTTTATATAGACACCGGAGAGCTAGGGTTTACATGGAGTCGGTTACAAGGAAGGAAACATAATATCCGGATTGCCAAGCTTGTCTTCCACGCAAAGGAGAGTCCCATCCGAACACGAGCCGAAGTCTTGAGTCTTGTATCTTGACGCTTCTATAGTCCGGATGATGAATACAGTCCGGCTGTCCGGATACCCCCTTATCCAGGACTCCCTCGCCTGCTACGGCTGCTCCTCCCCTCATCCCATCAACGACGATGAAGAGGCGTCCCCGGCAGTGGCGGCACATGTGGCCGCGTCCGCTCCTCTCGCTTCAGATCAGGAATCTGGGAGGAAACGGGGAGAGGAGGAGAGGTGGAGGCCGATAGAGGATGCACTGGAAGCCATTGGCTGAAGGAATGTAGCGGCCAGCCCTCGCCTTTCCTCATGGCCTGACTGTGGCGACACACAGGCGGATAGGGCGACTCTCTTCGTCCTCCCCGGTCGTCCAGATCCTAGAGCAGGTTGGATGAGGGGGAGAGCTCGCCGGAGGGCGAGGTCACAAAAGGGTGACCACGTGGGAAGGTCGAGGGGCTGGTCCGTTGGAGATGGAGGGACGCGGAGGGGAGAGCATGGGAGGAGACGGTGTGGCGGCGGAGGAGGAGGAGGAAGGGAGGGGATACTTTCCACCGCGATGAATCGCTAGGTTTTCATTGCTCCTCCAAATCCATATGCACGCTGAGAAAGGAATACGACAACTGATTTCCTGGACCCCGCAGAGAAAGAGCCCACTTGTCATCGACTCCTCAAGCATTCGCATATGTGAAAAAAACCAACGGCTCACCGAACGCCAGCAGTCAAAAGCGGAGCGACAGTAAAAGATCGGGCGGCCCAACGAGCGTGGCGCACGCGGTGGCTTCAGAAGGGCGGGTAGTATAGCGTCCTTTATATGTCTCATTGCGTGAACTCTTACATAAGGGCTCCTCCTCCACCTCCTCCTCCTCTTCCAAGAAAGAAAGTTAGGGTTTGTGCCTCTCGCCGGCGCCGGCGCAGGTCCGCCTCGTCTCCGGTGGCCCTAGGGCCATGGAGGCACGGTGGATCCTGGCAAGGGCCGGCGGGAGGGCTCCGTTTTAGTCGTTTTTTCAATCTTGTTAGGGTTTGTGTCCTACTCAGGAAGGCGAGACGGCGGCAGCTCCCTGAAGATGGAATAAAGGTCTCCCCGCCTAGCCCCCGTTCCAGCAGTGCGTCTAGCATCGTTGGTGGGTGTGTGGAGGTGTGTCTCCGGCAGATCTATCTTTGGTGGATTTGCTCAGATCTCGTCGTTGTTCGTCTACGTTCGTGTGTCTTCGGTTTGAATCCTTTCGATCTACGTTATTTTTCATCGGCGACGGTTGCTGTTCTGGGGTGCTGGTCCTATGAGGCCTTAGCACGACGACTTCCCGACTGTCTACTACAACAAGTTGTGCCCGGCTCCGGCGATGGAGGGGTGATGACAGCGGCGCGCCTTCGGCTCGCTTCGGTGCTTGTAGTCGTCGCTAGGTGGTCTACGATTCTGGATGTAATTTTTATTTCTGGTATTCGTTGTACTGCCATGATTGAAGATGAATAGATTGGAAGTTTTTCCGCAAAAAAAAAAAATCTTACATTTTTTTGTATTTTTATGCAATATGAAGAGCAAGTAAACTACAAATATAATATAATCTAGAAAAAGCACTATATAGCCAGGTAATTGAAATAGTATATGTACATAATCACAACATGAGAAGTGGGCTTCTAAGGCTCCGAACAACCCTCTGCACAGCAAACATTAGCGACTTGTACCTAAATTTTATCAGTTATTACTTGTCAGCACGTGGATTCCGTGCACCAGTCAATATATCATGCTGTAATTTTCTTTATACACAAAATCAACATGCTTGAAGATAAGCTTTGACAGATTTTATGACTCAAAGTTGGGTACTTGATTCCTAAATGAGTTTGAAGCGATTAGGAGCTTACTTTAGATGCTCCATTGTTTCAGGTACAATGAAACTATTATCAACGAAAAAAAATATATATAGAAGAATCAAACTATATATATGATAATATAAGACCTGGGTCAGCATTCAGCAAGAACGTGGAGTTCTTACGGTAGTCTTTGAATGTTGATGTTTGTTTCTCCTTTAACAAGGAGGAGAGGGGGAGATGAATGTTCTTGTTCAATAGCCAGATAAAACACGCGCAGGGCAAGTGTGCAATGTAGACAGTGCAGGTGCAACACATGCATGGTTAACTCATCGTCAACATTAATGGCGTATGGTTCAGACTTCAGAGAAAACGTGCTGCTGATGCTGCTGCAGGAGTTTTTAAGGTGTTTGAATGTTCATGTTTTTTTCCCTTTAAGAAGAAGGAGAAGAAGAAATGAATGTTTGTTGTTTTTTACCGGGTGGATTTCATCTGTTTGTTTCATCATCTGTGTGCTGACAGATGAGAGGTACTGCATAGAAGAAGGTACAGGGCCGGGTCAGGGATTCAGGATGCACACTTGAGGAGGGTACAGTACAGACAA
This sequence comes from Aegilops bicornis, assembly GCA_021605145.1. Taxonomy (NCBI): domain Eukaryota; kingdom Viridiplantae; phylum Streptophyta; class Magnoliopsida; order Poales; family Poaceae; genus Aegilops; species Aegilops bicornis. The sequence continues at coordinate 678,399,671 of CM038674.1, forward strand.
GACAAGGTGGACACTGGACAGGGATTTGATGCCCGGTGGATCCAAGTGAAGGTGCTCGTCAACATTGCCGGATTATTATTAACGCAGGAAAGACACCTCAAGTGAGATGTTGCTGAATGAGTTCCTGAACATGTTGAGTTGCGCTACTGGGAGATTTTCAACACCTCATCATACATCCTAGGTACTGGTGTACGTGCATTTTTTAAGGTCTTGCAAACATGCTCCCATGCAAATTTTAACCAACCTAGCTCTACGGGGGCCTTTGCCCACTACTGAACTTACCGCGAGCAGATGTTGGTTCATGAACTTTTGTGGGCTTGGTGTTTTTTTTTTTGCGAGCTTTTGGTGTGTTTTTTCCTTTTTATTTTTTACTATTTCCTTTTCTTCCTGTTTTTCATATACCTTTTTTTAGCATTAAACAGCAGGAGAGGCTTCTATTGTTGCTACATTAAGAAAACACAGATAGTTATATTTACATAAGGAAGAGGAAAATAATTCCCTTAAAAAAAACAAAACCGTATAGAGAGAGCTAAATCAGGATCAATAGTTAGTTACAATTTTCAAGAAAAAAGAGACAGTGATATAATCACTAAGCTCTGGGGAAATCATATATTTGAGCCAAGTCAAATCAGCCTTGTCCTTTCTGCCCAAGCCCTGATTATAGGTGCGACTTGCTTAACTATTAAGTTGTTCCTCTCTTTCCAAATATTCCAGGCTGCAGTGCTAAATGTTTCAAAGAAAAGTCTGCCAGTGTAGTGTTGCTTGGCCCATTGCATAGCTTCAACCCGTGTGTGATTCAAACTTCATATACTTTTTTATTTTCCCTTTTCTCTTTCACTTTTCAAACACATGGTTATCAAAATTGCATTAACATTTTTAAAAGTTGCGAATGCATATTTAAAAAAAGTATAGGATGACCCTTTTGATGGCAGTTTTGGTTCTATGATGAGTTCAAACGGGGGTAGTTTTAAACGAAAAATTGTCTTCTCTCACAGAAACTGCCATGTCACTCTGAATAAAGTGCCATCCCTCACAACTAAATATGCCAGCGAAATCATTCGCAAATTCCACCCCTCCTGGCGAATGTTCTCCAGCTAAGGGTATCCTTTAAAATACATCGACATTTTTTTTATAATATGAAAACTTTTGAAATCACATAGACATTTTTATTAACAGGTTAATAGATTTCAAAATTACATGGATCTTGTAAAAAGGCACACACATTTTAAGTACACAAACTTTGTATTGAAATACATGAGCTTCATTAAATACGTAAGCACCTTTTCATATTGCATGAACTCTTTTAAAAATGACATTTTCCAAAGATTTCATTTTTTAAATTTATGAAACATTTTGCACAACATAGTTTTTGGTTATGTGAACATATATTTAAAACATAAGTGACATAAGAAAATAATAGAAAGAAAAACTCTCGCGAGCACAACACTCTTGCTGGTTGGTGGTCTATTCATGGGAGGGCGGCCAGGTGAGCGGGCAATCGACGCATATCAACACCTATGTGGAGTGAGGGCTTTTGGAGGTTGAGCTCCATGGAGCTCGTTTTGAAAAACGATTTTCCACGGCATGACTTTTTTTAATTTTCTTGTAAACACTCACACACATGTGTATTACATATGTGCAAATATTCATATCCATATACTTTCACACGTTGGGAAGACAAAAATGTATTTCTAAAATAGGCCATTTTTTTTTTGTTGGGCTGGAATTTTGCTTTTTTGTACGGCCGACAAATCAGAAAGTTTTCAAATGAGTTTTCAAACGTGTGTGTGCAGAAAACTTGTAAGTTTTCATGGGCTTTTTTTGATTTTTTTAAATTTTGATATATGATTTTTTACTTTCTTTTTCAAAATACTGAGCTGCGTGGAGCTCGGCCTCCATTGGCATTTTCCGAACCCATGTGGCCTTTATTTCTCCCCTCAAAAGAAATGTGGGCTCTCTTTCATTTAATCCTTTAAGAACTAAATGGCAAAATCACAAATTAAATGGTATCTTTTGAAAAGGTTACTAATTAAGGGGTACCATTTGCGCTAACTCATCTTGGAATACATAAGCGGTGAGGGAACGCCTCTCATTTTGATCTCCAGGATGACCAACAATTTATCCCGGATTTTCAACCTTTTAATCAAATATCAAGACATATTTTCTTGTGCCACGAAGGTACCCGAGGATCCACTCTACAACTTTCCAGTGCTCTTTGCTTGGCCTGGACATAAAACGTCACACCACGAGAACTGCATGAGCAACATTAGGACCCGTGCAAACAATAAAATACATCAAACTACCAATTGCACAAGCATAAGGAACTTTACACATATACTCTTCCTCTTGTTTATTTGAAGGCACAATGTGTTAGGGAACGTGCAGAATAACTCTTTCTTGCAATAAGGATGTCATCGACATGAAGCAACATATACACCCTGGAGCCATCTACAAGTATGTGCGGAAACACACAAGCATCATATGGACTCCTCTCAAATCCATGACTACTAACATAAGTGTCAAACATGTGGTGCCAACCTTGAGGATTGTTTTAAGCCATACAATGACTTCTTTAACAAACAAACACGATCTTCTTTTCCTTCAGCCACAATTGCTACTTATTGCTCGTTACAAATTACCTTGCTATCAAACTATTCATTACTGATAATTTCAGTGCTTGAAGAAAATATCTTACTGAAAACTGCTTGTCATTTCTTTCTGCTCCTCGTTGGGTTCGACACTCTTACTTATCAAAAGGACTACGATTGATCCCCTATACTTCTGTGTCATCACATGCCGATTCCCACGACATGGCTGGAACTGCTGAAGTTTTCTCCCATTGAACAAAACAGAGAATTTTACTGAGCTTACCATTCCCATGACTATTTCCACCCACGTTTTTGTGAAGCCTAGTTTTAGCATTATAGCTTTCAAGTAAACCCATTCCACTTTGTCATAAGCCTTCATCATATCCAATTTTAATGCACAATGTTGGTTTTTATTTACCTTGTTCCTTTTCATGAAGTGGAGGCACTCATAGGCAGTAATGATATTATCAGTATTTAGTCTACCTGGCACAAAAGATGATTGTTCTTTTAACATAATATCAGGCAATACCAACTTCAAACGATTTGAAATAACCTTTGATGCTATCTTATACAAGACATTGCATAGACTAACAGGGCGAAATTGTGACAGAAGAGTTTGGTTCTTTACCTTAGGGATCAGAACCAAGGTTGTCTCATTAATGCATTCAACTGATTTAGTACCCTCGACAATTCTCAACACAACTCTTGTTACCTCCTCACCACATACCCCCTAGTGTCGCCAAAAAAAGTGTGCAGGAAATCCATCAGGATCAGGAGCCTTTGTTGGGTACATCTGAAATAGGGCCACCTTCACTTCCTTCTGACTATAGGGTGCATTAAGTTGTTCATTCATATCCACTGTTACTTTGCATCGGACAGTATCAAGCCCATGATGCATGTTTTGCACCCCATTAGATGTGTATAACTCTGTGTAAAAAGTTGTAGTGAGCGCTTCCATCTCAGTCGTGTCTTCTACCATCTGTCCATCCAGGCGCTGAAGGGCCCTGCCCTGGTGAGGGAGTCCCGGATTAGGGGGTGTCCGGATAACCGAACTATAACCTTTGGCCGGACTCCTGGACTATGAAGATACAAGATTGAGGACTTCGCCCCGTGTCCAGATGGGACTTTCCTTGGCGTGGAGGGCAAGCTTGGCGATACGTATATGTAGATCTCCTCCCATTGTAACCGACTCTGTGTAACCCTAGCCCTCTCCGGTGTCTATATAAACCGGAGGGTTTTAGTCCGTAGGACGAACAACAATCATACCATAGGCTAGCTTCTAGGGTTTAGCCTCTCTGATCTCGTGGTAGATCTACTCTTGTACTACCCATATCATCAATATTAATCAAGAAGGAATAGGGTTTTACCTCCATCGAGAGGGCCCGAACCTGGGTAAAAACATCGTGTCTCTTGTCTCATGTTACCATCCGCCTAGACGCACAGTTCGGGACCCCCTACCCGAGATCCGCCGGTTTTGACACCGACATTGGTGCTTTCATTGAGAGTTCAGCTGTGCCGTCGCCATCAGGAAGGCTGCCTCATCCCGTCTTTAAAGACGGCGCTGTCGCTAAAGGAGCTTTGGCTATCGGCCAAACTCTCCGGCTAGGCGGTTTTCTTATGATCGCCTGTTCGGCCGCCGCGCCGACGATGACTTCTCGGGTCATCGAAAGCAATCTCCACGTCAACTCGGAACTCGCCGAGTAGTTAGATCCGATGGAGCTCTCTTCCTTAAACGAGCTCTTGGATCGCGTCACCGCCCTGGGAGTCGCTACAGACTATGATCAGATTGGGCTTAAACCCGATCCGAGAGAGATTAACTCTCCCCAGGTCACCCACCACGTCGCAGTGGTGGAGGAACAATGTGGCAAGTATTCATCTATCTTAAGGACTAGTTATGTCCGAATTCCCGACCCCTCCAAGCCGGATACCCGTGGAGGGGAGGACGTCACTCAAGCCCTGAACCTAAAGTCAGGCAGCGGGCTAGATTCATTGGACAACATCCAAGAACCCAAGCTTCCGAGTTCGGAAACTCCTTGGCCCCTGAGTCTCAGATTGGGCGAGGTTCCGGATTTAATTCCACCCGCCCACCCAAATATAAGCGATCTATCCCAAATTCGCAAGAGCCCGCAGAACTGTCAAAGACATTCTTGGGCGATTCCTCCACGGTTATGAATGTAACAGGATAAAGGACTGCCACGAGGAGGATGCAATTTCATTCTTCTGCAATAATTGCATGGACAACGGAATCCTCAACGCCATAAGTCGCCGTGAAATTACAGGCTTCGCGGACTTGGCATCCATAGTACGAAAGTACTGTGCGATGGAAAACGCCTAGAAAACCGAAATAAAATTTTGGGACAATCCGGCCCTGAATACAACCCCAGTCCGAAATAAAAGGGTGCATTATCGCCAGGCACCTAGGTTAAACACCAAAAAGCAAAAACCCTCTATAGGGCATGGAACCGTACTGGAGGGATGGCTCAATGGACCCTGTAAAATTCATAGTACATAGGGCTCCACACCAAGTCATAGCCTTAGAGCATGTTGGATACTCCGGCAGGTGGCCAGGAGTGGGGAGGAGCTTCTAACTCCAGAATTCACAGAGCACCAGACCAGGGATACCAGTACGGTATTAACAGTCTTCGAGACTTTCACATCAAATAATATGCGGAAACGAACACTCCGCAGCCTTGCCGAAGTCTATCAAGTAGCAACAATAAACCCATGGAGTGACACGGTTATTACCTTTAATGCCAGTGATGAACCTAAATTCCGAACAGCCCGAGCACCAGCCGCATTGGTCCTCAGTCCAATAGTGGACGACTTTCGCCTTACCAAGGTACTCATGGACGGTGGCAGCGGATTGAACCTCATTTATGAGGAAACCCTTCAAAAAATGGAAATAGACTGGAGCCGCATTGAGCGAAGCAACACAACCTTTAGAGGAATAATCCCCAGTTTGGAAGCGTGTTGTACAGGAAAAATCACACTGGATGTGGTGTTCGGCACGCCGGATAATTACAGGTTCGAGGAGGTCACGTTTCAAGTGGCCCCATTCTGCAGCGGGTACCACACTCTACTAGGGCGAGAGGCATTCACAATTTTTCAAGCTATACCCCATTACGGGTACATGAAACTCAAAATGCCCGGACCAAACGGAATTATCACTCTTGCTAGTGACCCGGACATAGCACTCCGCGCCGAAAATAAGACAGCCGCACTAGCCCTTGAGGCACTATCCGAAGCCCTAGCGGCCGAGGAACTGACTACGCTGCGCTCCACGGTGAACAGGGACGACGTGATACTCGATAAAAGATCCAAGCCCACCTCCTTTAAACCGGCGGACGAAATAGTCAAATTCCAAGTCCATCCAACGGACCCTACAAAAACGGCCTCCATCGGGGCACACTTAAACCCTGACGTAGACGCTGCCCTACGAGAATTCCTACACGAAAATTGGGACATTTTTGCCTGGCACCCTTCGGACATGCCAGGAATCCCACGCAGGCTGGCCGAACACAGCCTAAACATTCTAAAAGATTCAAGCCTGTCAAGCAGGCTCTTCAGCGTTTCTCCAAACCTAAGAGACAAGCCATGGGAGAGGAGCTAGCCAAACTACTGGAGGCCGGATTCATCAGAGATATAAAACATCCGGACTGGCTAGCAAACCTGGTGATGGTACCAAAGAAGGACAAATCATGGCGCCTCTGCGTCGATTTCAAGGACCTCAACAAGGCTTGCCCAAAGGATCCCTTCCCCCTCCCCCGCATCGATCAAATTATCGAAGCTACCACAGGACACGATTCATTGTGTTTCCTCGACGCATACTCCGGCTACCATCAAATTAAGATGGCAGAGCCAGACCAAGCCGCAACGGCATTCATCACCCCATATGGCCCATTCTGCTTCAACAAATGCCCTTCGGGCTCAAAAAGCCGGCGCAACATATCAGCGCATGATTCAGACATGTCTGGCAAACCAGATCGGCAAAGCAGTAGAAGCGTACGTAGATGACGTGGTCGTCAAAACCAAGCATGTCGAAACTCTAGTATACGACTTGAGGCTCACATTCGATAACCTCCGAACATATGACATCAAGCTCAACCCGGAAAAATGCGTTTTTGGCGTACCAGCCGGAAAGCTCTTGGGCTTCATTGTATCCTGTAGAGGAATTGAAGCAAACCCAGCCAAGATCCGAGCTCTGTCACAATTGGATATTCCAAAGGACCTCAAACAAATACAAAAATTGACTGGATGTGTGGCGGCTCTAAGCCGCTTTATCTCCCGCTTGGGAGTAAAGGCATTACCCCTTTATTGCATCCTCCGATGCACCGAACACTTCGAGTGGACGAATGCCGCCACGGCTAGACTCGAAGAAATAAAAGCCACATTGGCAACAAACCCGGTCCTGGCCGCGCCCAACATCGGCGAACCAATGATATTATACATTGCGGCAAATTATCAAGTTGTAAGCGCGATGCTACTGTCGTCGAGCGAAAGCGGACGAACACAAATTCCCCCTTCAAAAACCAGTTTACTACGTGTCCACTGTCCTCACTCCATGCAAGTCACGGTACCCGCATTATCAGAAGATAGCGTACGCGGTGTTTATGGCATCCCGGAAGCTGCAACACTACTTTCAAGAGTGTTCGATAACAGTAGCCTTCGAAGTACCTCTTAACGATACTATAAACAACCGCGAAGCGACGGGCCGGATTGCCAAATGGGCCATTGAGCTCCTCCCATTCGACATAACCTATAAGCCACGGCGAGCTATCAAGTCGCAAGTTTTGGCCGACTTAAATGGCGAATGGACTGAAGCCGAACTCCCTAAAGAGTACGGCACATATTCCAATTGGATCATGCACTTCGACGGCTCCAAAATGTTAGCTGGTGCAGGGGCTGGCGTCGTTACGGCGTCCCCAACAGAGATACAGCTTCAATACGTACTCCGGATAATGTATACGGACTCCAACAACGCAGCCGAATCGAGGACCTTCTACATGGTCTCCGGATGGCAGTCTCCATGGGCATCCAACGCCTAGAGGTGCGTGGGGATTCGAACCTCGCGATATCCCAAATAAATGGAGACTTTGATGCCAAGGATCCGAAAATGGCAGCTTATCGCAACGCCGTCCTAAAAATGTCAGCTCGGTTCGAGGGGCTCGAATTTCATCATATAGCCCGGGAAAACAATCAGGCAGCAGACGTCTTGGCATGCATCGGCGCAAAGCGCGATGCTGTCCCCCCCAACATTTTCTTGGAAAGGCTATTCAAGCCATCCGTATTATGGGAAGGGGAATCCGGAAATAACACCCCGGACCCAACCGCACCGCCCAACACCGAACATTCTGACACAACGGGATGCTATGCCAACGAAGTAACATCCTCAGCCCACGTAATAATGGCAGTCATTGCCCCGTGGACAGAACCATTCCTAGCCTACCTAACTAGGCAGGAACTTCCCAAGGACCAAAACGAGGCACGCTGCATAGTGCGGCGATCTAAAGCCTATAAAGTCCATGAAGGAGAGCTTTATAAGAAAAGCACTACCAGAGTCCTTTAAAGGTGTATCTCCGAAGAGGAAGGGCGGAATCTTCTGGCTGAAATTCATGCCAGACTCGGCGGGCACCACGCTGCAGCCCGGGCCCTGGTAAGCAAGGCCTTCCGTACATGATTTTATTGCCGACGGCCTGATAGAGGCAAAGGTGCCTCATCACGGCCCGGGCAGATGCTCAGGACTTAGTCCAACGATGCGTCGGTTGCCAACTCTTTGCTAACCAAAGCCATATGCCACCCACCGCCCTCCAAACTATACCCATCACCTGGCCCTTCGTGGTCTGGGGGCTTGACATGGTTGGACCCCTTAAAGGAGGAACCCACAAGCAAAAATACCTACTAGTCTTGGTGGACAAATTCACCAAATGGATAGAGGCCAAGCCTGTTAAGACGGCCGAATCCGGACCAGTGATAGACTTCATATCAGGGGTCGTACACTGTTACGACGTCCCCCACAGCATCATCACTGATAACGACACGAACTTTACGACCGACGAGGTCAAACTCTGGTGCAAAAACATGGGCATCAAGCTCGACTACGCTTCAGTCTATCACCCACAAACTAACGGTCAAGTCGAGCGAGTAAATGGTCTAATAATGAGCGGCATCAAACCCAGATTAGTGCGGTCCCTCAACGAATCTAACACGCACTGGGTAGAGGAGCTCGATTCCGTACTCTGGGGGCTGCGGACCACTCCGAATCGCACAACCGGATTCACACCATTCTTTATGGTATACGGCGCAGAGGCAGTTCTGCCCTGCGACATAATTCATGACTCACCTCGCGTGCGCATGTATAAAGAAAGAGAAGCCGAACTCGATCGGCAGGAGAGTTTGGATGCCTTGGAGGAGGAGCGTGACGTGGCAAAAGCCCGTTCAGCATTCTATCAACAGCAGGCTCGAAGGTATCAAAGCAGAGAAGTACGGGCCAAAACTTACAATGTTGGCGAGTTAGTTCTACGCCTGCCGGACAAGAAAAAGGACAAACTCAAGCCCAAATGGGAAGGTCCCTTCATTATTGACCAAGTCCTCACTAGTGGAGCGTCTGCGTCTGCGAGATGCATCGGATAACCGACTCGAGCCGAACCCATGGAACGCAGCCCGTCTCCGAAGATTCTACGCCTAGCGCCGGACTCTGTGTTCTTCTCCTTCCTTTGTCTATTTATTATACATTAGCTGTCTTATATTTCTCTACTTCTCCCTCCTTTTCTCTTACAGCCTTTAGGGGCTCATTCGCGCCTTGTTCGCACACAATTGACGCGCTATCCGCGCTCATCATACCTGGGGGCTTCTTTAACAGAAGCTTGTTTATACAGGGCCTCATGCCCAACACATGTGTCACACTTCCGCATGTACCTTTTTTTCACCATTATATGCATCGATATGACTTAAGTTTTGGCCAAGCTGGGTTGCCTGGCTCCTGTGCTTACCCCTACGTTCCCGATTGTTCGGCTAGGCGGTAAAGGGAGCACGTCTACGATTGTTACTGCCGGGTCAGCCGGATGTGTACCTCAGACTGGGTGAAGCCGAAAGCTAGAGTTCTTAAGGGAATATTCGGTCGGTGAACTAAAGATGATTTCCCACTCGTTTATCTATCTGCCCCCAGATGCTTTTCTGCTCTTTTCGCAGTCCGGACATGCACTTTAGGGCATGCCTCCCCAGGGAAAGGAACCCCTAACGGAACTATTCTCCCTGGAAGATGTTTCTTACTAACCATGTAATATAACATAACTAGTTGGGCACTTGTCTGTTCAAGCACTAATGACCCCTACGCCTAGTCTCCACGCATGCCCCGGTTCTTACATAATCGAGAGGGTATTCGGACACACTCCGGACTATAGGGTCCCAAGGTTGAAGCGAAAAGGTCCACCATGACAAACGATCTACAATCCGGCTAGAAGGCATTTTATATGTCATTTTAAATTACATAGTCAATTTGATTGGGTATATTCCTCTTCAATACCATCCAACAGGCTGTCTAGTTTACAGTCCTGTTCGGAATATTTGGCGGCCAACTCTACCTGGTCGTACACTAAACTCACAGGGATCTCCTTCCCATCGGGCTCCACAGGTCCGACCTCGGGCATGTGGTTTGGGTCAGCCTTCGTGTACCACGTCTTCACCATGGCCCAGGCCTCCCTGGCTCCTTGACGGCAGGCCGATATCTTCCATAATCGGAAGCGCCGCTGCGCTCCCTTCAGCTTCTCTTCAAGCTCTCCAAGGCCTTCGGACATGGAGATGGATGGCCACAAGGCCTGGACGACGCCTTGCATTACCTGCCGAACTCGTTCGTGCAGTTGTAAGAGCTCGGGAAGAAGGTCACCCGTAGAACCGGGCATTTCCTCGGCAGGCCGACCTGTCAGCATACCTACAGAGATAACTCTGTCAATCGACTTCCTCGCCGAACTCTTTTTTGAAGTTCGTTCAAGCACTTACTAAAAATTCCGCGTCGAAGCCGCCGATTCTCCTTCACGGAGTCTGACAGCTGAGCATGAACATCCTTTAGTTCCTCGCCTAGCTGGGTGTTGGCATCTTGGAGCTTATTCTTCTCTTGCCTCACCCTCGCAAGCACGCTCTCGCTGGCCTTTAACCGGCGCAAGAGTTGTTGCTTGTCCGGATCCACTCCGGCGCCATCTGCAATATTATTGTCAGATCTGCACACATGCCGCCCTTCACAACATACTTATCTTTCAAAGCATATATTACCAGAGGGATTCTCCTTGGTCTCCCCCGCCGCGGCTAGTTCGGCCTCAAGTTGGGCTTTGCACTCCAGCTCCTGGGACAGTTGGATATTCTTTTCTGTAAGATCCTGCATAACAAATGATCCTTAAATCAGTTATTCTAACTGTTTCAAGTCTCAGGGGCTACTGACATATATAACCATCAAATTTTCTCACCCGTATGTCTTTTACATACTGCTCTGTGGCTCTGGCTAGACCATTTTGAGCGGCACGGAGGTATGCATCTCCCGTATTAAAGGCATCCAATGCCTCCTGGGAGAAACAAGCGTCATGAAGAACTGTCCGGCGACGCCTGTGGTTCATGGCACTCTCCACCTCGGAATTGGTGGCAGACAGCCCGTCCGCATCCTCTGTCGGAGGAGCGCCCGGTGCGCGCCTCGTGTTCGCCTCCGCTTCCGGACCCGGCCTTGGAGCCTGGCCGGTGGAGGCGCGATTGGCAACCTCTCCGGATATAGTCCGGCGAGCGCTCTTTTTCCTGAAGAGAGCACGAGCGTTAGTATACCTTGAGGGAATAAAACCTGGGAATAAAATCGCGCGCCATACCGCTGTGCCGGCGTCTCAATCCGGACCGCACTTCTTTTCAGCCTGCCGGGCCTTGATGCCCCTTGTTGGCTAGCCACCGCAGGCTCGGCCCTCCGCCTCAAGGACTTCCCCTACAAAAACGCCATTGTTATACGGTGGTCAAAAATAAGCACGGGTGGGTCATCTTAAAAGTACGGGGACTTCGGTCTCGGTTACTTGTGAGGCTGGAAGTAGTCCGGCATAATCGGCCGTAATGGCCACTAAGGTGTTGTCCTTGCTCAATTGATGAAACACCCCATCGATCAGCTCCACAGATAAGTCCGGGTCCTCTTGGGAGTCCGGGTCGAAGGACCGCTATGGGTCCTCGGGTTGTGGACGAGGGCTGTTTATCTCCTTACAGCCTGGCGTAGCTCCTGCGTTAAAATTGCTAGACTGAATACTTAACTATGGGAATATGACGGATGGGCGAGTGAAAGTGTCTGCTTATCCAGCTTGGAGGATTGTACATAGAAAATCCGCACCGTGGGTTGACGCGGAGGAATTCCTCCTCTTCTCCCTTGTACAAAGCGGACAAGATCTTTATTAGAGCGGCAGCCGATTCCGGCCCCTTATGGCCGCACCGGGTGGCGTCGTCCTCCTCGTTGAAATCCCACATGGGGTGGCCTCTATACTGAAGTGGCTGCACCCCCCGCATAATGCATGTGGCCATGACCTCGATCATGGTCAGTCCGGAATGAGCTAACAACCTTATCCGGCTCATCAGGTAAAGGACGTCCTTGTCATTTTCCTTCTGAGGGCTCCGTGGACGCCAGCTTAGGCGCTTCTTCAAAGGAGCATTATCGAACTCAGGGAGGCCGATCCGAACAGGGTCCGGCAGGGGGACGACTTCTATATAAAACCATTCTGAAGGCCAGTCTTCGGACGCCTTTTTCAGGGTTCCGGATAGATATCCGGTCCCGGCGATGCGCCACAGTTCGGCTCCGCCCACTTGATATATCGACCCCTGCTGAGAACGGGGCAGAAGGCAGAACAGCTTCTTCCACAGCGCTAAATGAGCCTCGATGCCCAAAAACAGCTCGCAAAGGGCTACGAAGACCGCAATATGCAATATGGAGGCAGGCGTAAGGTTGTGCAACTGGAGGCCGTAGAACTCCAGGAGCCCCCGGAGAAACGGATGAATTGGAAATCCGAGCCCTCTTATCAAATAAGGGACAAGGCGTACCCGCTCTCCTTTGGAGGGATTGGGGGCGCTCTCCGCTTGCTCTCCACCATTATAGGTGGCAAGCCCGGCTCGAATCGGGACCATGTAGGCTGGGGAGAAGCCCCTTGGCTTGGGCGCCACTAGCTCATTGTCGGCAGACGGAGCATCTCTCCCAATCTCCAGGCCGAGGGCTGGGGGCGCGAGAGGAGGAGCTGCGTTGACTGACCATGATGGAATGGATCTCTGTCGAATGCGCTTCGATGAATGCTCGCGGAGGGAAGATGGTGCGATTTGGATCTAAAATCCCCGTCTCTTTTTCGCATTCGTTTGCTAGGGGGGTAAATGAAAAATAACCCAGGCTTTTTCGCATTCGTTTGACACGTGGAAGATGGCCATTATTGGGCGCAGAAGCCAAGGAGTGCAACATTCACCAGAAGCCGGACACTATTCATCAGGTATATGGAATTTGGAGAAGAACCCGCCTTGCAATGCCGAAGACAAATCTGCGCGCCGGACTCATCGTCATTGAAGCCTGGTTCGAGGGCTACTGAGGAAGTCCCGGATTAGGGGGTGTCCGGATAGCCGGACTATAACCTTTGGCCGGACTCCTGGACTATGAAGATACAAGATTGAGGACTTCGTCCCTTGTCCGGATGGGACTTTCCTTGGCGTGGAGGGCAAGCTTGGCGATACGGATATGTAGATCTCCTCCCATTGTAACCGACTCTGTATAACCCTAGCCCTCTCCGATGTCTATATAAACCGGAGGGTTTTAGTCCGTAGGGCGAACAACAATCATACCATAGGCTAGCTTCTAGGGTTTAGCCTCTCTGATCTCGTGGTAGATCTACTCTTGTACTACCCATATCATCAATATTAATCAAGCAGGAGTAGGGTTTTACCTCCATCGAGAGGGCCCAAACCTGGGTAAAAACATTGTGTCCCTTGTCTCCTGTTACCATCCGCCTAGATGCACAGTTCAGGACCCCCTACCCGAGATCCGCCGGTTTTGACACCGACACCTGGTTTTTCCTCCTCCTTCGTTTGGCCCTCAAGTGAAAATAATAACTATTTTTATCTCCTTGTTGTAGCCACTCCAGCTGAGCTTGCTGCCTCCAAAGAATTTCTTCCCTATGGTACAATTCGACGAGTCTATCAATGATCTTAATTTCCACATGATTAGGTCCAGATCCTCCTCGAGAAGAACACAATCGGTCCCGTTCTGCTTTTAAATGCCCAATCTCTAATCTCACAGAACCAAAATGGGTTCGATCCTAAGTAGCAAGATTCCCTGACATGCCCTTTAATTTATCCCGGACTTCCACTATTGTGCTCCCTGCATTCTCTTTACATCCGTGCTAATGAAGTTGAAAAGGTCTGGGTCCCACTCCCACACCAGCTCGTATCAGAATGCCCTCGGGATTTTATTGCATGCATGCACATCAGAATAGTGGATCAAGATTGGGATATGGTCGGATGCAGCAGCAGTTTTATGCTCAATTACCGGCGTCGGGAAAGCCAGGCACCACGCTGGACTCGCCAAGCATCTTTCTAAGCTCACTCTCATGTACGTCCCTCCTGCTACTTTCTTCTCGAAATTCCAAAACTTTCCTTACCCAATGTCAGTGAGACCACACGTATCCACAACATCACGGAAAGCATCCATCTGGGCTTGGCTACAATGACCAACTCCATCATGTTCATGTGCATGTAATACCTCATTGAAATCTCCTATGACAGCCCATGGGAGGTTGCTGATGCCTGCTATCCCTCTCAACATATCCCATGTTTTGTATCTGTCCTGGACTTGTGCTTCACCGTAGACAAAAGTGACTCGGGTTCTGGACTCAACCATATCATCTATCAGCACATCAATGTGATACCTCATGTAGCCAATAACCTCAACCTTTATTGAATTATTCCAAAATACCAACTCATCCACTTCTACCACTGCTATTCACAACAAAGCTACTATCAAAGCTTATGGTACTTGCTAAATTTTCAACTCCCGATCCCTCTATTTGAGTTTCGACAATACATAGTACAGAGGGTGCAAACTGCTTCATCATATCACGAAGCTCACGAACTGTCACGGGTTTGCCTGCACCATGACAGTTCCAAAATAGAAGACTCATTGTGCCCGACGGTACTCCTCGGCGGAGCCCACCTATGGTGCATCATTGGTTTGTGTGGTTTCTGAGACCGAGCCGCCTCTGCTAGAGGCATCATTCCCTTCCATCTATCCATTCTCTTCCTTCGCATGTTTGTATCTCTTTTTCCGTTGTCATGGCGAGACATACACTGCTGGCATCGGGGGCATAGCCAGCAAGGTCGCTGCCACCACCATCGCCAGCGGGTTTTCTCCATGATCACTTGCGTCAGCGTTCATCGCTGAGCTAGAGCTCGGCACGTTTTCAACAGAGGGGTGCTTGTTTGAAGCTCGTGTGCCATCCTTCACCACCACCAAAGCATTCCTCTCTGTGTCTGCATCAGTGGCATCCTCCTTCCCCTTTTCATCTTCCCTCCTTTCCCCTGTGTTCACCGGGTTCTGTTTCTGGGCGTTGAAACGCCAGCTTTGGTTGGGGTTGTAAGTGCCTCTCCCCCTCCCTCTACCTCCAGCTCCACCCATAGCAAAACGTCCACTCTAGCGTCTAGCTATCCCTCATCCAATATGGCCAGCCCTAAAGGAATCAGCTAGCACAAATTCCCCCCAATTCAAAGGCTAACTCATCATGCTATCCATCACCACATTCTTCGTACCAATGCCCAAACTCCCCACAGTTGAAGAAGAAGGTGGTAAGTTTCTCATACTTCACTTGATATCTAACTCTCTCATCTCTTCTTCCCTGTCACAAACTGTTTTATCCTGGCATTGATGTCAATATTGATCTTGACCCGAACAAATTCATTGAAGAAGCCCGCCGGCAGCCTTAACTGGACCTCCTCTACCTCTCCTATACGCGAGGCCATCCCTTGAACTGCTGGTTCTATTAGAAAGTTGTTTGGGAGACGCGCCCAGACTGTTAATCTGGCCAACGAGATGGATTCGGGTTTCTTGAAGCCATCTGATACGTCTACAACGTATCTATAATTTTGATTGTTCCATGCTGTTATATTATCATTCTTGGACGTTTTATAATCATTTTATAGTCATTTTATATCATTTTTGGTACTAACCTATTGACATAGTGCCAAGTGCCAGTTGCTTTTTTGCATGTTTTTTACATCACAGAAAATCAATACCAAATAGAGTCCATACACCGCGAAACTTTTTGTGGATTTTTTATGGACCAGAAGACCACCAATGGGCCAGAGCAACACTTGGGGGGTGCCCGAGGGGCACAACCCACCAGGGCGCGCCTGGGCCCCCAGGCGCGCCCAGGTGGGTTGTGCCCACCTCGGTGGCCTCCCGCACCGCCTCTTCGCCCTATAAATTCCCAAATATTCCAAAAAACCTCGAGGTTAACCTAGATCAGAAGATCCGTCAGCGCAAGGCTCTGTAGCCACCGAAAACCAATCTAGACCCGTTCCGGCACCCTGCCAGAGGGGGGAATCATCTCCGGTGGCCATCTTCATCATCCTGGCGGCCACCACGATGAGGAGGGAGTAGTCCACCCTCGGGGCTGAGGGTTTGTACCAGTAGCTATGTGTTTAATCTCTCTCTCTCTCTCTCTCTCTCTCTCTCGTGTTCTTGAGATGTCACAATCTTGATGTATCACGGGCTTTGATAATATAGTTGGATCATATGGTGTTTTCCCGTCTCTATCTTGTTGTGAAGAATTGAGTTTTTCCCTTTGAGATTTCGTTGTTATCGGATTGAATACTTTTATGGATTTGAGAACACTTGATATATGTCTTGCAATTGAATACTGGTGGTGACAATGGGGTATCGTATTGTTTAACTTGATATATATTGATTCCAGCTGCCGGCATTCCCCCTCTTCATGTAAACCTTGTAAAATAAGAGAGAATATGCATAAGTATTTTGACATAACGTGTAACAACAACCCATAATGCAATAAATATTGATGTAAAAGCATGATGCAAAATGGATGTATCAACTCCCCCAAGCTTAGACCTTGCTTGTCCTCAAGCGGAAGCCGATAACGATAAATATGTCCACATGTTTAGAGACAGAGGTGTCGATAAAATAAAATACGGACATGAGGGCATCATGATCATTTTTATAACAGCAACATAAATATATATTGTCATATGATTTCTTATGCTAAAGTAACAATCTATTCACAATGTCAAGTATGAATCAGAAACTTCATTGGGAACTAACAAATTAGAATCTCGGTCATTGCAGCAATTGCAATTTATCATAACATCGAAAAGAGTCTATGTAAGAGCTTTTCAGCAAGTCCACATACTCAACTATCATTTAGTATTTCACAATTGCTAACACTCACACAATACTTATGGGTTTGGAGTTTTAATGGAACCTGAGAGAAAGATAGGGGCTTATAGTGTTGCCTCCCAACCTTTTACCTCAAGGGTAATGTCAACAATAATAGTTCATGATGAATTACATCCAATTGGATATATATATCAGGATCTTTCCAACACAATGTGCTTGCCAAAGGATAAAATGTAAAAAGG
Organism: Aegilops bicornis; assembly: GCA_021605145.1. Classification (NCBI taxonomy): domain Eukaryota; kingdom Viridiplantae; phylum Streptophyta; class Magnoliopsida; order Poales; family Poaceae; genus Aegilops; species Aegilops bicornis. Next base: position 678,416,887 of record CM038674.1, read on the forward strand.
AAAGTTGAAGATCACCATGACTCTTGCATAAGGCATAAGACAAGAATAAAAGATAGGCCCTTCGTAGAGGGAAGCAGAGGTTGTCATGTGCTTTTATGGTTGGATGCACAAAATCTTAATGCGAAAGAACGTCACTTTATACTGCCACTTGTGATATGGACCTTTATGATGCATTCCGTCGCTTTTATTTCTTCCACATCACAAGATCGTATGAAGCTTATTTTCTCCACACTAATAAATCATACATATTTAGAGAGCAATTTTTATTGCGTGCAACAATGACAACTTACTTGAAGGATCTTACTCAATCCATAGATAGATATAGTGGACTCTCATGGCAAAACTGGGTTTAAGGATATTTGGAAGCAAAACTAGTATATCTACTTGGTGCAAAGAGTTTGGCTAGCATTAGGGAGAAAGGCAAGCTCAACATGTTGGATGATCCATGACAATATACTTTATTTCGGATATAAGAAAACATAATCTATTACGTTGTCTTCCTTGTCTAACATCAACTCTTTAGCATGTCATATTTTAATGAGTGCTCACAATCGTAAAATATGTCCAAGATAGTATATTTATATGTGAAAACCTCTCTTTCTTTATTACTTCCTATTAATTGCAACGATGACCAAAACTATGTTTGTCAACTCTCAACAACTTTTATTCATCATACCCTTTATATTTGAAGTCATTACTCTCCATAAGATCAATATGATCTCTTTATTTATTTTTGTTCTTTATTTTTATTTTATTCCCTCAAGATCATAGCAAGATTCCCCTAAAAAAAGATCATAGAAAGATAATAAAACCCTTGACTCGACACTAATCTTTATTATATATATATAGCTAACGGACTCGATTACATAGAAGGATCACAAAGCAAAACTCAAAACTAGATCATATTAAAACCTTATCTACTAGATCAAGATATTACTAAAAGGATAGAACTAACAAAAACGGTAAAGATAGGAGTGTGACGATGATACGATATCGGGGCGCCTCCCCCAAGCTTGGCAGTTGCCAAGGGGAGTGCCCATACCCATGTATTTATGTCTCTTTCTTCGGAGGTGATGATGATGGAGTTGTTGATGATGTAGGCTTGTCGTCCATCTTCCAAGGCATAGGCTCACCATCATAGAAGGATGATCGAGTCTCAGGGATCCTCAAATCTGCAACCAAACTCATCCTCTTGAATCTATATTCATACTCAGAGTTTTGGTTTTGCAGGTCATAGATCTGGGCTTGGAGGTGCTCGATTTTCTCGTGAAGCTTGAAGATGGCCTCCCCAATGTTCTTGGCATCCAGCTTGTGGTTGTTGGTGAACTCCATGATCATTATGTGATTGGCGTCGAGTCCAGGTTCCACCATCTCTTGGCACTTGAAAACTTGTTGCTCCATTGCCTCGAGCCATATCTCCATGCTTCCGGTCCTCTTTGGTCCCTCAACATCGCGGATGTGCAACAACCCCTCACGCATCTCAATGGTTTGAGGATGTTGCAGCACCTCCGCGAGGTAGGGATTGATGACCTTCTCGAAGAACTTGTCCTTGGGGGCGCTTGAAGACGTCATGGTGATCTAGATCTGTCAAAAAACAGCTCGAAACGAAAACAGAGGATATTTGCGTGGTACAATGGTCAAAACCTTCGGGATTTTATATAATGAATTTTTACCGACCAAAAGAAGTATTGTGCAAGAAAACGGAGTCCGGAGAGCACACGAGGTGCCCACGAGGCAGGGGGGCGCGACCAGGGGGGTAGGGCGCGCCCTCCACCCTCGTGGACGCCTCGTGTCCTTCCTGGACTACTTCTTATTTTCCTATTTTCTTAAATATTCCAAAACGGAGAAAATTGCTATTAGAACTGTTTTGGAGTCGGTTTACTTACCGTAACACATACCTATTCCTTTTCGGAGTCTGAAACATTCTGGAGAGTGTCACTTATGTATTCCTACGGGGTTACGGTTTCTATAACATTGGTTTCAACATTTATAGGATTACCTGAGATATAATGTTTGGTTCTTTGACCGTTCAACACCTTTGGATTTGTCCTTTGAAGTTGTTGATTTTTATGGCACCAGAACGATAGACCTCCTCGATAACGTAAGGACCTTCCCATTTAGAGAGAAGTTTTCCTGCAAAAGATCTTAAACGAGAGTTGAATAGCAAAACATAATCACCTACGTTAAACTCACGCTTTTGTATTCTTTTGTCATGCCATCTTTTAGCTTTTTCTTTAAACAATTTGGCATTCTCATAGGCTTGAGTTCTCCATTCATCAAGTCAGCTAATGTCAAAAATCCTCTTCTCACTGGCAAGTTTTAAATCATAATTGAGCTGTTTAATGGCCCAATATGCCGTATGTCCTAGTTCGAGAGGTAAGTGACATGCTTTTCCATAAACCATTTTATACGGAGACATATAGGATTTTTATATGCAGTTCTATAGGCCCATAATGCATCATCAAGTTTCTTGGACCGATTCTTTCTAGATCTATTAACAGTCTTTTGCAAAATTAATTTGAGCTCTCCATTACTCAATTCTACTTGACCACTAGATTGTGGGTGGTAAGGAGATGCAATTCTATGATTAACATCATACTTAGCAAGCATTTGACGAAAAGCACCATGAATAAAATGTGAACCACCATCAGTCATTAAATATCTAGGGACTCCAAACCTCGGAAACATAAGTTCTTTAAGCATCTTAATAGAGGTGTTATGATCAGCACTACTAGTTGGAATAGATTCTACCCACTTAGTAACGTAATCAACAACTAAAATATGTGTATAGCCATTAGAGGAAGGAAATGGTCCCATATAATCAAAGCCCCAAACATCAAATGGTTCAATAACAAGTGAATAATTCATAGGCATTTCTTGACGTCTACTAATATTACCAATTCTTTGACATTCATCACAAGACAAAACAAACTTACGAGCATCCTTGAAGAGAGTAGACCAATAAAAACCGGATTGCAATACCTTATGTGTAGTTCTATCTCCAGCGTGGTGTCCTCCATAAGCCTCGGAGTGACACTTGCGTAGGATCTGTTCCTGTTCATGCTCAGGTACACAACATCTAATAACACCATCTACTCCTTCTTTATAAAGATGTGGGTCATCCTAGAAGTAATGTCTTAAATCATAGAAAACCTTTTTCTTTTGTTGGTATGTGAAACTAGGTGGTAAATTCCAATCAGGTGGAATTAGCATAATCAGCATACCATGGAGCAGTAGGAGAAGCATTTATGACAGCTAGTTGTTCATCGGGAAAGCTATCATCAATAGGTAGTGGGTCATCAAGAACATTCTCTAACCTAGATAAGTTGTCTGCAATGGGATTCTCAGATCCCTTTCTATCAATAATATGCAAATCAAATTCTTGTAGCAAGAGAACCCATCTAATAAGTCTAAGTTTAGCATCTTTCTTTTCCATACGATATTTAATAGCAGCATGATCAGTGTGAACAGTTACTTTAGAATCAACAATATAAGGTCTGAACTTATCACAAGCAAATACAACCGCTAAAATTTCTTTTTCAGTAGTAGCATAATTTCTCTGGGCCTTTGTCTAGAGTTTTACTAGCATATTGGATAACATTTAATTCCTTATCAACTCTTTGTCCTAGAACAGCACCTACAGCATAATCACTAGCATCACACATAATTTCAAAGGGTAAATTCCAATCAGGTGGCTGAACAATAGGTGCAGAAATCAAAGCTTTCTTAAGTATTTCAAATGCTTCTACACAATCATCATCAAAGACGAAAGGAATATCTTTTTGTAAGAGATTAGTCAGAGGCCAAGAAATTTTTGAGAAGTCCTTAATGAACCTCCTATAAAAACCAGCATGACCAAGGAAACTTCTTATACCTTTAATGTCCTTGGGACATGACATCTTTTCAATAGCATCAACTTTAGCTTTATCAACTTCAATACCCCTTTCAGAAATTTTATGCCCCAAAACAATACCTTCATTAACCATAAAGTGGCACTTCTCCCAATTCAAGACAAGATTAGTTTCTTCACATCTCTGCAAAACTCGATCAAGGTTTCTCAAGCAATCATCAAAAGAAGTTCCATAAACGGAGAAATCATCCATGAAAACCTCAACAATCTTTTCACAAAAATCAGAGAATATAGCCATCATGCATCTTTGAAAGGTAGCAGGTGCATTGCATAAACCAAAAGGAATACGTCTATAAGCAAAGGTACCGAAAGGGCAAGTAAAAGTGGTCTTTTCTTGATCCTCTTTTGACATAGGTATTTGAGAGAAACCAGAATAACCATCTAGAAAGAAAAAATGTGTATGTTTGGATAATATTTCTAGCATTTGATCAATAAAAGGTAAAGGGTAATGATCCCTTTTAGTAGCCTTATTTAATTTGCAAAAATCAATTACCATCCTATAAACTGTAACAATTCTTTGTGGGATCAATTCATCTTTATCATTAGGAACAACAGTAATACCTCCCTTCTTAGGGACACAATGGATAGGGCTTACCCACTGACTGTCAGCAACGAGATAAATTATACCTGCCTCCAGAAGCTTTAGTATTTCTTTGCTTACCACTTCTTTCATCTTAGGATTTAACCGTCGTTGGTGATCAACAACTGGTTTAGCATATTTCTCCAATTTTATTTTGTGCTGGCATAGAGTGGGACTAATGCCCTTTAGATCATCAAGAGTATATCCAATGGTAGCACGGTGCTTCTTCAGAGTTTTCAATAATTTCTTTTCTTCATGCTCTGAAAGGTTAGCACTAATAATAATAGGACATATCTTCTTTTCATCAAGATAATCATATTTAAGAGTATCGGGTAATGGTTTAAGCTCAAACACGGGATCATCCTTGGGTGGAGGAGGATCCCCTAGGATTTCAACAAGCAAATTATGTTTCAAAATAGGTCCCTGTTTAAATAATACTTCATCTATTTTTCTTCTTTCATTCATAAACATATCATCTTCATGGTCTAGCAAATTTTGCTCTAAAGGATCATTAGGAGGCACGACTATAGGAGCAAGACCAATAATTTCATCCTTACTAGGAAATTCCTCATCGCGGGGTTGTCTACGAAATTTAGCAAAATTAAACTCATGAGACATATCACCCAAACCAATAGTAACAACATCCTTTTCACAGTCTATCCGAGCATTAACAGTATACAAGAAGGGTCTACCAAATATAATGGGACAAAAGTTATCTTGTGGGGAACCAAGAACAAGAAATCAGTAGGATATTTAACTTTCCCACACAAGACTTCAACATCTCTAACAATCCCAACTGGCGAAACAATATCTCTATTGGCAAGCTTAATTGTGACATCAATTTCTTCTATGTCAGCAGGTGCAATATCATGCATAATTTCTTTGTACAAGGAATGAGGTATTGCACTTGCACTAGCACCCATATTACATAAGCCATGATAGCAATGATCTCCAATTTTAACAGAAATAATGGGCATGCCTACAACAGGTCTATGTTTATTTTTAGTATCAGGTCTAGCAATTCTAGCAACTTCATCACAGAAGTAAATAACATGCCCATCAATATTATCAGCCAAGAGATCTTTAACCATAGCAATACTAGGTTCAACTTTAATTTGCTCAGAGGGTTTGGGTGTCTTAGTATTACTTTTGTTGACCATAGTTGAAGCTTTAGCATGATCCTTTATTCTAAGAGGGAAAGGTGGTTTCTCAATATAAGCAGTAGGAACAATAAGATCATTATAAGTGATTGGTTTTTCTTCAACTTTAATAGGTGAAACTACTTTTTCTTCAATGGGAGGATTATATTTAAACCACTTCTCCTTAGGGAGATCAACATGAGTAGCAAATGATTCACAGAAAGAAACTACTATCTCAGAGTCAAGTCCATATTTAGTGCTAAATTCACGGAAAACATCGGTATCCGTAGAAGATTTAACGCAATCAAACTTAGGTGTTATACCTGACTCCTTACCTTCGTCGAGATCCCAATCTTCGGAGTTGCGTTTAAGTCTTTCCAATAAATCCTATTTGAATTCAATAGTCTTCATCATGAAAGATCCAGTACAAGAAGTATCGAGCATGGAGCGATTATTGAGAGAAAGCCGAGCATAATTTTTTTGAATAATAATTTCTCTTGAGAGCTCATGATTGGGGCATGAATATAACATTGACTAAAGGCTCCCCCAAGCTTGAGTGATGCTTTCTCCTTCGCGAGGCCAAAAATTATATATATAATTACGATCACGATGAACAAGATGCATAGGATAAAACTTCTGATGAAATTCCAATTTCAATCGGTTGTAGTTCCATGATCCCATATCATCACATAGCCTAAACCATGTCAATGCCTTTCCCTTCAAAGATAAAGGGAAGACCTTCTTATTGATAACATCCTCGGGCATACCTCCAAGCTTAAATAATCCGCAAACTTCATCCACATAGATTAGGTGCAAATCGGGATGTAATGTTCCATCACCTATGAAAGGATTAGCTAGCAGTTTCTCTATCATACCCGAAGGAATTTCAAAGCAAACATTTTCAGTAGGTTCAGTAGGTTGAGGAGCAATCTTTGCTCTACTGGTCGGGGTGAAGATACCCCGAACAAGCCCCTCAAAGGATTACTTTCTATAGTAACAAGTGACAGTAAATTTCAGCACACTATATAAATTTTTCCTTACCAAATTCCACTTACCAAAGGCGCTTCACTCCCCGGCAATGGCACCAGAAAAGAGTCTTCATGACCCATAAGTATAAGGGATCTATCGTAGTCCTTTCGATAAGTAAGAGTGTCGAATCCAACGAGGAGTAGAAGGAAATGACAAGCGGTTTTCAGTAAGGTATTCTCTGTAAGCACTGAAATTATCGGTAACAGATAGTTTTGTGATAAGGTAATTTGTAACGGGTAACAAGTAAAGAAAGCAAATAAGGTGCAGCAAGATGGCCCAATCCTTTTTGTAGAAAAGTACAAGCCTGGACAAACTCTTATATGAAGGAAAGCGCTCCCGAGGACACATGGGAATTATCGTCAAGCTAGTTTTCATCACGCTCATATGATTCGCGTTCGTTACTTCGATAATTGGTATATGGGTGGACCGGTTCTTGGGTGCTGCCCTTTCTTGGACAAGCATCCCACTTATGATTAACCCCTATTGCAAGCATCCGCAACTGCAAAAGAAGTATTAAGGTAAACCTAACCATAGTATGAAACATATGGATCCAAATCAGCCCCTTACGAAGCAACGCATAAACTAGGGTCTAAGCTTCTGTCACTCTAGCAACCCATCATCTACTTATTACTTCCCAATGCCTTCCTCTAGTCCCAAATAATGGTGAAGTGCCATGTAGTCGACGTTCACATAACACCACTAGAGGAAAGACAACATACATCTCATCACAATATCGAACGAATACCAAATTCACATGACTACTTATAGCAAGACTTCTCCCATGTCCTCAGGAACAAACGTAACTACTCACAAATCATATTCATGTTCGTAATCAGAGGGGTATTAATATGCATAAAGGATCTGAATATATGATCTTCCACCAAATAAACCAACTAGCATCAACTACAAGGAGTAATCAACACTACTAGCAACCCACAGGTATCAATCTGAGGTTTTGATACAAAGATTGGATACAAGAGATGAACTAGGGTTTGAGAGGAGATGGTGCTAGTGAAGATGTTGATGGAGATTGACCCCCTCCCTATGAGAGGATCATTGGTGATGACGACGGTGATGATTTCCCCCTCCCGGAGGGATGTTTCCCCGGTAGAACAGCTCCGCCGGAGCCCTACACTACTAGGGAAAACCCTAGCAGTCGCGCTGGTTTTGTGCTCACTAGTAGCGCGGGTAGGCGCGCTACTAATAAGGCGCTACAGCTATTGCTTAGCAGTAGCGCGTGCCGGCACGCGCTACTGCTAGGACAAATAGCTGCAGCATTTGTTCACCCACACGCTACTGCTAATGAAACTAGTGGCAGCGCGTTTTCTCTCCATCGCTACTAGTATTCATTTTTTAAGTGTATTTATGCGGTTTTCTCTCCATCGTACAAATATTGGTACAATACCAGTTATGAGGTTTACATCATTATGTCCATAACAGTGTGTCAAATGAAGGTGGATTAGGTTCAAGTGGAGGCAATATGTGGTGCATGTCAAAAGTATACTACTAATCCAAACTTGATCTAGTTTGGACTAGTAGTACTTTCGATGTGCACCACATGTTGCCTCCACTTGAATCTAATCCGCCAGCACAAGCTATTTAATCATCATCATAGTCATTATCACCAACATTATTTATTTAATCACCACTAACACTAGCTAATAATAATTATCATAGTTATTACCACCAACACTAGCTATTTTATCATCATAGTAATAGTGTAGCACATCATCATCTTCAAACTCATTTCTAGCTAGCTAATCACTCATGCTGCTCTCTCGCAGGTAAAATAACATAAAACATGTATAGCTCTCCTCCTTGATCAAGTTGGAGCATGCAGATGAACCTGTCTCCTAATCGTGGGTAGCGCATCTGTTTGCTGCCCCCTAGTACTTCTCTCCGCTCCCCCATCACATATTTGGTCCAGTCTTGCACTATTAAGTATCCGTCGCTAATCTTGAATGCACTAAAGTAATCTGTAGGATATCTTGGCCGTAAGCTAATAAGACTCATGGTACCTGTAGTCTCGATCCCATAAGGCACAACATTCATCGGGACTCCCTGTTGAAGAACATCGTATGTTAACATACTTAGCAATGATGTTTAGCTACAAAAATAATGTATGGAAAAGATGCACTGAGGACAAATATTAAAAATCTTACCATCCTTCCTAAATAGATGTGACCGTAGTTCATTACGAACACTATTGGTCGCACGTTTTCAGTAAATCATACAATTTAAATTTTGCATAACCAAAAATTTCAATGATATACATTACAATTGTGCAACAATGAATATATTATTTCAAAATATTCTTATGTGACTAAGTAATAGAATATATTAATTTAAATTATAATATGGTGCTCTTAGTTTAAAATAAGTATAAAAATTCAGTACAAACAATAATTATTTAAATTGCCCCGGGCCCGAAAATGGTTTGGACCGGCTCTGTCTAATGCCCCTAGCCGCGACCTGCATCGGGTTCGCCGCCCTGCCCGCAAGAGCCGTTTCCACAGCCCTCGTCGCGGGCGACAAGCCAGGAGCGCGTCCCTCTACATCTGCCATTGCTCCACCCCGATGTCTCCTCCTCCTCCTCCCGCTGGCCCCGATCCCGGGATCGCAGCATCTCAACTCCGGCGAGCGGGGCATGCTCGCCGGCCTGTGTGTGACGCCCGGATAATTAGACTACAGTAATCCCAGGCTAATGATGCCACGTCACCTTCGTTACTGTAATTAAACTCACGTTGATTCGAACCCGATTCAAATTCAAATTTAAAACATAGGCAAGCAATAAAAGTTTTCAAAAATTAAAAATAAAATGTTCGGGGGTTGTCAAATATTACAAAGATTATTTATGGTGGAGTAAACACATTTTATAAAATGTCTAAGTTATTAAAATGAATTAAAATAGAAAAGGAAAACTACGAACCCTCTGACATACCTTACTATCGTGACCGTGCAAGATGTCAGCACCCTTGCCACTTTTAACCCACATGGTGGGCCCATAACCCACAGATCCATAGGATCGAAACCTGACTCTTCTGTACACCCTCATGTTTCCCAAAGTTATTCCTCGCGCGTGGACTCGTAAGAAACTCATGAGCCACCTACCGATGAGATCTTCAATTCTGGTATCAGACGCAATACTTATTCTCGTTGCTCTGAACCCCTTTCACCTTCTGATTAGGCATCAAATGCTTGCCTATCCGTTTGAAACTTCTCATGGTACCTCCTTACTTTTCTCTTGATATTTTCTTAAGTTTAAATTCGAGAGTACTTCCGCCACCTTCTTCGATGTTATCCACCAGATAGTCGACTTTGCAGGGGTCTGTTCTTCCGGAATGCCCCGTTACCTATTCGTAAGTACGATGAAGATCCCGAAGAAAGGACGTCGACTTCATCATGATGACCGGAAGCAAAGGAATGAAGGCATCAATGTATTGGACCGGTCTCTTCGAGAAGAGCAAGCCACAATGAGAAGACCCGCTAGATTCGTTACCAAACCTTCCCCCCTTTCACTACCTCTTAAATCTCGGGACGAGATTTCTTGTAGTGGAGGAGAATTGTGACGCCCGGATAATTAGACTACAGTAATCCCAAGCTAATGATGCCACGTCACCTCCGTTACTGTAATTAAACTCACGTTGATTCGAACCCGATTCAAATTCAAATTTAAAACATAGGCAAGCAATAAAAGTTTTCAAAAATTAAAACTAAAATGTTCGGGGGTTGTCAAATATTACAAAGATTATTTATGGTGGAGTAAACACATTTTAATAAAATGTCTAAGTTATTAAAATGAAATAAAACAGAAAAGGAAAAATAAGAAAAGGAAAACAAACAAATAAATAAGGGAGGGAAAACCCACGGCCAATCGGGCCAAACGGCCCACCGACCGCCCATGGCCCATCCCCCGTCACTCCCTTATCCTGGGCGACCAAACCCTAGGCACCGACGCCCCCTCCCCTCGATCCCTTCTCCTCCCCACCGATCTGGATCGGATCGCCCCGATCCCATCGACTCGACCCAGCAGCACCCCACCGCCACCCGACGCCGCCCCGTCCTCACCTCCTCCCCGACCGGCCACGCAGGACGCCGACGCCCCCTCACCGCACGCCCGACGCCCCGTTCCCCAGGTCGACCCCGACCACCTCGCCTCGCCGCCGCCAGGCCTCGTCGCCGCCGAGCGCCACCTCCTCGCCCTCCTCCTCGCCGGTCTTCCCCGGCCGCCTCCGAGCCCGCTGCCACCGAACCCCTACGAACCCCCCCGTGAGCTCTCCCCCCCTTCGCTCCCCCTCTCCCCCTAGTTCGCCTCGGCCGTCGCCGCTCGACGCGCTCCGGCGCCCGCGGTCGCCGCGCCCCTTCCCCCCCCCCCTCCCGTACGCCCCGCGCCCGAGCTCCGGACGGGCTCGCGTCCGCCGTGCCGGCCGCGCCCCATGTCGCCACCACTGAGCCGCGGCCCCGGCGAGCACGCCCGCGCCCGAGGGCCGCCGTCGCCGCCACGCCGGGTTGCGCACTGCCGCACCCCGCGCCTCCCTCTCGCCCCGTCCATGGCCACGCCCCCTGCGCCCCGTAGCCCCGTTCCCGTACCTCGCCCGAAGAACCTCGCCGCCGATGAGCTCGATGCGCTCAGCTCCGGCCACCGCAGCCTCCGCCACCATCACAGATCGCTCCGTCGCCGTCTTGCCGTTCGAACGAGCCCGGCCGCGCCCAAAACGGTGCGGGATGGACGAATCCCGCAACTCTCCCGATCGCTCCGCCGTTGGAAGGGCCGCCGGAGAAAGATCCGACGCGTCTCCGGCGGGTGCCGAGCTGGCACCCACGTAGCCCCGCCTGGGCCACTGGCTGGTGGGCCCAGGGCCCCCCCCTTTGAACTATTGACTTGGTTCAACGCTGACATGGCCGCCCCTTGTGTCTATGACATGTGGGTCCCGAATGAATAAGCAAATTAAAATAAATATAATTAATAAAAATAAAAATGATTTAACAAATTAATTATTAATTAATTAATTAAGTAATTAATTAAGTTGATTAATCCGGTTTAATTAATTTAATTAACTAGTTAATTTTAATTAAACTGTAATTAGGATTTATCTAAACCCTAATTAAACCTAACAGTGTGTGACAGGTGGGTCCCACGGGACCCACATGTCAGGTTGACCAGGTCAACGGTCAACGCCGATCGCCGAGGTCAGCATGACATCATCTTGGCGTCATAAATCCATTTTTCAATTAATTAATTAATTAATTAAATTCCGTAAATTATTAAAATCTTTAGAAAATCATATCTTTTAATCCGTAACTTCGGATTAAAATATTTTCAACATGAAAGTTGCTCGTAAGCAGCAGAGGCGAATCCGGATACGCAGTCCGTTCGTCCGCCACACCCCCCTATCCTATCGAACCCGCAACTTTCCCCCTCCGGCTCCTCTGCCCGAAAACACGAAACCCCGGGGATATTTTCCCGGATGTTTTCCCCCTTAACCGGTACCACCTCATACCACGTTATGGCACGCCTAGCATCGTTACTTGTCTTGTCATGCATCAATATGCATCTGTTTGCATGGTATTCATTGTTTCTTCCCCCTCTTCTCTCCTAGACTACGAGACCGACGCCAAGCCGCTTCTTGCCAACGACTACGGTGTTGTGACCCCTCTCTCTTGCCGAGCAACCAGGCAAGCCCCCTTTGATCACCAGATATCGCCTACTCTTCTCTATCTTGCTTGCATTAGAGTAGTGTAGCATGTTACTTGCTTTCGTTATACCTATCACGATGCATAGCTTTGTCCTTGCTACTCTTTGTTGTTACCTTTACCTGCAATCCTACATGCTTAGTATAGGATGCTAGTATTTCCATCTGTGGCCCTACATTCTTGTCCGTCTGCCATGCTATACTATCGGGCCGTGATCACTCGGGAGGTGATCACGGGTATATACTTATACTTATACATGATACATGTGGTGGCTAAAGTCGGGTCGGCTTGTGGAGCACCCATGAAAGTGATTCACGGATTGGGGCTGAAAGGACCTTGTCCCGACGGCCCTCTGGATGGATCTTTGTGGCGGAGCGACAGGCAGGTTGAGACCGCCTAGGTGAGAGGTGGGCCTGGCCTGCTCATGCGGATACTTAACACGCTTAACGAGATCTTGGTATTTGATCTGAGTTGGCTACGAGCTTATACGCACTAACCAACCACGTGGGAAAGATATGGGCACTCGGCCGTGGTATCGGTCGAAGCACTTCAGACGTCGGCTGACGGGCCTTGCGCCGAATTGACCGGAACGCCACTAGGCTAGGTCTGCTTTCGGCCGCCCTACAACGTGCAGGTGTGCATTGGGCGATGGGCCCGCACTTCGGCGCTTAGGTTTAGACCGCGTGTTGGCCTCTCTGTTGTGCCTAGGTGGGGCTGCGACGTGTTGATCTTCCGCGTCGGGCATGACCCGGAAAGTGTGTCCGCCAAATGGGATCAAACGTGTTGGGTAAGTTGGTGCACCCTGCAGTGGAAGTTAATCTATTCGAATAGCCGTGATCTTCGATAACAGGACGACTTGGAGTTGTACCTTGACCTTATGACAACTAGAACCGGATACTTGATAAAACACACCCTTCCAAGTGCCAGATACAACCGGTGGTCGCTCTCTCTCAGGGATATGAGGAGGGGATCGCCGGGTAGGATTATTGCTATGTGATGTTACTTGGAGGACTTCAGGCTGCCCTCTTCTACCTGTTGCAAGACAGGTGACCAGAAGCGTAGTCTTCGATAAGACTAGCTATCCCCCTCTTATTCTGGCATTCTGCAGTTCAGTCCACCGATATGGCCCTTTACACATATATCCATGCATATGTAGTGTAGCTCCTTGCTTGCGAGTACTTTGGATGAGTATTCACGGTTGCATTGTTTCCCCCTTTCCCTATCTCTACTCGATTGCTGCAACTGCATCGATGGAGCCCAGGAGCGACGCCACCGTCGATGGCGACTACTACACTGGAGGTGCCTACTACTACGCAGCAGCCCGGGATTTACGACCGGGAGTAGTTTAGGAGGATCCCATGCAGGAGGCCTGCGCCTCTTTCGATCTCAGTATCCCGCTTTGTGCTAGCCATCTTATGGCAACTTGTTTAACTTATGTCTCAGACTCAGATATTGTTGCTTCCATGACTTCGTCTATGATCGAAAGCACTTGTATTCGAGCCCTTGAGGCCCCAGCTTGTATTACGATGCTTGTATGACTTATTTATGTTTTAGAGTTGTGTTGTGATATCTTCCGTGAGTCCTTGATCTTGATCGTACACATTTGCGTGCATGATTAGTGTACGATTGAATCGGGGGCGTCACAAGTTGGTATCAGAGCCGACTGCCTGTAGGAATCCCCCTTCCACACTCCTTGGCCGAAGTCGAGTCTAGACATTGCAAAAACTTTACTAACTTGGCTGTGTGCCTTACGGGCCCACGTCGCCATCGGGTGGTACTAGGATCTTTTACTCCTCGATCTTTACTCTGGGATTCTGAACTCTCTTCTATTCGGGTTAAACGATTTTGCTGAAAACAAAACTAACTTTAGGTTCTCGCAAGTACTTTCTCCCGGAGAGCCCTCACTTCAGATGATAAATGCGCTAATCGGAAGATTCCAAGATACTCTCTGATGTTCTCTCGAGACTTTGTGCCCATCACTTTTGCTATTCCTGACCACCGATAAATCCGTATGGATAATTACTTACACTTGCCATTCATACGATCATCCCCCATTGATCTTGTTATTACAAGATACCCCGAATTTTTCTTTATTGTTCCGAGAATACTTTGTGCCTACTGCCTAGCAGTTCCTTGCCACATGAATACCCCTTCAAATAAATCCTCGCACTTGTCAAGTATCCGCTCATCCCCAGTTGTTCATGTGTTTCACAAAAGTCTTCGAAATACTATTCGATCTTCCGAAAATCCTCTGGAGCCTTTGGCTCTTGAAATTCTTGCCTGCTTGCACTATGGTTAATCCCATAAGTCTCGTAGTCTTATTGACATTCCTTGTCATTATCATTTTGAGTCTGTTGACTCAATATGTTTGCGAATACACGCAATCATTATTGATCCTTATAAATTATCTTTCCGGCTGAGCTGCCATTCTTTTAACTGGAATTGGTTCTCGACCAATCCAATTGTCGTTGATTGTGCCTTAAGGATATTCAACTTATCCATCCCTAATCAGAACTTTGCTTCTGATCCCTTGATTTGGAAATCATAATTCCTTTGCATTTGACAATTGAGTTAGTTAGTTGTTTCTATAATCTGCTTCCTCTATTTGAGTACCGATGCTCACGCCAGATCCCTTGTGGACCACCAGATCCTTTGTTGGATTTTATCTGACAACGCCCTTCATATTCAATAACCTTGTGAGCCTTTTCTCGGATACATAATGCCTTTGGTAAATTGTATCGTCTGCTTTCTCAACCATGCTCTGCCTTCGAGCTTGAGTTAATTACTCCTAAAGATTCTGGTATATGATCCTAAGATGCCCCGATGGGTTGAACCTATGCCTTCCTTAATATGTGTGAACTCGACAGTTTTCATGAGTCATACACTTCTGGTATTTTGCCAGATAAAATTTCAACACTACAACTTCCTCGAAGGTGAGAAGTGAATGAAAGGTTATGCATTGGAGAAGTGGGAGTCGACCTTGAACTTTGTGTTCATGCCCATGGACACGATGTAGATCTTGTCATTAAAGCTTCTCTTAAATTAATTATTCCTTTGGTATAAGTTCATCTTATATCTGGGATCTGGCCTTTTGCAATCGTGGTTCCGACCATGTTCTCTTTTAAATACCATTTCTCGTGCAAGTTTAAGCACTTGTCTTCGGGAGAGCTATACCCCAGTCAACTTCTACTTTGATCTGTCATCGAGTATTACCCCCTGGTATCTCGAGATTATCATGGAACTGCATAACTTCTTATGAGTTCTTCATCAAGTGCTACATTCCCACTGATTCCAATTTTCCACGGGCTCTGAGTTATTAAACACTCAAAGACACCAATATCTGAACCGAGTCCGCACTACGGTTCAACAACTCTTCGGTAAGCTTCTATAAGTACGAGTTAGTACCCGATCACATCATTCCTAGCCTGATCGGCTACCTCATTATCGAGCTAAATTTTAACTGTGCTACCTGGTCCTTATTCTCGGGGCACCATTTTCGATGATGAGCTAATCTTACGTTGATTTTCCTTGTCTTACCGTTTCACCTCGAACAACAAACTTGACCCCGAGTTTGTGTCGTATCTGTGGCTCCAATAATCTTTTGTTGCATCAGTCCTTTTGCTTGATGCAGTCGCTGTTCTATTGCTTCCTTGTGGATCCTCTCGACAACAAATTGTCGTGATCATCATCAACATTTTGACTTCTTCCGGGATATCAATTGAATTCATGAAGAGAAATACCATCCTTGCCCTCGATGATTTATATTATCATCGACCACTTTATTGCCTCCCGTTCAACACAAACTTGTTCGTGTTTCGTGTTATACGTTGAGATCCATGCTATCCAGCAATTGTTCTTCTTTACCTTGGAGTATTACCGTCTTTTATGTCGATAATGTCGTGAGAATTTCACCACCTCTTATGCATTCTTGGTACAAGTGATACTTCCTGCCATCTCCGATCATTCCTTGGTCCCCGTGTTGTTTTTAACCAGGATACCAATATGCTAACGATGTTGCTTGAGTTCTGTACTTCTAGCAACCCTATTGCTTTGAAGTTAACGATCGACAGTTCGTTCTTAGACTGTTGGTTATTGAATCGTCACTCTAACATTGATCTTGTCGCCTAAGGTTATATTTCGGGCACACCTTTCAACTAATGATTGATGGTGTATGTTTTCCTAGAGCATACCACATTATATCATTTGAATTGACAAGTGTCATCTTCTTGTTCACATTATTGTGGAAATCCATCCGTTTGGAATTCTCGATGAATTTTCGTTGATTCCATCAGCTACCCCTCATCCTCTCCTTGGTTTAAGGATGAACTATTACTTCAAGAACCCGCTCCCATAGTTCATATCCTGAGAATCTTGAAATGTCATTTCGTCTATTTGTGTTGCACCTTTTCTTCTCGGACATCCTGAATCTGAGGTATCATGACACCAAACGGATCTGAATCTCGGTCAGATATGATGGATGGGACAACTTTCCAAGAGTTATGATGTTGGTCCTTTGATGACCCGGTAACATGATGTCATGCCTAGCACTTCCGGCCGAGGACCTATCATTATTATTTCTTTTGCAAGGATAACCATTCCTCCTGGAGGAAATTGTAGGACTTATTTTATAAGTTACTCCTGATGGATCATTGGTGTATCCAAAGTCTGGCCCTTGATTGAAACACCTTATCATTGCTAACCGAAGCATGTCAATGGTAATTCCGATTTTCAACAGAACATTTGAAGCACGATGCTAAATTTTATTTATCATTTATCCTAACACCGCTTGTATGGGTAATATCATGAAATTCCTCCCCTTACCTAAATGGTTTTCTACTTTATATCCTGTCATGGATATCTTGCTCGCTTGTCCTTGGGAAGGATATACCCTTGAAATATGTGTTTAAACATATTTTCCTTTCCATTGTTCTGTTTAATCTGATGATCATATTTTCCTTCCATTGGTTTGTTTGAACCTTTTATATGATCTATATGATATAAGCAGTAATAATCCACTGCTTGTGCAAACACCTCGAGGTACAACTCTGTCAGTAAGACCCCATTGAAATTGTTGATGACATACCGGTAACCACCGATGAACGAGAACTTTGCCTATTGGTCCGCCTCGTTCAACGAGCGGAAAATGGTTCTCCTTGTCCCTCGCCCTTGGTATCGACATTGTGCCAACATAAATGGTAGGCTACCCTCTGACATACCTTACTATCGTGACCGTGCAAGATGTCAGCACCCTTGCCACTTTTAACCCACATGGTGGGCCCATAACCCACAGATCCATAGGATCGAAACCTGACTCTTCTGTACACCCTCATGTTTCCCAAAGTTATTCCTCGCGCGTGGACTCGTAAGAAACTCATGAGCCACCTACCGATGAGATCTTCAATTCTGGTATCAGACGCAATACTTATTCTCGTTGCTCTGAACCCCTTTCACCTTCTGATTAGGCATCAAATGCTTGCCTATCCGTTTGAAACTTCTCATGGTACCTCCTTACTTTTCTCTTGATATTTTCTTAAGTTTAAATTCGAGAGTACTTCCGCCACCTTCTTCGATGTTATCCACCAGATAGTCGACTTTGCAGGGGTCTGTTCTTCCGGAATGCCCCGTTACCTATTCGTAAGTACGATGAAGATCCCGAAGAAAGGACGTCGACTTCATCATGATGACCGGAAGCAAAGGAATGAAGGCATCAATGTATTGGACCGGTCTCTTCGAGAAGAGCAAGCCACAATGAGAAGACCCGCTAGATTCGTTACCAAACCTTCCCCCTTTCACTACCTCTTAAATCTCGGACGAAGATTTCTTGTAGTGGAGGAGAATTGTGACGCCTTGGGATAATTAGACTACAGTAATCCCAAGCTAATGATGCCACGTCACCTCCGTTCGTAATTAAACTCACGTTGATTCGAACCCGATTCAAATTCAAATTTAAAACATAGGCAAGCAATAAAAGTTTTCAAAAATTAAAACTAAAATGTTCGGGGGTTGTCAAATATTACAAAGATTATTTATGGTGGAGTAAACACATTTTATAAAATGTCTAAGTTATTAAAACGAAATAAAACAGAAAAGGAAAAATAAGAAAAGGAAAACAAACAAATAAATAAGGGGAGGGGAAAACCCCCCTGGCCAACTGGGCCAAACGGCCCAGCCGACCGGCCCATGGCCCATCCCCCCCCCCCTCACTCCCTTATCCCCTGGGCGACCAAACCCTAGGCACCGACGCACCCCTCCCCCTCGATCCCTTCTCCTCCCCACCGATCTGGATCGGATTGGCCCCGATCCCTGCTGACCCAGCCTGCACCCCACCGCCACCCGACGCCGCCTCATCCTCACCTCCTCCCCGACCCGGCCACGCAGGACGCTGACGCCTCACCGCACGCCTGACGCCCGTTCCCAGTGTCGACCCGACCACCTCGCCTGCCAGCCAGCCTCGCCACGAGCGCCACCTCCTCGCCCTCCTCCTCGGGTCTTCCCGGCCGCCTCGGCCGCTGCCACCGAACCCCTCTGAACCCCCGTGAGCTCTCCCCCTTCGCTCCCCTCTCCCCTAGTTCGCCTCGGCCGTCGCCGCTCAGCGCTCGGCGCCCGCGTCGCCGCGCCTTCCTCCCGTCGCCCCTCGCCGAGCTCGGGCCAGGCTCGCGTCGCCGTGTCGGCCGCGCTTCATATCGCCACCATCGAGCTGCGGCCCCGGCGAAAGCACGCCCAGCGCCGAGGGCCCGTCGCCGCCACGCCGGGTTGCGCCGCACTTCGCGCCTCCCTCTCGCCCGTCCATGGCCCGCCCCTGCGCTCCGTAGCCCGTTCCGTACCTGCGCCCGAAGAACCTCGCCGCCCGATGAGCTCGATGCGCCAGCTCGGCCACCGCAGCCTCCGCCACCATCACAGATCGCTTCCGCCGCTGCCTTGCCTGCTCGAACGAGCCTTGGCCGCCAAAACGGTGCGGGTGGGCCGAATCCCATAACTCTCCCGATCGCTCCGCCGTTGGAAGGGCACGGAGCTAGATCCGACAGCGTCTCCGTGGTGCCGAGCTGGCACTCCACGTAGCCCCTTTGAGCCCACATCGAGTGGGCCCAGGGCCCCCCCCTTTGAACTATTGACTTGGGTCAACGCTGACGTGGCCGCCCCCTGTGTCTATGACATGTGGGTCCCGAATGAATAAGCAAATTAAAATAAATATAATTAATAAAAATAAAAATGATTTAACAAATTAATTATTAATTAATTAATTAAGTAATTAATTAAGTTGATTAATCCGGTTTAATTAATTTAATTAACTAGTTAATTTTAATTAAACTGTAATTAGGATTTATCTAAACCCTAATTAAACCTAACAGTGTGTGACAGGTGGGTCCCACGGGACCCACATGTCAGGTTGACCAGGTCAACGGTCAACGCTGACTGCTGAGGTCAGCATGACATCATGCTGACGTCATAAATCCATTTTTTGAATTAATTAATTAATTAATTAAATTCCAGAAATTATTAAAATCTTTAGAAAATCATATCTTTTAATCCGTAACTCGGATTAAAATATTTTCAACATGAAAGTTGCTCAAAACGACGAGATTTAATCCGGATCGCAGTCCGCTCGTCGCCACACCCCTATCCTATCGAACCGCAACTTTCCCCTCCGCTCCTCCGCTCGAAAACACGAAACCCCGGGGATATTTTCCCGGATGTTTTCCCCCTTAACCGGTACCACCTCATACCACGTTATGGCACGCCTAGCATCGTTACTTGTCTTGTCATGCATCAATATGCATCTGTTTGCATGGTATTCATTGTTTCTTCCCCCTCTTCTCTCCGGTAGACTACGAGACCGACGCTGCTGCTGCCCAGTTCGACTACGGTGTTGACGACCCCTCTCTCTTGCCAGAGCAACCAGGCAAGCCCCCTTTGATCACCGTGATATCGCCTACTCTTCTCTATCTTGCTTGCATTAGAGTAGTGTAGCATGTTCTTGCTACATATACCTATCCCGATGCATAGCCTGTCCTTGCTACTATCATTGTTACCTTTACCGCAATCCTACATGCTTAGTATAGGATGCTAGTATTTCCATCTGTGGCCCTACATTCTTGTCCGTCTGCTGTGCTATACTATCGGGCCGTGATCACTCGGGAGGTGATCACGGGTATATACTTATACTTATACATGATACATGTGGTGGCTAAAGTCGGGTCGGCTTGTGGAGCACCCATGAGTGATTCACGGATTGGGGCTGAAAGGACCTTGTCCCGACGGCCCTCTGGATGGATCTTTGTGGCGGAGCCAGGCAGGTTGAGACCGCCTAGGTGAGAGGTGGCCTGGCCTGTTCGGGCGTTCATGGATACTTAACACGCTTAACGAGATCTTGGTATTTGATCCGAGTTGGCTACGAGCTTATACGCACTAACCAACTACGTGGGAAAGATATGGGCACTCGGCGTCGTGGTATCACCAAGCACTTCAGACGTCGTGACGGGCGCGCTACGAATTGGACTGAACGCCACTAGGCTAGGTCTGCTTTCGGCCGCCTCGCAACATGCAGTGTGCATTGGGCGATGGGCCTGCACTGTGCGCTTAGGTTTGGACCGCGTGTTGGCCTCTCTGTTGTGCCTAGGTGGGGCTGCGGCGTGTTGATCTTCCGCGGCGGGCATGACCCAGGAAAGTGTGTCCGCCAAATGGGATCAAACGTGTTGGGTAAGTTGGTGCACCCCTGCAGGGAAGTTAATCTATTCGAATAGCCGTGATCTTCGGTAACAGGACGACTTGGAGTTGTACCTTGACCTTATGACAACTAGAACCGGATACTTGATAAAACACACCCTTCCAAGTGCCAGATACAACCGGTGGTCGCTCTCTCTCAGGGACATGAGGAGGGGATCGCCGGGTAGGATTATTGCTATGTGATGTTACTTGGAGGACTTCAGGCTGCCCTCTTCTACTTGTTGCAAGACAGGTGACCAGAAGCTAGTCTTCGATAAGACTAGCTATCCCCCTCTTATTCTGGCATTCTGCAGTTCAGTCCACCGATATGGCCCTTTACACATATATCCATGCATATGTAGTGTAGCTCCTTGGTTGCGAGTACTTTGGATGAGTACTCACGGTTGCATTGTTTCCCCCTTTCCCCCTATCTCTACTCGATTGCTGCAACCAGACGATGGAGCCCAGGAGCCAGACGCCACCGTCGATGACGACTACTACACTCGAGGTGCCTACTACTACGTGCAGCCCAACGGCAGCGACCAGGAGTAGTTTAGGAGGATCCTAGGCAGGAGGCCTGCGCCTCTTTCGATCTGTATCCCAGTTTGTGCTAGCCATCTTATGGCAACTTGTTTAACTTATGTCTGTACTCAGATATTGTTGCTTCCGCTGACTCGTCTATGATCGAGCACTTGTATTCGAGCCCTTGAGGCCCCTGGCTTGTATTATGATGCTTGTATGACTTATTTATGTTTTAGAGTTGTGTTGTGATATCTTCCCGTGAGTCCTTGATCTTGATCGTACACATTTGCGTGCATGATTAGTGTACGATTGAATCGAGGGCGTCACACTGTGCCTCCAGGGCGCCGGGGAGGTGGTGGACGTCAGCCTTAGCCCCCTAGACCAGGACCTTCTCGGATCCACATCCTACTCCATCTCCGACGTCGTGCAAGAGCAGGTGGTGACTGGTGAGTTGTTGCTCGCCCCAT
Source organism: Aegilops bicornis (assembly GCA_021605145.1). Lineage (NCBI taxonomy): Eukaryota > Viridiplantae > Streptophyta > Magnoliopsida > Poales > Poaceae > Aegilops > Aegilops bicornis. Next base: position 678,438,931 of record CM038674.1, read on the forward strand.
CGCCCCGTTGCGTTTCTTGTTGCTGGCCGAGGAGATGTTGCCCGGTGCGGTGGCCTCGCCGCTGCGTCTCCTGTCCGCTTCCTCCTCACCATCACTGCTCACGCCCTTCATCACCAACGACATCCTGGGACGTCCACACCGTCTACCCTCCGTCCAGCCCAGGCTGCTCGCCGTGGTGACCGCTGACAAAAAATTGCTCATGGGACTGGAGCCTTTAACTTCCACCATCAGGAGAGGAGGCTGCGGGATGTGGTTTGACGGTACACCCCCCCCTCCGGCCAGCACTGCTGCTTGGGGTGCCTCATCGGAGGTGGATGTCCTCCTATTCGTTTGCTGCCCAAGCTGGTGGCACGCCGCGGCGTGGGTACACCGCTGCCACCGTAGGACGCATTGAGGAGAACATCAACAGGGATAAGAAGATTGAAGACTGCCCAAATAAAAGATTGCATTTGGCGGATAAGGTGCAGGAGGCTATTCTCCGCCAACGACGAAATGGGAGAGTAGGCCTGATCGACATCATGGGATTTGGTGTCACACTCTGGCATATGTATGAAAATGATCTCCTGAAGAAGAGTGATGAGACACTCACTGACTTCCTGGGAGAAGAAGATGGAGAGGAGGAGAAGAAGAATAAGAGGGAGGAGGAGGATGCGCAGAGGCGCAAGAACCAAAGTCTAGCTGAGATTCGTGCTAGGGCGATAAGAAATGGGGAGAAAAAGGAGGAGAAAGAGAAGAAGAAGAGGGAGGAGGAGGACGCAGAGAGGCGAAAGGACCAGAGTCTAGCTGAGATTCGTGCCAGGGCGATAGGGAACTGGGAGAAAAAGGAGAAGAATAAGCGAAAGAAGAAAATATAGTGTGAAGGAGTTAGTCTGTTGTTGAAATCTTGTGTGTGCGTGTACGGGAAAATGTAAACCCGCATAGTGTGACATGCAACTATTATCCGTCAGGATTGCTATCTTTCTGATTTGTTTGCCGACTGTTAGTTGATTCATGCGTGTATGCGTGGGAAGTGATGATGTGCTCATACTCTAAAAATATAGACAACGCAGAATGGTGGCTGCATGCACACTGGATTCGGTCGTCTACTATTGGGGTATGTAATAATGGGGAATGGCGGAATACTGGATTTATTTGCTTCCATGTATGATTTGTAACTCTGTCGAATGATGAACATGAAGCTGTCTGATTCCTATTATTTGTAATACTGTGATGAAAACTGAATTTGTTTGGTTCCTATCATTCGTGACATTGTCGAATGTTGGACATCAAACTAATTGATTGCTATAAGATTGAGCACATCACTGTTAAGTTGGGAATTTCTTAGGTGTTAGTTGAATTCCTACTACTGATGACAAGCATGTAGATCAGCAGACAGTAAACCAGTTTTTGTAGTAATGTTGCAGTATTTACCTAGTGTGGCTACTAGCCTTCCTACCGCGTCGTGCCTTGCTAGTAGGGTTCTGCGTAGGTTTGTATATATTACGTGAACTTTTACATTTTTTTTGTATTTATATGCAATAGGAAGAGCAAGCAAACTATAAATATAATCTAATATAGAAAAAGCACTATACAGCTAGGTAATTGAAATAGTATATGTGCATAATCACAACATGAGCAGTGGGCTTCTAAGGCTCCGAAGAACCCTCGCACAGCAAACGTTAGTGACTTGTACCCAAATTTTAGCAGTTATTACTTGTCAGTACATGGATCCCGGCCGTGCACCAGTCAATACATCATGCTGCAAATTTCGTTTATACACAAAAGCAACATGCATGAAGATAAGCTTTGACAGATTTTATGGCTCAAAGTTGGGCAGTGGCGTAGCTAGGATTTTATGTCAGGGTGGTCCAATGGATAGGAAAAGAAATACATCACAAACAAAGCATGCCAACATATTGTACAAAATTTATCAAAACATACATCAATAAGGTCTTACAAAGCATATGAAAATTCATAGTTTAATTTCTGAATTTGCATAAGAAAATAGCACACCTTATTTGTCGGTATAACGCCTTCTCAATGCCATGAAAGTATCGATGTATCATCTTCGCTCTTCTGCCATGGCCGCGACCGACGCCGGAGAAGGAGATGAAACGAGAGGATAAACCCTCTTCTTTGCCGCGTGTTGCATAAAAGGAGATACAATGTCTCCGTTCCTTTTCATTTTGCAACAATTCTGCAAATAAAAAGAAGTTTAATCTATTAATTGTCTGTTTGATTGAATACATAATAATCGTTAATCAATCAACTCAATACATCAGTTCCGAGTTCCAATTTGCATTCACGAGTAAACTTGTTTAAATCGTAAATGCAAATTATACTTTGAATATAAAAAAGACGGAGACCATACATTTAATCGGACAAGATGAGAGTGAGCTCTTACGGGTCGACAGTGCGCGTATTGCCAACCGTCGGGGCCCCGGGGCCTCTAGCACACTCCTTCGCCAATCCGCCTACCTGTCGGCCGTGCGTCACTGGCTTGTGCTGCCTCCATCCCTCAGCCTCGCTAGGGTTCGCCGGCCGTGCGTTGATTCAAGTCATCATACAGGATACGAAGGAAACGAGGAGAGTTTTCCTGAGAGGCTGGGAGCGTACAGAATATAGGACGCAATCGAGAAAGCCTAGCGATCCGGTCGGCTGCAGTCCTTGTATTTTGGGCTTGGGCCTTGGCCGATGCAAGCAAAGATACATTTTTTCTTATTAATTTATATATATATATATATATATATATATATATATATATAGTGATGCTATTCATCATCCAGGATGCAGAATAACTTATTCTTCACCCGAGGTAATCTTACGATCATTTCATAATTAAATTACGTTTGGAATTCAAATAGTTACATTCCTATTCATTCACTACGTAATATTTGACATAAGAAAATAAAAATATAGGTCATAATACAAGAAAATTTGCAGTTTATGTGTATTTTACACTATGCTTTTACGTTTGTAATTTTACATAACATAAATACTTTTTACGACGATGATATATTTTCTTACGGTCTCTTTTTATGTCAAAAATCAGACAAAATTTACGAAACGTAAAATTACGATGCATTGATGGTAAAATAGAGAGGGGTGAAGAATAACTATTCATCACCTAGGGTGACGAATAGACAATCCCTATATATATATATATATATATATAATGAAGTAATGGGCCAAATTACAGGGTGGTCCATGGACCACCCTGTCCACGCTGTGGCTAGTACTTGGTTCCTAAATGGGTTTGAAGCGATTAGGAGCTTACTTTAGGTGCCACGTAGTTTTAGGTACAATTAAAATATTATCAAGAAAAAAATATATAGAAGAATCAAACTATATATTATATAATATAAGATTCAAGCCATGACGTGAAGGTATAAAATTTAATTGGGCAACATCCACCTGACAAATGCGGTAATGGCAGGTATATGAAAGGTCCACTTGGCCAAAATTTAATTGCTTCTTTGTAATACATAATGCAGATATGCATAATGAGCATGTACAGGACAATCATTAATCTAAACAACCACCACATACATAGGTAACATAGTTGATCTCCACTCATAAATTAGCACATGAGCAACAGACTCAAAGCGGCGAAAAACCAACCATGCAACTGGCGCCAAGCACCTGCAGGAACAAAACTAGCCCTTACATGTGTTGCCAACATGCTGATTTCATGTCCGAGTTAGTACAAGATAAGTGACACTATACCCAAACTAACATATGCAATTTCTTCTAAGCTTAGGCAGTTCCTATTGTTTTGCATCGGGATTTAATACTGTACAATATTCTGAAGCAGTCAAGCTTGGCAACTTCTCCAAATACCAACGGTAAACAATTGACAATCCTTTTAGCAAAAATATACATTTTACCTTTCAATTTAACTGTACAGATCAAGGCAGATAATTCTTTAGGATCTAAGGCTCATGCAACCTCGGTTTTTGATCGGACACGAATGCAAAGAATCACAAATCTAATAGTCCCTACCAGATTCTTTAGCATCTAACAACCCCTACAACAAACCATAATAGCAAAGAGTCAAATTTTATATGTAGTTAATAATAGGTTAGAAATGAAGTTAATTTTCCAAGCCTCTGATGTTCCAGTAACCTCATTGAAGAGTTAATAATAGGTCACGATGATATGCATTCAATACAACAACAATTTAAACACCAATGAGCCAAAAACAATTCACTGCAACTTTTATCTGTTGGACATGCTTCTATTCTAATTGCTGCACTATTAGAGCATCTCCAAGAGCCGCACTATATAAGTGTCGCACTGGAAAATTTGGGTTTTTTGCGCGCGCGCAACCGCTTCGGGAGCTCCAGCAGAGGTGCAAAAACCACGTGCACGCGGCATAAGTAGTTCAGCGCGCGGGCTGAAACGGCATCGCGGGCTGTTTATTTGCTGTGCCCGCTCCCGCGCGCTGCACACTCGAGCGCCCGATCACGACTTCCACCTACCCCAATCCAGGCGCTGGCGCCGCCGCTCGGACCACCCCATTTGTACCGTCGACCAATCCGGCGCTTCACCGGCCAATCCCATCGCCGCCGCTGCTTCCTCCGCCTCCCTCTAGTCGTCGCCGCCCCTCGCGCGCGCCATCCTCCGACAAACAGCGCCCGACCACCCACTGCCTCTCGGCGCCCACAAGGTGTTTGACAAAACGCTTGCAAGGTATGTATTACTTCAACTTCACAATTTTTACATGAATTTGGTGCATGTCGTTTGTAGTTTTTATAGACTAGTTTAAATTCAACATTGTAGATGAGTTCGTCATATGCTTATTCTGAAGAAGCATTTGATATTGAAGAGCAGGAGGATCTTGCAATGATCCTAGGTATGCACATCAATTAAAAAATGAAGCACGGTGGTTCGATTATGGATCAAAAGAAAATTTGGAGGGATAAGATCGATGCTGACAACATATGGATGAGGCACTATTTTGTGGATAATCCCGTGTACCCTGAGTCGTACTTCCGGCGCCGGTTTAGGATGAGCACCGAGTTGTTCAGGCGCACTGCAGGGAAACAAGCGAGCCATGATCTAGTTGATGACCACTTGGCCATAGGTGAGAGTCAAACCATCATGTGTGTCAAGCGCTTCGCAGTCGGAACTGTGCAAGTGTTTGGCCAGGAATATTTGAGATCTCCCAATGCTGAAGACGCCACAAGGCTTTTGGAGATGAACAAAGCTTGCAGGTTCCCAAGTATGCTTGGCTCAATAGATTGCATGCATTGGAGTTGGAAGAACTGTCCTAAGGCATGGCATGGGCAATTCCACAGCCAAAAAAGGGTTCCACTATAATCCTTGAAGCGTTGGCCGATCAACATACTTGGATTTGGCATGTTTTTGTTGGAATGCCTAGGTCTTTGAATGACATCAACGTTGTTAATTGGTCACCACTCATGAATAAGATTGCAAATGGTGAACTCCTATAGGTGCAGTTTGTAGCAAATGGCCATACATACCGGTAATTGCCTTTGGCTCCTAGGTGCATATGCACCCATTGTCGAAATACACATTTCGGAAAGTTAAAAAATTCGGAACAAAAATACTGCGTGTATATCCGGACATTTTATGTGCGTGCACAAGGTTCGATGAAAAAGCGGCGTTTTGTGGCTTGTGTAAAAAAGACAATATCTGATGCTTCATTCTAACTATTCACGAGGCATTTCTTTATCTTTTGTACACAAGCCACAAAAAAAGTCGTTTTTCACCGAAACCTTGTGGACGCACATAAAATGTCCGGATATACACGTGCGATTTTTGTTCCGAATTTTTCAACTTTCCGAAATGTGTATTTCGACAAGGGGTGCATATGCACCTAGGAGACAAAACGCCACTCTTCATACATACAACTATGGATACTATCTTGCGGATGGCATCTATCCAAAGTGGCAACTAAAAAAATTGGATGGTAAGAAAAATCTTGATTTTCACAATGCTCAGGCGGCGGCTAGAAAATATGTGGAGAGAGCTTTTGGGATTTTGCAAGACCAATTTGCCATTGTGAGAGGACCGGCTAGATTTTGGGATCAAAAGATGATTTGATACGTCATGCATGCGTGTGTGATCATGCACAACATGATCATCGAGAATGAGCGTGGCCAAGATTTAGACTACTCTCACAATGAGCTCTTGGGACATCCCGTGCGAGTGCAGCAGAGGGCTACAAGGGTGGCCCATTTTGTTGCCTCCTATCATGCCATTCGACGTGTCGAAACGCATGATGATCTTCAGAAGGATCTCATCGAGGAGTGGTGGGCATGGAATGGCAGACAAAGAGCATCATAATTTGAATGTTTGATGTTGTATTGTTAAAATATTATTGTATTGCAAGATAAACTATTTGTTTGAGTTTTAATAATAAAATTGAACTATTTATTGTCGATTTATTTTGTTTGTGTTTGGTCTTTTTGGTTGTGTTTGGAGTGTATATGTTGTTTGTGCTGAGAGCGTGCGCGTAGTTTTTTTGCAGCGGCTGTTGGAAATATGCCCTAGAGGCAATAATAAATTAGTTATTATTATATTTCCCTGTTCATGATAATCGTTTATTATCCATGCTATAATTGTATTGATAGGAAACTCAGATACATGTGTGGGTACATAGACAACACCATGTCCCTAGTAAGCCTCTAGTTGACTAGCTCGTTGATCAATAGATGGTTACAGTTTCTGACCATGGACATTGGATGTCATTGATAACGGATCACATCATTAGTAGAATGATGTGATGGACAAGACCCAATCCTAAGCATAGCACAAAGATCGTAGTTCAGATGCTAAAGCTTTTCTAATGTCAAGTATCATTTCCTTAGACCATGAGATTGTGCAACTCCGGATACCGTGAGGAATACTTTGGGTGTACCAAACGTCACAACGTAATCGGGTGACTATAAAGGTGCATTACAGGTATCTCCGAAAGTGTCTGCATTGGGTTGGTACGAATCGAGACTGGATTTGTCACTCCGGTTGACGGAGAGGTATCTCTGGGCCCACTCGGTAGGACATCATCATAATGTGCACAATGTGATCAAGGAGTTGATCACGGGATGATGTGTTACGGAACAAGTAAAGAGACTTCCCGTAACGAGATTGAACAAGGTATCGGTATACCGACGATCGAATCTCGGGCAAGTACTATACCGCTAGACAAAGGGAATTGTATACGGGATTGATTGAGTCCTTGACATCGTGGTTCATCCGATGAGATCATCGTGGAACATGTAGAGCCAACATGGGTATCCAGATCCCGCTGTTGGTTATTGACCGGAGAACGTCTCGGTCATGTCTACATGTCTCCCGAACCCGTAGGGTCTGCACACTTAAGGTTCGATGACGCTAGGGTTATAAAGGAAGTTTGTATGTGGTTACCGAATGTTGTTCGGAGTCCCGGATGAGATCCCGGACGTCACGAGGAGTTCCGGAATGGTCTGGAGGTAAAGATTTATATATGGAAAGTTGTTGTTCGGGTTCCGGAAAAAGTTCGGGTTTTTTCGGTATTGTACCGGGAAGCTTCCAGAAGGTTCCAGAGGATTCCGGAGGGGTCCGGAAATTGTTCCACCACGTCCAATACAGTAGCATGGGCTGTAGGGGGCGCCCTAGCCATAATGGGCCAAGGGCACCAGCCCCCAAGGCCCATGCGCATGGGAAGGGGAAACCCTAAGGGAGGGCCTCCACTTGACTTGGGAGGCACTCCTCCCCTCTTGGCCGCCCCCAAGTCCCATCTAGGGCTGGCCGCACCCCTTGGGGTGGGAAACCCTAAAGGCGCAGCCCCTCTTTCCCCCTATATATACTTGAGGTTTTGGGCTGCCCAACAGACATGAGTTCTCTCCCTCTTGGTGCAGCCCTGCCTCTCCTCCTCCTCCTCTCCCTTGGTGCTTGGCGAAGCCCTGCGGGATTGCCACACTCCTCCATCACCACCATGCCGTTGTGTTGCTGCTGGATGGAGTCTTCCTCAACCTCTCCTCTCTCCTTGCTGGATCAAGGCGTGGGAGACGTCACCGGCTGTACGTGTGTTGAACGCGGAGGTGCCGTCTGCTCGGCACTAGGATCTCCGGTGATTTGGATCACGCACGAGTACGACTCCTTCAACCCCGTTCTCTTGAACGCTTCCGCTTAGCGATCTACAAGGGTATGTAGATGCACTCTCCTTCCCTCTTGTTGCTAGAATCTCCATAGATTGATCTTGGTGATGCGTAGAAAATTTTGAATTTCTGCTACGTTCCCCAACAGTGGTATCAGAGCTAGGTCTATTGCGTAGATTCTTTGCACGAGTAGAACACAAAGTAGTTGTGGGCGTTGATGTTGTTCAATATGCTTACCGTTACTAGTCCAATCTTGTTTCGACGGTATTGTGGGATGAAGCGCCCGGACCGACCTTACACGTATTTTACGTGAGACAAAGTTCCACCGATGCATATGCACTTGGTGCATAAGGTGGCTAGCGGGTGCCGCTCTCCCACTTTAGTCGGAACGGATTCGATGAAAAGGGTCCTTATGAAGGGTAAATAGCAATTGGCATATCACGTTGTGGTTTTATGTAGGTAAGAAACGTTCTTGCTAGAAACCCAAAGCAGCCACGTAAAACATGCAAACAACAATTAGAGGACGTCTAACTTGTTTTTGCAGGGTATGCTATGTGATGTGATGTGGCCAAGAAGAATGTGATGAATGATATGTGATGTATGAGATTGATCATGTTCTTGTAATAGGATTCACGACTTGCATGTCGATGAATATGACAACCGGCAGGAGCCATAGGAGTTGTCTTTATTTATTGTATGACCTGCGTGTCATTAAACAACGCCATGTAATTACTTTACTATATAGCTAACCCGTAGCCATAGTAGTAGAAGTAATAGTTGGAGAGACAACTTCATGAATACACGATGATTGAGATCATGATGATGGAGATCATGGTGTCATGCCGTGACAATAATGATCATGGAGCCCCAAGATGGAGATCAAAAGGAGCAATATGATATTGGCCATATCATGTCACTACTATATAATTGCATGTGATGTTTATTATGTTTACGCATCTTGTTTACTTAGAACGACGGTAGTAAATAAGATGATCCCTTACACAAATTTCAAGAAGTGTTCTCCTCGACCGCACCGTTGCTACAGTTCGTCGCTTCTAAGCACCACGTGATGATCGGGTGTGATGGATTCTTACGTTCACATACAACGGGTGTAAGACAGATTTACACAGCAAAAACACTTGGGGTTAACTTGACGAGCCTAGCATGTACAGACATGGCCTCGGGAACACAGAGACCGAAAAGGTCGAGCATGAGTCGTATGGTAGATACGATCAACATGAAGATGTTCACCGATGTTGACTAGACCGCCTCACGTGATGATCGGACCACGGCCTAGTTGACTCGGATCATGTAATCACTTAGATGACCAGAGGGATGTCTATTCGAGTGGGAGTTCATAAGATGAACTTAATTATCTTGAACATAGTCAAAGGACCTTTTGCAAATTATGTCGTTAGCTCGCGCTTTAGTTCCACTGTTTAGATATGTTCCTAGAGAAAATATAGTTGAAAGTTGACAGTAGCAATTATGCGATCAGTAGAAAGCTTATGTCCTTAATGCACCGCTCAGTGAGCTGAACCCCAAAACATCGTTTGTGGATGTTACGAACATCGGACATACACGTTTTGATAACTACGTGATAGTTCAGTTAAACGGTTTAGAGTTGAGGCACCAAAGACGTTTTCGAAACGTCGCAGAACATATGAGATGTTTCGAGGGCTGAAATTGGGATTTCAAGCTCGTGCCCACGTCAAGAGGTATAAGACCTCCGACGAGTTTTCTTAGCCTGCAAACTAAGGGAGAAAAGCTCAATCGTTGAGCTTGTGCTCAGGTCTGAGTGCAACAATCACTTGAATCGAGTGGGAGTTGATCTTCCAGATGAGAAAGTGATGTTTCTCCAAAAGTCATTGCCACCAAGCTGCTAGAAGCTTCGTGATGAACTATAACATATCAAGGATAGAGATGATGATCCTTGAGGTATTCGCGTTGTTTGACATCACGAAAGTAGAAGTCAAGAAGGAGCATCAATTGTTGATGGTTGGTGAAACCACTAGTTTCAAGAAGGGCAAGGGCAAGAAGGGATACTTCATGAAACGGCAAATCAGCTGCTGCTCTAGTGAAGAAACCCAAGGTTGAACCCAAACCCGAGACTAAGTGCTTCGTAATAAGGGAACAGCCACTTTGGAGCAGCATTACACTAGATACTTGGTAGATAAGAAGGCTGGCAAGGTCGAAAGAAGTATATTGGATATACAATATGTTAATGTGTACTTTACTAGTACTCCTAGTAGCACCAGGGTATTAAGATACCGGTTCGGTTGCTAAGTGTTAGTGACTCGAAATAAAAGGCTACGGAATAAACGGAGACTAGCTAAAGGTGAGTCGACGATATGTGTTAGAAGTGTTTCCAAGGTTGATATGATCAAGAATCGCCCGCTCCCTATACCATCAAGATTAGTATTAAACCTGAATAATTGTCATTTGGTGTTTGCGTAGAGCATAGACATGATTGGATTATGTCTATCGCAATACGATTATTCATTTAAGGAGAATAATGGTTACTCTATTTATTTGAATAATACCTTCGATGGTCTTGCACCTAAATGAATGGTTTATTGAATCTCGATCGTAGTGATACACATTTTCATGCCAAAGGTATAAGATAGTAATGATAGTACCACTTACTTGTGGCACTTCCATGTAAGTCATATTGGTATAAAACGCATGAAGAAGCTCCATGTTGATGGATCTTTGGACTCACTCGTTTTGAAAAGTTTGAGACATGCGAACCATGTCTATTGGTGTATACGCATGAAGAAACTCCATGCAGATGGATCGTTTGGACTCACTTGATTTTGAATCACTTGAGATATGCAAAACATACCACATGGGCAAGATGACCTGAAAAGCCTCGGTTTCGATAAGATGGAACAAGATAGCAACTTGTTGGAAGTAACACATTTTGATATGTGCAGTCCAATAAGTGCCGAGGCATACAAAGGAATATCGTTATGTTCTTACTTCACAGATGATTCGAGTAGATGTTGAGTATATTTACTTGATGAAACACAAGTCTGAATTATTGAATGGTTCAAGTAATTTCAGAGTGAAGTTTAAGATCTTCGTGACAAGAGGATAGAATGTCTATGATATGATCATAGAGATGAATATCTAAGTACGAGTTTTGGCACACAATTAAGACATTGTGCAAATTGTTTCACAATTAATAACGCCTGAAACACCATAGTGTGATGGTGTGTCCGAACATCATAGTTGCACCCTATCAGATATGGTGCGTACCATGATGCCTCTTATCGAATTACCACTATCGTTCATGGGTTAGGCATTAGAGACAACCGCACTCACTTTAATAGGGCACCACGTAATTCCGTTGAGATGACACCGTGAAAACTATGGTTTAGAGAAACCTAAGCTGTCATTTCTTGAAAGTTTGGGGCCGCGACGCTTATGTGGAAAAGTTTCAGGTTGATAAGCTCGAACCCAAAGCGGATAAAATGCATCTTCATAGGACACCCAAAAACAGTTGGGTATACCTCCTAATTCAGATCCGAAAGCAATAGGGATTGTTTCTTGAATCGGGTCCTTTCTCGAGGAAAAGTTCGTCTCGAAAAGTTGAGTGGGAGGATGGTGGAGACTTGATGAGGTTATTGAACCATCACTTCAACTAGTGTGTAGCAGGGCAGAGGAAGTTGTTCCCGTGGCACCTACACCAATTGAAGTAGAAGCTTATGATAGTGATCATGAAGTTTCGGATCAAGTCACTAACGTACCTCGTAGGGTGACAAGGATGCGTACTACTTGAGTGGTACGCAATCCTGTCTTGAAGGTCATGTTGCTAGACAACAATGAACCTACGAGCTATGGAGAAGCAATGGTGGGCCCAAATTCCGACAAATGGTTAGAAGCCATGAAATCCGAGATAGGATCCATGTATCATAACAAAGCATGGACTTTGGTGGTCTTGCCCGATGATTGGCAAGCCATTGCAATAAATGGATCTTTAAGAAGAAGACGGACGTGGACGGTAATGTCACCTTCTATGAAGCTCGACTTGTGGTGAAGAGTTTTTCACAAGTTCAAGGAGTTGACTACGATGAGTTTTTCTCATCCGTAGCGATGCTTAAGTCCGTCGGAATCATGTTAGCATAAGCTGCATTTATGAAATCTGGCAGATGGATGTCAAAACGAGTTTCCTTACCAGTCTTCATAAGGAAAGGTTGTATGTGATACAAATCAAAAAGTTTTTGTCGATCCTAAGGATGCTAAAAGGTATCTTTGGCTCCAAATGATCCTTCTAAGGACTGGAGTAAGCATCTCGGAGTTGGAATGTGCGCTTTGATGAGATGATCAAAGATTTTGGGTTTATACAAAGTTTATGAGAAACTTGTATTTCCAAAGAAGTGAGTGGGAGCACTATAGAATTTCTGATGAGTATATGTTGTTGACATATTGATGATCAGAAATGATGTATAATTTCTGGAAAGCATATAGGGTTATTTGAAAAGTGTTTTTCAATGGAAAACTTGGATTAAGCTACTTGAACATTGAGCATCAAGATCTATGAGGATAGATCAAAAACGCTAAATGGTACTTTCAAATGAGCACATACCTTGACATAATCTTGAAAGTGTTCAAGATGGATCAGTCAAAGAAGGAGTTCTTGCCTGAGTTGTAAGGTATGAAGTTAAGAGTTAAAAGCTCGACCACGGCAGAACAGAGAGAAAGGACGAAGGTCGCCCCTATGCTTCGCACATAGGCTCTATAGTATGCTATGATGTGTACCGCATCGAAGTGTGCCTTGCCATGAGTCAGTCAAGGGGTACAAGAATGATCCAGGAATGGATCATTGGACATGATCAAAATTGTCCTTGGAGTAATAAGGACATGTTTCTCGATTATGGAGGTGATAAAGAGTTCGGCGTAAAGGGTTACGTCGATGCAAGCTTTAACACCTATCCGAATGACTCTAAGTAGCAAATAGGATACGTATAGTGGAACAACCATTTGGAATAGCTCCAAGTGGAGTGTGGAAGCAGCGTTTATAATATGACATTGAAATTTGCAAAGCACATATGGATCTGAAAGGTTCAGACCCGTTGACTAAAACCCGTTGACTAAAACCTCTCTCGCAAGCAAAACATGATCAAACCTCAGAAATCATTGAGTCTAAATCACATAATGACGTGAACTAGTTTACAGACACTAGTAAACTCTTTGGGTGTTGGTCACATGGCAATGTGACCTATCAGTGTTAATCACATGACGATGTGAACTAGATTATTGACTCTAGTGCAAGTGGGAGACTGTTGGAAATATGCCCTAGAGGCAATAATAAATTAGTTATTATTATATTTCCCTGTTCATGATAATCGCTTATTATCCATGCTATAATTGTATTGATAGGAAACTTCAGATACATGTGTGGGTACATAGACAACACCATGTCCCTAGTAAGCCTCTAGTTGACTAGCTCGTTGATCAATAGATGGTTACAGCTTCTGACCATGGACATTGGATGTCATTGATAACGGGATCACATCATTAGTAGAATGATGTGATGGACAAGACCCAATCCTAAGCATAGCACAAAGATCGTAGTTCGTATGCTAAAGCTTTTCTAATGTCAAGTATCATTTCCTTAGACCATGAGATTGTGCAACTCCCGGATACCGTAGGAATACTTTGGGTGTACCAAACGTCACAACGTAACTGGGTGACTATAAAGGTGCATTACAGGTATCTCCGAAAGTGTCTGTTGGGTTGGCACGAATCGAGACTGGGATTTGTCACTCCGGTTGACGGAGAGGTATCTCTGGGCCCACTTTCGGTAGGACATCATCATAATGTGCACAATGTGATCAAGGAGTTGATCACGGGATGATGTGTTACGGAACGAGTAAAGAGACTTGCGATAACGAGATTGAACAAGGTATCGGTATACCGACGATCGAATCTCGGGCAAGTACAATACCGCTAGACAAAGGGAATTGTATACGGGATTGATTGAGTCCTTGACATCGTGGTTCATCCGATGAGATCATCGTGGAACATGTGGGAGCCAACATGGGTATCCAGATCCCGCTGTTGGTTATTGACCGGAGAACGTCTCGGTCATGTCTACATGTCTCCCGAACCCGTGAGGGTCTACACTTAAGGTTCGATGGACGCTAGGGTTATAAAGGAAGTTTGTATGTGGTTACCGAATGTTGTTCGGAGTCCCGGATGAGATCCCGGACGTCACGAGGAGTTCGGAATGGTCCGGAGGTAAAGATTTATATATGGAAAGTTTTTGTTCGGGTTCGGAAAAAGTTCGGGTTTTTTCGGTATTGTACCGGAAGCTTCGGAAGGTTCCGGAGGATTCTGGAGGGGTCCGGAGGTCCGGAAATTGTTCCACCACGTCCAATACAGTAGCATGGGCTGTAGGAGGGCGCCCTAGCCATAATGGGCCAAGGGCACCAGCCCCCCCAAGGCCCATGCGCATGGGAAGGGGAAACCCTAAGGGGAGGGCCTCCACTTGACTTGGGAGGCACTCCTCCCCCCTTGGCCGCCCCCCAAGTCCCATCTAGGGCTGGCCGCACCCCTTGGGGTGGGAAACCCTAAAGGGGGCGCAGCCCCCCTTTCCCCCTATATATACTTGAGGTTTTGGGCTGCCCAACAGACATGAGTTCTCTCCCTCTTGGTGCAGCCCTGCCTCTCCTCCTCCTCCTCTCCCTTGGTGCTTGGCGAAGCCCTGCGGGATTGCCACGCTCCTCCATCACCACCATGCCGTTGTGTTGCTGCTGGATGGAGTCTTCCTCAACCTCTCCCTCTCTCCTTGCTGGATCAAGGCGTGGGAGACGCCACCGGGCTGTACGTGTGTTGAACAGCGGAGGTGCCGTCCGTTCGGCACTAGGATCTCCGGTGATTTGGATCACGACAGTACGACTCCTTCAACCCCGTTCTCTTGAACGCTTCCGCTTAGCGATCTACAAGGGTATGTAGATGCACTCTCCTTCCCTCTTGTTGCTAGAATCTCCATAGATTGATCTTGGTGATGCGTAGAAAATTTTGAATTTCTGCAACGTTCCCCAACAGCGGCTGCTGGAGCGGCTCGGGTGCGCTATATTTTGAAGCGGCCGCTGGAGCCAACGCACCATGGCACGCTAAAGCGGGCGATTCCTGCGTTGTAGACTGTTTTTAGCGCGCCGCGCGTTGCGCGGCTTTTGGAGATTCTCTTAGTAGACAGATCAATACTAAAACATAAATGATTTTTATGGTTGTTAGTACGAACCCACAATAAAAATGTACTCTGTAAAGAAATATATCATTACAGAGGGAGTACAAAATACAGAAGCCAGATGTAAGATTATTTTACATGAAAGCTAAATATTTGTTGGACTAAAATACAACCAAGTAAAGCAATGATTCCTAGAGCCCAAACTAATAGAGCTACCATCCTTCATGCCAAAAAGGTGCAGGCATCTAAACAAATAACATCCACCTACACTTGTTACTAGCATCTAAAACATAACAATGTAGAAGCATGCTATCTATAATTTTTTGACACTCCTGGTGAAAGTTAAACAACATAAAGTACCAACAGAAACGAACCCTACAGCGCGAAAGAACATACATGACAATTTTGAAGTCCATATATAACTTTATATACAGTTCAGGAAGGCTATTGATTTTTTTCGGTATCTGTGATTTAGTAGAATAGTTCCATTTGTAAAGCTTTAGCAAGGCATGTACAATAGCACCAGTCAAATGAGCCAAACTTATCTATATGTGCTAATTACTGTATATTGAATGAAATCAATTAATGTAGATGCCCGCCAAATTGGCCAAACTTATCTCGATGCGCTAATTACTGTATATTGAATTAAATCAACTAATGTCAAGTTCAAAAATCATAAGCAAGATACATTTAACGGAAATTTATTCCAGACAGAGAACTCTGCAAAAGAAGCCAAAGATTAGTAGTGAAAATGAATAAAGTTAAAAGGCGTGAGCTGATTCACGGTAATAAAAACATTGGCAAACATCATGTAGGCATCAGCCACAATCTGAAAATGACTGAGATGTCAGGCATTACAATATGAGAGGGAGATTAAACCATCAAAAGTTTAGGCAGACCATCAATTTTCATACTCACATATATCTCTACTTATAAAAGATACCACGCTCTTAAAAGCCTAAGATGTTCTTATGATCAGTACTGTTCGACAATCATCATCATCATCATTGGTCTAAGGACGACATATTATTGGTCTGAAGACAACTATAGCATATAACAGCAGTAGGAGAAAAATGATTTAAAAAAAGTAATTTTGCTAAAGTGACGAACTTTTGTTAATTAGACGAAACCAGAGAAAAAAACAATTGCTCACACCACAAGAAGGTTGAGAAGAAGGCCATGGTCAGCGAGAATGCGGCCATACAAAGAAGAAGAGGCATCCCACTGATGGCACCACCCACCACAAAGAATCTACAATGATGGGCAACACATAACTAGAACCAAAGCTGCAAGAACATGTAAATCAAACTGCGCAAGGAAAATGTGAGAAGGGCAATATTACTACACTTCAAAGAAAAATCGCATAAGCCATTCCCAGCCTCTCTGCCTTTGATAGAGCGGGAGCAGTCCGAAACTTCGGATTCGGCTATCACAGTAGCACAATAAAGTTGAGTGATGAAAGCCTACCCACTCACTTATTGGTCATCTGAGTGTGGCATTGGCCGCGAGCACCAATCTTGGCGACACACCGCCCCTAGCTCCGGAGTATGTCTCTCACCAAGGGGGCTCGAAAAAGTAGAGAAGGGGCTCGGCCTACGCGGTACCCATTATCTGTACCGTTGTGCACGCCGTGGAGATCTGTGCTACTACTAGCATCAGCAGGAGTATTCCTAGCAACACGTCTATCCAGCCGATCCCGCCTTTCCTATCCTTAGTTGGTACAGCCAGCTGTGGTTGGAATCGCCGGCAATAATGGCCGATGGGAGACGGCTCTGAGGAGGCGGTCCTGCACAACAACCATCGATCCAGCACCGCACAAGGGACTCGAGCTGTTCTCCGGAGGGAGGCGCAACCATGGAGGTGAGTGAGCTGATTTCCTGTGTTCTTCTCTATCGGGCCTTCTCGTGTGTTGGCAACATAATATCTGTCATGGCCAATCGGGTCCTGGGTAAGCATCATTCTTTGATACAAAACGTCAATGTGGTGCTATTTGTTCCATATTGTTTGCAATAGAAAAGAAACTTAATTTGATACAAACTTTGTGCAGCGTCTTCGGAAATTCATCCGCAGCTTGGGGTATCACCTGATCAACATGCATGGATAGCAACACACTGCGCTCATTCGTTGCTGACATGGTGCCAAATGACTTCTAGAGTGCTTTGAGAGGTAGACGGGACTGCCGCAAGGAGATGATGCAGATGCACTAAGGCCGAGCTTTATCATCAATAGTTTAAGTATGCGTGTCGAATCATTTTCGGTATGTGAAGTTGGTGTCAACCGTTTATTTTGGGTATGCTGTCAAACAAGCCATGACTATGCTTGTCAGAGACATGTCTCTTAAGAAGTACATCAAATTCATGGGGTCGGTGGCTTATATCAGCCTTCATGAAGTAGCAACTTACGATGTCAAAACTTTAGGTAATGAATCAGATCTACCTATTGTTGCGATGCTTCTTATATTATCTGTTGCCTTACTAAGTGTTATGGCCATATTGAATATAACCGCAACTTTTCAAAAGTATTTTCATCAAAATAGGTAGGACAACCGGTGGCGGAGCTAGCGGAAAATCCATGGCCGGGGGGGGGGGGGGGGTGGGGAATGCTATTTTTCCCCAATCTAAGCCCTATTTAATTTTTTGGTTCAGAAAATTATCCAAGGCTGGGGGGCGGGCAGCGCCCCCCTGGCCTCAACATAGCTACACCACACCACTGAGGACAGCCATAGTAACTTTCAGTCAGAATACATACCTTTGATACGAAGATGCGATCACTTATTTTCTGGAGCAAACATTAACTCCGTTGTCATCAGAAAAATCATCAATAACCCCTTTTCATATGATGACGTGGTCACTTAATTTCTTCAGCGACAGTCAACTATCCCAGAAGCATATGGATTTTTCATATTGCATCACGAATATTAGCATCTCTTTTTTTACGTACTATGTCCGGCTGCAAGCACAATACTACTTGGGTTAAACAAACAGGTGTAACATTTAAAAAAAGGATCATGGTGAATGGAAGACAGATACAGATTATCATCATGAGTCAAATAAAAATGTTGTAGGTGGCAGGAGTCGAACTCACTACCTCTTGGTAGATAATCATTTGTCATATCCACCTGGTCTGTTTTCAACTTATGGTTACAAGGAAGATCGATATATATTTATACTGGTACATACACGACTAGAAAAACAAGCCAGTTTCCTTTCTTTTTATCAATTTTTCTTCCCTTTTATACACAGTAATTCATGCATCATATACCTGATAACTCACGCAACGTTGTAACATTTTGACCCTAGGTAAAAAATTGTTGTAACACACAACTTATCTGTAAAAGAGTGCGGTAATTACACGTCACGAACCTGATAACTCACTCACAAACACCTGGTAACTATTGGCCCGAAGAAAAAAAATGTTGTTCTAACACATCCCGATAACTTATCTGTAAAAAGAGCATGATAATTTATACGCTATAAATCAGATAACTCACGCACAAACACTGTGGTAATGTTTTTGACCACAGGAATTTCTTTTGTAACACACCCCAATAACTCTCTATAAAGAGCATGGTAATATATACGCCACGAACCTGATAACTCACTCACAAACACCGCGGTAACTTTGGGCCCAGAGAAAATAAGTTATTTTTTGTGGAAAAAAAGTTGTTGTAAAGAGCATGATAATTTATATGTCACGAACCTGATAACTCATGAACAAACACCGTGTTAACTCACGTACAAATACCATGGTAATTCACATGGGATCCGAACCTGCATCGG